>JAIGNY010000711.1:985000-1682500 GCA_020152595.1 Chiridota heheva
GATAAGCATTTTGGGTTACCATTTCTAAAAAGACAAGGGGAGAAATTGAGAAAACTCTGCCAAACTTGTTAGGTTCACGGGTGCAGTTTTGGTAGGGTCTAGGGGCAAAGTCCCAAAAGAATGATAGTTTCAGGTTGGTGGAGCCAGAAGACGGGGAGTTTGGGAATAACTATGATCAGTCAAATTATTGGTGGCATATGCCCCACCCGTTCTGGCGCCCTAGATCATGCAGAGTCGGCGTTCGGGAGGACATGATTTTTGTGTCTGGCACTTTTTGTGTACACACCGATAATCACCAAAGCCCAGAGGCGAAGGAAGTGGCGGAGGAGGGAGGGGGAGGGAGGGTGCAAACTTTACACTTGAGATTTCGCCTTCACGCTTGCATGCTTTCTTCACAGTTGGGAGGTAGAAGTCGGAAATCTTTAACATAAATTTGACAAAAATTGGTGAAATTGAAAACAAATTTGGCACTTTTACGAAAATAAACAAATTCCCGAAAATGGAACATATTTCACCAAAATGGAAAATATTTCACCAGAATAAAGAAAATTTCTCAAAAATTAAGAGAAAAAAATTTCCGAAAATTGCAAATCCCGATTAGCAGCAATGTTTGATGAAAGTTTAATTTACCAGTACAATTTTTCCACTTTTAAACAGACCTTTCCTACGCCCCTGCAAAAACTGATTGTTTATGATAATTAAAATATGACCAAAACACGTTAAGTATCTATCAATCATACGCTTTTCTTGTCTCTTCACACGAAGTTTGCCGTTATTAAATTTTGCTATATCAACTCTCAAAAATCGGGCATCAATATTATGTGTAAGAAAAAATAGCAACTAGGATTACAACCAACTTTCAATCAATCTTTTATATCTTTATCTATTCACATCAAATGGTTTACATCATTTATATATCCATCCATCCATCTGTCTGTAGGCCTATTTATTGATTTATTAATATCATTATATGAAATAAAATCTTGTATTTACTGCCACCCAAGGATGCCTGTGTTTCAGGGACGATCTTTCCCTCACCTCACAAGGGTCCCATCACCTCACATGGGTTTCCCGCCTTACCTCACTGGGGATTTCATGGCTGTCAGGAGAAATAGGAGAAAGATGTGTCTTTTATTGTACGAAGGCAAGAAATTTCCTTCATGGAATGTTTTTATCTAATCCCAGCCCCAGCGTATAAATATACTGGTTATGATACTTCAAAATGCAATGAATAATGAATGCTTTTGTCATACAATGCATCATTGCTACATGTTTAGTATTTTCACCCCAAACCATATGCCCACCATGAAGTTATGACACCATGAAGACATAAAAGTACACTGCACTCTTCTTGAAATTTGTTCCACACCTCCCCACTAATGTTGCCTCTTAAACATACAAGTATTCTTGTTGACTATGAATACAAATCAAAACTGTACAATGTATATGACTCATAAGTATACAAAATATTTCAATTTGATTCGAAATGGTGTTACTTTTATTGATGTTTTGCCAATAAACTTGTAAATTTATATTTTCATCTCCTTGCCCCTATGACAAGCCACCCATGAGGAAATGTAAAATACATTGGTTATTCATCAGTACTTAAAACAATGATAAACAATGCCTGTGGTTGGGGGACAAAATAACAACCAAAAATTACCAACCAAAACAAAAGTTATGGTTTCAGATTTTGATTTGAAAATTCAATGTTTAAGAAGTTTTATCATTTAGGAAATCTTCATTTTTCCTGCATGATAAGTTGGTCATTGATTTGTCCATTCCAACCAATCAGCACAGCTGGATCAGCCTGTTGAACACCCACCAGAAACGTGGACTTGACGTGATGCTAGTCTTTAATCCTGCTTTCCACTCATTAAAATCAAAGAAGGATCTCTGACCTTTCGCCTCACTTCCTATCCCTGCATAATATGAGAGTGGGTGACTGATAAGGCTGGATTCGACACTGGACGTGAGCTTCTCCGCAGTGATGAGACCATTTGCAGGGATAGCTTCAAAGCGAGTTCCGACCCGCCAATCAAGATTGTCATTATAACTCTTCATTAGATTTGTGAAGTATACCTCATCTGCTACAGCAAATGAACTCCTATTTTGCAGCTTGAAAGTAAAAGCGCTAAAGTGGTTGAATGAGTGGCTGTTAAGGTCATGTTCTGCTTTGACCACTGCTCTTCCGACAGAGAGGATTCCATTGACGTCAGTCATATTAGTCATCTGAATACTCTTTAAAATGACCATTGGGCTGTTAGATGGACAGTGCTGTTCGCCAGAAGCTTTTCAAAAGACAACAAATCAGACACTGATGCCATATCCTAGTTCTCGCCAAGAGATAGATAGACATTCGGAAGTATCTTTCAAACTTTCCAAAACATGCAAATCCTGTTAAGTCTGAACCAGCAAGCTGACTGTAAGTGAAAATGTTAGCATACTTGCTTATGAGTACATTACTGAGAACACAAGCTCACCCTTTGCAAATACAAGCTGCCCTCTGACTCCCTGCATGGCGTTGCTCTTTCTCGTGACTAGCGATGCTCCTGGACTGTCCACTACCAAGCGAATAGTATCATTCATGCTGGCACAATCAAACATGGAGTTGTAGTTGATAAGTTCTTGCTCATGAATCAAACCAACTCTTCCCAAAGGTGTGCTGCAAGAGATATTGCCCATCTTCTTATCGGAGCCAAGTTGAACTATCTCTTTCACTGCATGGCTGAAAAAGTTAAAGATGTTGCCGTGGAAATCAATGTGGCAGTGTGCATTGTCCCCTGTGGGGACCTTCATCACGAATGAGTTGAAGACTGAGGCTAACATTGACTCTGACCATGGATTCAATGTCCAAAACATTGTAAAATAAGGGGAAAAATTAGCAGTTAAATATTAAATGCAGTTATTCACTTTACTCTCAAGCTTTATAATGGCACTCTACAATGTACAATTTACTGGACATCAATAACATGACAGTATGGGGACACTATGGTACAGAATACATGATGGAGGCTTGCAGGGCTGTAATTACTGGAGGGAGGGCAAAAGGAACTTTTCTCTCCTCCCCCCCCCGCCCTATTCAGCAAAATAAAATAATAAAAAAGCTTGTGAAAAACACTCTCCCCCCGACTTTGTGGAGGAAAAGTATGGCCTTATGTCCCCCATACTTTGTGACTGACAATTACGGCCATGGAAGATTGACGATTGAGTTTCAAAAAAATCAACAAGGAGATTTTTCCAGAGCTATGCTAACAGATACGTCAGACATCAAGCACAGGGGTGTGAGGTATACACCATCTATTTTTATTCAGCTGTTGGTAGAAGTGTTGATGGTGCTTACCATCCATCAGATGAGAATGTTGAATGGTAGTCCAAATGACATAAGAGTTACCCCCTCCCTGGATTTCAAAATACTTTGCAAAAAGCATGAAAATGTGGTGTTCATTCGTTTTCCAGCTCTGTTGTGGTCAAATTACTGGCACTGATCTGGAGCCACTGCTGGAAATTTAGACTGGTGCACAACAAGACTTTATCATGAGCTAAGTCAGTGAATTTCTTATAGAAATTTTACTGGACGACCACATTCATTCCTAAGACAACTAATGCGAGGTACGAAGGAACAGGTCAATTCGAGCTCCTTCAAAATCAAAGGAGATATTAAGTATGATAAACAACATGCATAAACTTTATTTCGTATAATTTTGTATGTTTTAAAAGCTTTTCTTCTACCACTGTATGGGAGCAGCCATTTTGTTAAACCAAGGCAAAAATCCTGGTTGCCCAGTGCATCAGGATTTTGTTCAGTAGGCGGCCAAAATTTCTCACTGGGCGAGTAAATAAGAACTGATATAAGAACTGGGCTTAAATGAAATTAAATTACTATTCTTAAGTAAGACTAAGTTTCCAAATCTATGGTTTAGATTGATAACTGATTAGGGATTGTGGTTTTCTGTCTCAAGTTAGAGTGACAAAATAAGTTGGTCAAGAAAGGTTTCGGAAAAGATATGAAAGGAAATTTAAGTTATGATTGACTTTAATAATCATTTTGTATTCTAAATACTTAAAAATTATTGTGATGAAAACTTCAATGTGAACACACAACCCATAACATGATACACTTAGAGAATATAAAGTTTGAATGACAGTACTGAAATTACACAGTTGAGAAATGCAAATAACTTACAGAAATAAGATAAACAAATTTGAAAACAAAAGTACTGTACATACAGTACATGTAGTGACTCATGGTAATTTACCCATGATCCTAAATTTCAACTACACCTTAAAGGACTACTGTAGTTCAGTGGTCAAGCAAGTTTATCTTATATGAAAGAGGGCTTGAATAGAAACAAAATAGTAAAGAAAGCATTCAAAACTTAGCTGTTAACAAAACAGCACAAATTTAGCTGATTTCATTAATTTAATTATTCCATTATCATGGCAACAAAGATGAAATGTGTATCATGCAGCAGCTCTGTTAGTTATTGGACAACAAAATACTTACAAGAGATTTAAGACCGTTTTTTTTAGTCACATATGACAATGCCAAAAGTACAAAGCCACGTTAAGTCCACAACTGATCACAACTCTCAATTTTCTTTAAAGGAAATATCCTCTATCATACATTTTAAATTTTACATTTAATATAGGGGGACAGATTATTAGGCCTTAAAATTATTTGTAAAGAAGGAGTACACAAAAAATCTTAATAATAAGAGGTTGATGGAAATATGCAAACTTTAGTGATGAACATCTGACACTGATATCAGACACTCGAATCTAACAAATTAGCAGATCCTATTATCATTGAAATAGCAAAACATTGCAAAAAAATTTTTCCTATAATGTGGGAGTAATCAATTTTCCTAATTAGTCATGAAAATATGAGAGCAAAAAATATATAAATTACAAAAGTCTAAAAATTCCTATGACCTACTGATGCAATTTAAAGGAAAGGTATATATTGTCCCATAAATACATTCAGAAACAAATGCTGCCGAGCTGGTAACGTCACTTCCCGTTTACAATTTCTCCTATTGATCGCGAGAATTTGGTGATGTTATTGCTCACACAACAGCAGGACCGAACATTAGAGCCTACATTTCTTATCAATAACATCACAGATTTCTCGCAATCAATAAGGAAAATTGAAGACCAGAAGTGACGTTATCATGAGCACGGCGGCATTTACTTCTGAGTTTATTGATGGGATGATATCTTTCCTTTAAGGAATCATTTCATTTGAACATCTTTTAGACATAATTATACTACATAATACCCACACTTCAGAGCCCACTGGTTTGAATGCTCTGGGATCCTGGTGTAAATGACGTACTTTAAAGCACATCAAAGCCATTAACATCTGATTCAGCAAAGTTTTCACATTTTTAAACGTCAGTAATGCTGTGCTGTTTTCAAGTTCCACACCAATTGAAAAAGTGGTATTCAATTCCTTTGCGTTATGTTTGTATCTAAGCTTATTTTGTAATCATCAAACGATACCAGATACCATGCGTTCTCCATTCATCTCTCCGTTAATCTTCAAATAATGGGAAAAAGGTTCGGAGGATAGACGAGACATAACACTAGTTGCTGCCTTTCCTACATTTGCTGGACTTTGTGCATCTACCACTTCCCGGAATGTTTCCAACCTCCAATCAAATTGCTCGTTGAAAGTTCTGAACTCATCTGTTAAATACAATTCTTCTCTTGTGAAAAATGACTGCATATTTTTTTATTTGAAGGTAAATGCATTGTGGTGATTTACGAGAGGCCTCTTAATGTCATGTGCAGCTGTGACAAATGCATCAGCGAAACAAAAGGGACTGCAGACATCAGACATATTTGTGTGATGAATACCCTTAAAAGTCAACATTGGAGATAAAAAAATTGTAAGTCTGATTGATTAAAAGTTTATCAAAGGCAAAAAATGACGTCGCATTTGCCATATCTTTGTCTTCACTCAGATATACAATACTAACTGGGAGTTCAACAGATATGAAACTTGTCCTTTTAAACCTGTCAAAACTTGAAAATCCTGTGAAGTTAGACCCAGAAGCCTGGTAAAAGTTGACGCACTGACTTACAAATTTGTTGGTAAGATCTGCCACTTCCTCACTAAATCTAAACAATTCTGTGGAACCCTGCCTAAAGTGATTCTGGCTGAGCAAATAGGAAACCACTTTCTGATTTGAGGTAAATAAGACTTTTTGCACTTTTAAACTCCAAAAGAGAGTTGTAGTTGAGAAGCTCCTGTCCAAAACTGATAAGATGATATCCTGCTGGGGTCGTTACGGTCTGGTTCCATGAATTAATGGCACTCTTAAATTTCCCGAAGCATTTCATTTCTAACGTATTACTGCTTGCAGTCCCTTTGATGCTATAATGTGGACAATCAAGATCATAATTTGTGTATAGTGAAATTTGGTCCGCATAGAAAAGTCCTTTCATATTGTTAATAAAACTTGTATGATTTATAGATGCTTGTCCAACGACACTGTTAATATTTCCATTGACTTATAAATCTGCTTTGTCAAAGGTTAATATAGCTCTGTTGTTAAAGATTCTGCACATCTGAGTAACATCAATGCTATTAATCTTTGGTAAATCAATAACAAATTTAAGTAATGAAGTTACATTCTCAAATACACAATAGTTTTGAAAATTATTGACTTCAATTCTATCTTGGAGGACTGCATCTCCCACAATAGATTTCACGGTCCAGTTCTGGTTCAAACTAATCTGTTCAAAGTCAAAATAGCTCTTAAAACCTTTGAATTCCAAGTAGTTCAAAATGGTGGCATTAACCAACCCAGATGTAAAGATGATATTGGCAGTACCATTTACAATCTGAAAAGAAACTGATGATGCTACGTCATTGGTGTTCAAAATCAGACTGTGGCTTAATTTCCCTAAAGGAGAGTCTACATCAAAGTCATACTTGCTTCTCATGTAATCATAAGTGAAGAGTTTGCTAGACCGTGACACCACATTTGACCCATTTGATGCAAAAGTGAGCACGGAAGACCTCAGCGCAAGAGAAGAATTTGTAGAAAAGCTTTTAAAAACAAAAGTATCTTTAAATCTCTTTCCTTCCATAAAGTGTGAGGCATTCCAACAAAGACCAGGAAAGTCTATACCTTGATTAAAGTGACTTTTATTGCTGACGAATTTGAAAACTTTTCTAAAGCCTTCCAATTCATAACCATAAGTAGTATTTGCCAAACCATGGACAGATTTTACATCATGCGTAACGTTTAAGAAAGCTCTTTCAATCGTGTAGCAGTTTTCAAACCAGTCAGGATATGAGTGAGGTCAAAACTGACATTGGCAAAATGTGGGCCCTTCATAGAAGTGGAGTGAAAAGTAGACATGTCCATGCTCTTATGATTTGTGTATTTGGAAATGGTATTACTCTGCAAATAAGCATACTCTCCGATGTTTGAAACAATGTCAGCTTTGGCAAGGAGATATTTCTTACTTCCTCTGACGGAATAGTCAACATTAAGATTACTCCAGGGATGGTTTACATTCAAGTTCAAGAAATGGTCAATTTCTTGAGCATTAAGTTGTAAATTATGGTCAAAATTTAAATTGGCAAAGAACAGATTCCTTGCATACATGTTCTGTTGTAAATGAAGCGATGAACTACTTATTGAAGAGCCAAGAAAGTATGTCCCTGATTTGATCATATCCCTGTTCCTGTTGGGAGAATTGTTGATCATGTTACGGGTGACTGTAGTCATCTGTTTCAAATTCAAGTTCGTAATTGGTCTATCTAATTCAATTTAATTTAATTGTCTACTGTAATGTTTGACAACTTGTGATAAAAATAAGCACCAAATCTGCCATTCTGCATAGGTTTCAAACTCCAATAAACTGTAATGGAGATCAACAAAAAAAGATACATTTTGACAACACTGGTGAAATTTTATTTCCAAATTCTAAAGAACATACTAATTCTACTTTGGACCAGCTTCGAAATATTTATATAGTGCAATTACAATATGCATCTGTAAAACTGTTGATCCCCTTAATACTTCATCACCATGAAAAACTGTCTCTAATGGACAAATTGTAGTTGAACTATTGTAAATATACATCACAAACACACCAGATGTCCAAAGAACTTCAGTTCATGAGAAAGCTTCAAAGTCAGCTGATACCGTACATTAAATAGAATTTTCTTGCCCTATGTTATTGGCTTTTGAATTGATCAACTCTAGCCAAACAATTGTGATCAAAATATTATAAATACACCCTATTCTTGGTGCCTTGTTGACGATTGTAATCAAACTATCGCACATACATCAAGTATCTAAAGAATTTCAGTCTGTGCACAAAATTTCAAGACTGATACAAGTCATTTCTGTACCAGTTCTTTACCTTTACTATAAGATATGTTAGGGATTAAACTGACGGAATTCAGGAGAAATTATACTAATATCAAATTTTAGCAGTCCAGTTATTCTACGTTTATGACGAGATGGTTTTAAAAAGATTAGATAAGCTGTTTGTTTCTGTGTGCTAACACAAACATAGAGAGAAAGTTATTTTGATAGTTCTATTAATAGCAATCAATACTCACAATTAAAATCCAAGTCTGAATAGTCACTCAGAATACCAGTGGTTTGGTTGTACATGTGTCGCAACGTCAGTCCATTTGCGGTTTTATTATCAAATTTGCTTGTGAAAGAGTTATTGTAAAATAGACTTGTGAGGCTACAATTGAAGATTACTCTTGGTACTTTTTATTGACAAGGGTTTGAACTCTGACATAAATGTCATCATTGAGTATTCTCATGGCATTGGTATAACCAGAATAAACACCTTCCGAGTCCTTCTTTATGGTCAATTCCTCAAGAGGTCAGCCTGAAAAAATAAAATGTCAATATAGAATCTAATGATATTCACATGAAATATAGAGTTGGTGGATAAGGAATTGAGAAATTAAACATATTTCATCATTATCATGCAAAGATACTAAAAGTCTCACTGATATGAGAATTTATATAAAACATAATTGCTTATCATCAATAATGTAGATCTTCAAAATTAATACATCTTTTCACTTTTGTTGCAAACTACGATGGTTTTCAATAGATCTTAAAGCAATTTAGCTAATGTTGCCTCTACACGTCAATGTAGCTTTCAACATCATCATAGTAGCAAACGATAACATCAAAATTGGTTAAACATTGATCATTGTACAGCTTTTTTGAATCTCAGGCATCAGTTTGCATATTTTATGCTAATTTTGTGATGAACAGGGCGACCTTGGTATTTTCTTTTGAATATACTTTGTTTTTTAAATGTCTATCACAATTCTTTGAAGTAGTGCAGCAAATTACGACAAAAGGTTTTTTAGTCTTAGCTACAGTACTGTATGCATGCAATAAAAATGTAGCAGGAATAGACTTTCCCATCATTTTCAGTGACTAAGATTTAGAAAGAATTTAAAGGAGACAAAGTCTGATACAATCATTAATTCCTATGATAGAAGATAAAAATCTTAACCAACTGCCAAAAACAGCAAATCAAAATTATTATTCCTATCTCAAGTTATTCATGTTTAAAATCGACACATGGGGGCTGCCATTTTGTGTAATTCTGTATTGAAATATTGTGCATGACAACATAATTTTCTCAATAGGAAAATAAGGATTTATAATGTATTTCTTTATAAATGTTATTAAGGTTTTAATTCCAAAATGATGTGACACAAAGTTTTAATGGCATGTTTTGATAAATTCATATGTACACAAAAAATTCTTAGACCCATACAAAAGATTTTTTTTTTTCATAAGCTAGAAAACTTGAGGTAGTCTATAAAGAAATACAAAGCATTCCAACATCCTGCTGGGCTGATGACATCATAATCTGCATGTTTTGAAATCAAAATGGCAATTCCCATGGTACTATTAGGTAGTAGCATTAAAGTTTTTAATAATTACAAAAAATGTGTTAGATTGCTTCGGGAGTTACTTTGATAGGTGGTTTACATTTTAATCCTGTATCAGACATCGCAAACGATACAAATCCCCTCGCCACTACTAACATGCTTCCCACCCTCTGTCACAACTGCCATCACACCCTCTGTTCTGCATCTTACATCCCTCTCTACAGGAAATCAAACATGAAATCCAGACACCATTCCATCACACATGACCCATATGCCATCACACCTGCAATCAAGATGACATCCCACCATATGCCTTGCCACCCTGTCCCATACACCATGCCACCTTGTCCCACATGCCATCCCTCCTGTACCATGTGCCATCCTACCCTGTCCCACATGCCATCCCTCTTTGTACCATATGCCATCCCACCCTGTCCTACAGGCCATTCCATCCTATCCCACATGGTATCCCACCCTGTCCTATATGCCATCCCACCTGAAATCCAGATGACATGCCATCCTGCCTCACATGTCATTACACTAACTCTGTCCCATATGCTATTCCAGCCTGTCATAAATGCCATGACACCACCTTGTTCCGGACGGACAGACATTTGGATGGTTGGACAGATGGTAAAGATTTAATATACCCTCTTCACCAACTTCATTGGCAAGGGGATAATCATATGCATTTAATAGAGGGTGTGATGTCATCTCCCAAAGTAGACTTTCTATACCAGTCATTCTAAAATATTGTGACAACTTTAAATTTTAATCTTTACTGAATAGAATGAGATTTTACAGTAGTTTCTTTTGCATTTGTCCTCAAATAGTTAAACATGTCTGACCACTGGACTAATCATTTGATAATTCTCAAATGTTACACATCACATAAATAAAAAATAAAAACAAAATATCTTTGATCAGTTGTACTTTGGATTCTTAATATGTGCAGTGGCTCAGTGGTTAAGGAGTCATGCTGGTATTCGAAAGGTACTGGGTTTGATTCCCGTGGCGAGCGCTGCATTGTGTTCATAAGCAAGACACTTTACTTGCTTCAGTCCACTCAGCTGTAAAATGAGTACCAGCATTGCTGGGGAATTAATCTGTGATGGACTGGCATCCAGTCTAGGAGGGGAGGGAGGTAAGTCATGTACTCTCTCTCATCTGCTTGAGCGGTGGAAACTACCCCACTGGCATGTGTGAGTCCTCTCCAGATTACAAACTTGTAAAGGTTGCAATTGTGACTTAATTGCAACAGGGCTTGACTCTGAGCTACTACAACAAGCTCTCAGAAATATACTCATACTCAAACAGCTTCCTACTTAGCCATCAGGGCTCCTGAGTGAGATGTTGAAACCCTTTGGGCCATCCAGGGGAATCCAAACTCTCCATTGACTCCAATCAGCACCAGTTGCATCTGCATAAAATGCACACAATTTAACTCCAATGGCAGTTCTAGTTCTGGTGCACTTTTTACCCTGATGTAAATAATAATCAAGGTTAGAAGTTTATGGAGGAAACTTGTGGTAAAATCTATCAAAAATCATAAAGTGGCAAAAGAGTTGATCATAATTGCCCAAAAATTGATGATTTTACAGGGTTTTGAATTTTCAAGCTATAATATACAAATCATTATGCTAATTTTTGATGTCTGAACTCTTTTTATTGCTTATTGTCTATTATAAACTTTTTATGGAGTGTTTGGATTGTCATGAACCGTACATTAAATCCCTGTAATGCAGAACCATGAGTATGGCTTAAGTTATTTTTACGACAGGTGAATTTTTTAACAAAGCCAAAAAATCTATGTAAACCTTTCCTGTTTTTCATTCTTTTTATTTTTATTTTATATGTATTTAAAACAAAATTTTATAAAAAGATTAATGTTTTGGCATCATGTTTATATGTGAATTTAATGCATGGTCCCAAAGACTTTGCACTTGCAAATGACCCTCCTTAAAGTTAAGCCATTCCACTTGTGTCAAAGCTCTTTGCCCCGAACATTAAATACACAAAAAACACTCTGCCTCAACATTAATCTTTAATAACATTAATCATTAATTAATATCATTAATCTTTAATTTTTGAAGGGGTATGGCAAATTCTGACAAACGTTTTTTAGTCTGTACTAATGTTCCCCTTATAGAACTATAGCAAGAATAGTTTTTATCATATTTTCAGTGACTGATACTGAGCAAACTATTAAACAAATTACAGAAAAAATTGGTGATTACTCAAAACCTTAAAAAGGCTTTTTTGAAATTGAAATACTGTTTTACCTTCAAATTTAAACTCTTTCTTAAAAACCAATAAAACCTAGTTGTTCATAGGCCTTTAAATTTTCATTTATCCTCAAGGATTACAGAGAGACAAGTGATGTATGTGATGTTTGACACTGGCATGTCAATGTTTGCTCACATGACCAATATTATCGAATCTGCCAATTACCACCTAATAAATATAAGTAGGGCGATAAAGATGCTTATTTTGAGTACAACTAAATTAATAGCCATTCACACTCTTGTAAACTTCCGATCAGACAATTGTAATTCACTTTTGATAGATGTAGTAAGTCCCTTATTGCAAGGCTTCAAAATATTCAGTGGTCAGCTGCCCGAATCATCACGAACCATCAAAAATTTGACCCTATTTCATCTGAATTGGTAAACCTCCACTGGCTCCCTGTTAAACAACGCATTGATTTTAAAGTCCTCATCATGATCTTCAAAGCTCTCCACAACCTCGCTCCCACCTACATCTCAGATTTACTTACAGTCCGACAGAGCCCCACACACCTCAGATCCTCAACATCTTCTACTTTACTTCATGTCCCCAGAACTCATCATTTTATATTTGCAGACAGATCTTTTTCTTGCTATGGCCCAAAAACTTTGGAATGAACTACCATCCTTTATCAAGAATGCTACATCTAGCACCATTGTTAAAAACACCTAAAGACCTACCTATTCAAACAAGCTTACCAGAGGAGACTGCCTGTATTTCATAGTGCCTAGCTTAGTGCAAACTCTTAGTTTTTGGTGTTTTATCAATTCCAATGATTGATTGATTGCAATCTAATTTGATTATGTTCCTACAAAATGGTGGCAAGTCATGTCCTTTAGACAGTTAAAGATCTATGGATGCCTACAGATTAATGGCATCTTAAATTATTACTTCAGTTAACAACCAAAACAAAGAAGGACATTAAAAGAAACAAACTTGTCCGAAAAACATTTAAAAATCTTATTACACTTAAGAGATAACCCAGCTTAATGTCCTTTAGACAGACAAAGGTATATGGATGCCTATAGATTAATGGCATCTTAAATTATTAGTTCAGGTAACAACCAAAACAAAGGAGGACATTAAAAGAAACAAACTGGTGTAGACAAAAATTAAAAATCTTATTAAACTTAAGAGATAACCCAGTTTAATGCTCTTTGTAATTTATGTAGAAACAAATCAGACTAGTTGTGACATCAAATTAATGCACTGTCCTCAAAACAAAAACAAAAATTTTATTGGATTTTTCTGGAATTTTGTAATTTTAAAACATTGAAAGAACCAAAGCAAAATCTAGTAGAGTATCTATTATTTACCACCTGAAGAAATGTTTGGAAATATTTTCGATTAGTAAAAAGGTTAATCAATTACTAATACAAATACATTAGCAGTCTTAACAAAGGGAGAGTGTACTACACTTTTCTACACTAGATTTTCTGCACCAGTAATTTTAATACAAACTTGTGACACCTTTGAAATTTAATATCTCCTGAATGGAACTAGAAATTGAAGTTGTTTTTACATGGCACTGTTTTTTTCCTTTTCTATCATACCAGGCAGACGTGTTTAACCACTGATCTAAATTCAAATTTAAAGCTCTTGACTGGTGTAGTAAGACTACTATGGAAGGTTGACCTCCTCACCCTCCCATTGTTAGCAATTCTTAATGTATTTTACAGAAAATCTATTTAACTTTTTTACATTTAAAATATCTTTCCTCAAACTTTCTTCAGGTGATATATTATAACTACCCCATATAAGATTCTGTTTTACTACTTTCCTGACATATCCAATGGTTTGGAAGACACAAAATTGCACTGCAGGACAAGATATAATATAATACATAAATACTTTGAGGAATCTGAGGCTGTGATGTCACAACTAGTCTGATTTCAATCATTTCTATCCAAATGATACCAACCTTTAAACTTAAATATCTCCTTAGCTTTATAACCCTGAACTAATCCTACAGATAATCACAGGAGAAGAGTCTTTGAAATTCAAAAGTACATATTCTGTTCCTGACCAAGGAGTACAGTAACCCAGTGCTTAGGGCATTAGTCTCGTACTCACAAGGTACTGGGGTCAAAGCTTAGTCACCAAGGAGTACAGTGTAACCCAGTGCTTAAGGCATCAGTCTCATACTCACAAGGTACTGGGATCAAAGCTCAGCTACTAAGAAGTCCAGTGACCCAGTGCTTAGGGCATCAGTCTCGTACTCACAAGGTACCAGGATCAAAGCTCAGCCACCAAGAAGTCCAGTAACCTAGTGCGTAAGACATCAGTTTCGTACTCACAAGGTACCAGGATCAAAGCTCAGCCAATATCCTATTTGCTCCAGTTTATTTAGCTGTTAATTGAGTACCAGTTTCAGTTGGGAGTTGAACTGCGATGGACTGGTGTCCCAACCAAGGGGAGTCAAGTACTCTCATCTGCTTACACCATGGAAACCAGGTATAATTATCGGCTCTAAGCCCTCCAGGCTTGATGGGATTAAACTTTTAAAATATGGCTGACCAAATTTTGAAGAATTTGGCTGACCAAATTTTGAAGAATTTGGCTGACCAAATTTTGAAGAATTTGTGATGTACAGTATGATTGAGAAGTCAGCTGAAAATTTCATGGGAATTTATACATTTCATATTCATAAACACTGTCAAAGTTTGATTTGTGACATCAGAAACTATTTAAGCTCAATGTTTAAGAAACTGCTAAGGTAATTCTGAATAGTAATAGTAATCAAATGTTCACAAGAAATACTAACTATTGTATCATGGCATACCTTGTTATCATTGTTTCCGTTAGGCACCACAGCCACCTCACCATTAGGCTGCATCAACCAAACTGATGTGGAGGCACTCAATAGACTCAATGATTTATGAGGCTTCTTCAGCTGCATTTTGATGTGCTTACTATTAATACGTACACTGCCCTCTACATCAGAATCGTGTTAAACAGAGGAGTTAACCATGACTCCGGTACGGTGAGAGGCAAACGGAAGAGTAATTACTGGATTACACATTTTGGGGTATAGCGTATTGCAGTTTGGGTGTGATACAGCATAATTTATAGGATCGGTAAGTGTAATGTCAGTCTTCTGCAATGCATTAGGACCAAAAGTTTATTGAAAACCCTACAAACTTTTTATAAGTAAACTTTAAAAAAAAGAAGGTTCTTATCCTCCTCCTCAAAATCATACCTTGGGGCAAGTCTGCCAGATGCGGTCATTATTGGTAGATTGAATGCAAATTGACCTCGGCTTCGCAACCCAATTGTAGCTGCACCAGTCAGCAAACAACTTAGAGGAAGACCAACCCCAGTGGGAAAGATTATCTCTTTGTCGAGGAGAAACAAAGAATGTGTGACTTTGAATTCGGTCCCTTCCGCCAGTTTTTCTACCATCTGCAATTGCCAAAAGTGGAATAATAAACTTAAAATAACTTTATGAGACACAAGGATGGATCTAGGGGGGACAATGGCAAGTTGCAGTTTAATGAAGGATATTTCTAAAGATTTGAGATATACCATATACAACTAAAGCATTTTGGTAAGTGTATTATCAAGCACAATTTCTTTTTTGTTGATAAATATTTCTCTAAAAAATTGTCTATAGGAACAAATACCTCAAAAATAACACACGTAACATATTGAACAATCCCCTTCTTAGTTTGAATCTTTAATGAAAGAGATTTACATATTTAAGAAACAAATAAAGAAGGTAAATATGTGCACATATCTTACATCTAAGATTCACCTTTGTTTTTTTCTTAAACTTGTTTAAGTTTCAATTTTCACTGTTCCTTAAAGTTCTTCCTCACTTGTATTTCTTATTGTAGTTTTTCTTGGCTAACAACCATTTAATATGTCACAAAAGTAATGAAATACAATTGAGCTAAGTAGCTGTGATGTACCACCTGAAAAAGTTTTGAGCAAATATTTTAGTAAAATTTAGATTAGAAAAACAGCTTAATTAGTTCTCAATACAAAACCATTAGCAGTCTTAAGAAAGTGAATGTGTGACACCACATTTCTGAAGTAAACTTTCTATAGTCATTTTTATACAAATTTCTTCCACCTTTTATATTTTGCATGGTACAAGATATTGAAGTAGTTTTTCAAAGTTATGTTTTTTTTTGCCCTCCTTGATAGACACGTCTGACCACTGGACTAATCAAGATCTAACTTAGTTGTAGATAATGTAGGCTATGGTAATTAAGCTTTTATACCCATATCTTATATAATTTTTGTACTAATATGCATATTTCGTTTAATACTGTGTATTTAATGCCAAGTATTGTTGGTAAGAGGTGCAGCGGCTCAGTGGTTAAGGAGTCATTCTTCCTTTAAGAAACTTCTCAAAACTCACTTGTACACCTTTTAGCTATATCTGAGTGAACTCAGGTGCATCATCTTTACCTGCACTTTCTAACCATTGTTTGGACAAAAGGAAAAGCTTTTAAATAGCAAAAAGTATGTTTGTATGTATTCTCATATTCCAATGGTTTGATTTCCATTATGAGTGCTGCATTGTGTCCTTGAGTAGGGCACTTTACTCTACTTGCCTCAGTCCATTCAGATGTAAAATACCACCACTCCTGGGGAGTTAATCTGTGATGGACTGGTGTCCTGTCCAGGGTGAGTTATGTACTCTCATCTGCTTGTGCCATGGAAACTGGTGATAAGCACTGGTCCTATGAACCTAATGGCTCGATTTAGCTTTAGCTTGTAGCTATAACCCTGCATACTTGCACAAATGGAAAACTAAACAAAGCATCAATTTGAAATTTCCTTTCTTCAATTTTAACTTAACACTAATTCCCTGCTTTCATATCCAGTTCCAACATACATGTATGTGATATTTATTGCATACTTGTCCAATCCACTCCATTATCTGTGCTCTATCAATGCTTAGAATCAGTTTCTTCAGGTCATTCAAGGTTACAAAACCCAGCTCAATTCCCATTACCCTGAGGTACATGGTGGCTTACTTCTGATCTTTGTTAGTCTCAGCTGTTGTGTTTGTAGTGTACTGCAAGAAAAGTATAAGATGTAGAATTACTAATTGATTACATTTATGTGCAAGTGGTGTTTACATTTTGACAACTTTTGCTATTCATACAACTTAAAAACACATGAATTCCATCATGGAGTCTATTGTACATCCATGCTTCCATCTTATATCTCATACAGTAACTCCTCAACAGCCTGAACCAGCCGGGAATGGAGAAAGTCTTGATGAGCAAAAAGTTTGGATGAGTAAGTTTTGCAAGGATTCCAGCCTGCTGAGGGACTGGAGGGCGGTGTATTAGTACACTCAATATGAAGGGATACAAAGTATTTAAAATATATATGTACTACTTGCAGAGCCTTCCTTAGGTCTGAAGCAAGATTCAATGGGTTGAACATCGAGATGTTAGGATAAATGTGGGGATTATAGCATTTGTATTATCATGTAATCAATACACTTTCATGTTTTTTCTGACATTAAAATGGGATTATCAAGAAAACTGACATTTTTACCTGTACAAATTCAGCTTTAGATGCAGCCACCTGCTTAAATGCATTATTAAAATTTCTTTAAAGTATGAATGTCTGGAGTTCATGAATAACTGGAATTTACATCAAAATCTTCATTTGATTTGCGAGAGATTTTACAAGCTTATTTTTCTGTGTAAGTAATGACAAGGCACAGAAGCTATCTTCTCAGAGATTTATAAGACGATAACATTTTTTACACCAACCCTGAATCATACTCTAGAAGGACCAAATTGAGGATCCTAACAACCAACGTAACAGCAAAACTACATGGCTCAGAGACATGGTGGATGACAGCAGCAGACACAAAAAGAATACATGTATATCACAGAAAGTGCTTGAGGAGATACTCAAAATAAGATGGCCAGAAATGATCTCCAATGCAGAGCTCTATGAAAGAGCAAAAAATGAAGCTAAGAGTATTACAATGAAAGAGTGAAGATAGAAACTGATTGGGCATGTACTTCAAAGAGAACCCAACAACAACTTGGAAACCAAACAGAAAAAGAAAGAGGGGAGACCATTGATGACAAGAACTGTAGAGACAGAAAGACAACAGTTTGGGTTGAGAAGCTGAAATGAGGCTGCAGAAGCAGCGCAAGATCATGGAAAATGGAAACACACACTAGAGGCCTCATTCTCCAATATTAGGAAATAGGAGTGGTAAGTGGAACATCTTTTAAAAGAAAATATAATCCTAAAAGAAGAAAGAGCATTAAGCCTACGACAGCAACTAACAAACTAGCATTTCTATCAAACAATGCGTTATCTGTTACCTGTATATAACTTTCACTGAGAGCATCCATCAGCTTATTTGTATGCTTTGAAAGTTCTGCAAAAACCTCATTAGTGGAAGTCTGAATTTCTGAAGTTGATGAGATACCGGGCCACTGCAATGCTTCTGTGATACCCTCTTTCATCCAAAGTTTTGAAATCACGGTTTTAATAAACTGCTTAAAAAGGTTGCTGAGAATGCCATCCGGATGTACCCATCTGGACCAAAAACTATTTTTACAAGTGACTGAAATCCTTCCAGCTCCAGACCCAACTGTGAAAATGTAAATCAATAAATATATTCACAACAATATATGCACCGATGACAGGCATACTGTAGAAGAATCACAAACAATGCTATGTCACATGTTGGTGTTTCCCTACTGTACAAACAATATTGTTTTTTTCTGTTGTTTTACCAGAGCTTGCCTAACCGGTTGGAACAATTCAAATTACAAATTTGTATGGGCTATTAACTTTTCTGGCAGGCAACTCAAAATTCCATATGTGAAATTCTATTAATTTTATATGTACCAGAAAGTTTTAAATATTTAACAGAAGTCTTTTAACTACATCATAACCACTGTAGTTTCCGAGTTATGGCTCATCAAAGTTGGAAGAATTCTTAATGTATGCAAAAGTTGTGATGTATGAAAGAGAGTCCAGCTTAAAATTCTTTACATTTCTGTCCTAAATTTTAATCACTGCAAATTATCAGACATTTTTCCTGTTAAATTTTTAATTGAGGGTACTATGGAGATTCAAAACTTTTTGGTAATATTCAAGTGCTTCCATTCAAATAATATTTGCAGAGGATATAAGTTTAACATATGGAAATTTATAGCTTTTATTGTTGTTATGTCACAAAATTTCAATAAAATTTGCATAATTTGTTATAATAAAGCATTCAAATACAAAATTGTGTAAAATGGTCAATGATTAACTGATTTTCATGATTTCATTTTGCTATTTCCATGGTGTATAGCCTATTTCATAAAATAAAGCTCCAACTTGTTGCTACCTGTCCATAGAGCCACGAGCTCTGCATGTGTCCTTGAGCAAGACAATTTACACTACTTGTTCCAGTCCACTCAGCTGTAAAATGAGCACCAGCATTGCTGGAGAGTTAAGCTGTAATTGCTTGTAGTGTCCCCCACCGCGAGACATTTCTTGATCTCTCAGATACCACGATATATAGTGTCAAACCATGTTACATAGTACCTCTGTAAGAATGAATATAGCAAAACAGGTTTTCATGACTATATTTTGCAGTTCTAATTGCAATCTTTTTAATCCTTGTTTTGTGTAGGTGGTAGTGTCCCCCAGCGTGTGATGTTTTTTTGATCTCTTAGATACCACGATTTTTAGTGTCAAACTGTGTTAAATAGTACCTCTGAAAGAATGAGTATAGTGCAACAGGTTCTCATGACTATTTTTTTGCAGTTCTAATTGCAATCTTTCTAATCCTTGTTTTGTGCAGGGAGCAGTGTCCCCCACCATGTGACACTTCTTGATCTCTAAGATACTGCGATTTTTAGTGTCAAACCATATTAAATAGTACCCTCAAAAGAATGAGTATAGCGCACAGTTTTAATTTAAATCTTTGTTTTGTACAGGGGGCAGTGTCCCCCACCGTGAGACATTTCTTGATCTCTTAGATACCACAATTTTTAGTGTCAAACCATGTTAAATAGTACCTCCGAAAGAATGAGTATAGTGAAACAGGCTTTCATGACTATATTTTGCAGTTTTGATTGCAATCTTTCTAATCCTTGTTTTGTGCAGGGGCAGACATGTCCCCCACCATGAGATGTTTCTTGATGATTACACCCATCCAGGGGGAGTCATGTGTTCTCATCTGCTTGCGCCATGGAAACCTGAAGTAATCACCCTATGATCGGCCCTATGAACCTCATGGCTCAAATGGATTTAATTTGGACTTACATCTCAGGCTAACAAATATTTGCAAATGTTTTCAAAAATATGTACTTAAAGAAACGACCAGTGACCGTACTACAGCTTCACCTCAAACATACCTACACTCCGACCCAGAGAATTAACAGCATACTTAAACATGACAGCTTGTGACATGGCTTCCTCATTGCCGTAGATGATGTTACCTTTCATGGATCCGCCAACAGTCTTGTTGAAGAATGGCAGGCGGGGGCATTTTTGTGAAATTCATGTGACGAGAATACCTAAGAAAGTTCCTAGGGTATTCTGGCATATCCTCATCAGATAAAGCAGTCATCAATCTATTTCTGAGACTGAAAACAAAGAAAACTCAACAAACTTATAAATTAAAAAAAAAAAAGATGAAATTAACTTTTCCTGAAATATTGAAATATTTCAGAAAATTTTATTTTGAAAAAGCTCATAAAATAAACCATATACCAATATGAAATTGCCACAAAAAGGAAAAGGGTTCAGATCAATTTAAACTTTTAAAATAGCAAAACAAAAAGGTCCAGCAAATTTCATCTACTTAAATACTTCTTTAGAAGACAAGCAAAACTGGAAATAGAGTATTCTCCAAATTCGAACAATTTGGTCAAATCATCTAAAATTAACATTGCAAAATAAGTTATTATGGCAAATGCTCAACTCACCGAGTGAGAGCAAGTTTTCCTGGATTATTGCTACAATTCTCTTGATAACGATCACAATTATAAACTTAATCAAACACAGTATGAATAGATTAATTGCTGACAGCTTGTAAAGTGTCTACCCATCTGATAAACTGGGTGGGAATTTCAGGGTTGACACCATCAAGTGTGGAAGAAACTAAACTCGTGATGAATCTCATAGCATCATCGCCTGTTTCTTCACCGGTCTCACTTTTCATTCTAGTCTCATCTGCTTCAAAGATAAGGTTTGTGGATGTCTTTGGATCTATGCGAAAGGAAATTGTGAGTAGAAATGTATTAATAAATGTTTGGTGAGGTTTAACGGCACCACAACAGTAATGGTCAAGATGAGGCAGAGAGATAAGAGTTTGAGATTATCATTTTGTTTGTTTGGTGATGTTTAATGGCACTACGACAGTCAGAGTCAAATGTGCCAGGAGGGTGTTCAAAATTTATGATGCAAGAATAAAGAAAGGAAGAAGAATAAATACAATTTTGATAAAGGAGTAGGGAAGGAAGAAAGAAGAAGAGGAGATAGGGAAGGATAGAAAAAATACAAATAAAAGATAAGAAGAAAAAAGGGAGAATGGGTGAGGATTAGATCAAGTTGAATAAGTTGCTAATATGGAAGAAGGTAATGATGTCAGGAGGAAATTTTCTTTAAGAGATCTGAGAAAAAGATGGAAGGGGGGAGGGTAGGTCTAAAGTTGGAGTACAAAGGACAGATTAGGAGGATATGATTGATCAAGATTTCAGTATTGCAGGTGAGGCAGAAAGGTTTGGGGGAGCCAGATAAGAGGTAGGAGTGGGTGAGAAAGAAATGTCCAAGATGAATATGGGTGATTATGTCAAAGAAGAAGACAAGGATTAAAGGAGATGAGCTAGAGTGAGCTAAGCAGAGGATTAAGAAGGGAGAGAAGGGATTAGATGTTGCTGTAGTAGTTGGTGTGATACAGGGAGAGGATTTTTTGAGGTGGGTTAATGTGGAAGAACTCATTGATGGAGATGAAGGGGTTGAGGGAAGACCTGGTGATTGTGAGGAGTGAGCAGTTTATGAGGATGTGCTTTAATGGTCACCATGTCCACCAAAATCAAACAGGACAACAATATACTGAAAATTAAAAATCAAAATTACTCAACAATCCTGTTTAGGATTAACTGGCTGGTCAGACATATCTACAGCATATTGTGTACTACCTAGAGGAAAAGAAGATAAACAAACTGTAATCTACTTTAGTGTCAGGAGACATTGGGTTTTAAAGGTATATGGACAGGTTGAGGCAACAGAAGCTAAATTGATTTAAAATCCCCTAAAAGTAAAAAAATCATCAAAATCGGTTTAAATTTGGTCATTTTACTGCTTTTTGAAGATTTTGTGCAAATATGGGCAAATTTTGTGTTACTCTTGTGATGTATGAATAGGACATAGGCTCTATTTTCTTATGTCTTATTTTCCATTGTCTTTTAACCCTCTGCCATTCATCTTTGAAAAAGGGAAGCTAATTGTAATGAAGAGGATTTGATCTTTCCATATCCCAACCAAGCTCAAGCTGGAAAGGCATTTTGAACATTTTCAAGTTCTGAAATAAAGGGAAGAAATATAAAGAAAAACAATAGCATTTTGAGGTGTTTTCCTGTTCATACATTACATTTTTTCAATATATTAAAACAATTTCAAACTTTGATTACTCATAACTTGAAAACTACATATAACATGAGTCATAATTTAAAGCTCTTGTGAGTGAGTGGCTAAACAGAAAACTTTTGTACCTGTCAATAGGCCTTTAAAGATGTCACAATTTTGTTTTAAAGTGACTGAAGTAGAAAGTCTTCTGTAGATAAGTGAAACAAAAAAACAATGAGGTAAAACAAATCAGAGGTTTGCCCATATGCAAATCTGCATAACAATTTGTATATGCAAATCTGCATAATAATTTGCATATTGAGAGCAGGAAATTAGAAAAGCTGTAAAATCCTCAAACTTTGACAGAAGAAATTTGTTTTATCAAATTCTTTTGATAAAACAATTTAGATAATGTTGCCTATAATTCTCTGTAAGTGTTTAAAATGTTAGCATTCTATAGGGTTTTAAAATCTCTATGATACTTCTTTGAAACAGTGCTGCAAATTCTGACCAAAAGTTTTTTAGTCTTTACCATAACCCACATCTAATTCAAACAGGACTAGACTTTCCCATCATTACCTGTGACTGAGATTAAGGAAGAAATTGAATGAATCATATAAAGTTTCTGAGCTGTCCACCTAGTCATGCATTATAAATTAAGATCAATTTAGAATTGACTAAGCTTTGATCAACCATAACTTAAAAATAAAAACTGACCTGTTTAGTTTTAACTCATTTAAACAACATAGAAATGTGTACATGTCCATAGACATTTAAATTCTCTTTCTCTTTTAGTCTGTATCATAAAAGGGATGTCACTGACAAAATTAAAATTAAATCTGTACTTGAGCCATGAGGTATACAAGGGTAGCATTTATGCCTTGTTACAATCACAGGTTACTGCCCCAGCAACACTGCACAGCTGAATAAACTGCAGCAAGTGGAATAAAGTGGGGATCAAACCCAATTTCTATTGGATGCTGAATTCAGCAGTCTGACAATTCTTTATATGACCGATTGTTTCAGTGCTGTACAAAATATACAAGGGTTGTCAATGAGTGGAATGGTTTGACTGAGTGGGTGGTTAGTTCCAATTCTGTTCATAATTTCAAAGACAACAGTGATAAGTTCTTTACTAACTCTGGGCATCTTCAATTTGGTTTATATATTCCATATTTTCTTTTGTGGTGGTGGTGTTAGTTTGGGCTTTTTATCATGTGACTAACCCTTCTTAGCTCTTTACCTTGTTATCTTATGTTAAAGTTCAATGATTGATTGATTGATTGATTGATAAGATTGATTGATATCGTTTGAATACTAAAAATATGGGTCTCTGGAGTGGAATTAAGTGACTTCTAATATATAACTTGTGCTGGGAATCAAACCCAGTTCCTTTAGGACATGAGTTTAACAGTCAATTCTTAATGTGATTGATGGTTTCGGTGCTCTATAATGTCAATCGTTGATTGATTGATTGATTGATTGATTAATATTTTCAGCATATTGCAGATACTGTGTCCCTATCCTACTGATATAAAAATGTGGGTTTGTCCAGCATCAAACAGAAACAAATTCATACTCATTCAATCTTTCACTTACAATTAATTGATGGAAAGTAAACAGTGTTTATACTGTCTTCTCTAAGTCTGCCAAAAGTTTGCTCGATGGTCTGCAAGTCTGGTTGGAGCTCAAGAGCTTACTCGTAAGATTCTGAGATAAAGAGAGAAAAAACCACTCGCCTGCTCGATGTTGGCGAGGAAAACAAATTGTGGCAAGTAGAAATATTATGATATAATGTGGTAATCACCACACTTAATCAAACCTCGCCAAGTTGTATATTGATTGGCGAGTGACTTTATTTGTATTTTTCCAACCCTGGCAGATACCAACAAGACTATTTTTTCAACTGCATTGTTCGAAGTTCCTTGCTAAAACCATTCTTTCTTATAAATCTTTGAAAATAAAATATTTTACAGTTTCAGCTCAATTTTTTTTTTTTTTAACACAACCTTACTTCCATGACTCCCAACACCTTAACAGAAAAAATGCAAGATTGTAGTAGCCTTAATGATAGATGGCGATATACTAATTTGTCTATATAGAAGAAAGTAATTACCATATTTTGCAAGTAAACAAGTCCAGGCCATGTCCCTTGTCCTTCCTCAGCTTTGAAGGAACAGCTCCTGAGGTTTCTTGAGGTTGTGACCCCTTGCATATAAAAATACCGGGTCATGTTGGTGGTACAGTTACCATGGACTGATGTGTCCTGTACAAAGGCTTTATCCTGGCCAACACTGGTAGCATCCAGTTGAAGCACACTTAGAATTTCTCTCTTAAAGTTGGTGATCTCTTGACGTTCATCCACGTGAGACAAGACCTTGATGATCTTTCCATCTTCCAGGACTGCCATCAATTCATATCTTTCCAATTCCTCCACGAACAGCTGTGCCTAAATTTAAGCTTAAGAAAATGGGAAGACTTTTATATTAGGTAGTATTTGAAGATATACTTTAAATATGTATCAGATGTTCTAAGGCATTAAACAGGATCTAATTAAAGATCTATGGTCAGCTACAAAATTTTCAAGCAGTCCAACAGTCCTTATATTAGTTTATATCATATTATAAGAAGTTTTTAGCTTACAGACGATCAAATTTGAGGATATTTGTATAACATGAGATGTAGTAACAAACATGCGAACATTCTTTGAAGTTTTTTCCTTCATTTCAGTCTTTGCTATTTAAGAAAATAACTTTTGCACTTATGGGAAATTGTTGTCGGAATAAGCCACTCCCCTTCTAAGGAACCATGAAAAAGGTTTAATACACACAAAAAATAGAGAGGCCTGCCTTTTGAAATGTGTTCTGTTCCCATGGTTTTTAATTGATGTAAAGGCAATTAAGGTAATGTTAACATATCTTCTACATGTCTAGATAAATCATTGGTTTTACAGAGTAGATCATTATCAAAATGACAGCTTACCTCCGAAGTATTTACAGATACACTGCATGATCTAACATAAAGTGTAAGGATACACTCCTGTGGAACTTGAATTGCAACACTTCCAGTAGGAATGCATCTGACATACCAGTTGTACTCAAAGATGTAACAACAGTGTATGGATAGATGTAAGAATGCCTCACTGCAAAGCCACCCAGGAAAGTAAGAATATGAAATAGATGACATTCCTGAAAGTTCAAGAATTGACCAATTCTATCATAACTTAGAGTACTATTTAACTAAAAACCCTTAAAATGCAGTAAAATTAAAACTGTGATGTATCAATTTTCAACATTTACCAAATGTTGCATAAATTAACATTTGGTGTTGTTTCTGCAAGAAAAAAAAATCCTTATTTGAATTGTATGACCTAATAAAACTGTAATAATTCCAGAAAATATACAACTGTCATAAAAAAAATATATACCTTGCAGGCAAACAATAAAACAGTATACACCAATAAATAATTGAAATAAGTTTTTAAAATTGGTAAATGGGAAATGTATACAATTTTGAAACTTTTCTCACTTGGAAGAATTTAACACAACTTGGTTTAACACTAGAAGTAATATAAGCAACAGCAAGTTGAAGCAAAATCACATCTTTGAATCTGGCAAAAGAGGCAATAACATGTTATCATAACATTCAAAATGGAAAATGAGTTTTAACCACAGTTTTTACACCTGAGCTTTAACCACAGTTTTCATACCTGAGCTTTAACCACAGTTTTCATACCTGAGCTTTAACCAGTTTTCATACCTAAGCTTTAACTATTTTCATACCGGAGCTTTAACTAGTTTTCATACCTGAGCTTTCATACATGAGCTTTAACTACACTATTCATACCTGAGCTTTAACCAGCTTTCATACCTGAGCTTTAACTACAGTTTTCATACCTGAGCTTTAATTACAGTTTTCAAACCTGAGCTTTAACTAGTTTTCATACCTGAGCTTTATCTACAGTTTCCATACCTGAGCTTTGACCACACTTTTCATACATGAGATTTAACTACACTATTCATACCTGAGCTTTACCCAATTTTCATACCTGAGTCATTGGTTATGGAGCAAGCGGATAAGGGTACATGACTACCCCTGGACAGAACACCAATCCATCCTTGGTACGCATTTTACAGCTGAGTGAACTAGACCAAGTAGAGTAAAGTGTCTTGCTCAAGTACACAATGCAGCACTCGCAACTGGGGTTGAAGCCAGTGCCTATTGAATACGAGAATGACTCTTTAACCACTGCACCAAAAAAATCAGTGCGAAAGTGAAACATGTGTTTAATTCTAAATTAAAAATCCATTTCCATTTCATGCATAAACCCAATATTTTTGATAATAAAGAAAAAGATAAAATCATTCAACATTCGGTACGGTAGATCACTAACACAAGGATATTAGACAAAATTATAAAAGGTGATGTGTTAGTTACTATTAGGAATTGCTCTCAAACATATTAAAAAAAAACATGTAGGCCCACTGTTTCTGATTATTTATTTTGAATATTTTTATACTTCTCATCAATTTCCAGCATACGAATTTTAACATTTTGAACATTTTGAACTTTTTGATATCTTAAGTATTTCTATATTTTACTAGCCATAGCCATTCTTATCATCATTTTGTCTTTTAGAATTTAATTTGTATGTCATGTGAAGCGCATTCGTTATGTTGTATCTATAATGTCTGTATTGCGCTATATAAGTTGTTAATGATAATGATGAATGAAAGAAAAATACATTTTATGCAGTACTTTCTCCAAAATTACAGAAAGGTGAAACATTTCTTAAATCCCCATAGACAGTAGTGATGATTGAGCCCTCCAACTTCCAATAAAACATGTAGGCCCACAACTACGATTTCACAAGAAACCCACCCAATGTATAAAAATCGCCCAGAGACAATTAATCTTTTAGACATACCCTAGTTTCTAATCATATACTCACAACACACTTGTTTTTCATATTGCACAGCTAATACTAAACAATCTACCCAAAAGGAAAGAAAATGTAAAATCGCGGAACTGACCCATTCTTTAGACTTTATCGAAATGGTCAGACTAAATGATCATCTTAAGAAAATGGTTCTCTTTCCCATCCACGCCTGCGAGAGATAACTCAACACGACTTCCAAACAACAACAATAAAATTGTTTGGTCTTGAACTAGTGTAGTTTTGGCAGAAATTTGATGTACAATTAAAAAGCTTCAACATAATGTTTACAGGTGGTAGCACATTAATAATCAATCATAAGTACTGCAACATTTTTAACCCACGAATGAACTCACTTTTTTCTTTGTTCACGAAACGTGATAAGCTTTTCTTCCATAACTGTTATATTGTCAAAAATTACGGCTCAATACCTTGGCAGCGATTCTAGAAAATCAGCATCAATTTTACTGCTACTGAAAAATGAATATAGTTTTTTTAAATGTGAATCATAGGCGTAGATCCCAGGGGGAAGGGAGTAATATCTCTCCTATTTTTTGGCTAGGGGGCGGGTGTTCAATGTAATCAGCCCCTGCCCCCCCCTCTCTCTTCAAGAAAAATGCACCAATGGTACCAAAAATTTACATGCATATAGTATTCCTTATGCTCTTCCCGTGATACGGAATATTTAGGAAACTGTGGAAAAGTGCTTAAGTTAAAATCCATTGTCCATTGTGGAGGATTATACCCTCAAATTTCAGCGAGTTGGCGTTTCTACATGTGCAAAGGCCTATATTATATGAGACCCTAAACCATCTTCAAAGGAATATGGACATCAAGCAGATTTTAGATATGTGAAAGAGCATGGAATTCTGAGTAGCCTAGACTAGTTTTTAAAAATTGTAAAAACCCTATTTAGTTTTCAAGTTATGACTAAACATAGTTTTATGTAAAATCGCGGAACTGACTCATTTCTTAGACTTTATCGAATTGGTCAGAGACCAAATGATCATCTTAAGAAAATTAAGATGAAGAAGAAGTGGGAGGTACGTGGTACGTGGTCCCCGGTTCCTACACATATAGTTTGAGAATAGGCGTGGTTTGTGGAAGCAAGGGGAACTTGCCCTGCCTCCACTTTCTTGCAAATATATACTTTTTTATTAGGATGTTTTGTATGTTAGCGTGGTTTCTTTCAAACTGAGAACAGCAATAAAATTGTAAACATTTGCACTTCGCCCCTTACTTTAGGGCAAGGGGGCAGTTTCCCCCGTTGTTCCGATACCGCTGATCCTTCTCCATTGATGTCACACATTTTTGCGCAATAACAGCTCAAAACTAAAAATGCTGTAAAATTGTCAAGCATCGCTGTTCATTATTGGAAATCTCCTCGGCTGACATGGTAGCCATTTTTTCAAACTAGGTCTCCAGTTTTACCTCCCACCAGGAAAAAAACAAAACAAATAATGTCTGGTAAGAAAAATCTTTTACTTGGGTAATAAGCCACAGGAGCCCGGGAGCCTGGGGGTCATGCCCCCAATATT
The DNA here is from genome assembly GCA_020152595.1 of Chiridota heheva. Lineage (NCBI taxonomy): Eukaryota > Metazoa > Echinodermata > Holothuroidea > Apodida > Chiridotidae > Chiridota > Chiridota heheva. Next base: position 1,014,225 of record JAIGNY010000711.1, read on the forward strand.
TTGCAAAATATTGTGATAAAAATTTGTTTTTAGACTGTTTGCGAAACATATTCCTTATAATGGTTCCTTATAGAACGGGCATCCATTCAGAAAGTGTCCCGCGCTTTATGCAGTTCTTCGTGTTGCCCTAGCTGTTCCATGCATGTGAAGCTTATCTGCTTATTGTAAATGTCACATTTTTCCCGTGAGCAAGTATACACACACATCCCGACAGATTAAAAAAACATGCATACGGTTTTGAAAAACACTGTCCCCTTACAAAAAAAGTATGTGAAAATCCGCCCTCCTACCCCCCTTCCCACCCCCCTCTCACACACACACCTTGTCCGTGAGAATTACGGTCCTGCTTGAATATAACTAGCCAAATTTTTATTTTCCTACACATTTCTACCCCATGTTCTTTAAAATGTAATTGGTTGCATAAACAGATCAATCTAATCGGTTTTCATTCTTTGAAAAACTAGAGGCGTGGCTGAGGCCGCTTTATTTAGGAGTGGTATAGTCAGGTATGTCGGAACTACGGGGCAAAGGGGGCCACTGGGCAGAAGGTGCCTTTTAAAAGTTATAAACCTCATTACTATGGAAGAAATTGTTCATAATTTAGAACTACCCTATAATTGTAGGCATTAACACTACTGGAATCGGAAGTTGAGGACTCGGGGGAGGAGAGGGAGACTGTTGGTACATGCCCCCGCCCCACACACAAACTTTTCTCAAAAGTAATTGAAATTTTTCATACTAAAAAAAAAAAAGCTTTCACATTTGTCAAACTTTAGTTTTCCCGTTTATCAACTAGTTCATAATGTCGTAAAAACTGTTTAGATAGGTCCTCGCTATTGGGTGAGTGAACCACCCCAAATTTGATTAATGAAGTATCTTTGAAATGGGGCCAAGGGCAAACTTACGATATATACCTAGCCCTTTGTCATGGACTCACGTTCCATTCTCCACATTCTTTGCAGTTAAAAATGCCCGTTTGCAGATATAAAACTTAGCCCCAAGTGTTCTTTCAAATATTCAAGACATTCCCCATATTACTTTATCATCAGTAACCGATCGTATTGTTGAAAGTAACACAAAAAGTTGCAATGTGCATGCTACCCAAACTTCAACAGTGGGACACCTTTAATTTGTCCAGGGAAAACAATGGGGACCCTTCCAACTGACTCGCTGAACACTGAGTGGGAATTTGAATTCTGCAGACTTGATTTTGAATCTTGTCTACTGTCATAATACTGATATACATGTTGAGTTGAATTGACTTTATGCAACTGAGAAAATAAATGAATAAAAAAACAGCTCCTAAGCCATTTTAACCATTGCTCTTGTTCCAAATCATAATCAATACAATTGCTAATGGTGATGTAAATATTTCCGATATCGAGACTAATGATCTAAAAATTTCCCAATCCTTGGTGATTTTGGTATGAAATTTTGATATCTTGATCCAAAATTCACCAATTTTCGTTGCTGCAAATTTAAGAAGAAAAGGAAAAAATCGGCACGAGTAATTTTCTGACCAGTGAAGAAGTGCCCTCACTGGAATTTCTGCATCTCTTGGCCTTCAATTCCTTCCGACATCCCTGAGTATATTTGAATTAGTATTTTAAGCACCTTTCTGTAGGATAAACTTCTGAATGTCAAAAACATTTTGCTTGCTGTTTTCTCAGTTTTTCAGTTAGACCAACTTTTTTTTTTAAGATTAGTAAATCATGACTCTCTTTTTTTCCTTCGATAACATTTTTGAAAAGCCTAACATAAAGGTTATCGACACAGGCTTGTAAAATAATTAGCTTTTTACCTTTTCAACGAGTCCCCATAAACTTATAGCCAAAAAAAAAAAAAAAAAAAAAGTTTAATCGAAATTGGTTAGAAATTGACTGTTTCACAGCATTCTGAATTTTTTGGCTCATTATAATAGGTTATGCAAATTTTATTTAAATTTGGTGACATCAAAGCAAGAAAACCTATGAGTTTTCTTATGATAATAATACATAATAATACATAAATTTATATAGCGCTAATTTTGTTAAAACATTCAAAAGCGCTTTACATACAAGGAAATTACGATACGAAAAGAAAAATAAGAATACAGAAATGACAAAATAAATAGAAATACAATAGATCAAGCTGCACATTAAATTAATGTCTTTTTAAACAAAAAAGTTTTAAGCTTAGTTTTGAAGGAGGTCAGGGATGAATTATTAATACATTTAAGTTCAGTTGAGAGTGAATTCCACAACCAAGGACCTTTATAAGCAAAGGCCCTTTCGCCAAGAGTTTTATGCTTAATACGGGGAACAAATAGGGACTTGAAACGAAAGTCATAGCGGGATAGTTTTTCAACTACCATTTCATATAAATATTTTGGAGCAAGGCCTTTAATGCACTTAAAAACTTGTAAAATAATTTTATAATCAATTTTTTGTTTGACTGGTAACCAGTGAAGGGATTTCAAAACAGCATTAATGTGAGAAAATTTTGGTAGTCTGAAAATCAACCGAGCAGGACCATTAAGTATTCTTTGAATTCTGTAAAGTTGATAATCAGGTAGTCCAACAAGAAGTGAATTACAATAATCAATGTGAATTATAACAAAAGTATTAATAAGGGTTTTCATGGAATCTACATTAAGATATTTGGCAATCTGACGAATGTTATAAAGACCGTGATAAGCTTTGGAACAAACTTTCCCAATATGAATATTCATAGACATGTGATTGTCCAAATAAACACCCAAGTTTTTTACACTAACAGATGGTTTTATTTCAGCATCACCAACTTTGATGGATTGGACTCCAGCTTTAGCTAATTGTTGACGAGTGCCAATTAGAAGAAATTCAGTCTTGGAGTCATTGATCATGAGATTATTCTTTACCATCCAAGACCTTATTTCAGCAATAAGAGATTGCATTGCCTCGACTGCCTCTTTCTCTGAGATAGAGCCGGCAGTGAATGAGCAGTAAAGCTGAGTATATCAGCATAGCTATGGGCTTGTGGGATATGCTTTGACACACAATACTGAAGAGTTGAGAAACATAACACAAGAATAATATGAGACCCAAGCAGCTGCCTTGAGGTACGCCACAGTCCAACGGAAAGTTATGTTAACTTATTGCTTTCCAATCCTCCACCAACATTATTTGAATGAGGAAAGTTGAAAATGACGAAAAATTGAATCTCCTTCGTTAAGTATCAACAAAATTTACCTGGGAAAATAGTCATTTATTAACTGAAATTTAGGTCAGAAATTTAAAGAGCTCGGAAACTACAGGTGTTTTGATGTAATTCAAAGACTATTATGTTAATAATTTAAAGCTCTTTCTGGTGTAAGCCCTACATAAAATCTCCTCCTTATGTATCTTTACAAGGTATAAGACTTGAGCATTAAAGACATATTCCCATGGATTTTTATTTTTTCGTATATGATAGAGAATTTTGTTAGAAACAATGAGGTGAAAAAACTATGCTAATATCTTATTCCGTTTAGAAGTTACGAAATTTTAAAGTATTTTTGAATTTGGACAAAAGTGACTGATTGGCAACATCTGTGATGTTATATAGACAATTTCAACAAAACATCTTTTGTATATCTTTAAAAATGATTTTGATTTTTCTCTCATTGTTAATGTGATATACACCAAGAAAGAAAAAATGTTATCTTTGTAAATCATATATTTTACCCTATCTCTATAATGAATCAAAAATGTTGTTCGATAATGTAAAAAAAAAAAGTGATTAAATTGATAAGAAATACATAATAACTGTGCTGGAATTGTCTTGATGACATCACCAAGCTGAAAGACATATACTGTACGAGGAGTTTTTAAGAACATTTTTCTACTCTTTAAATTGTTATAGCTTATAAACGGAATAAGATATTAACATAGTTTTTCATCACTTTGTTTTTTTACAAATTTTCTCTATCATATATGAAAAAATAAAAATCCACGGAAATATTCCTTTAAAAGTATGAAGCTCCATGCAATTTTTCCAAACAGCCAAAAGAAAAAATGGGTCAAAATGTTGCTGCCAGAATTATAACCCGTTCAAATACATGAAATAAGTTTGACCATATCACCCTTGCATTAAATAAAGTCCACTGGCTTCCTGTACGGTACATAATTAAATTCAAGCTACTTTTAATAACCTACAAATCTATCCATGGAATTGCACCTAAATACCTAACTGATTTCATTCACTTCAAATCATCTTCACGAAATCTACGTTCATCATCGAACAAGGATATTCTTCACACGCCAAAATGGAAATTTTATTCTTTGATCGTCGCTCCTACACATGCATGTGCTGCACCAGTTTGATGAATTTCCACTTTCTCTCAATCTCCTAATGTCAATGTTTTTAAACGAAGGCTCAAGACTCATTTTTATGCAGAAACATTTTCTTTTTAGCGCCGGTGAACATAACTCCATTGTGGATAATGGCGATTTACAAATTATTTTGAACATTGAACATTAGACATTATAAGACTTGAGCATTACAAGTATGAAGCTTCATGCAATTTTTCCAAATTTCCAAAAGAAAAATTATTCATTTAATGAGAACGTATAAATTCGTACCTGCGAGTGCAGTTCCTATGAAAAGCAGAATAACCTCAAAATGCATTTCTTCCGAACTGTACCTATATCCACATATTCCGATCCGAATGAAATAACTGTAAGCAAAAATGTAACGATGTTCACACTTTTTATTGTATGCTAGTCAGCTAGTGAGGACATCAATGTTAAAAAAAAATAAACAACATGTGATCAACTTTGATCTTATTGACATTAATGTCACTGCACCTAGTATGTGTTCATTCTTCTAGAAACGAGTAGATTATAAACGGACAATGGACAAATGGATGTAGAGCTGCACCCTTCAAAGAATTATGATAGATAATTAAAAAACAATGGATTTACATCAGCAAAATATATACCAGGGTTGCCCTGTAATGCATCACAACTTTGAGTAAAGATTTGCATATTTATGCCTGAAAATTCAAAGCATTTTCTTATGATCAATTTTTAACAAATTTTGTTAATATGTTTGGATACTTTCATAGTTTTTGATAGATTTATTACAGCAATTTAGCTAATGTTGCTTTTACATGACCATAGACTATGTAGACTTTATAAAGGATTAGTTGAAGAATCAAGCAAGTCAATCTTATATAAAAAATGTCTTCAACAAACAAACAAAAAATGGTGAAGAAAGCATTCAGAAATCTTATTCCGTGAAAAAGGTATTTAACTTTAAAGAATGGTATCATTTGTGTAGAAACGACTGAAATCAGACTAGTTGTGAAAAATATGTATTCTATCATATTTTGTTCTGGGATTTTGTAGCTTAAAATCATTATGCAGTGCCGTCGGAATTTGATATTGGAGGGGGGGGAACTGAATTAGTATTTGCTGAAAGTTTATAGCGCGTTAGCGCTATTCAAGCACAAAGCGCAAGATTTCCGGCGTGTCAAGGTCCAAGGGCCTGCTTAAAGACCCTTAGTAGGATCCAGGGGCAAAGCCCCAGTAGGGGTCTGGGGAAGCTGGTGCATTTTTACCAATTTATGGGTCTAAAATGATCGCACTTAAATCCATTTGGAGGAGTGTAGCCTGAGACAGGCAAACAGGGCATTCTTGGTGGGCCAATTGATAGGTTGATTGAGAGGAGGGAAAGACTGACTGGTGGGCCAATTGATAGGTTGGTTGAGAGGAGGGTCAGAGGCTTAGGAAGCAGCGCAACTTCATTTCCGCTTGTAACTGGCGAGTCCCCAGGTTCCACCGCCTTTGGATGCTAATCACTGTGCTATACTTTGTCCCTGGCAAATCTTTTTGTTGGTTATCGTTCAGGATCCTTGCCCCCTGATCAAAACCTAGTACTGTTTCCTTCTAGATTTTCATTATTTGAAACAGCCTATCAACAGTGGCAGGCGGGGAAGGGAAAACTGCCCAAGTGAAGCATTCTGAGAGGGCGTCAAATGCACAGGGGCGCAAAAATTATCTTAAGAATATATTTTTATATGCTTTTTATTATCAAATTGTGCAATATGTGTGATTTATCAAATAATTAATGTTGTATGTTTTTTCTCAAAGCTTTATTATTCTTACGTCTAGAAAATGAAAATCCTACCTGGACCCCAATTTAAGACACATATTGTCAGGTTGTAGTCAATGGGATCCTCCTTTGATCAAAAATGTATATGCCTTTTAGCAGTTTAGTTAACTTATAAAGAGTGGAAATGATTTAAAGCAATTTCTGATACCAAAATCACGCCAAAAACGCAAAATTTTCAGGGCTTTGCCCCCTGCAATTGGGCCCGCCTACCAGGACTTCGACCCTGGATTTGACATAAAGCAATATTCTGCAGTCAAATTCATGTAACATGCAGGGCTTCCAGGGCTCCGATTTGTAACACTAATTTGACGCAATTTAATGCTACCAAAATCACGAGAAATGTATACAGGGCTTCGCTCTTGGAATTTTTGACACGATATTAAGACACTTTTTGCTGTACCAAAATAACGAGAAACACATGGCTTTCCTGTGCCCATACAACGGCTGCCTATAAGGAATATCATTCATGAATTTATTACCATCAACTAATCACTTCAATGAATTTTCCTGTCATCTAAAAGGTGCATGCAACTTTAGATCTATGTGCTTAATGTTTTACTCTTATGATAATTTCTCCTACGCCTTTAGTCAAAATGACCTTGCCCCCAGTGAAACATGACCCACCACGCCACTGCCTATTAATGCAAGTAATTTTAAACACGATGCAACCCATGGATAGCCAGATAGCGCAACGTGGAAAATATTCTGCGTACGTTTTGCTGGAAATTAAACGATTTTACAGAAAAACATGGCCGATCATGGTACACAGGTAGCAATAAAAGCATTGGCAGGGCTCGAGCTAAGTAAATTCACTGAGCCCAGTTAATTCCCGGTCTGAAGTCCTTAGTAATGTATGTGCGTCTTGTGCAGTTGAATGGTGGGTTACCAGGCCGCGAGAGCTTGGATTAATTTTATTATTTGCAAAGACGAAAGGCGAAAATACGATATCAATCTTTATAACAGGTTTGCAAATTATTAGGGGTGGGTGGGTGGAGAGGGGGGGGGGGGTGACTAAACCCCAGCCCCAGCATAATACATAAACCATATCTCAATGTTTAGACAGAAAATGTTTCCCTTTATTCAGAAAGAAGTAATTATTTTTCAAAGAAATACATACATATTGTTTTGCAAGAACAGACCAAAACGTCCACGGATTATCAGATCATTGAAATGTGATAAGGTTCAAACGAAGATTATCAACATGACTTTTTCAACAGTTTGTTTCTTTATTTGAAAAATCACGGGAATTTCTGTAAAAGATGTCTTTTCAGCTTTGACTGAATGAAACGTTAGTGTGACACCCATGAACTTTGCATGATAGACAGTGACGTAATTAATGGGTGGGGGCAGGGGACAGCTGCCCGGCCCGGGCCCTAAGGAGCTCGTAAAAAAAAAAGGCCCGTACAGGGCCCCGTGGTTTGAAGAAGAGATTTGGGCCTCGTAATCTGGAATGACAACATTCCCATACTTGGGGCTCGCCCGTCGTCGTCAGGGTCCCTATATTGGCCCTGACAACGACGGGCGGGCCTAACAGTGTATGCTATTTTATTCCTACTTGTCAATACAAACTCAGATGGTTGGTTGGCTAGAACTAGTGATCAGCTGGTAATCCCGTCTGATCATTGACCTCCCCCCCGCTCCTCAGTGTGGGGATCATCAGGTCAAACATCTGGAAACAGGGTTGAAATTGGTATTATTTGGCCATTACTTCATTTGTAGCTAGTCACGGCTTTTCCAAGCTAGTCCTAAATGGAATCATTAACATGTAAATATTATTTGTACATATTTGTTTCTTTTACAGAGTTTATTACAAGAAAGAAAAAGAGAAGATAATTAAAAGTATCCTGTCTTGATTATATTGTTTATTTCAGCTCCTGTATGTACATGTAGCCTAGAGCCATACCCCAGTTTTCCTAAACCATCAAAAAGTTCAATAATTGTTTGGGGAAATTCCCCCCACCCCCACCCCACCTGTAGAGCAACCACTGGAATTTATTATTCATTTCAGTCATTGTTGAAAGCTTATTAATGATAAAGCAATGGATAATACAAAAGTACATAGTTTGAAAAACAATGTCCAATAACGTTTGAAAGTTATATACAAATAAGCAGTTGTGACTTTGCAAGAAGTCACTTGTTCACTGACACAAGGGGTTACAGGGACCCACAGGGTCCCACTCGGTCCAGGCCATGAGGGTTCTGGCTATGCCACTGATGGTAGAGCCACCCAGCGACAAGGGGTGAAACCCAGGAAGAGGGTACTTTCTGTGACGTCACTTTAGTATACATGGTGAAAAATAATCTGGTGTTCGTGCATGCGGAAATTGAATGCCACCTTTTAATAACGACGATTACTCATATTGAAGAAGATTTTGGAGTGTCACAGCTGGTATGTTTAAAGTCAGAGGCGTAAGCAGAGGCGTAGGAAGCGGGGAAGGGGAACTGCCCCTGAGAGGGTTTCACCTTCCCGGTTGCATGCTTTCTTGGGTGAAATTAGGAAATGATTAAGACCTCGTGTATACCTTGAATGAGTTTGCACATCATTCTGGGATTTATTTTCAATAACTATGGGTCCAGCATTGTCCTCTAAGCATAATATTTTAGCAGAATGACTCGTTAAAGGATTAGTTCAGTGGTCAAGCAAGTCCATCTTATATAAACAAGGACTTCAAAAGAAACAAAATAGTGAAGAAAGCATACAAAAAAAAAACCCGGTTCCGTTAAGGAGATATTAAAGTTTGGTATCATTTGTGTAGAAACATTTAAAATCAGACTAGTTGTAATGTCACAGCCTCAGATTCCTCAAAGTCGTTATGTATTCTATCATATTTTGTCCTGCAATTTTGAGGTCTAAAAACCATGGGATATGTCAGTAAAGAAGCAAAAGTGAATCTAGTAAGGGTATTTATAATTTACCAACTGAAGAAAGTTCGAGGAAAATAATCTAAATACTAGAAAATTTAAATAAACTTTCTTTTAAATACATTAACAATTGCTAAGAACTTTGCCACTTGCAGACTGTCAGCATCTATATGAAACCTACATGGCAGCCTGATATTTTTTTCTCCTCAAACAGGATAGCAATTGCACTCATTTGAGTTAAGTCATGGTTAGGGTGAAAAGACTTTACACAATTCTCGATGTAATAGGGTTAAATCAAGGATACTGTTATATAGCCAAGGTATAATAACACAGATATAGCAGTATTTCTGGTTAAATTAACTTGAGGATTTTCTTTGGAAGACAGTTTTAGCACAATGACTCCTTCATAGTTTAACCTTAATGTTACATTTATTAGGTATTTTTAGGGCCAAGCTAGGGGTTATGCGAATTGTAGGCTGTTTACAAACGAAAAAATATTGCACTGGTAGATGATATTACCATCAACGTTGACGCTCTTCGCAGTGGCGTCGCGCTCGTATGTTGGCGAGGACTTAGGGCAGTGGCGTGGTGGCTGGTGGCAAGGGGTAACTGAACCCAGTGAAGCTTTCTGAGAAAGCCTAATGCTCACAGGAGCTCAGACATTTTCCTGAGAATAATGTTTTTAATACTTTTAATCTCAACTTCTGCAATTCAAATCATTGCAAAACAATCGTTGTAAATGTTTCTCTCAAAGCTTTATTCTTACATCAAGAACATGGAAATCATCCCTGAACCCCAACTTAAGACCATTGCATTCAATTGGATCCTCATTTAAACATTCGTTCCAAAATGTGTATTCCTTTTAACTAAATTTATTGTGGAATTGACACAATTTGAAGCAACTTAGTTTTTGATACGAAAATCACGCCAAAAAAACGCTAAGCTTCCGGAAGTCCGGGGCTTCAAACCTGGATTAGCGTATTTTGAATGTTCAACACAATATTAAGCAATTTTAGGTTATCAATGCAGGGCCTCGCCCCATAGATTTGACACAATTTTAAAGCAATTTTCAGCTATCGAAATGACGAGAAACGCAGGGCTTACGGGGGCTTAGTCCCTGGATTGGACACAAAGGTTTACGCAATTTTCTGCTATCAAAATCACGTGAAACGTAGGGCTTCCGGGGTTTCGCCCCCTGGGCCCCCCTATCAGGGCCTCGCCCCTAGACTTGACGCAATTTTAAGCAATATTTTGCTACCAAAATTACCAAAGAGCAGGGCTTCCAACGCCTTGCATGAGTTTGACACGAACTTAAACAATTTTCGGTTATCAAAAACACGAGAACCGTTAGACTTCCGGGGCTTCGCCCATTGGGCCCCTAAAAGGCTTCAATCTTGGAATTTAAATAATAATAATCAGTTTTCTGCTCTCAAAATCACGAGAAATGCAGGTCTTCCAGCCTTCCAGGAGCTTCATCTCTAGAATTTGATACTTGATCTTAAGCAATTTTCTGCTACCAAAATTACGAGAAACACAAGGCTTAGAGTGACCCTAGATTTGACGCAATATTCTTATTCTGCAATCAAAATCACGTGAAACGCGTCGCTTCCGGGGGCTTCATTTCCCGGCCCTACCAGGACTTCGCCATTAATTTGAAACACTGATTTTAAGCAATTTCCTAAACGGTAACATATAAAAGGTGCATGCACTGTAGATTTAAATAATGTCCCCAATGATTTAATCTTATAAGCCTTTGAGAGGAGGTGTGGGGGAGGGGCGCCAAAATGCCCTTGACCCCTTTCCCCCTGTGAAGCATAATCACCACACCACTGCCTACACTTAGGTAGCAGAAAATGTATTATGAATTTACACAATATGTTATCCCTGCGCTCAAATAGAAAATCTACATGGGGCCCATACAATAAGTACGTGAAAATAATTGATGTAAGGCTTCAAAAGTGTCAAAATCTCTCGTTTTAGGGACCCCATAACTTAATTTTCCAGTTGCTCAGGGTCAGGGCCCTATTAAGACACGATGAGACCCTAAGGTATACAACTTACTTACGAGGCCTCCAGAAAAAGCAATTTAATTTCTTGCTATAAGAAATTGGTATATAGATATACCGATTTGTTTTTTTCTTTCTAGTTCTACAAAATTTCTTCAATTTACCCACTTTGTTGTAATAATTCCCGAATTTTACCTCCCAACCGGTGAATTGGGAAAAAAACGTGCAGCCGGGAAGGCAAAAAGCACTCCGAGTGGAATTTTCCCCAGACCGTTTCCTGCTCCCTACGCCTCCCCTGAGACTCTCTGCTGTATACATGGAAGCCGGCCTGCACGTGAAAATAATGGTAGGGTCGGGGAGGGAGGGGGGGGCGAAAAGAGTAAAGGGAGAGGGGCGAAAAGAGTTATAGGGGGTCACCAAGAGGGTACTTTCTATGACGTGCCGTGACAGGAAGGATGATCTCTCCGTTGCGCCCCTCCGCCCCGTGGTGCAGATGTCATTTTATGTACACCTATAGGTAGCCACGCACCCTTGAAACAATATCTTTTACACATGACAATGCAGCGTGCAATGGAAGTATAGGCTTAACCTGCTTCACGGATCCTTGCGTTCAGACCTATTCAGCATTCTTTTGTTTCCAGTTGGTGACCAGCTAAAGTTGCAATGTGCAAAACGAGACGGTATCATTAATAGGCTTGCATAGCTTTTGCAATTAATCTGTAAAACAAGTAACGATAATACCGGTATATATGATAGCGTAGCCCACTCAAATTTAAAGAAGACACCAAGTCTGACATAATCCTTATTTCATATGATAGAATTAAATAACAAATCGTCTGACCACGTTTCATAACTCCTAAATACATCTAACACATTTTATGTAATTATTAAAAACTTTAATGCTCTACTAAATAGTACCATGCGAGCCGCCATTTTTATTTCAAAACATTCAGATTATGATGTCATCAGCCCAGCAGGATGTTTGAATGCTTTGTATTTCTTTTTAATTATCTATCTCAAGTTTTTTAGCTCATGAAAAAGTGTTTTCCTTTTGTAAGGGTCAAGGGTATTTTTGTGTACACATGAAAATGTCAAAACATGCTGTTAAAACTTTCTGCTACATAATTTTGGAATAAAAACATAATATAAAGCTATAACAAAAATACATTACATTCCTTAGTCTATGTTGGATAATAATGTCATCATTAAAGAATTAGTTCAGTGGTCAAGCATGTCCATTTTATATGAAAAAGGACTTCAAAAGAAACAAAATAGGGAAGAAAGCATTGCAAAATCTTATTCCGTTAAGAATATATTCAAGTTTAAAGTTTGGTATCATTTCTGTAAAAACGACAGAAATCAGAATATTTGTGATGTCACAGCCTCAGATTCCTCAAAGTCTTTATTTATTTTAATGAAAGTTTATTTAATTGTTTCACTATTTAAATTATTTTTCCTCAAACTTTCTTCAGGTGGTATATTATAAAACCATTTTTAGATTCAGTTTTACTACTTTTTTGACATATCCCATGGTTTTTAAGCCAAAAAAGCAGATCAAAATATGATAGAATACATAAAGATTTTAAAGAATCTGAGGCTATGACATCACAACTTATCTGATTTCAGTCGTTTCTACACAAATGATACCAAACTTTAAACTTAAATATCTCCTAAACGGAATCAGATTTCTCAAGGCCTTTTTTTTTACCATTCTGTTTTTTTTAAAGTCCTCTCTAATATAAGATGGACTTGCTTGACCCCTGAACTAATTCTTTAACAAGATTTGATACAGAATTGAGCAAAATGATAGCCTCCAATGTGTCGACTTCAAACGTGAATAACTTAAGATAGGAATGAGACTTTTACTTGGTGCTTTTGGTAGTTGGTTTAGAATTTAATCCTTTATCATTGAAATGAGGATTATATCAGACTTTATGTCTCCTTTAAAATCAAATCTAAATATGGGGATGACATTACCATAAAATTTTAACCTAGACACGTTTCTTGGTTGGCTAACGCGTCAGCTTTGATCAAAGGTGACAAAGAGGTAACTTTCAAGTGAAGCAAAATTTAAGAAAATCAGGGTTTATGATTAAAAGAGGTATACCAGTAGCCTATAGGAATAAGAAAAACATTGGTAGTATGCAAATTGAAAAATTATAAATATAGAGGAATAAAAGATAAGAATACGATATGATGTCAACTAAGTGCAGTGGTCGCTAATGAAAGGTAGGACATAATTATGCCCCTATCTATACCAGGGCCCTTAAGTGGTCCCTGGACCCAATGCTGTTTGCCGCACAAATTTTATCAATTTATTCTACTTTGGATCACGACCAAAAGGCAGTGGGATACTTTCTTTCATTTTTGCCCTATTCTTTAAATGTTCTTTTATATTCAAACTCAGTTTTATCTATTGGCATGCCGGTGTGATAGTAAATCACCCCCCACCGTCATCCCCCCCCCCCCTCCGGTCCTTATTTCTTAAGGAATGTTTAGTGAATTTGGTCCCCTCCAGATTGATTTTACTAGGTAATCTACTGGTGTGTCTGTACGTTACCTTTAATTAATTTTGAAGTGATCAGCTAAAACCGAAATTGGTAATATTTATGTACGGAATACAGCGCCGTTGTAATTTGCCAACGAACATAAATGGCTTCCAGTGAATACTTTAAATTTGATATTTTCTTCGATCTGGCAGTACCCATCGGGATACACTAAAAAAAAAAAAAAAAACATGCTTTACGCAAAACGGCAATGAGATTTACTGTGAATGGAGAAGAAGGGCTTTTTCTTGCAAAAGGGGGACAAGTTATTGTTTCCAAATTTCCTAGGAAAGAAGGGCCGGGGCCCAAATTTCCTAACGGACCGTTTTTACTATGAGGGAGGGGGTGGGGGAGGATCAAATTTAATGGATGGATACGGTTTCATTGTCTGGGGGCCCAAAATTCCTAGGAAATAAGGGCCGGGGGGTGGGGGGGGGGGGAATTACAGTCTTAATTTGATTATAGTATTAGGGTCTCCATTGTTTTCAACTCTACAATATGTTTCTGTCTTTCAAAACCATGTTCTAGTTGAAATTTGAATTTGCTAGTTTTCTTTCTTTAATCCTTTTCCTCTACTTCATCAGCAATTTTCTTTTTGACTTCTTTCTTTCATTTGCTTTTGTCTTCTTCCGAACACTATTTAAATCAATATTAATTCCATATTTTCCTCTTATGTATTTGATTTTATGATGCCAACATCCACTGGAAAATTGTTTACAGCGCGAGCGAGACGCCACCACCTCGCTCTCTGTCATGCCTGAAATCGTACAAGTACTTAACTGGCGAGCTGGCAGTCTGGCACGGACTCACAGACAAAAACAGAAACTTGGACTTAAGGTTTGACTTTTTTTTTAATAGAATTTAATACGTTATAATTCTATTAGGAAGTTCTGTGCATTAAAATTTGTTCGAAAAATGTTTTGACTAAGATAATGGAAGTTAGAAGTTGTTGTTTAGTAGCTTTTTCTTTCGACATTGCGTCAATTGCACACTAGTTTCGCGAAAAGCAGTTTTTTGTCCTTCCAATAAGATAAATACTTCTTCCCCCTCACAGTTAAAGATGGAATGCTTTGCCCTCAGACACTATTTTGAATATAGGTTATCCAGTAGGTATCCAATAAATTTCTTTACTATAGGCCAAAATTTTGATGCAAAAAAAGAAGAAGAAAGAACCATAGCCTGGGGTCATACTCAAAAGTCATACTAACTGGAAAGTTGAGCAGTTTTGCTTGCACTGATCTGTGGCGTATGAAAATCAACGCCAATCAATTCCTTGTATGGAGCATTCAATAGTTTCAGTGTAAAGTCCATAATTGATGTGGTGTACAACATTTTAAGTTGCCAAAATCAACCCCTCCAAATGCTACATCTTGTCAATTTCTCTAAGAAATGCTTTAAATCACCTGTTTATACCTTATGCAACCAGCCACTAAAACATGTCAACTCCCACCCATACCTAGGTGTTGAAATTGATAATAAACTTAGATGGGATAAACATATACATAACATAACCGCGTAACCTCTCAAACTGTTGCATCTGCAGTCTGGGCTCACAATTTAGGATACAAGTTAGGTTCTGATGATATTGGCTTTATAAATTACAGGTTGTACAAAACCTCAAGTTCCAGCTCTGTGTTGGTGTTGAACTAATATTAGGTTATGGGCAGCTTGTCTCATGGTCAAATAGTTTTTTTATTATATTTTATTATTTTTTAAAGGCTCTTGAAGGATTTTTGAGCTTCCAGAAATTGTCCAGACTGTTTTTAAAGCTAGGTTTGATGCTGTGTTGGTGTTGAACTAATATTAGGTTAGGGCAGCTTGATGGTCAAATCTTAAAGGCTCAGTATTCTGTTTTTAATTGATGAGTTCCAATGGCTAACTACCCGATTGCTAAAGAAGTTACGATGCAATTGTATGTTGACTCTAACATTAATGTTAGGCAGAAAGAGCTTGAGTTGATGGTCGCGTGTAGCAGTGACAGAAGTGTGGAGATTGAGATTGGAGGGTACTCTGGGATCATAGTAACTATTTAGTACTTAAAGACTTCAAACGTGTCACCTCTAAGTCTTCTGAAAGAAAGAGTAGGTAGCTTGAGTCTCTGCAAATGATCTTGATAGGAGAGATTCTCTAATACAGGAACTAACTTAGTCACATGTGGCTGAAAATGCTGTATTGCAACTAAGTGCTTTTTGAAAGGATACCAGATAGTATTAGCAAACTTAAGGTGTAGTCTCACAAGTGATTTGAAAAGGATGATCAGATTATCTTCATCAATATTAGTGAATGTGTGTCTTATTAGGCTAAGAATGCTGTTGGGTTCTTGTCAATGGAATCGATGAGACCATCAAAGGAGAGCTGAGAGTCAACCAATACATCTAGATCTTAAGCATTGCAAACATGAGATAAGAACTTAATTGAATTACTACTATCATCCACCATGTGGTAGGGAAACTGGTAACTTGAGTTGATAGAGAGAACCTGGCACTTCTTAGGGTGGAATCTCAACAGCCAAAGATCAGACCAATTTTGAAGTGAGTAGAGATCATCCTGTAGTTAGTAATTGATATTCCATATATGAATAGGCGTGAATTATTTTGGTGTCATCTGCAAATAGGAGAACATTGGATCCCACATTGAGTGGCAGGTAGTTTATATATGACAAAAGAGTACTGGTCCTAAAACGCTACCCTGGGGGATGCCACTAGTTATATCATTCCAAGAAGAGAAACACCTATTGACACTCACTCTTTGCACACGGTTGAAGAGAAAGGACTTCAACCAGCCAAATAAGGGGTCACAAAAATCATATCCATGGAGTTTTGTCAGTAGTCGATTATGAGGGACTGTCAAAAGCTTTCTTGAAATCCATTAGGACTATATCAAGTGGTATTTTGCTATCGGCAGCTGCTGACCAAGAATCCAAAGCATTTAGAAGTTGGAGAGTGGTTGAACAGCCTCTCATAAAACCAAATTGTTGGTCGCATATCAGATTTTTATGTAAAAGATAATCCATTATATGCTCACGGAGGACAGATTCAAAAATCTTGCAAACTATACTAGCGAGACCCACAGGTCTATAATTGTCTGGTTGTTGTGGGTTACCTTTTTTGTAGATGGCAGAAATGTTGGCTAGTTTCCACATGTCAGGAACTTCCATTGAATGAAGTGACTTGTTGAATATAATGCTGATTGGCTTGGCTAGGACATCAGCTAACTCTTTAAGAACACGTGGGTGAAGACTATCAGGACCTTGTGATTTGCTAGCTTCCAAAGAAAGAAGCTTATCAAGTACTTCATCCTCTGCCACTTGAAAATCTGCCACTTGGGGCATGCATTGGTACGGCGTGAAAAAGTTGGAGCAACTGTGTTCTCCTTTACAAAAATACTGGAAAAGAAGTCAGCCAATATGTTGGCTGTGTCCTGATTATCATCTGCAGGGGTAGTATCATTCGAAGCCGGATTTGGCACAAGAAGGCTTGATATACCACTACAATTTTCTGTAGTGAAAGGTCTCTTTCAAGGTCATGATGTTTTTTTCCTTGTTAAAGCTTGCACTTTGTTCTGTTCCGAAGTTTACAGTAGGCTTCATAACGGTCATCTGTTTTTTCTTCCAAATACCTCTGCCAACATCTGTGCTTCTTACGAATAATGCAGAGAACACTCTCATTAAGAGGTACATTATGCTTTTCTTTTCTCGTAAAACTGGACTGTTTTTTTATGGGTCTTTTGGCCTTGATTGACTTTGAGACAAGAGAGTGAAATGCACGCCACATGGTGTTAATGTCATCCTTATCTGCCTGTGACAAGTAAGACCTCCAGTCAGTATTTAACTCACGGTTCATAGTGTAGAAATCCCCTTTGTTGAGATTCAACTTTGGCACCCTTGAGATTGAAATTCATTCTGAGAGTCATTTTTTAATACTGATTTGTCATTTTTAAATGGTTTTCATAGCAATCGACAATTAAAACGACTGTTCAACGGATTTTACGTAACACTCGAATGACATGTTTTTTTCAAGCCCACACCTCTTGCGACCATTTGCGAAGCAATTTCCGGCAACAACAGATGTACAAAAGTTGCTCCAAAAAAGCTGTGAATTTCAACATACAGGAGGTGGATAGAGATTTGTTGAAGGAATCCCTCTCATGACTGTTGGGAGTCACAAGTACGGGTATGCTGGGTATTTTTGTAGGAATGAATTTTCCATGGAAATGGCGTGTACTGCCAGCGTTCGACAAAACGCTCAAAAATTCACTTGCCCGTAGGGCAGACATATGCACAGAAATGCTTGCCGGGAAGCAAAATCCACTTGTCCGACAATAACCATGATAATACAAACGAGGCGATGCACATTATGATACAAAATTCTTACGGCAATATTTACTGAGAATGCTGTATAAATAGTAAAAGACTTAAACTTATTAAAAAACAGTGGAAATTGTAATCCATATATTCTCTACAAATATAAAGCATTAACAGGCTCCATAAAATCAAAAACAAAACATGAAAGTTCATTAAACATTTGCATAAACAAGTGGCACGGCAAAGGCAGGTCAAGTTCGCCATATACAGTACAGCATACGGTATGCCCTGTGCGATACTGTATGTGTACATGGAACGAGTGTTGGACCCATTGCGTGTGGTGCATTAACACAGCAGATTAGAGCTCGGAAAGAAAGAGTGAATGGATATAAATATGCATGAGATTTTTTAAAGGAGCAAGCCTTGCTAGCAAAATAGCATACATAAAGAACCAACTTTGGTGGCCTGGATCATATATCTGTACATAATGTGTTTTGTGTGTGCGATATATGTTTACATCTTATGTATGGGTGCATGTATGATGTTGTTATGGTGAGGTTTAAGATCATTTTGAAACATAACGAAATATTTTGGCTTCCAAATAAATTGAAAATAAGTCTGATTTAAGGTATTTTCTGGGCATTTCCATCAGTTATATTGTAGTAAGTATAATCTGTGTAATGAATTAAGTTTTTAAAGAGAAATTTACTCTATTAGTTTGGATCAATTTAGGGTTGCCCGGTGGGCATATCAACTTGTCCGGACATAAATATTAGTTGCCCTGGGCGTTCCAGACAGGCGATTTGTCGAACGTTGGGTACTGCATAGGGAGTGTAACGTTAATGACCCCTATAGTTGGTTTTTCGAGTGTGGCCTATAATATAGTCTTATAGACCTGGCAGTCAACCTATTATATTTCGATTGAAACTATAGACCAGTTGCCTGGTCTATAACATTTCGTTCGAAACTATGGACCAGGCAGCCGGGTCCACAACATTTCATTGAAAACTATAGACCCGTCTGCCTGGTCTGTAGCATTTCATTGAAAACTATGGACCAGGCTGCAGGCTTGGTAGGCCTACATGTACCTTAAAATTTCATCCAAAACTATGGTCAATATGGATCCGGCAGTCGTGACTACAGCCTGCTCACATGTCACATACATGTTGCTGCGCCCTATGAATTATAACCATCAATATTATTATTATTATTATTATTATTATTATTATTATTATTATTATTATTATTATTATTATTATTATTATCATCATCATCATTCATCATCATTCATTATTATTATTATTATTCATCATCATCATCATCATCATCATCATCATCATTCATTATTATCATCATATCATCATTATTATTATTATTATTATTATTTGTTATTATTATTATTATCATTACTATTATTATCAGTATCATTATTATTATTATTGTTAAAAATTATTATTATTATTATTATTATTATTATTATTATTATTATTATTATTATTATTATTATTATTATTATTATTATTATTATTATTAATATTATTATTATCATTATTAGTATGCTCATCCTATATATCAGCCTTGACCTATGATCACATAACAGTTCACAAACAGTTCACATTAGACTTTCCCCATCACAACATTTACCTTGACCTTTAACCTTTTCAAAAATAAATGCTTCTCATATCATCACAAGAGACATGATTTACTCTTTAGGCTCCATCCATCAAAAGCTCAAATTGTTTTTCCATTCAAAAAACTATTTCCTTTCTAATAATGTCAAAATCAGGATTATTTCCACTTGGCGTTTGACCTAAGCGGTAATATTTCAGCTGGGTACAACTTCACTTTACAAACTACTATGCTACTACGTTGAATTTTGAACGTTTTTTTTTTCATTTTGGGTTTAAAATGGCACAAATTTCTGACCCTTGTTCTTTGACTTTAACCACTTTTTCAATTTTCAATTTTCAATTTGATTCAACTTGGAGTAACTACACTTACTTATACTCACATATACCTTTACCTGTAAAGGTACAAATCTTTGTGGGTTACTGCAAGAATGCTTTCTTTGACCTATGACTGTTCACCTTTGTGAAAATCATGAAAGCACAAGTTTGTCCCATAAGGTACCCGGCCATACATCTTGGTTGAAATTAGTATAGCAGATGTTGAATTATCCTTGGCACAGATGTTCTGTAAACGCACATTCAATTTCACACACATAAAAACAGATATATACACATTAAATCATCACATTTGATCACAATCGGTGGTGTAACCAGCACTGTAAAAGCGAGGTGGTCTGAGAAAGTCCTAGACCCCCTCCCAAGACAAAGTCTTCAAATTTGTTTTAATTTTTGTGAGCAATGTTTTAATTTTTAAAAGCGAAAAAAGAAAGAAAAAAAAAGCAAGATTATCCCAATTTTTGAAAATGTTCTCGAAAAAGTGTGAAGAAGGGTATGTCCGGACCCCTCCCCACCCCCTTGCCCTGTGGTTAAGCCACTGTTGTCCACAATGTCACGAATTTAAGACAATTTACCCATATTGCCATTGCATGAGACCCTATATTACACGGCACATTATACCCTCTGGTATCAAGGGGTGTTCGATAGCCTAGCCTTGTCTGGGCATTAGGGTGATATACACGTGAAAAGGCATAAAGAGACTGCAATATCATTCCCATATGGGCGATAATAAAATTCTTCTGGATTATTTCCTTGAACAGGTTTATGCAGACCTTGTTACATAAATACCGACGACCTAATCAATCACTGCATAGAAAATGATGTCACAAAGCATGCATAATATTGTGTGGGAACGTGTTATATAAATTTCCACATTAAGTTGCACAAAGGCAGCTTAAAATATCAAGATTTGTTTTTAAAGCCAATACAAACAGCTTAAAAAAGCAGAGTCCGTATTGCAAACTCATCGTAAATCATTAAGAAGTCATCAGTGAAAAGAAATATTGAGACCACCCTAATTTGTACCTGCCACCTTAAAAATTGCGCGAGTCCTGAATTAATCCACGGGAAAACGAGAACCCTCAGAGAAAGGGCTTTGAATTATTAATAATTTGCATTTACCACAATAAGTGAAAAGATGCAGCAGGTACCTTCCATTTAATGTTTAGTAAATCTCTTTCAATCATGAGAAATTTCCTTTATTCTCATTCACAATTTTCAGAAACTACTTTATTTTGGGGCAAATTTTCTTCAATTTTCGGTAACTTTTCTTCAATTTTGGGGCAATTATTTTGAATTTTGAGAAATTTCCTTTATTTTCCCAAAACTTTATTTTATGTTGGGCCAATTTTTCATCAGGTTTTCGGTTAATTTTATTCAAATTTTGGAAATTTTTCTTCAATACTTGGGAAATGTCCTTTAATTCAATGCTTGGGAAATTTCCTTTATTTTGTGCAATTCAAGTTTCGGAAAATGTCCTTCATTTTCAGGCAATTTCAGTACATATTGCCAAATATTTCAAAATTAGTCATGATTTTACCAAATTTCGTCATAATGTTACCAAATTTTCATTCAATATTATGTGAATAATTTCCTTTATCAAAAGAAAACATGCAATATGGAATGTGAAATCCTTTTAGGGTGTATCTTCCCCCTGCTCCCTGTTCTAAGACCAGAAGACTCTGCACCCTTGTCCCAATATCTGAATATGCAGATAATGTTCCATTAATGATGTCAAAAGTATCACATCATCCCTGGTTTGATGACTTTTCCCCACCCCTTGACATTTTATCCTGGCTCCGCCCCTGGAGTTACTTCCTTATCAGATAATTCTCCTGTATTACTGAAATGGTCAATTCTGTTAGCAACGAATATTTGAAACAATTTAGCATTCTGCCATTAATATTTTATGAAGTAAAACTTGTCGATAATGATAAAAACGGACACATCTGTCAACATGATTTTTTTTACTATTTTAAAAAAGGAATCAAAAATGCAAAATTAAATTTTAATTTCTAATTCTCCTGTTTCTGATTAATGAATCTAATTATTTAATTTCTTTTGTACATTTATCTATTTATCAAAAACTGCAAAAATTTGTCCGAAAATTGCATATATGCTGCCGGAATGGGCAGGGGTGGGGGTGGGATGGGTGCAGCCCCTTCGCACCCTCGTCAGCTTGTACTGTACACCTATGCTTTCCCTATATATTTTTGGCAAGGAAGAAACTGGTAGGGTCTCCAGCTTTTCCTGTAAATATGTTCATATGCAATGCACATTAGATCCCCCCCCCCCCCACAACTCCCCCGTCTTTCTCATTAAGTGCGTTGACAACTATCTTAAGTAAAATTAACATCAAAAATTCCTACCTTACAGTGTATGCACAATGGTAGTAATCTTGTGATGATGTTTTATTATCCTTACCGAAAGAAGATGTCCTCCCCCCCCTCTTCCCCCCGTCTCAGAGAAAGGGCTTTGAGTTATTTTCTGTAAACTACCAATGTGGGGTATAGGAAACTAAACATTCAAATTATTGGAATTTTTATAAACATTGGGATTCATTTCGAGAACATACGTATAAAAGAAATCAAATTTGCTCAGATAAATGTTTTTGTTGGACTAAATTATCATGAAAAACAGGTGAATCGGGCTCTATACACTTACACTGTACACGTAAATATGGGTTTCCGCGCACCTGAAACTGAAACGTGCGAGCTGTGCACGTGTGCATTTATGTACACAAATTGCGCACATTACAGGTTTCCATTCCATCTGTCGTCCTTGGCAACAGGAATTTACTGGGCCGCGCCAACAATAATCCAGACGATAATCGCTGTCAGTCACAGTCAGTGTACATTTGGGGGATTTATTCTATGAAAACTAGGGAAGGACACCATAACACTTGTTTTGTAAGTGCCGTAAAATTATTCTTGGTGTACTGTTTACTTTAATTCGAATAAATGATAAAGTTAAAATTAAGAAATGAAGATTCCAGAGCCATCTTCGTAAGCCTAGCATCAGTAGCCTACAGCCTAACATTAACGTTAGGCTTGTGTTGCATTAGAGATTTTTACATCGAATATCAGGATGTCTTCGGCAAGATAAATCAAGTTTATGCATGTGTATTGTGATGCATATTTAATAAAAAAAAAAATCTTGTAAATTTCTGAAAACTGGGTTAATTTCAGGGAAAAAAAACTGTAAGTGTTACTGTAACTGTAAGGTTAACGTTAGTGTTGTTTGTGTTACTAACATTAGTGACAGTGTTAGGCTTAACGTTAGTTTTGTTAGGTATAACGTAACATTAGACTAACGTTAACATTAATTTTTTACAAACTAGTTTAATTGTCATTTGAGAATATCGGGAGATCATCAAAAGTGAAAGTTCAAATGTCACAAAGTTGAAAGTCATTTTAATTTTGGATAATTTTCTCGGTGGTTAGCCTAACGTGTTAAGTGGTTACAAGATAGGCTATAAAAAAAATTCAAAGTTGAAAATCCGTTAATAGATTGCAAATGATCAAATACAGTGCTTTGAATGTCATTTTGGAATACATAGAACGTGGTCTGAAAGTGAAAGTTTGAAAGTCGCGAAAGTGATCATCACAAATTATAAACATTGCTCTCGATTGTTAGCCTAACGTGTTAAGTGGTAATATCAGACTATGAAATTTTCTTCAAGCATTGTAAAATGATAGAACAAAGAATAAAAACTTCAAATTTTCTTTTGTATTTTTTATTCAGCCTTTAACAAATGCGTTAAATATATGTATTTACAAAAGGCCCCTATTATTTTTATTATTATTATTATTATTAATATTAATTATTATTATTATTATTTATTATTATTATTACAAGTTTATGTATCTTTAGTGTTTTTCATAAATTAGAAGATGTCACCCTCTAAAGTAAAGTTTTTTTTTATGTGTTTGAATATCAGTCATCATGTTAACGTTGATATTAATATAAACCAAGAATGCAATCCACGTAGTTGCTGATCTCATCACCACTTGTCACTTAGCAATGACCTATCCTTCATATGATTGTGGGTCATTCTGTATATCAGCCTTGAAACTTTGACTTCATAACAATCACCTTTGACTGTTCCCATCACAGCAATGCAATAGTTCCCATAAGGCCCCTATAATATACAAAATTCCATTCTCCACATCCAAAAACTGCAGCAGAAATGCGAAAATAAGTTTATTACCAGATTACCACTTGACATTTGTACTCGAAAGTCTGCGCGGCACAACTTCACCTTACAAGGTACCATGCTACCACTTTGGATCACAATCGGCCGTGTACTTTTTATGCCTATATTGGCTCAAATCTCTTCATTTTGGACAAAAATTTCACCTTTGATTCTTGACTTTTTTAAAAGGTAAACTATAACATGCATATCACAAGTTACACTGCTATACCCTTTATGTCCCATCCACAAACTCTAACTTTGACCTCATAACAGTTCACCTTTGACTTTTCCCATCAAAACAATGCCAGTAGTTCCCATAAGGACCCCATAATGTGCAAAGTCCCATTCACCCTATTCAAGCACCTCAGCAGAAAGGTGAAAATTAGCTTCATTGTCAGTTTATGTATTTAAAGTTTCGTTGATATAAGAATCAGTAAGCTGTTGTAATTTAACTATAAGAAATTTACCACTTACTATTTACTAATTACTATTTTCAAACATGTTATTGTTTTTCTCTTTA
Organism: Chiridota heheva; assembly: GCA_020152595.1. Taxonomy (NCBI): domain Eukaryota; kingdom Metazoa; phylum Echinodermata; class Holothuroidea; order Apodida; family Chiridotidae; genus Chiridota; species Chiridota heheva. Next base: position 1,038,735 of record JAIGNY010000711.1, read on the forward strand.
AATACCATTAGTCTAGGCCTATCTGTAACATATCGAGAACAGAAGAAAATATAAGATTAAGTAGTAACAAAGTAATTAAAAAATTATATAACTTATTGAAAAGGAAACGAGGTATTTATTATACAAATTTGTTGAGGCCTTACATGCTTAGGATTTGTGCAATATTTACGTTTCTTCTTCTTTTTGAAAATACATGTGTTGATTGTTTGCATCTTCAATATACCCATGGCATGGTAAGAAAAACTAATTCCAAATACGTCTGTTCCGGTGTTTTTAGTTTTCACTCCCCAGCACATACGATTTACGGGAAGAACATCCACCTTGTGTACATGAGAGAAGGGACGTTATCACAAATCAGGATTTAATGATATGTGTAATGTTATTTCTTTAATAAAAATATCATGATAAAAAACTACTTTTCAGGGTATTTGACTGAAACTGAGCATTTCTGTTAAATGCATAATGTTAGTTGCTTCGTAAAATTTTGACATGCACTACAAGGACAAACTTATTTATGATAAATCACTGCGCCGCACCAAATAAGAACTGCAGAGAAAAGGCTTAAGAAATAATTTCTATGCCACTATGCGTTATGGCGCTAGGCCTATGTCCACGTTTTGTGCCTAAAAACAAAATGATGAACTTATCAATTACGACTTACGACTAAAACAGATTTAAAAAAAAATCGGAACTAATTTGTCTTGAAACAGATCATCATGGCGGGTGCTTTAGTGTTTTTGATATACAGTAAACATGTGTGTAGTTAAACGCCTGAGAATTTGAATATGCCGTGGTAGAGGGTACTGTAACGCGGCAGTTTGTTTGTTTACAAAAACATTTGATTTAAACGTATCATGCGTGCGCAACATTAACGTTAGTCCAAATGTATCTTATGGTCTATGCATAATGCACTGATAACTGGGATTTCTATGACTATTTCTCATTTATTTTTATTTTTCTTGACGCCAGGATGTCATGTAAGTATGCATAATTTTAACATTTCTTTAATTCAGCATACAGTGGTCGTAAACATTTTAATTTTGTTGAGTTCTCTGTAGAACCCTGTATAGGCGTAGGCCTAAGTGTAGGCTTATATCGCAAAAGAACATTAAAATTGTAATGTTCTGTAAGAAATCAGTAGAATAAATACTTAAATATAGTATGAAAATATAAGTGATTAATTTCTTCGGCATTTTAAATACATATCTAAGGAAAATATTTTTGATATCCACATTTGTTTTGTGTATTTTTCCTTAATTTAGGGCACCCCAAACTCCAAGATTTTAATATAAATGTATCGAAAAGTTATTTTAGCGGTCAGGTATCATCTGGATTACATAATCCAGAGAAAGAGGTGATTATGTTTAATGAATTGAGCTTTGAATTTCCATTTTTCTCTTTTTGAATTCAATAGTTTTAGACATGGGGCACTAAATTTGATACCATATTCAGTCTTTTCGTTAAAAAATGACCCCAAATAGTATTATCTTCACCGTTCAAACCCTCTTATTATTAGATTTATTATTTTTGTACATTATATAGTAAATATTATTATTATTATTATTATTATTATTATTATTATTATTATTATTATTATTATTATTATTATTATTAGTATTAGTATTAGTATTAGTATAATTATTATTATTATTATTATTATTAGTATTATTATTATTATTATTATATAATGATAATAATAATAATATCATCACAAAAATGCCTGGGTCTACCCATGGTTATAGCTCCCGATAGTCACAAGATAAATTCCTTCGACGCCTGATTTTTGATAAAAAAATCACTGAAAACGATGATAAAAACAAGGAACCCACCTCTTGTATGCTGAAATTCCCAGCAGACGATTGTTAACGACAACAGACGTACAAAAGTTGCTCGGAAAAAGCTGGGAATTTCAGCATACAGGAGGTAGGTACTTATTTTATTTAATAAAAATTGGATGTGGGAGAAATTTATCTCGTGACTATTGGGAGTCATAACCATGGGTAGGACGGGGCATTTTTGTAGGAATGAATTTTTGTGGAAATGACGGGTATTGCATAGGGAGCTTAAAGGTAATGACCCCCATGGTTGGTGTTTCAATTGTGGCCTATAAGGGCACTATCATTTACGGTCAATAGGAGTAAAAGACGATTTTGCATGATTTTGATAAAAATCACATACAGTACCTGAACTAAAAAATCCCAGAAATCTAATTACTGTCCGATTTGTCATGATATTTCAGCAAAAGAAAAAAAATCCCACACCCCGGAATGGCTGAAAACCAGGTATTTTTGTGGAAAAGTTAGGTCTTAGATATGAATTAAAAAAAATTCTTTCCTCGTTTTCAGTTATCCCGGAGTGTGGAATTTTTGTTTTTTTGAAATATTATGACAAATCAGACAATAATTAGATTTCTGGAAGTTTTTAGTGGAGGTATGTGCAATTTTGATTGAAATTCTCCCATTGGCCGTAATGATAAGTTCCCTATAGATTTTATTTTGGCGAGCCCTATATTTTCATGGCGTAGGCCTATTCAGCTGCATTTTTGTGCACACCCATACAGTTTTATGTCATCAGCTTATTGATGTTTAAACGTAACCTTGAAGAAGAAGAAGGTATGTTCTATCGAATTTGATCATGCTACAATGCACATGCTGCTAGGGTAGGCTACCCACATTTGCTAACTTAGTGATTTTAGTTGCGTGAGTACAACGTGGTTCAAGCGTAGATTACACAGAACTCAGCCTCAGAACTCAATCTTCGTTCAAGTCACTAGTTGTGACCCTCGTTGTCGTGGTGCCGTTAAGCCCTCGTCAAACAAACAAACAAACTAGTTGTGAGGCCTTTATATTCAACAAGATCATATCATATGTATATTTGCATGTGCAAATTTCTAACTAACTACTGTACATGTAATGACCAATCAAATACATTAAAGGAGACATAAAGTCTGCCATAATCCTTATTTCATATGATAGAATTAAAAATAACAAATCTTCTGACCAAGTTTCATAACTCACGAAGCAATCTTAACACATTTAAAAAAATTATCCATCTCCCCCCAATGCCAACGTTCAGCCAACCAGCCTAAACCTCATCTCTCAGCTTCCCTCCCCTTTCATACATGTTGGTGACTTCAATGCCCACAACCCCCGGTGGGGCTCCAATGCCACCACCCCCAGAGGCAAGCTTGTCGAAAACACTCTTCGACAGCACAGCCTGTCCTTGCTCAACACTAACTCCCCGACCTCCCTTCAACCTGCGACAGGGTCCCTCACCTGTATTGATCTGTCAATCTGTTCCCCCAACCTTCCTATTGATTTTACCTGAAAGGTCACTGCTGATCTTTGTGGTAGTGACCATCACCCTCTTCTTATTCACTCCAACCTTCAAACCCCCACAGAGCACACCCCAATTGGAACCTTAAGAAGGCCGACTGGCCCCTTTTCAAAACCCTCTGCGACTCTCACCTCTCCCCCCACCCATCTCCTTGAGGGTGAGGATCCAATGTCAAACTTGAGTACCATCCTTATCGACATCGCCATTTGCTCCATTCCAAAAACCTCCAAACCCCCTAACCGCCCAACCCCTGGTTCACCGATGACTGCAAAACCACCATCAAGAACTAGAAAAGGGCCCTCAGGAACTTCAAAACAAACCTGATCACCCACAACCTCTTTCGTATCAGCCGTGCCAAAGCCAGGCGCATTATCAAGGACAGTAAAACCAACACTTGGAACAACTTCATCTCTTTTCTCACCACCAATATGCCCACTAAGAAGATTTGGAGTATGGTTAACAGCTTCCATGGCAGGATGGGTAAGTCTCCCATCTCCCATCTCTCCTGGGATGGTAACCTACTCGCTGTGAAAGAGGATATCGTTAACCACCTCACCGCCTCTTTCAGCAACATTTTATTCTCGGCCAACTAACCCCAATGCTTTTAAAGCCAAAAAAGCTCGCTACGAAACCCAGAGTATTACCTTTTCCTCCAACAACAGCGAGAGCTACAATACCCCTCTCACCTTTCTTAATTAAACCAAGCCATTCATGTTTCTGAAACACCTCCCCAACAATGCCACCGCTACCCTACTCACCATCCTCAACCACATTTAATCCTCACACTCCTTTTCCCCTATCTATTCATATAACAATATATACATAATACATACATATCCGCTCCATAACAAGCATGACACATACATGTAGGCCTACATGTTGTTTTACAATCACAGCAAATTACTCAACTTTGATACTTTCAATTTTTCTTAAGTTTTTTGTTTTGTATAGTATTTACAATAAATTTTTTGCTGCTTTTTCCTCAATCTTATGCAAATATGAACAATTTTAAAGAGTTTTCAATGATTAGTTTATTTTAGCTCATGGATTGCTACATTATGCATATCATTGGTCAGTTACTTTGCAAATTTGTACTACAAATACAGAGTTAATGTTATTGTGTGTATCTTCAAAAGATGATTAGACCTATAACATTTTTTTGTGGGTTTCATGAGTTTTTTCAAAAAAAGTTACATTAATAATGCGCTATCTTTTCTGCACAGGATAATGCATAGAAGCTGGTTGCACACATCGCTGGATGCACTTTTCCATCGCCCAATATGTGCCCAGCTTTTGTGCATTATCCTGTACCAAAAACATATCATGTCATATTATTAAAGTTTTCTTTATTATAAAAAGATATTATATTCTTATTTCCAGATTTAATCCATAGATGGCATCCCAAGTGCAAGGGGTACAGCTTCCAGCAATAACAGAAGAAAATATAGAGAAGGTTGGTTATGACATTTGTTCTTGTTAAATTTACCATGCTTTGTGTCATTTCTATCATGTTATATTAGGAGATTGGGAAGTGTACAAAACCGAATATAGGGAGAAGCTTAAAATTGGGTATTGTGTAACCACCGCTCTACAGAAAAGGAACACCTCATTGCCATCTTTTTCAATCTCGAGAGAGCTCAGAGGCCACCTCCCCATCTTTATTCAAATCTTCCTCTCACCCAGGCAGTTAGCTTTCCTCTTGTCGAAAATAGGCTCCAACTCAGCCCAAACCAGCTGCAAGACTGGTGCAACAATAACAGTTTTAAATTCTCCAAAGACAAGACCGTCTGCATGCACTTCTGTCATTTCAACAACCTCAACCCCAACCCGAACTTTGTGCTCAATGGCAATGGCATCCTTAAACTTTACCACACTAATTTCCTGGGTTTAACCCTAGGCCCCAAGCTCTCCTACAAGCAACACATCACCAACCTGAAACAGAAATGCAACAGCTCCCTCAACATCCTCCACCTCCTCTACAACACCACTTGAGGTGCGAACCGCCATGCTCTCCTTAAAATTTTCAGGCTCACCATTCGTGCCAAGCTTGACTACGGCAAATTGTCTACTGTGTCGCTCACAACTCTTACCTCAACCACATCAACATTCAACACCGTCCAAAATGAAGTCCTCAGACTTTGTCTGGGTACCTACAGGACCTCCCCCATCACCAGCCTTCATCTTGAAGCCAACAAACCCCCTTCCTGCTAAGGTGTAGAAAGCTTAGCCTCCTACAGTATGCTTTTAGAGCCCTCACCAACATTCAGAACCATATTTGCAACCTCATAAGGTACCCCAATTTCTCCACCCTTTTTGATAGGACTAAAAGCCTATCCCCTCCCTTCAGCTTACGTATCAAATCAGACCTCCATCTCGGCATCAACTCCGCCACTCTTGGCACTTTCTCCTTGCCACTTTTTCTCCCTGGGCCAACCCCCCTCCCTTCTATCCACCTGTGCCTCTCCACTCATCACAAAACCCAAACCCACTGTAACCTCTTCATCAACCTCCACAATTAAATCAAAGACCAACTCTCAAACTACACCTCCATCTATACTGATGGCTCTAAGGAAAGCAATAAGACAGCTGCTGCTGCCGTCATCCAAGACATCACCCTCAGTGGCAGGCTTCTCGACTTCTCGTCCATCTTCTCGGCCGAAGCTTCCCTCTCGCCCTCAACTTTATTGAGTAGGCCCCGCTCAGCCACTTTGCCATCTTCTCCGACTCCAAGGCTGTCCTTACTTCTTTACTCAATCTTAAATGGGATAACCCCACATCCCACCTCCTCCTCTGTAAACTCCTTTTAACCCCCACCCCCTCTCTGCAGGAAAAGTATTATTTTCGTCTGGATACCCATGTTGGTATCCCTGGCAATAGCAGGGCTGATGCAGCCGCTAAGCTTGCCCTCAACCTCCCCCCTACCCCTTTTCCCCAAAACCCTATTGACATCAAACCGCTAATCGCTTCCCTTGTTCGTGACCGCTGGCAAATCTCATGGAACTCCCAAATTGATAACAAACTCCACGTCATCCAACCCATTATTTCGATCAAACCCACCATCAAAACCTCTCTCGTATTGACAACGTTCATATTACCAGTCTTAGAATAGGTCACACCCACCTCACTCACTCCCACCTCCTTGTTGGCTCCCCCCAACCCCTCTGCAACAATTGCCATTGCACCCTCGCAGTCCATCACATTCTCCTTGTGTGCCCCCCTGTACAACCTTTCCAGAGCTTCCCTTGCTCCCCACAACTCAATTGCTGAGTTCTTCCAGAAAAACCCTCTGGATAATATTATCTCCTTTGTTCATCATGTTTCCCTCTACAACCATATTCAATTCTCTTCTTCCACCCCCTCTCTCTACCTTGTTTTTTTCACCCATGCACCTCCTCTCTCGATCACAGCTTTCTGACCTTTTGTTTTTGAATTTCTCTCATTCTTCCCTGTTTCCTTTCCTTACTACCTCTAGAATGATCTGACCTCTCAGGCACAATTTGACCCTCGTTGTCGTGGTGCCGTTAAGCCTTTATCAAACAAACAGACAAACAAACATTTTAACACTGAAATGCAGAAATAACAAAACAGTAAAAAATAATCAAACAAGAACTCGGTGAAAAAGAACAGAAACAAGTAAAATGTTAAAAACAAGATAAAAATTAATAAAGGAGTGGCATGATAAAAATTATAAAAAGATGAAATTTATGGCAACTGTTTGCCTAATTAAATAACTAATTGGCCAAACATTACACGCAGTAAATATAGAATGCAGGGTCACTCTCGAAAAATACCCCTGACTCATAAACTTCCGACGTAAATGTTTTAGTCAGAATTTTTTAAAGAATCATTATACATTGTATGGCTCCCATACAGTATCTCTGGCTGGACAGCGCGGATTGTGAGCCTTATATCTTGATTAAAAAACAATGCATATTTATGTTGGAAGAACTTTTTACATATTTTAAGTCAAAACTGGCATATCCCCTGTTAGACAGTGTGGTCGTGGGGATTGTAGGCCTGCTAATCTTAATTAAACAATGATGCATATTTATGTCTGATGATAATAGTGTCAAAAGAGCATGACTTCTCTGCCAACAGTGTTAGCAGCCATGTCTATACTTAAAAGTAACCTATATTCTATAGGCCTCACCAGTTGGAAGTTACCTGTGACTCACAAAAACAAAAAACAAAATTTAGAAATAATAAATAAGACAGTAATAAAGAATTCCAAATCAAAAATAAAACAATGAACACCAGATCAAACCCATGAATTACCATGATAAAAATTATGACCAAAATGGTAAAGCATAAACATTCAAATAAATCAATTTTAAAACAATCAAAAATGATATCCTTGTTTAGATATGGTAAGCTTTTTAATACCAAGTTATCTTAGGCCTAACGCTACTACATTTAAAGTCTAAAATGTTTTGTTTCCTCCGTCTAATACTAGAAAAATTCAATTGGAAGTTAAGAATTTACGGATAAGAAAGATTTTTGGCGTAATGATATGATCATTACAACATCAACAATTGAACAATCAAATCGAAATAATGATTATTTTAGGGTGCACTCGCCAGAATATTTTAGCATGCGCAATATCACTGATTAGGTCTAAGGTTCATATTTACGAATCTACAGGTTAAATTTGATATTTGGTGTTGGCTCAGTTAGGAACCTATGACCTGGACCTGTTATCGACCTGTTTTAGTACCCTGTAAATTTGGAAACCAAGTTTTGAAATCAAATTCCTCTGAAACGAGGCAAAAGTTGAAGAAAATTGAAAAATAAAGTTTAACGTGTGACTTACCCTGCCATCATGAACAGGAATGCATCTCACGTGACTGTCAACACAAATTACGTCACACCACCAAGTGGTCAGTGTTCCACGAAAAATCAAATGTCTGCATTCAACGCGAATTCCTTTCTAAGAGAACCCAGTCACATGACCTAATTAACAGGTTTCTGCGGACTGACTGTGTAGGATAATTTGTCATACACATTAATATATAATCTTCTCAAAGTCTTATTAGTTGGTATAGTAATCCCTCACTTATCTGATATACCAAACTACTCGGTTATCCAAACCATCTATTGGCCGAAGCCCTATTTCAGGCCTAAATGAAAGTATAAGGTGCTTGTAACTCTGGTTTGTGATAGATTAAGTTAAATTGCACTTTTGAAAAGAAATGATCTTAGTCTGGGATAGTCTTACATACTTTATCAGGCCATTTGTCCCACCAGTCACTTCATTTGGCCCACCAGTCACTTCATTTGGCACACCAGTCACTTCCTTTGGCCCACCGGTCACTTCATTTGGTCAACCAGTTATTTCATTTGGCACACCAGTCACTTCATTTGGCCCACCGGTCACTTCATTTTGCCCACCGGTCACTTCATTTTGCCCACCAGTCACTTCATTTGGCCCACCGGTAAATTTCATTGACACACTAGTCACTTTATTTGGCCCACCATTCACTACATTTAGCCCACCGGTCACTTTATTTGGCCCACTGGTCACTTCATTTGGCACGCCAGTCACGTCATTTGGCCTGCCAGTCACTTTATTTGGCACACCAGTCACTTCATTTTGCCCACCAGTCACTTCATTTGGCCCACCGGTAAATTTCATTGACACACTAGTCACTTTATTTGGCCCACCATTCACTTCATTTGGCCCACCATTCACTACATTTGACCCACCAATCACTTCATTTGGCCCACCAGTCACTTCATTTGGCCCACCAGTCACTTCATTTGGCACACCAGTGTCTTCATTTGGCACACCAGTGTCTTCATTTGACCCACCAGTCACTTTATTTGGCACACCAGTCTCTTCATTTGGCCCACTAGTCACTTCAATTAGCCCACCAATCACTTCATTTGGCCCACCAGTCACTTTATTTGGCCCACCGGTCACTTCATTTGGCACACCAGTCACTTCATTTGTCCCATTAGACACTTCATTTGGCACACCGGTTACTTCATTTGGCACACCGGTCACTTCATTTGGCCCACCGATCACTTCATTTGCCCCACCGGTTACTTTAATTGGCCCACCAGTCACTTCATTTGGCCCACCGGTCACTTCATTTGGTCCACCGGTCACTTCATTTGGCCCACCGGTCACTTCATTTGACCCACAAGTCACTTCATTTGGCCCACCACTTGTACTACAATAAGCCAGTTCATGGTAATGATAATATGTATTGCGCAATGAAGGTCAAGAGGTCAATTGAGAATGTCTCGCCATAAGCATCACTGACATGCATTGAATAACACCCTTACTACCCAATTTTTTCATTTAATATTTGAGTGGATTAGGTGCCCTTACATGTATGTATTTGTGCTTTCGAAATGGATGTTCCTTTCATTAGGGACATCGTGTGGGATGCCATGTGGGACAACTGGGTTGGATGCCATGTGGGACAAGGTTGGGATGCCATGTGGGACATAGATATGGATGCCATATGGAGCATCTAGGAGAACCAGATGCCATGTTAGAGATAGGAAAGAGTGAAATTTGGGACATAGGGAGGGATGACATGTGGGACATATGGAGGAACGCTTTGTGCGACATAAGGAGGGATGACATGTGGGAAATAGGTGGATGCCACATGTATATAACAATATTAAATTAAACTAGAACGATAAATACCGTCATGGTTCACATACTGATTCAAATTGACACACATATCACAAGTCCAATTATAAAAACATCCCACTATCCATCCCACCCTTGTCCCATCTGACATCCCACCCTATATCCCACATATCATCCCCCCTGTCCCACATAGAATCCTTCCCTCTGTCCCACATGACATCCCTCACCATGTCTCACCCTCCAATATTCCACATGGCATCCATCTCTATGTGCCACATGGCTTCTTATCCTAAAGATGTACCAAATGGCATCCCACTCAGATGTCCCATATGCCATCACACCCTATGCACCACATGGTATCCGTCCCTGTGCCCCACATGGTATCCATCCCTACATTCCACATGACATCCATTTCTGTCCCACATGGCCTCCCTACCCATGTGCCACATGTCATTCCTACCCATGTGCCACATGTCATTCCTCCCTATGCTCTACATGGAATTTCTCCCTCTTTCCCACATGGCATCTCTCTCCATGTTCCAAATGACATCCATCTCAATATCCCACATGGCATCTCATCCTAAAGATGTACCAAATGGCATCCCATGCACTCATATGTTCCATATGCCATATCACCCTGTTTACCACATGGCATCCTTCCCTGTGCCCTACATGGTATCCATCCCTGTATCCCACATGACATCCATTTCTGTCCCACATGGCCTCCCTACCCATGTGCCACATGTCATTCCTCCCTATGCCCTACATGGAATTTCTCCCTCTGTCCCACATGGCATCCCCTTCATGTTCCACCCTCCAATGCTCCAAATGACATCCATCTCAATGTCCCACATGGCATCTCATCCTAAAGATGTACCAAATGGCATCCCATGCACTCATATGTTCCATATGCCATATCACCCTATTTACCACACGGCATCCTTCCCTGTGCCCTACATGGTATCCATCCCTGTATCCCACATGACATCCATCTCTGTCCCACATGGCATCCCTACCCATGTGCCACATGTCATTCCTCCCTATGCCCTACATGGAATCCCTCCTTCTATCCCAGTGGCATCCCTCTCCGTGTCCCACCCTCCTATGTTCCAAATGACATCTATCTCTATTTTCCACCTCTCATCCTAAAGATGTACCAAATGGCATCCCATGCACTCATATGTACCATATGCCAGCCCACCCTATGTACCACATGGCATCCTTCCCTATGTCCACATGGCATCTATCGATGAAATCCATCTCTATGTCCCACATGGCATCTCTACCCATGTGTCACATGTCATTCCTCTATATGCCCACATGGAATCCTTCCTCTGTCCCATATAACATACCTCTCCATGTCCCACATTCCTATGTTCCACATGGCATCCATCCCTATGTCCTGCATGGCATCCATCCCTATGTTCTGCATGGCATCCATCTCTATGTCCCACATGGCATGTCACAAAGCCATCCTGTGGTAGAATTAACACCGAGAAAGCTTTGGTTTACATATAATTGGACCATACCGCGCTGATTGTTATTATCACTTGACCTGACCCCACAATCAGTTTCGGGCATGCACGTTCCTTTTTCTGAACTGGCTTATTGTGGTGTATATCTCACAGGAGGGCCTGACAAGCAAAATGAAAAGTGAAAAAGGTTCATTAGCAGTTTTAGTAGATTTGGTTGGGAGATGGGGACAATTTACTTCAAGGGTTACTTTTATCCATATGTCCCCCTTCCCCCCCTTCACCAATTCTGCAATTCTGTGTGGCACCTCTTCTGCCTTAAAAATTCACTGTCTACCGATACTATATTTGTCATCAATTAGCCCAAAGTTCCTTAAAGAAAGCCCTGGAGAATGAATTAGTTCATGAACAAGTTTGTGCATGTTTGATAAAGATAATGTTTATTTTCTGTCGGGATGAATTATCAAAGCTATTGAAATGTAGTTCCATTATTTTCTCACATTCTTTAGGCTGTACATGAATTGTATTATGATGTGAATCCTATCGTAAAAGATGCGGCTCAACGATGGTTATTTATGGCTCAAAGATCTCCACAAGCATGGTATTTTTCCTGGGGCCTCCTTTCACCTAACAAGGTATGTTTTTTATCATAAGCAATTAAGGCAGATTTCCACCTTTCTTTTTTGTTTATTTATTCATTTTTTAATATCAATGACTTTCGTCATGTAAGTTTGTGTATTAAACAGAAATGACTTAAGACACTAAGAGGAAAAAGGATTTCTAGAATCTTTTAAATTCTTATGAAAATCATTCAAAACGCAGAAAGCCCTGGATTGAACTTTGTGGTCTTTCTTCTGATCCAATTTTGCTGAACAATTTGTTACTGGTGATGTGTTACTAGTGATGTGGTACTAGTGATGTGTTACTAGTGATGTGGTACTTGTGATGTGTTCTAGTAGTGTTTTCTAGTGTTGTGTTATTAGTGATGTGTTACTAGTGATGTGTTACTAGAGAGGTGTTATTAGTGATACACTACTAGTGATGCATTACTAGTAAAGCATTACAAATGATGCATTACAAGTGATGTGTTACTAGTGATGTGTTACTAGTGATGTGTTACTAGTAATGTGTTACTAGTGATGTGTTACTAGTGACGTGTTACTAGTGATGTGTTACTAGTGATGTGTTACTAGTGATGTGTTACCAGTGATGTGTTACCAGTGATGTGTTACTAGTGATGTGTTACTATTAATGTGTTACTATTGATGTATTACTATTGACGTGTTACTATTGACATGTTACTATTGACGTGTTACTAGTGTTGTGTTACTAGTGTTGTGTTACTAGTGTTATGTTACTAGTGATATGTTACTATTGATGTGTAACTATTGATGTGTAACTATTGATGTGTTACTATTGACATGTTACTCTTGATGTGTTACTATTGATGTATTACTAGTATTGTGTTACTAGTGTTGTGTTACTAGTGATGTGTTACTATTGATGTGTAACTAGCGATGTGTTACTAGTGATGTGTTAGTAGTGATGTGCTACTAGTGATGTGTTACTAGTGATGTGCTACTAGTGATGTGCTACTAGTGATGTGCTACTAGTAATGTACTACTAGTGATGAGTCACTAGTAATACTAGTGATGTGTTACTATTGATGTGGTACTAGCGATGTGTTACTAGTAATGTGTAACTAGTGATGTGCTACTAGTGATGTGTTACTAATGATATGTTGCTAGTGATGTGTTACTAGTGATGTGTTACTAGTGATGTGTTACTAGTGATGTGTTACTATTGACGTGTTACTAGTGTTGTGTTACTAGTGTTGTGTTACTAGTGTTGTGTTACTAGTGATATGTTACTAGTGCTGTGTTACTAGTGATGTGTTACTAGTGATATGCTACTAGTGATGTGTTACTAGTGATGTGTCACTAGTGATGTGTCACTAGTGATTTGTTACTAGTGATGTGTTACTAGTGATGTGTTACTAGTGATTTGTTACTAGTGATGTGTTATTAGTGATGTGCTACTAGTGATGTGCTACTAGTGATGTGCTACTAGTAATGTGCTACTAGTGATGTGTTACTAGTGATGTGTTACTATTGGTCACTAAGTAATGGTTACTAGTGAATGGAGGGAATTATTTCCAAAATATGTCAAGTGAATATTGTAATTAAATAAAAGACCTTTTTTTGTTTTTAATTAAATGAATTTTTTTTTTTAAAAGAACTTAAAAGTTAAAAAAAAGCAGTTCTACTTGGTTGCCTAAATGCCTAAAGTGAAATTATTTCCAAAATAAGTAAAATGAATTTTGATTGAACATACTGGTGATATTTATGGTTTTTCTGCATGTTACCTACAGCCAACTGAGGTCCAGTACTTTGGAGCCAGTGCGTTGTACACAAAGATATCGCGGTTCTGGTAAGAATATGTTTCTTATCTATGTAAAGTACAGCTTTTTCTTGTCGTTCCTTTCCAGCAGTATAATTTACATGTTGGCATCCCTGGCAATGACAGGGCTGATGCAGCCGCTAAGCTTGCCCTCAACCTCCCCCTACCCCATTTCCCAAAACCCTTTCTGACATCAGACTGCTTATCGATTCCCTTGTTCGTGACCACAGGCAAACCTCATGGGACTTCCAAATTGATAACAAACTTCATGTCATCCAGCCCACCATTCTGGTCAAACCCACCATTAACAACCTCTCGTGTCGACAACGTTCATATTACCCGTCTTAGAATGGGTCACACCCACCTCACTCACTCCCACCTCCTTATTGACTCCTCCCAACGCCTCTGCAACAATTGCCATTGCACCCTCACAGTCCATCACGTTCTCCTTGCTTGCCCCCTGTACAACCTTACTAGAGCTTTCCTCGCTCCCCACAACTTGATTGCCGTCTTTTTCCAGAAAAACCCTCCAAATCAAATTATCTCCTTCCTTCATCATGCTTCCCGGCCTCTACAACCATGTTTAGTCCTCCTCTCCCACCCCCTCTCTCTCTACTTTTTTTTTTTCACCCATGCACCTTCTCTCTCGATCCCAGCTTTCTTACTTTTAGTTCTTGTATTTCTCTCAATCTCCCCCTGTTTTCTTTCCTTCCTATCTCCAGAATGATCTAACCTCTTAAGCACAATTTGAACCTTGTTGTCGTGGTGCCGTTAAGCCCTCATCAAACAAACAAATAAACATTTGACTCTGTTGCAGTGCCGTTAAACATCAACAAACAACAAACTTGAATTTGACAAATTTTAAATGCTGTAAAATTTATGATTCCAAACAATTAATCATTTGTAGATTTAAAAATGAAAAGAAACTCAAATTTATTATATCTTTAAGTGTAAAAAGTTGCGGTTTTAATCATTCTTGAGAATTAAATTTTCTATATGCGTACAGGTGGTGTACTCAGATGATGATTATTTGCATATTTAAAGGATTAGTTCGGTGGTCAAGAAAGTTTATCTCAAAAGAAAAAAAATGGTGAAAAAAACATTCAAAAATCCTATTATGTTAAGGCGATTTTTAAGTTAAGTTTGGTATCTTTTTTGTAGAAACAATTGAAATCGAGACTAGTTGTGATGTCACAGCCTCTTATTCCTAAAAGTCTTTAGGTATTCTATCATATTTTTTCCTGGGATTTTGTGGCTTAAAATCCATTAGATATATCAGGAAAGTTGTAAAACAGAAGCTAGTAAGGGTGATTTTAATTAACCACCCGAAGAAAGTTTAAAGAAAAATAATTCAAATAGTAAAAAATTAAATTATATTTTTAAAACACATTAGTAATTGTTAAGAATGTGATGATGAGGGTGCCAACCATCTATAGTGGACTTTTGTATCTTTAAACTTAAATATCTCCTTAACGGAATAAGAGATTGAAGTAGTTTTATTACAATTTTGTTTCTTTTAAATTCCTCTTTTATATAAGATGAAGTTGCTTGACCACGGAACTTATCCGTAAAAGGTATATGGACATTTGGAGTTGAATAGCCCATCAGAAATAATGGGAAGAACAGATTTGGAATATTGGAAATAGATCCTTTGGTTTTCAATTTGTGGCTCATTAAAGATAGCTTCACGAATTTTCAATTAATGCTCTATTTGTGATGTATAGTGGGCAGACAGCTCAAAATCTTTATGTCTTCAAATATTTCTCCTCAAACCCAACCATTGAAAATGATGAGAGAAAAAATATATTGTTGCTAGAATTTTTTAATTTATTTTTCACTTTATAGCATTGAAGAGAGTGCAGTAACCCAGTGGTTAGGGCGTCAGTCTCGTACTCAAAAGTACCGGGATTGAATCTCAACCAGGGTGCTATGCCATGTCCTTGAGGAAGATACTTGATCCCAGTTGTTCCAGTTCACTCAGCTGTGAAATATGTACCACTGATCTGTCTGGGGAATTATTCTGCGATGGACTGGTGTCCTATCCAAGTCCTCTCATCCACTTAGCACTGTGGAAGCCAAGTATAAGCACTGGCTCTACAAGCCCTCGAGGCTTGATGGGGGATTTAATATCCTAGCAATATGTTGAACAATTTAGAAATTAAGGATTTACTTAATATGAAATTACTGGGGTCGCTTGATCATACATTACAAGTTTGCCTAAAGTTATTAAAAAGCTGTAACTGATTTTGGTGATTTGTTTACTATTTCGTTTTTAACATAATTTATAGCAAGTTAGCCAATGTTGCCTCTACACATCCATAGACCTTTATTGAACATGTATACTGTAGATATACTGTAGCACATTATTTGGAGAAAATCAGATGTATAAAGCCAAAGTTAAAATTGAAGTGAAAGTCAAAGTATGAAGATCATGGTTATGAGGAGCTATCTTCTGCTTTGACTATTCAAAACACTTTATCTCAAGATGCATCTACACCTATATCTTTTTCAAACAATGTTGCATATTGTATTTGTAAGTGATTATAAACAATGATAGCTTATAATGAAACACCTGTGAAGCATTGATAGATGAGGGTTGTGCATATAAATACATCTGTGATATAGTATTTATGATACTAGGTACAAGTGAAATTGAAAGTTTGTTATGGGAATGTACATGTATTGTAGTTAGTTTAGGTGAATTGTTTTGTTGTAAAGATATGTCTATCTGGCAGAAATGCTGAATGAACTTTATGTACAAGCTATTAATCAATGTTGATAAGGTGGATGCTAGATAGGGTGGTCATGAAACGTATATTGTACATGGCTTTCTATTGAACATTTCAATGTGTACAGGGTTGATCTTAGATTATGTAAATGTGTTATTCCAATGGCAAATTTTAAACTGGCATATATTACGTATACAGGGGCCATTTGGGATTTATGCCAAAATTCTTTTTCCCTTTTTCTCTGGGACCTGGAAGAAAAACATTGTGGCAAAATCAATTATGTTACAATTAGAGTTGTAACTCAAACTTTATATTTACTAGCCTATAGGTAATAAAACAAAATTAACTGAATTTTTAGCACTCTGTAGAGTGCATACCTCCGACCCTGTTCATTCCCCATCCCTAATATAATCTACCTCATAAATCCTAGGCCCACCAAGTTATATCCCCAAGCAAACTCTTTCTCACTGTTGATCTGAATTGCCATTTGCATTCTAAGCACTTGAGGATCTATCCTTTGATCAATGCAGATCATTGATTTCATTGTTTTCAGTTTTATTAAGGCTAAGCATTCATTGTTTGAGTTCTTTTCAGCCAAGATTCACATTCCATCATTTTCCTTTCATGCAAGAAGCCAATTGTTTTGATTCTCTTTGATACCAGAAACCACTTGATCTGATTTTCAGAAAATTGATTGTTTTGATTTCTTTTTAGGCATGAATTCATTGTTAAGCACATTCCATTGGAAAATTTCAAGTATAAGTCTTAACAGATCTCACCCTAATACATCCCCGCTTCTCAATTTCTGCCCCTCCCTCTTCCAATATGTCCCAAAGTTTAATCACTTCTTCCTTAAGTGATAACAAAACCACACACCAAATTTAATCAGCATCCAATCATCAATTCTTAATAATAATAATAATAATAATAATAATAATAATAATAATAATAATAATAATACATTTATATAGAGCAAAAATCTGCTAAGCATTATAATGCACTATACAATAAGATAGAACTTAAACAAAGGAAATTCAAACAAAGTATGTTTTTAACTTGAACAAACTTAGATTGTTAACTAAATGAATAGAGGCAGGCAGTTTATTTCAAGAGCTGGACCTGCATAATAAAAGCCATGGTCACCTAATGTTTTACACTATGTTCTGGGGACAAAAAGAATGGGAGAATCATTTGAGCGTAATGAATACCTATTGCTGTGAACAGGGAAAATGTGATTGGATAGATAACACAGAGTGACTTTATGTTGAGACTTAAAAACAAAAACAAGTAGATTAAATTGATTATGAAATTCAATTTTGAGCCAGTGAAGGGAACTTAGGAGGGTTTTTGAGAGGATATCATAGCAATATCAATATCTTGAAATACGTTGATGACGAACAGACAAACGCAGTCAAAAACATAACCTCCATTCATCTTCGTTGGCATAGATAAAACTTGTAGCAGTCAATATTCCTGTAAATCATAAGGTTCTAACAGTAGACCTGATTTCTAATTTATTTCAGGGGTGAACTTCGACCTGACCAGTATGAATCTTTGCGAACTCAGCTTTTTCAACAAATCTTTGTATTCTCAGGTGGTGCAAAAATAGTCTTAACAAGGTTATGTGTAGCTGTAAGTTTCTTCTTCTTTTTTTGTGAAATTATCATACATTATATGAAATATCATCATTTATTCCATTTTAATCTGCAATATTCACCTGTGCGCATACATACAATACTGAATGCAAGAATATATACATCCCAGTGGGACCCTTAGATATTAAGTTCATAGTTTTTGAAGAAAAATTATTTGATATATATAGGGGTGATGAAATTGGAAGTTCTAGTACATTTTATCCTCCTCTTGGCTTTAACTCATTCTAGTAAATCTTGAAGGTCAATAAATCATAGGGTGTTTAGCAGGGTAGGGGAGGGGGGGTTGGTTGGTGAGCAGACAGCAACCTGATTTTTGGGCAGTGTATTAGATCATCCTAATGATCATATTTCCATTGCTTTTCACGTTCTGTCCCGTTCTTCAGTGCCTGTTTTGGCCATAACTTTTTCAGTGATGGGTGGGGGATATTTTCCCCTTGTTTCCTATATGCTTTTAATTTTCCATTTTTCTATTTAGCTTTCATCCTTTTGTTTAAATACAATGCCAGAGGTGTGGCCAGATGCTGTTTCAGGTGTTATTGATACTTTTCAAGATGCCAGTCTATCTAACATTGATGTAAGTATATTATGTTGAGTGTAGTGCAAGTGTATACAACTTTGGTGAAGAAAACATTCAAAAACCTTATTCCGTTATGGAGATATTCAAGTCTTAAGTTTGGTATCATTTGTGTAGAAATGTCTGAAATCAGACTAGGTGTGATGTCATAGCCTCAGATTCCTTAAAGTCTTTATTATTTTGTGATTTTGTTAGGCCCCTAAAAACCATTGCACATGTCAGGACAGGGTATGTTAATAACTTGCCTCCTGAAGAAAGCTCGAGGAAAAACCATTCAAATAGTTTAAAAAAAAGTTGAATTAATTTCTTCAAATACATTAACAATTGTTAAGAAGTGATGATGATGATGAGAGCACCTACCTTCCATAGTAGACTTACACACCAGTCACTTATACACAGATAAGACAGAGCTTCAAACTTGAATATCTCCTTAACGGAATAAGATATCGAAGTAGTTTCTGCACCATTCTCTTTCTTTTAAAATCCTTTTTTATACTGTATAAGACAAACTTACATGACCACTGATCTAATCCTTTAATGCATTTTGTTTTCTTTCTTATTTTGCAGGCAATTAAAAAATGTATGGCTTTATTAGAATTCTTAACTGTACTTCCCGAGGAGGTAAGCAACACTACGCACCTTTCAATTTCATCAAAAGAGTATTCTTATGAATTTTCTATTCACATATATACTAATAAAGAAACCAAAATGGTGTACAACCATGTGGATCGTATTCCATTTTGAGTTATTACATTTCAAAGATTTCACCAGTGTGTTAAAAGTGACCTTGCACTGTACAGTGTGATGTCATAATTTTTTTTAATGTATTTCTTTGAAAATTAGTAGCCTCTTTCTGAATTGTTTGAAACCTGTTTTTGTTTGGTTATTGAGATCAGGTATAACATGCACTCTACAAGAACATGCTTTGCTCATCTGATCATGTACATTATATTCTACATGAAAGAATTTATTTTTTAGAGTAATACATAAAAAATTCTAACATTCTAAACATTCTAAAATAAAACATTTACATTTTTAAAGCAAAAAAATGTTTAGTTTTGATTTTTTGTAAATTTTATATTTTATAGAAATGCATAAGATATTCTAACATTCTAATCATTCTAAATAAAACATTCTACATAAAAGATTTTTTTATATAGAAATACATAAAATATTCTTACATTCTTAAAACATTCTACTTTAAAAAAAAAAGTCCTTTTATAGAAATACATAAAATATGTCTTAGATCTGGATTTATGACAGCACACTGTGTACTGCACTGGTCATTTTTCAAATAACTGGTGAAATGTTATAACTCCTTAAGTAACAGAATAATATATCAGCATGGTTTTTTTCACCAATTTGTTCTTTAATAGTCTGAAATGAAATGAAAATTATTGGGAAAATTCCTTAAACTAATATTCGTGTAGTTAAACCAGTATTTGAAATGATCTATTAATTATTACTAGCCCGTTTTGTATTATCGTAAAAGTCTTGATAATTGTGCTACAAGTATCAACCACTATCCAAGGTTGGAATGAAATTTGAAAAGAAAGTTGTTGGTAAGATATGACGCGCAACATTAAACAGGGGTATATTAGAGGGAGGGGAAAAAGTGGCAAGCCAACTAGTGCTGTTGATTTGCGATTAATTTACTAAATGTTTGTTTGTAACCAAGCTTCACCCAAAAATCTGTTAAAATTTGTTTTCACCCCTGGAACTGGTTCAGTTCCCACACAAACATACCATACATTTTCGGACCACAAATAGGCCAAGAATCTCACCAAATCCAAAAACATGTCTTAAAATTACCTGCTAGGCTGACAAAACTACCTGAAAATAAAGAACCTTGGTTTAGTTGACATTCAAAAAGGTGTAGAAAAAAAGATATTCATCAAAAATTTTGCCGATTTTTGGCAGTCTGAAGTTCCACCTGGTCTCTACAAAATAATTTATGTACAGACCGTACCCCAGTACTATATTGACTAAGGCCCGTAAAATCAGTTTTTAGTTCTTAAAGTTAAAGTGCGGTAACAATTTTAATTGCATTTAGTTCTGGCCATGAAGGTGCAGTAGAAAGTTATAAGCGATCAATTATAAAGGAAATGAAGGAATTTTCTTAATTTTTAATGCCATTTTCATGCATTTTAAGAATAGAGAGGTTTGTTTTTAGTATATAGTTCCAACCTTTTAGGTGATTTTTTGAGTTTTTTTATGATGTTTTTTCAGTGTTGCTAATTGTCACTGTACACTACTAGGCTCCCCCATATAGTGTTTTCGCGATTAATCACTTCAAACTCCCCATATAGTGTTTTCGCGATTAATCGCTTCAAAGTTTTACTAAATGTTTTTGAAGAGTTGCGTGTGATTAGCGATTAATTGCTAATCGTCAACAGCACTAAAGCCAACTTATGTAAAATTCTAGCGCTGGGTGAAAGGTGTGTTCCATATGACAGAGGACTATTAAAGAAACAATGTTGAACAATTACTTGGCCGATATCATGTTCCATTAAAAAGTATTGTATTTCAAAAACTCCTTAAGTGTCTTCTTCTTCCGGGATATGTTTAAACATCAATAGGCTGATGACATAAAACGGTATGGGTGTGCGCATGGTGGTGTATTTCCTTTGCTAAAGTTAAAAATAACAGTTCACAAACAATAGTGCTCTCCACAGGCCTACAGCCACTAGGTGTCTGTGCTCATTGAAATGTAATAAGATTCAGTGAAAATACATTGAAGAAATCAAGGAGTTACATGACTTCAGGAACTCTTTCAACACAAAATCTACAAATTTGAAACACAGTCAGATAAGTCCACAGACAAAAAGGTGGAATGATTGAGGTGCTGGTGCTGTAGGCTTACATTGTTGTGTTTCACAGTGCTAGGTATAAAGTTACTCAAATGTCATATACTTATCACTGACAATAGTCATGGTTTCCTTGTAAAATTATGATTTACTAAACGATTGGAAACATGTTTTTAATCAGTGAAATGAGGTATTAAATATACTTTATATGAGCATGCTTTGTCCATCTAATCATTTTTCCAATAGTCTTTATTTGTTTAAACAATGGCAGTATGTTTTGATAGAATACATATGTAAGGACTGTGGGAGATGAGATGGTGCATTGCTGGTTGTTTGTGTACAATGCCATAGACCCTGGGTGAAATTTTGTTGAGTTTCTGACAGTTTTTATGGGATTTTCTTTATGGAACATTTGGAATCATATAAAAGAAAACAGTAAAAGGAAAATATTGCCCAGCTTCTTACAAATTTTACTTTGGGAAAATGATGTTGATAGGAAAATCGATTGAAACTTTAAACAAACTTTTTTCTTGTTTATTTTTATCACTGTGCAAAATATTTGAATGGCACGTAGAAACTATCTTAACAAAGCCAGTTTCATGAATAGTTGTGTCAATTATGATGTAATAAGACAACAACAGTAACATAGAATAAACTTTTTACACAGTGCAGAGAAATCCACTGATACACTGAGTCTTAGCCTATAATTTGTGAAAAGATTTTAAACATTGACATAGATTCTTCGAAAAAACAGCTTGTGTACATGTAAGCAACACAGTGGATTTATCGATCGTTACGTCAAGTGTCGGTTCATCAGTTTTGGGATCTACTCAGATTTGTGTGTGCTCAACTGTAGCCGTTATGTATGTGCATGAAGTTAGGTAATAGGCTTTATCTCGCTGGCCATGTCGCCGTTGTTTTTATTGTGAGCCTTTCCTTACACTTTTCTTGTAACCAGCCCTTTGTACACAATTCTCTCATAGGTTTAAGGTGTAATAACTCCTTGTAGCAGTAGGATAGCATCATGTTCTTTTTCTCCACCAATTTGTTAAATTGTTGTTTATCGTGAGAAATACACATGGGTGACCATGGGAGTATTTCTCCAACTCGTTCTTTATGTTCAACTGATTTGTCCTACAGACCTTTTCAAACCTTTTTAGTCAAACTTTAATACTTCAGTTCTTCGACCAATCAAGTCCTGTAGGAATTTTCCCTTTATTATCCAATCAATCAGCTGCATTTGCTGGAGGAAAAGTTGAAAACAACAATGCTTGCTCTTATTACCTTTACGTATAACATACGTATGATTAGCGTTTGAAAGCATTGTTCTTCATACGCTTAGTCCCATAGTGCATGACTTGTGCAGATGGCCAAGAATCCACTAGTATTTGATTGGTTCCATTATGGACACAGGAATTTTGCCATGTGACATTATGTAAATTAGTTTTCTGAAAGTTGTTGATTCAAATTTAAATAGGTCTCTTCATCACTTCATCTTCACAGTTCCTTACTGTTCCTTTACCTCAAGTGAGAAGAGCAGCGGTGAGAGGAGAACTGCAGGCAGGTCTCAAAAAAGGTTTGTAAAAACCACACAAATTTTCTTCTATTAAAAGAATTTAAAACCTCTAATTAATAGCTTCATTATTCTGTGAGCTATTTGACAGCTTTTGAGACAATCCTACTTATCGGATGTAAACCTTGGGTTATTTTATAGGATATGGAGAACAAACTGAATTCCTTTGCTACATCATGTTGTAGATTAATGCAATAACAGCAGACCTTTGGACTGGGTTCGAATGTCCAAAAACAGACGTCTATGCTCTGTAATCAAAAGAGTAGATTTTCTACTCATTAATTAAAAGGGTAGATTTCCCTACTCTGTAATCACTCTGTAATCAAAAGGGAAGGTTTTGTTTTACAAGTTTACAAGATTGAGTTTTGAAGATATTTTTTGATTTTTTTCTTCTTCAGTTCTTCCACTTCTACAATCACTTTTAAGGCAGGCTGATTCGCCAACTCAGATTCGACTGCAGGCTTTAAAGTGTGTCTCCAGTTGGGTCAAGCTTGATATTCCACTCTGCGATTTGGATGCCATTGCAGAAATTCTTTTCCAATCTATGCAGGATAATGATTTGTTTGACCTTTGTGTGGACGCCTTAGGGGATATAATATCGCAACCTACATCACCAAAGTAAGTGCCTTCTGTGTCTATTGAGTACTGTTTGATAAAACCCATTCTACCTCTCATTTCTTTCAAGAAAAAAAATGAAATAGGTTTATTTAGTAATTATGTATACTGAAATATTTTTTGAGCATTGCCTTTTTCTTTATGTGGTGGTTTTGTTTTGACCTCTATCTTAGTGTGTAGGTGGGCTCTGGGCAATAAACTCATCCTACAGTCATGTCCAAATGTAATTAGGAAAATTCTCCACTCCCTTCGATCAATGTTGAAAGTTGCTGTGTACTATGTTTTTTGCAAAGCGCACAAAATTTAATGGTGGGAGGTGGGGTAACATGTCTCAACACTATTGGTCACAATTGCAGTTCCATATCCTATCATATGTGTATGTTTTGTTATTATCATATTTAGTGTTTGGTTTCTTTCTGCATGTATCTTTTTTGCATATTGTAATGTTTTGCACATATTATCAATGTCTGTATTACTAATAGGATTTCTTTTAAAATTTTCCATAAAGTCTCCTCAACCTTTTTGCATTTTCTTTCCCAATTGTTCCATGTATGTAACTCTGGTTGGAAATTTTTGTCCAAAAAAATTTGTCAAGGTTGGAGAGATCATTTACTGGTCAATGGTTTGTGGAATTTGTCCCAATTCAGGGTTCTTACCTCAGAGGTCTTTTGTTTCTAATTTATTGGAGTTCCTTGGGTGATGTTACAAAACTAGTTGGATTCCAGTCATAATGTGGATTTCATCATGTAGATTTCCAAGAAACATTTATGCTTGGACTTTCTGTAATTTCCTGCATGTTTTCAGCTAATCCTCATGTGACATGTGGTAACAGTTTGAAGTTGATCAAAAACTGCAGCTTCAAATTTTTGTTAGACCAAATATCCTCAAATATAAGGATGGTTTTGTCAAATTAGGTCATTAAAAATTGGCCTGCCTAGTATGAAGTTTGAAACAACAAATATCTCATCCAAAAGGCATAGTGATATATTTGCAAAGTTTAAACAATGTTTAAATGTTATGCGATTTGATCGCTCAGCAAATCTAAAATTCAAATTTTGATTTTTCTCTACCATACGAAGCAACACTATGCCTGGCCAATTTTGCCTATTTTCATGGCCTAAGCTCATAAAATCAGCCCAAAATTATATTTTTTATGCTAGGATGACATGGGGTTTTATTACCTAGAATACAACAAGTTACATGTCATAAATTTGGCCAAACATTATTTTGAAGCAACAGTTTTTTAAATAAAGTATTAAGTGACTTTTACAATTCCTTATCATTGAAATCATAGGGGGAAAATTACAATTTTGGTGCCTTTCAGAAATACAGTTTGGCTTCACTCAATGGCGGAGCTCAGTCTTCTCTGTTAATTAAATTATGTGGTCTGGATTCACAATTTTTTGTTTGTTTTTAGAAGAAAAAAACTGATGTCTTCCCCTTGTTTTTCATTTTAGGTATCCTCAGTCAGTGAAAAAGTTCATGGATCAGGTGCTACACCTGAAAGAGAAGATGTCACATGCAATAGATCAGAGGGATATGGTACGGATATCTATTAAAAGAATATTCCCGTGAACTTTTATTTTAATATATACCATATTTAACATAATAAGTACCCATGCTCTAATTAGCACCCACCCAGCAATTATTTTCTTTTGATAACATATCCTAACATCATCAAATAGCCTATATGTATTTGTGTTCCATATCTTTTTATACTCTAGTCTGAATCCCTGTTAATATATATATATATATATAATATACTTATACATATATAGATACTTATATATATATATATATTATATGTACTTCTAGTTATACCTTACTTTCCATGCTATAAAGATGCAATCTATTCACATGACCTGATCCTAACGCACTTCTAACTGACCTTAAAAAGGTAGTTACCAGCCCAGTCCTGACCTCCATATTACATCTACTAACCCTCACTTTTTTTCAGCGCATTGTTTTCACAACATCGCTGGAACTGGTCAAATTTTCTTTTTTAAATTTAACCTTTTTCTAACAATTTTCTCCCTTGTAGCTTCTACCAGGCACGGTTTTACGCTGCTCTATCTTATCATGTTCGCCTTTTCAAGTCTTCTGAGGTAAGACGAGGTAGCCATGGGTCCGTGATTTCTTCGGTCCGACTTACAGAACTTTCCGGTGTAGCCTACACTTAGGATAGAGTGTTTTTCTCTCCATTCTTACAAAGCGGGTGGCTAGTTCGAGAGAGTCCCACTCTCGCGGTGGGTGTTTTTAGGCCCTAGAGCACCAAGTGTGCGTGTCTAGTGGACCTCTTGCCCCTGGATTTAAGTGTTTTTCACCCTTGGCCCCGCCCTTCCACGAGGAGAGCCTAGTGTTACACTATGCATTGTATGAACATGTTAGGATATCTTCAGTACAGGTTCTAGTATGCATTAGGCCAATTTATTCAATCGATGTTGGTGCATGCATATTGGGTCGACGTCACCACAGGGTTTTCGAGGAGTCGGCTTCTTACAGCTCCAAGGAGCTACACTTGTTACAGGAGAGCCTATATTTTATTTAACGTTAGCAGTACATATCATGTATTCGTTTTTCTCGCATATAAACAAGACAAGGTTTTTAATTTTCAAGCATAAATTGTGGGGTGTTAGAGAGACCTTGAGGGGGTCTTTCTGACGTCCTCTTTACAGGAGATATAATCTTTTCTTTTTATCTCCACAGACGCCAAGTTACTTAGTGGTTCGTGTTTTCCAAGCTACCCCTACGCTATTAAAGAATTTACGTTTGGTGCATTTTCTCGGGTTTTCAATTTTTTTCTGATAACTTTTTTTGATGTACTGAATTGCTGTAGCTTGCCTTTTTGATGTTTGACGAAGGGTTGTAGGTACATCCTCCGTAGGGGCGTCTTCGTGTAAGTGTATATGTATGCATTCATATATATATATTTTTACTTTTCAGATATACGCCAAGAGGCGACATAAATTAATTAGTCTCAGAGTTTCTACTTACGCGAGGGCCACCTTCTCGATAGATAACTGAGTCGTGGAGGCCTGTGTTTGTAGCTTACTTTTTCCTGATTACCCCCTGAAGGCCTCTGACTCGATAGATTACTGAGTTGGCAGGGCCACGAGTGCGGTCTATCAGACGTAAGTTACCTGAGTCTATATTGATAAGCTAAGTGGCGTCCTAGACGTCACTTAGAATAAACCACTATAAAGAAGCGCCCCCTACTCGATAAGATTACTGAGTTGTGGGAGGCGCATATTTTTAGTGGGTAAACCCTTTGTACACCCCTGTGGTCCATGGTTCCGCTAAACGGACCGGTAGGGCCACATAAAGGCGGCACCCAAAGAGGTTATACGTGAGTCACAAGTAATTTCATGGGTCCTTTCTGGTTCGTACGGCTTCGGTGATTGGATCCATACGGTTCCACGGCCCGTGTACACGGCTCCGTACGGGTCCATTGGAAGGTTCCATGTGGCTCCACGGTCCGTGTTTACGGCTCCATTGGACGGGTCCATTGGACGGGTTTATTGGACGGGTCTATTGGACGGGTCCATTGGACGGGTCCATTGGACGGATCCATTGGACGGATCCATTGGACGGCTCCATTGGACGGCTCCATTGGACGGCTCCATTGGGCGGCTCCATTGGACGGCTCTATTGGACGGCTCCATATGGCTCCATGGCCTGTGTTTACTGGTCCGTACGGGTCCATTGGACGGCATCATATTGCTCCACGGCTCGTGTTTAGGGGTCCGTTGGACGGCCAGATGGTTCCATACGGCTCTGTGGCCCACGGGTCTATACGGCTCTGATGAACGGGTCTGTACGGCTCCATTATTTTGTAATGGGATAATGTACACAGTATAATTAACCCGGAAATACACCCACTAGCTACGAAGCTTCATGGTCAGGTGACAAGTGACAATCTTCGCAAGAAGTTTAGCACCACAAGATCCATTTCCTTCTTGGTCCCGTAGCCATTAGCTACGCAGTTTCACATCCGTGTGAATGCCATTAATTATATTGTCCGCGTTAAACGTTACACTTCCGCAATTATTTTCACCAATATCATGGACACGGAGGACAGGGCCCCTGCAGCTAAGTAGGCGTACTCTAACACGCACCCCAGTGGTGCCAAACACTGTGGCGGAGCCCAATCCTCCCGTCCCCCTGGTGGGGTTTCTTGAACAAGGCAGACCCCGGAGGAGAGACAGGGAATGGGATAGTGCATATAAGGGGGGACAGAGTCGAGGTCACCAGTCCCCTTCCTCTTTCTCTTTCTCATAATCCCCTGAAACCAGGTGGAGGTGAAGGAAGCGACACTGGGGAAACCCCCTCGAGGATCCCACCTTCCAGAACACACTCAAGAAAATACTTGAGACTTGGTGTCTAGGCGCTGGAGTGGAGGCTACCACCTCCTGCACCTCGCTCCCTGGCAGCTGCCACTGCCACGGCATGGCATCCCCCGACCCTGAGGTCTCGGAGGAAGATGCTCTTGACATCTATCCCTTGGGAGAGGAAGTTAATTTTTTGGACAATATGGACCCTCCAGTGGAGACTACGGACACGCCTATGGCACGGGACCACCCCCCAGAGCGGGGGATTCCTCCTGCCACTCTGGTTCAAGCCGTCCCCAGTACCGCATCAACGATGCAGACCGCACTAGACCAGCTTATTGACTTCCTAGAATGGGAAATCAAGCTGGATATTGTAGAAGCACCTCTCGTAGAGGCTGGCCCACAGTCTCAGCATAGACTGCTCAGCTCAGCTCCGAGGGATACTAAGCCAATGGCTAGACAATTTCACATTGATGCCTCCCTTGTGACCAGGGCATTGGGCCAGAATCCCGGACAGGGACTGGACAGCCTACAACAAAGAATTTGACAAGTCTCCCATCTCTCCTGCAATGGTGACCTCACCACAAAAAAGAACATCGTTAAGCACCTCGCCGCCTCTTTCAGCAACATCTCGTCCTCGGCCAACTACTCCAATGCTTTCAAAACCAAAAGAGCTTGCAATGAATACTAGAGTATCAACTTTTCCTCCAACAACTCCGAGAGCTACAACACCCTCTCACCCTTTCTGAATTAATCCAAGCCATCCACCACGCTGACTGCACCTCCAAGGGCCCAGATAACATCTTCTACCAGTTCCTGAAACACTTCCCCAACAAGGCCACCACTACCTTACTCACCATCCTCAACCACATTTGGTCCTCGCACTCCTTTCTCCCTATCTAAAGGACAGCTATTGTCACCCCCGTCCTTAAACCGGGGAAGGACAGTACCGACCCCTCCAACTACCGCCCCATTGCCCTCACCTGCTGTCTCTGTAAAATTATGGAAAGGATCATTAACCAGAGACTAAGCTGGTTCCTTGAGACCAACAAAATCCTCTCCCCTCACCAAAGCGGCTTCTGGAAATGTCGCAATACCCTAGACCAATTATTTATGCTCAACGCCATTATCTAGGAATCCTTTGCAAAAAAAGGAACGCCTCATTTCCATTTTTTTGACCTCAAGAAAGCTTTCTACACTACTTGGAAATATGGCATTAATGCAAACTTTACACCATCGGCTTCAAAGTCCACCTCTCCATCTTTATTCAAAACTTCCTCTCACCCAGGCAGTTCCAAGTTCGTATTGGCGACACCCTCTCCAACCCCTACCCTCAAGAAGGTGTCCCCCAAGGCAGCATCCTCCCTCCCACTCTCTTCAATTTGAGCATTAATGACATCGCGGACAACCTCGGCCCCAACATCAAACGTACCCTCTACGTGGATGACTTCACTATCATCTACTCCTCCCCTAGCTTTCCTCTTGTCAAAAATAGACTCCAATTCAGCCTGAACCAGCTGCAAGTCTGGTGCAACAATAACGGTTTTAAATTCTCCAAAGACAAGACAGTCTGCATGCACCTCTGTCATTTCAACAGGCTCCACTTCAACTCGAACCTCATGCTCAATGGCAATTGCATCCCTAAACTTGGACACACGAAGTTCCTGGGTTTAACTCTAGACTCCAAGCTCTCCTACAAGCAACACATCACCAACCTGAAATTGAAATGCAACAGCTCCCTCAACATTCTCCGCCTCCTCTCCAACACCACTTGAGGTGCGAACCGCCATGCTCTCCTCAAAATATTCAAGCTCACCATTTGTACCAAGCTTGACTTTGGCAATATTATCTACTGTGTCGCTCACAACTCATACCTCAACCACATCAACACTATCCAAAATGAAGCCCTCAGGCTTTGTCTGGGTGCCTGCAGGACCTCCCCAATCACCAGCCTTCATGTTGAAGCCAACGAATCCCCCTTCCTGCTAAGGTGTAGAAAGCTTAGCCTCTCCTATGCTTTTAGAGCCCTCACCAACACCCAAAACCCTGTTTACAACCTCATTAGATACCCCAAATTCTCCACCCTCTTTGATAGGACTAAAACCCTATCTCCTTCCTTCAGCTTATGCATGAAATCAGACCTCCATCTCGGCATCAACCCCGCCACTCTCTGCACTTTCTCCTGGCCCACTTTTCCTCCTTGGGCCAACCCCCTCCCTTCTATCCACCTGGGCCTCTCCACTCATCACAAAGCCCAAACCCACCCTAACCTCTTCATCAATCGCCACAACCAAATCAAAGACCAACTCTCAAACTACACCTCCATCTATACTGATGACTCCAAGGAAGGCAAGAAGATGGCTGCTGCTGCCGTCATCCAAGACATTACCCTTAGTAGCAGACTTCTCGACTACTCATCCATCTTTTCAGCCTAGGCAAAGGCCGTCCTCCTCACCCTCTCCTCTCAGCCACTTTGCCATTTTCTCCGACTCCAAGGCTGTTCTACTTCTTTACTCAATCTTAAATGGGATAAGTTCACATCCCACCTCCTCCTAGAACTCCTTTCGCCCACCCCTGCAGGAAAAGTATTCTTTTCTTCTGGATACCTAGTCATATTGGTATCCCTGGCAATGACAGGGCTGATGCAGCCACTAAGCTTGCCCTCAACCTCCCCCTACCCCTTTTCCCAAAACCCTTTCAGACATCAAACCGCTTATCGCTTCCCTTGTTCGTGACCCTGGCAAACCTCATGGAACTTCCAAATTGATAACAAACTCCACGTTATCCAGCCCACCATTCCGATCAAACCCACCCTCAACAACCTCGTATCAACAAGGTTCATATTACCCTTCTTAGAATAGGTCACACCCACCTCACTCACTCCCACCTCTTTATTGGCTCCCCGAACCCCTCTGCAACAATTGCCATTGCACCCTCACAGTCCATCACGTTCTCCTTGCTTGCCCCCTGTACAACCTTCCCAGAACTTCCCTTGCTCCTCACAACTCAATTGCTGAGTTCTTCCAGAAAAAATCCTCCTGATAAAATTATCTCCTTCCTTCATCATGCTTCCCTCTACAACCATATTTAGTCCTCTCCTACTTCCCTCTCTCTACCTTGTTTCTTTACCCATGCACCACCTCTCTCGATCTTAGCTTTCTGACCTTTTGTTCTTGTATTTCTCTCATTCTCCTCCTGTTTCCTTTCTACCTCTAGAATGATCTGACCTCTCAGGCACAATTTGACCCTTGTTGTCATGGTGCCATTGGGCCCTCATCAAACAAACAAAATAGTTTCTTCCCAAACTCCTATTTTTCTGGGAGCAGTCCTGGCTTTCACACAAGGTTGTATTCAACCGACAGAGGAGAGTATCCTAGCCATGAAGGCGGGAGCCGACATCCTCCTCTCGCAACTGGCATCGCCGGCGAGAGTGTGGCTGGTATTCTAAGGATACCTAGCCAATCTAGTAGATGTAGTCCCTATGTTCAGGTTTCACATGCGGGATCTACAAGTTTCATGTACTGGATCATTTCATCCCATCCAGGAGGGACCTCAGTGTTCTCATCCCATGTATGCAGGCAGAGGTCCCCCACTTCTTGTGGTGGTGCATCCACTCCCACCTGTCACAGGGAGATGTTTTCCCACCTGCCAGACCTTCAGTGTCAGTGGTGACAGACGCATCTTTGATAGGGGTGGGGAGCGCATTTAGCATGGTCCCAAGTGGCGGGGTTTTGGATGGGCATTTAGTGCGGACAGCACATCAATTTGTTGAAACTAGAGGCAGTACATCGGGCTCTTGTTCACTTCCTACCTCAGGTACAGAACAAGACTGTTCTCATATGCACAGACAACACCACAGTAGTGCTGTATATCAACAGGCAGGGAGGCGTGAGATTCTGGATCCTCGCCAAGTCCTTTCTGTCTTGGGGCATGACAAACAAGGTCCACCTGCCAGGCAAGGAGAACACATTTGCAGATCTGTTATCTCGCCTCCAAGGAGCACCCACAGAATGGGCCCTCCTTCCGCAGGTGGCTGATGTGATCCGGTTAACCTTCGGTCTCCCGGACATATATCTGTTCGCATCCGTGGACAACCACAAGCTACCAACTTTGTGTGCTCTGACCCCCGACCTGAGATTCTGGAGAGTCCATGCATTCACGATCAGGTGGACCAACTTCGTGGGCTACACCTGCCCACCGTTCGCACTGGTATCGAGAGTACTGGCCAAGGTGATGTACGATTAGTGTCACATGTTGCCTCTGGTAGCTCCCAATTGGACTTGCCAACTGTGGTTCCCTGAGCTGCTCAATTTTATCGCAGTTTTCTCGTACATGCTTCCGGTCGCAGATGACTTAGTCTCAATCCCGGGCTCTGGCAAACTGCACCACAATTCAAGAGCACTCCATTTGACTGTGTGGCCTCTATCCGTGAATCCCTTGTGTAGCAAGGCCTTTCAGAGGAAGCCGCCAAAGTGGTAGCCCAAAGTCGGAGACCTTTAACTTTGGGGATGTATTCTTCCAGACTTTGAATATTCCGAGACTAGTGCCAGAATAGATCGGTTTCTCCGCATACGGTATCTCTTGGTGACGTAGCAGATTTCTTGCTGGGTCAGTTTAATCATAATAAATCCATCAATACAGTCAAGGGGTTTTGGACAGCCATAGCAGCTATCCACCGGGGCTTTCCAGATGGGACGACCGTCACAGACGCGCGACCTCTGGAAAGATTAATTAAAGGAATGTTCTCACAAAGACCTTCAGTTTGGAACCTTGCTTCCCCTTGGGACATGCAAGTGGATCTCGAGACACTAGTATGGGCTCCGTTTGAGCTGCAGTCTGAATGTCTGCTTAAAGAACTGACAATCGAAATGGTTTTTCTACTCTCCGCAGCCTCTGCTAGATGCAGAGGTGCCATTCATATGCTTTCGCTCAAAGAAAGCCATATTCGCTTCGAATTTAGGGGCGGTTGGCTCGTGTCCGACCCAGCTTTCTTGGCCAAGAATCAAACATTAGAGTTTTTACCGGAATCAATATTCCTTCCGTTGCTCTCCACGTTTTCTGACACATCAGAGGACAGGGCCTGGTGCCCTCGTTTAATGTCTCAAACACTATAATAAACATACACAATCCTTACGGAACAACGTAAACACCTTATTCATTTCTTTACAAAATCCGCATTGTGCCGTTTCACGTGATACGATTTCACGATGGATTGTTCAGGCAATCACGTACAATAAATCTGCGTTGTTCGCGGAACAATTGATTAAGGCACATCAGGTGCGAGGCATAGCTACATCAATTGCACTATTTAGTGGGGCTCCCTTCAGCAAGATTCTTCATGCTGCAGTATTTGAAAACACCAGCCACATTTGTCTTTGCACATCTGAAGGATATACCAGACTACCGAGGCAGAGTTGCAAGGGCCGTTCTTTCGAGAAGAGGACCGTCCCTTTCTTGAGGTGAATATTCTTGCTTTTCTTATTCACGTTATCTCTTTTAAGTTATGATTCTTCTGTTATTTCAGTAACGTCTTATTCATTTACTAACGAATTTCGGCCGCTGTTTTGGCATGTTTGTTTATTTTATTTACTAACAAAAAAATGTTGCCTCTGTTCAGGCACTTTTTATTTTGTTTACCTTTACTAACGAAGCTTTGCCGTTGTTTAGGCAATTGTTAGTTCATTGTTTTACTAACAAAATTTTGCCGGACTTAAATACTTTCTATTTCGTTTATTTTTTACTAACAAAATTCTGCCACTGTTCTGACAGTTTTTGTTTAGTTTAACTTTACAGACGCTTTTGTTCCCTCATGTTTAACTAACCCGCCCTGGTCCTCTGACGAACCTTGTAAGTTTTCGCCATGACGTGTTGGGCATTGTTTACAGTTTGACTCTGTTCACTAACAGATTCTGTTAACATGTGTTTTCAGGTGACTAACCTATATTCTGTCGACGTCGTACCTCGGTTATTACTAACAGGTTGCTTCCTGTACTATTTTATAGTAGTTCCTATTTAGAGCTTTTGTCGTCCTTAAGAGGGAGGATAAGGAATCTAGTCCTTTAAGTAGAATAACGCTAGTACGAGTATTAGGACCAGCCTTTAGAAAATTGGGCTTTCGACTTGAACTCCCTTCCTTTTGATCCTCGGTTGCAATTTGATTGCATATTTATAGCAAGGAAGGTAAGGTATAATTTGAAGTAAATTTACATCCCTAAGCATAGCAGGGGTATTTACAAGAGTTATACTTACCTTCCATGCATCCCGGCCCGCCTCCCCTGTCATTCAGACCTCGGTGGAATGTTAAGTGAGGGATATTAGAGGTATCATGGAGGTCAGGGCTGGGCTGGTAACTATGTTTTTAAGGTCGATTAGAAGTGCATAAGAATCAGGTCATGGACCAGATTGCATATTTATAGCATGGAAGGTAAGTATAACTCTCGTAAATATCCCTGCTACGCTTAGCGGGGTAAATTCATGCCCTGAAAGGAAATCCAAACAATCCATTTTCTGGGCTCAAATCAAGTGATTGTGTATCAGAGAAAATCAAATAGTTGGTTTTTGGCATGAAAGGAAAATAATGGAATGTGAATCTTGTTTGAAAGGGACTCAAGCAATGAATACTTATCTCGAATCAAACTGAAAACAGTGATATGACCTTAAAAGAAATTAGTCAGAATTGTTTAGAATGCAAATGGGCAATACTGATTAAAAGAAAGAAAGAGATTATTTGGGGATAAAAGTTATTGGGTCTAAGATTTCTGAGGTGACTGTTTTGGGGATGGGGCATGAACTTGACAATATATTAGGCATGTTGGAATTATCAAGTGGGCAGAGGTATGCATTCTACAGAGTGCTAAAATTCTAGTTAAAACTGTTTTCATTATAGTCTTTCCTTTAATACCTAAACATTTTCTACTTCTTTTGTTTGTCTTTCAAAATCATTAAAAAGCCATATTTTGTCGACCTAATAAGTATGCATGTATATTTGTATTTTTGTGTGAATGTGTCATATTTGTATTTACTCTCATACAGCTTCCATTTTCTTATGATGAAGGTGGGAGCGGCAAGCTAATATTTAGCATACACATTAATTATCAATTTCATTTTACATTATCCTCATTATTCACGTTTGTGTGTTTTTGTAAAGGGGTATCTCATCCATAGTGTTCCCCTCAACCTGAACAACTATTCCTGTTTGTATTAACTTGTATGTGTACACTATAACAGGGGCGTATGAAGGGTCACCTCTTAGGGGGAAGAAGAACCCCAAATTATCATGATTACAAGTGGGAAAATAGCTCTGGTACATGTAAATTATTTTTCCATCAAATGTTGCTGCTAATCAGCTAATCCCCAAAAGTTTTGAGAAAATTGCATCATTTTGGGAAATTTCCTCCATTTTGGGGAAATTTTCTCCAA
The DNA here is from genome assembly GCA_020152595.1 of Chiridota heheva. Lineage (NCBI taxonomy): Eukaryota > Metazoa > Echinodermata > Holothuroidea > Apodida > Chiridotidae > Chiridota > Chiridota heheva. Next base: position 1,074,247 of record JAIGNY010000711.1, read on the forward strand.
TTTTTTGAAAATGTTTAATGTACCAAAATTTCCAATAATTCTTAACAAATTTTCCTTTATTTTATGTTTAATTATAATTTCCCAATTTTACTTCCCAACCGGGAAGAGAGCATGCAACCAGGAAGGTGAATCTTCTCAGGGGGAAGTTTCCCCCCTCAATTTTTACTCCTTCCTCTACAACGGTTGAAATGGAAGTTTTTATTCAGTTTAACATTTTGACTTTCCCTGAACAGGATATGGTGGAGGGTTACTGTCGTCTTGTCGTCACCCTTGGGGAAACCCACACAGATCTGTTGGTGAAGGAGGCAGAACATAATCAACTTGAGAGAATTGTACAATTTATGCAGATTGCTGTTGTAAGCATTGTAACAAATTCCACACATTTGTAATCTATAACTTCCATCCTTTTATATTACTTAGTATTAAAGATTGTTTTTGAATATCATTTGAAAGTGGCCTGCTAATTGCTCAAGCTTTTGTTTTTTTCAGGTTTCCTCCACTTAATCTATTATTGTTAATATAAAATGAATTGAATTGAAGCAGAATCATTTTAAGCTATTTGCATCTTGTATGATACACTTCTTTTATATTAGATTAACATGCATCACCAATAAGGGTATTATGTAATTAATTAAAGATTAATATTGCAGCGAAGTGTTTATATACGTATTTAATATACTGGGCAAAGAACTTTGGCCCAAATAGATTGGCCCAACTTTAGAAGGCCATTCACAAGGAAAATTTTTATCGACCAATCAAATACTGGGGGATTGTTGACCATCTGCACAATCCACATGGGTACTGTTTTTAAACTCTCATCATACATGTGTTATACATGAAGGTAATACATGCATGCATTGTTGATCATACATGTGTTATACATGAAGGTAATGCATGCATGGATTGTTGATCATACATGTGTAATACATGAAGGTAATACATGCATGTATTGTTGATCATACATGTGTTATACATGTAGGTAATACATGCATGTATTGTTGGTCATACATGTGTTATACATAAACGTAATACGTGCATGTTTTGTTGATCATACATGTGTTATACATGAAGGTAATTCATGCATGTATTGTTGATCATACATGTGTTATACATGAAGGTAGTACATGCATGCATTGTTGATCATACATGTGTTATACATAAACGTAATACATGCATGTTTTGTTGATCATACATGTGTTATACATGAAGGTAATACATGCATGCATTGTTGATCATACATGTGTTATACATAAACGTAATACATGCATGTTTTGTTGATCATACATGTGTTATATACATGAAGGTAATACATGCATGCATTGTTGATCATACATGTTTTATACATAAAAGGTAATACATGCATGTATTGTTAATCATACATGTGTTATACATAAACTTAATACATGCATGCATTGTTGATCATACATGTGTTATATACATGAAGGTAATACATGCATGCATTGTTGATCATACATGTGTTATATACATGAAGGTAATACATGCATGCATTGTTGATCATACATGTGGTATACATGAAGGTAGTACATGCATGCATTGTTGATCATACATGTGTTATACATGAATGTAGTACATGCATGTATTTTGATCATACATGTGTTATATACATGAAGGTAATACATGCATGCATTGTTGATCATACATATGTTATACATAAACGTAATACATGCATGCATTGTTGATCATACATGTGTTATACATGAAGGTAATACATGCATGTATTGTTGATCATACATGTGTTATACCTGAAGGTAATACATGCATGTATATTTGATCATACATGTGTTATACATGAAGGTAATATACATGCATGCATTGTTGATCATACATGTGTTATACATGAAGATAATACATGCATGTATTGTGGATCATACATGTGTTATACATGAAGGTAATACATGCATGTATTGTTGATCATAAACGTGTTATACATGAAGGTAATACATGCATGCATTGTTAATCATACATGTGTTATACATGAAGGTAATACATGCATGCTCTTTTGATCATACATGTGTTATACATGAAGGTAATACATGCATGCAATGGTTGTTTACAATTTCTTCTCCAGCAACTGCAACTGATATGTTGGGTAACACAAGGGAACATTGTCTTAGCAGTTGAGTAGTAGATATACCCTCAAGTAATCTTTTTTGGCTAAATCTGTTTGAAGTGGTCTATAATCATGGCCAAAAGTAGTTGGAACAAACCCCACTCTCCTAAATCAATGTTGAAAGTGGCACTTTCCCAACTTTCTAGCAGAGCACATACAACATTGAAAGGGGGAAGGTGAGGGAGAATGCCCCTAAAAGTGTGTGATCATTTCTTTCGCCAACATTTTGGCCATGATTGTAGGTATGTTAAATTAATTTTGATTAACCATGAGAAAAGAAAGAGTTTAGCAAAATAAATAACACTCGTTGTTACATCACCATATTCATTGTTACCATCACCATACTCATTGTTACCATCACCATACTCATTGTTACCATCACCATACTCATTGGTACCATCACCATACTCATTGTTACCATCACGGTACTCATTGTTACCATCACCATATTCATTGTTACCATCACCATATTCATTGTTACCATCTCCATATTCATTGTTACATCACCATACTCATTGTTACCATCACCATATTCATTGTTACCATCACCGTATTCATTATAACCATCAGCATAGTCATTGCTACCATCAGCATATTTATTGTTACCATCACCATACTCATTGTTACCATCAACATATTCATTGTTACCATCACCATTTTTACTTCTAGTCATACCTTACCTTCCATGCTCTAAATATGCAATCTGGTCACATGACCTGATTCTAACGCACTTCTAACCGACTTTAAAAACGTAGTTACCAGCCCAGTCCTGACCTCCATATAACCTCTACTAACCCTTACTTCTTTTCAGCACGTTGTTATCAGAACATCGCTGGAACTGGTCAAATTTTCTTTATAAATTTAACCTTTTTCTAACAATTTTCTTCCTTGCAGTTTCTACCAGGCAGGTTTTTACGTTGCACTATCTTATCCAGTTTGCCTTTTCAAGTCTTCTAAGGTAAGACGAGGTAGCCATGGGTGTGGGATTTCTTCGGTCCAACTACAGGACTTTCCCGTGTAGCCTATATTTAGTATAGAGTGTTTTTCTCTCCATGCGTACAAAGCGGGTGGCTAGTTCGAGAGAGTCCCACTCTCGCGGTGGGTGTTTTTAGGCCCTAGAGCACCAAGTGTGCCTGTCTAGTGGACCTCTTGCCCCTGGATTTAAGTGTTTTTCACCCTCGGCCCCGCCCTTCCACGAGGAGAGCCTAGTGTTATACTATGCATTTTATGAACATGTTAGGATATCTTTAGTACAGGTTCTCATATGCATTAGGCCAATTTCTTCAATCGATGTTGGTCCATGTGTATTGGGTCGACATCACCACAGGGTATTGAAGAGTCCGCTTCTTACAGCTCCAAGGAGCTACAGTTGTTACAAGAGAGCCTTTATTTTATTTAACGTTACCAGTACATATCGTGTAATCGTTTTTCTCGCATATAAACAAGACAAGGTTTTTAATTTTCAAGCTTGGATTTTGGGGTGTTGGAGAGACCTTGAGGGGTTCTCTCTGACATCCTGTTTACAGGGGATTTAATCTTTTCTTTTTATCTCCACAGATGCCAAGTTACTCAGTGGTTCGTGTTTTCCACGCTACTTTTAAAGAATTTACGTTCATTGCATTTTCTGAGGTTTTTACAAATTTTCAGATAAAAATTTTGTGATAATTTTTTTTTGATCTACTAAATTGCTGTCTCCCGCAGACCGTCTCACCCGCATAAGGGTCGTAGGTACATTCCCCGTAGGAGCATCTTGGTGTAAGTGTATATGTATGCATTCATATATATATTTTTACTTTTCAGATAAACGCCAAGAGGCGACATAAATCAATTAGTCTTAGAGTTTCTACTTACGACATACCCACAATCTCGATAAATTACTGAGTTGAGGAGGCCTGTGTTTGTAGTTTACTTTGTTAACTTTTCCCTGATTCACTCCCTGGATGCCCCTGACTTGATAGATTACTGAGTTGGCAGGGCCATTGGTGCGGTCTATTAGATGTAAGTTACCTAAGTCCCCCCCAGTAGACCCCCTTTTACAAGGGGAACAGGTTGCCCGGCTTATTGATATCCTAGAATGGCAAATCAAGCTGGATATTGCAAAAGCTCCTCTCGTAGAGGCTGGCCCACAGTCTCAGCGTAGACTGCTTCAGCTCAGCTCCGAGGGATACTAAGCCAACGGCTAGACAATTTTCCATTGATGCCTCCCTGGTGACCAGGGTTCGGCATTGGGCCAGGACCCTGGACAGGGACTGGACAGCCTACAACAAAGAAGTTGACAAGGCCATGCGTGTCCAACCAGCTGCCTATCAGGCACTCATAAACACCCCCTTGATCCAGGAAGGAGTGTGGCAACTCCTCCGTCAGCCGGCGAGCGGCACCACAGCAGTGTCCGGCTCCGTGGCTAGGGCTAAGAAATTTCTTAGCCCTGTCCTTACAAAGACCGCGCCTTTATTAATCGGACTCTCAGATTTGCTCGACATGACAGTCGACCAACTCGCCGAGCCTCCACAAAGGTAGTCCGGAAGAGGCGCGAAATGTTCTCTCTCTCCTTGGACTCTCTGACGCCACTTACGGACCATCGGCACTTACCAACAGAAGGCCCAGACCTATTTGCAGGTCACTTTTGAGATGTTCTGTTGTGTCAAACTGTTCAGGGCATTACCCTTTGGGCTATGGAATGCCCCCAGGGTCTTCCAGATAACGAGAGTTCTAGCGGCCTTCCTATGAAAGTGAATCATCAGACTCTTTAATGTACCTAGACGACTGGCTGATCGTGCAGTAGACGCGACCACCGTCGCTGAACACACAAACGTAGTCATAAGAGTGGCACAGGACTTAGGGTGGGTGATCAACCTCGCCATGTCCAATCTAGTTCCTTCTCAGACTCCCACTTTTCTGGGAGCAGTCCTGGATTTTACTCAAGGTCGTATACGACCGACGGAGGAGTGGATCCTAGCCGTGAGGGCGGGAGCCGATGTCCATCTCTTTCTACTGGCGTTGCCGTGGAGAGCTTGGCTGGTATTCTTAGGATACCTAGCCAGCCTAGTAGATGTAGTCCCCATGTGCAGGTTTTACATGCGGGATCTACAATTTTATCCACTGGATCATTTCCTACCATCCAGGAGGAACCTCAGTGTCCTTGTCCCTCATACACAGGCGGTGGTCCCCCCCACCGTTGGTGATGGTGCGTCCACTCTCACCTTTTACAGGGAGTTACGCCTTCCCACCGTTCGCTCTGGTACCAAGAGTATTGGGCAAGGTGATGTACGATCAGTGTCCCATGTATCTTCTGGTAGCTCCCAACTGGCCCGGCCAACTGTGGGCCCCAAATCTTGTTGCAGGTTTCCTGTATGACCTTCTGGTCACGGCCGAGTTAATCCCAATCCCGGGCTCCGGCAAACTGCACCACAATCCAAGAGCACTCCATTTGACTGTGTGGCCTCTATCCACGAATCCCTTGTGTCGCAGGGTCTTTCGGAGGCAGCTGCCCAAATGGCAGCCCGAAGCCGGAGGTCGTCCAATTTGCGGATGTATTCTTCCAGACTCGGAATGTTCCGAGACTGGTGCCAGGATAGATCGGTTTTCCGCATACGGCGCCTCTTGGTGACGTAGCGGATTTTTTGTTGGTCCAATTGAACCTGAATAAATCCATCAATACAGTCAAGGGGTTCAGGACAGCCATAGCAGCTATTCATCAGGGCTTTCTAGATGGCTCAACTGTCACTGACGCGCAGCCTCTAGAAAGATTAATTAAAGGAATGTTCTTACAAAGACCTTCAGTTCAGAACCTTGCTCCCCCTTGGGATATGCAGGTGGTTCTCAAGACATTAACACGGGCTCCGTTTGAGCCTTTGCCAGAATGTCCTCTCGAGGAACTGACGATTAAAACAGTATTTTTACTCTCCGCTACCTCTGCTAGACGCAGAGGCGCCATTCACGCGCTTTCGCTCAAAGAGGGCTATATTTGCTTTGAATTGGAGGGGGTGGGGTGGGGGGGGTTGACACATGCCCGACCCAGCCTTCTAAACCAAGAATCAAACATTAGAGTTATTACCGGAACCTATTTTCCTTTACGTCACTCGCTACGTTTTCTGACACAACAGAGGACAGGGCCTGGTGCCTCGTTTGATGTCTCAAACACTATGTTAAACGTACGCAATCTTTTCGGAACGACGTCACTGCCTTATTCTTCTCCTTACAAAATCTGCATTGCGCTGTCTCGCGATTTCACATTGGAATGTTCAGGCAATCACGTACAATAAATCTGCGTTATTCACGGAATGTTCGGTTGAGGCACATCAGGAACGAGGCATAGCTACATCAATTGCGCTTTTTGGTGGGGTTCCCCTCAATGAGATTCTTCGTGCTGCGGTATGGAAAACACCAGCCACGTTCGTCTCCGCATATCTGAAGGATATACCAGACTATCAAGGCGGAGTTGCAAAGGCTGTTCTTTCAAGAAGAGGACCACCCCTTTCCTGAGGTGAATATTCTCGCTTTCAAATATTCCGTTCTCCCGTTCTGTTGGAGTTATTACGTTAATTTTCTTAACGTCTTAATTGTTCATTAACGGATTTTGGCCACTGTTCTGGCATGTTTAATTTCTTTCTTTTAAGTAACGAAAAAAAATTAGCCATTGTTCAGACTCTTTTTATTTTGTTTATTCCTACTAACGAAACTTTGCTGTTGTTTTGGCGATTGTTCTTTTGTTGTTTTACTAACAGAATTTTGTCGATCTTTGTCACCTTTTATTTCCTTTTTTACTAACACGGTTCTGCTGTGGTTCTGGCAGCTTCTGCTTAGTTTAACTTTACAGGCGGTTTAATCACTTCATGCTTTCCTAAACCGCTCGGTCCTCTGACGAACCTGGTGAGTTTTCGTCATGGCATTTTGAGCGTTGTTTACAGTGTGAATCTGTTCACTAACGGATTATCTTCGCATGTTTTTGCAGATTATTAACCTTTGTTCTGTAGATGTTTTAACCTCGGTTATTCTCAACAGAGTGCTCTCTGTTCCCTTGTCATAACTAGCAGTGGGTTACTATTTTTTGATAGTTCCTATTCGGAGGTCTTTTGTCCTTAAGAGGAGAAGGAATTTTGTCCTTTAAGCAGGATAAGACTAGTGGGAGTTTTAGTACCAGCCTTTAGAAATTTGTGCTGCGACCTAAACTCCCTTCCTATCCTCGATTGCAATCTGATTGCATATTTATAGCATGGAAGGTAATGTATAACTATTAGTAAATTTACCCCGCTAAGCATAGCGGGGATATTTACGAGAGTTATACTTACAGTACTTTCTATGCATCCCAGCCCGCCTCCCCTGTCGTTCAGGCCTCAGTGGAATGTTAAGTGAGGGTTAGTAGAGGTTATATGGTGGTCAGGACTGGGCTGGTAACTACGTTTTTAAAGTCGGTTAGGAGTGCGTTAGAATCAGGTCTTGTGACCAGATTGCATTTGATAGCATGAAAGGTAAGTATATCTCTCTTAAATATCCCCACTATGCTTAGCAGGGTAAATTCATTGTTACCATCACCATATTCATTGTTACCATCACCATACTCATTGTTACCATCACCATATTCACTGTTACCATCACCATATTCATTGTTACCATCACCATACTCATTGTTACCATCACCATACTCATTGTTACCATCAGCATATTCATTGTTACCATCACCATATTCATTGTTATCATCACCACACTCATTGTTATCATCACCACACTCATTGTTATCATCACCACACTCATTGTTATCATCACCACACTCATTGTTATCATCACCACACTCATTGTTACCATCACCACACTCATTGTTACCATCACCACACCAATAAATCAGAAAGTTTTAAAAGAGTTTTCCCTTTTCTCATACATAAGGTGCTCCAAGGCCTTGTCGGTACCCTCCCCAAGGTCTCTACCCTTAGATCCGGTGATCTCCTGGTGCACTGCACCAGGGACACTCAAGTCCACCACCCTCCTCACCACCAAAACCATAGCCAATACCAGTATTGATGTTACAGTCACCCCCACCGTTCCCTGAACTCCAACAAAGGTGTGGTCAGAACTAGAGCCTTGCCTACCTGACCGATGAAGACCTCGTAGAGGAACTCGCAATCAACACATTACTGAAGCCCGTCGTCTCGTCTTCAAGAGAGACGGTGCCGAAACACCTACCAATACCATCTTCCTAACTTTTTCTACACAAACTCTCCCCTCCCACATCACTGCTGGCTACCTGAGAATCCCAGTCACTCCTTATATTCCTAACCCCCTCCATTGCAGGCCTCCCGGTAAACCTTTAAAAACCTTTAAAACCTTTAAAAACCTTTATCAACAAATTGAACCTTTATTCCTTTCAAAATAACCTTTAAAACCTTTAAAAACCTTTATTTTCAAAGTTAAGTAAGGTAAATGATTCGAGTGCCAAGGTTTTAGCTTCATTGGTAAGTATACACATCCATTTAATAGCATATCTGTTCTCAACACACATTTAAAAAGTAGCAGGACCAAAATAGAATTTCCAACTTCACGTAAGTAATGGACTTTTAGCGCCACCAACTGCCTTTTGCCCCAGAATATGCTCATTGTATGAAAATTTATTCCATGAGTTAACCTTTATAAACCTTTTTATTTAAATCCAAAACCTTTAAAAACCTTTATTTCAACTTTTCCAACCTTTAAAAAAACCTTTATTTGAAAAAAGAGTCACTGGGAGGCCTGTCATTGTCATGATTATATGCCAGAGGTATGGCCATGGTAAAAACTCTGCTGCAGCCAAGCGCGCATGTGGCAACTGTGGAGCCCTGGACCATGACAGCACCTCCTGCACCAGCACCGTACTCTATACCAATTGCAACGGTACTCACCCAGCCAACCATCCCTCCTTCTCAAAAGACTGTCCCACCTGGCTTCAGGAAAAGCAAATAACCAAACTAAAACCCCTTAATCCCAACATCACTTACCCGGAGGCCAGAAAGCAATTTCTCAATTCCCACCACACTAAACCTTTCTACTTGAGCTCAATCTCCTCTAAGACCAATATCGCTCCACTACCCCCCCCCCCCATTTCTTCCTTCTAACAGAACTAAAACTGACTCACATACCCTAAACTGACCTCACCTAGCTGGCTCTTCTTACCCAGTCCTAAGCCTATCACCATTGCCAACAACTCAATGACACCCATTACCCAAACCACCTCCACCACCACCACTTCTCTCCCCAACCTTGCTTCCTCCTCTAAGACTCCCGCAATCCCCTACCCCAACACCTGTAATGCCATCAAACTCAAGCCAACCTGGCTAACAAACATCAAACCAACAAACAACCAATCAACAAACAGCCCACCATCCAAACCCACACATATGACACTGAAGAGAACATGGATTGTTCGATTACCGAACCAAAACAACTCCGCCCAAAGAAACAGGAACAGACCCAAATAAAAAATAAGCCAACACAGACTCAACAGATCTTCCTCCAGATAATCCCCTGCTTCCTTATGGTGTGCAACACAAACAATTACAATAACACTCACAACATTTTACAATGGAACATCAGGAGCCTTAAGGCCAATTCTGAAGAAATTGACCCACTGGCCACCACCTTCAACCCGGTTGTCTTCTGCCTACAAGAAACCTTCTTAAAAATCACTGACCCATTATTCCCTCAACAACTTTGCTTGGTATCATAAACATCAAGTTGACGCCAACAGCTGCCTGACAGCCCATCATTCTGATCAAACCCACTATCCACAACCTCTCTCATGTCGACAACGTTCATATTACCCGTCTTAGAATAGGTCACACCCACCTCACTCTCACTCACTCCCACCTCCTTATTGGCTCCCCCAACCCTTCTGCAACAATTGCCATTGAACCCTCACAGTCCATCACATTCTCCAAACTTGCCCCCTGTACAACCTTCCCAGAGCTTCCTCGCTCCCCACAACTCTTATTGCCGAGTTCTTCCAGAAAAATCCTCCGGATAAATTATCTCCTTCATCATGCTTCCCTCTACAACCATATTTAGTCCTCCTCTCCTATTCCCCTCTCTCTACTTTTTTTTCTTCACCCATGCACCTCTCTCGATCCCAGCTTTCTGACTTAGTTCTTGTATTTCTCTCAATCTCCCCCGGTTTTCTTTCCTTCCTACCTCTAGAATGATCTAACCTCTCAGGCACAATTTGACCCTCGTTGTTGTGGTGCCGTTAAGCCCTCATCAAACAAACAATTAAACATTTCTTTTTAACTTTAGATATTTTCTACTTCTTTTGTTTTGTCTTTCATAAATCATTAAAGAGCTCTTTGGTGGTTTTTAATTACACTGGATATTTTCTTTGGATATAATACAGTATGTATGCATCTTCCCCAGTTTATTTGTATTGTTTTGTGAATGTGTCAAAGATGTATTTTTGAATCCATCCATATTTTTGACTGTTCATCCTACATATTTTTGACTGTCAATCCTTTATATTTTTGACTATCCATCCTTCATTTTTTGACTGTCCATCCTTCCTATTTTTTGCAGGGTTTTTCTATGATACCAGGGCACTATCCAGTGGATGAAACCATTAGCAACATGTCCATGGGATTCTGGTGTATTCTTCAGGTTGGAAATCTCCGCTCTGTTTATTTCTTATGAACTCATTGTTTAAATATATATTGTTTGATAAATTCATTGTAGGCCTACAGTACATCAGCCATGCATACTACTGTGTGTCCTGCACAGCATAGGTCCCTATCATGCAATAACTTCATAACTGTCCATGGAAGGCCACTCAATTGGTTGTTATCATGGTTTGTGTGTTCAATTTTTATGTGATTTATGCTTTTAATACCACTTCTTATGAAATTGAATGATATTGACAGCATTATATTTTTATCAGTGCATTGTTCTACTTGTTGATAAGTGATTGAAGAGAGTTTTGTGATTACAGGGAGCACTGGTATAGCTATTCTAGGGGAAGATAATTTGTATGAAAAGTGGTTACAAATAATAATAATGATATATTTACTTCAAGTTATACCTCACCTTCCATGCTATAAATATGCAATCTGGTCACATGACCTGATTCTAATGCACTTTTAACCGACCTTAAAAACGTAGTTACCAGCCCAGCCCTGACCTCCATATAAGCTCTTCTTTTCAGCACATTGTTATCACAACATCGCTAGAACTGGTCAATTTTTCTCCCTTGCAGCTTCTACCAGGCAAGGGTTTTACGCTGTTCAACTTTTAATATTCTGTTTGCCTTTTCAAGTCTTCTGAGGTAAGACAAGGTAGCCATGGGACTGGGAATTCTTTGGTCCAACTCACAGGACTTTCAACCCCGCCACTCTCGGCACCTACTCCTGGCCCACTTTTCCTCCTTGGGCCACCCCCCTTCCTTCTGTCCACCTAGACCTCTCCACTTATAACAAAACTCAAACTCACCCTAACCTCTTCATCAATCTCCACAACCAAATCAAAGACCAACTCTCAAATTACACCTCCATCTATACTGATGGCTCCAAGGAAGGCAACAAGACAGCTGCTGCTGCCATCATCCAAGACATCACCCTCAGTAGCAGACTTCCTGACTACTCATCCATCTTTTCAGCCGAGGCTAAGGCCATTCTCCTCGCCCTCAACTTTATTGAGTACTCTCCTCTTAGTCACTTTGCCATTTTCTCTGACTCAAAGGCTGTTCTTACTTCATTATTTAATCTTAAATGGGATAACCTCACCTGCCACCTCCTCCTCCGGGAAACTCTTTCTCCCACCCTCTGCAGGAAAAGTGTTCTTTTCTTCTGGATACCCAGCCATGTTGGCATCCCTGGCAATGACAGGGCTGATACAGCCGCTAAGCTTGCCCCTTAACCTCCTCCCTTCCCCTTTTCCAAAACCCTCTCTGACATCAAACCGCTTATCACTTCTCTTGTTCGTGACCGCTGGCAAACCTTATGGAACTTCCAAATTGATAACAAACTCCATGTTATCCAGCCCACAATCCCGATCAAATCCACCATCAACAACCTTTCTCGATCGACAACGTTCATATTACCCGTCTTAGAATTGGTCACACCCACCTCACTCACTCCCACCTCCTTATTGGTTCCCCCAACCCCTCTGTAACAATTGCCACTGCATCCTCACAATCCAAGACGTTCTCCTTGCTTGCCCCTGTACAACCTTCCCAGAGCTTCCTCGCTCCCCACAACTCAATTGCTGAGTTCTTCCAGAAAAATCCTCCAGATAAAATAATCTCCTTCCTTCAGCATGCATCCCTCCACAACCATATTTAATTCTCCTCTTCCACCCCCTCTCTACTTTGTTTTTGTTTTACCCATGCACCTCCTCTCTCGATCACAGCTTTCTGGCTTTTGTTCTTGAATTTCTCTCATTCTCCCCCTGGTCTCTTTCCTTACTACCTCTAAAATGATCTGACCTCTCAGGCACAATTTGACCTTAGTTGTCGTGGTGCTGTTAAGACCTCATCAAACAAACAAACAGGACTTTCCCGTTAAGCTGTTTTTAGTTTTTCCCATGCACCTCCTCTCTCGATCACAGCTTTCTGGATTTTGTTCTTGAATTTCTCTCATTCTTCCCCTGGTCTCTTTCCTTACTACCTCTAAAATGATCTGACCTCTCAGGCACAATTTGACCTTCGTTGTCGTGGTGCCGTTAAGACCTCATCAAACAAACAAACAAACAAGCCTACACTTAGGATAGAGTGTTTTTGTCTCCATGCGTACAAAATGGGTGGCTATTTCGAGAGAGTCCCACTCTCGCAGCAGGTGTTTTTAATAATAATATTAATAATAATAATACATTTTTATATAGCGCATTATACCAAAAGGTCTCAATGCGCCTTACATAAACAAATATAACATGAGAAAACCTTAAGATACAAACAGTAAGAGAACAAAAAACCATACTTAAAAAGATACAAGCAGGATAAAGTTACAAGGTCCAATGAGTGTAACTCATGAAAAGATGTGTTTTCAATACACTCTTAAAAATATCTAAAGAATTTTTGATGTAGATTGGGAGAATGTTCCAGAGTTTGGGGGCTGCAGATTGAAAAGAACGTTCACCATATGTCTTGGTGTTAATTTTTGGCGGCTTTAGGAGAATAGCACTGTTAGATCTGAGTGAGCGAGTTGGTAATTGTAAGGTGAGTAAGTTGGAAATATAATTTGGAGCAAGACCATGGATGGCTTTGTATGTGAGGGTGAGAAGCTTGTAGTTTATTCTTTCACATATAGGAAGCCAATGAAGTTGGTGGAGGATAGGTTTAATGTGAGATTTCTTACTTGTGAGAGTAATTAATCTGGCAGCAGTGTTTTGAATGTGCTGAAGCTTTGAGATTTGTTGAGAAGGAAGTTCAAATAAGATACTGTTGCAACAATCAAGTCTGGATGATACAAATGCATGAATAAGTGTCTCAGTCGACTTTTGATCAAGATATTTACGAATTTGGCTGATTTTTCTGATGGCAAGTGAAGCGAAGCGGCATATATTATTTACATGTGGCAACAGTGTAAGCTTATCATCAAAAATAATACCCAGGCCTTTAACACAGGAAACAGGAGAAATACTTGAATTACCAATCATAACAGAGAAAACTTGAGTAGTGCTTAGAAAATATAAATTACTACAGTTTTACTATCATTAAGAATTAGTTTGTTGTCTGCACACCATGTTTTGATTTCCTATACACACGATTAAAGTTTTGCAATACTCTGGTCTTTTTCGTTTCTATTCATTGACACATAAACCTGTGTATCATCTGCATAAATCATCCCATGTAGGCCATGAGATGTGATAATGCTTTTTATAGGGGAATTATAGTATGTAAAAACAGGTGGTCTGATTACTGATCCTTGAGGCACTCTATAGTCGAAATACCAGGGCAAAGAATTTTTATCTTTAATGGTTACAACCTGCGAGCAGTTTGCAAAATATGATTTTATTCAATTGAGAGTGATTCCATCCAAACTGTACACAGTATGCAGCCCTAGAGCACCCAGTGTGCCTGTCTGGTGGACCTCTTACCCCTGGTTTTTGAGTGTTTTTCACCCTCGGCCCGCCCTTGCACAAGGAGAGCCTAGCATTATACTATGCATTGTATTAACATGGTAGGTTATCTTCAGTACAGTTTCCCGTATGCATTAGGCCAATTTCTTCAATCGTTGTTGGCGCATGCATATTGGGTCAACGTCAACACTGGAGGTTCGAAGAGGCGGCTTCTTACAGCTCCAAGGAGCTACAGTTGTTACAAGAGGCCTATATTTATATAACGTTACTAGTACATGTTGTGTGTTTGTTTTTCTTGCATATAATTAAAACAAACAAACAAACAAAGTTTTTAATTTTGAACTTGAATTTTGGAGCGTTGGAGAGACTTTGAGGGGGTTCTCCTGACGTCCTCTTTTCAGGAGATCTAATCCGTTCTTTTTATCTCCACAGACGCCAAGTTACTCAGTGGTTCGTGTTTTCCATGCTACCCCTGCAATTTTAAAGAATCTACCTTCGGTGCATTTTCTTGGGGTTTAAAACAAAATTTTAGATAGTGTTTTTCTGATAATTTTTTTTGATGTACAAAATTGCTGTGGCTTTAATACCTCACTATGTTTGATGTCTCCCACAGACCCGTATTATCTGCGTAACGGTCGTAAGTACATTCCCCGTAGTGGAGCCTTAGTTTAAGTGTATATGTATATATATATATATATATATATATATATATATGTATATGTATATATATATATATATATATATATATATATATATATATATATTTACTTTTCAGAAAAACGCTATAAGGCTACATAAATCATTTAGTCTCAGAGTTTCTACTTACGCCATGGCCACCGACTTGACAGTACTGAGCCGAGGAGGCCGGTGTTTGTACTTTACTTTGTTAACTTTTTCCTGATTTACACCCTGGAGGCCTCTGACTTGACGCTACTGAGTTGGCAGGGCCACAGGTGCGGTCTATCAGACGTAAGTTACCTGAGTCTATATTGATCAGCTAAGTGGCGTCCTAGACGTCACTTAAAATAATTCAAAAAAGAAGCGTTCCTTCTCGATGCTACTGAGTCGGTGAGGCGCGTATATTTAGTGGGTAAACCCTTTGTACACCGCTGTGGTCCATGGTTCCACGTTGGGGACCGGTAGGGCCACATAAAGGTGGCGCCTAAATAGATTATACATGAGTCACAAGTGATTTCATGGTTCCTTATGGGTCCGCACGGCTCCATTGGACGGCTTCATATGGCTCCACGGCTCGTGTTGACGGCTCCGTATGGGTCCATTGGACGGCGCCATACAGCTTCACGGCCCGTGTTTACGGGTCCATTGGACAGCTCCATATGGCTACAAGGCCTGTGTTCATGGGTCCATTGGACGGCTCCATGGCCCGTGTTCATGGATCCGTAAGGGTCCATACAGCTCCGGTGAACGGGTCCATACTTCACGGATCCGTACGGCTCCGGTGAACGAGTCCGTACGGTTCCAGAGTTTTGCAACGGGATAACGTACACTGTACGATAAACCCGGAAATAGACCCGCTAGCTACGAAGCTACATGGTCAGGTAATAAGTGACAATCTTCACAAGAAGTATAGCATCACGTGAGCTGTTTTCTTCTTGTTTCTGTAGCCATTAGCTACGCAGTTCCGTGGCCATGTGAACTGCCTCAGTAAGATTTTTTGCATTGAACGTTACAGTTCCGCAATATTTTTCATCAGTAGCATAGACTCAGAGGACAGGTCCCGAGTGCCGGTGCATTACACACCCAAGATGTCCCGTGATGCGTTGCGTGTAAACGCTTCTTTAGTTACGCTCCGGTGATATCCAAAAGAAGAAAAAAAACCTGTGTACACTGCTGTGGACCACGGTTCCGCGAAGGGACTGGTAGGTCTACAAGAGGCGGCATCCTAAGAGGTTATAAGTAAGTTACAAACATTTTTACGGCTCGTTGTAGAGCCATTGGATTAATTTCATGGGTCCATATGAGTCCGTACGGCTCCGGTGATTGGTTTTGTATGACCCCTTGCTTGTTTTCACGGCCCTGTATGGGTCCGTGACACAGCCCTACGGCTCCTTACGGGTCATGGGACAGCTCCGTACATTATGTACAGTTTCGTAACCAACTGCTTTGGTTCCATACAGCTCCGGCGAACAGGTCTGTACGGCTCCATAATTTTGTAGCGGTGTAACGTACATCAGCTATTTTCTCCGTGTTACGTAGTTCCACGACCGTCATAACTACCCTGGATATAATTTTTATATTGAACTGTAAAGAGATTGGCACGGTTTTACGTACAACGTATGGTAACCTCGGGAGCTTCTCAGCTCTGTGATGAAGGGTGTTTAACGGAATTAATGGCCTGTGTAGTATACACCGGACGTGAACTCTTTCGTGATTTCTACCCCAATGGTTGGGTTTACGACTCGTACAGTTGACATAGTACGTTAAACTCCCTGTCAAAATTTACTCCACGAAGGATACTTTTCTTGACATAAGTGGCTGTTTGATAGACAGTCTCACGATCAGGGTAGCTATTAAAAACAACGGTCATACTATACTTTAACACCTTCTTAAAGCAGTTCAATGCGGCTTGCGGCTTCACGGCCAGTTAGTTAACTACCCGTACAGACATACGGTATTAGTTTTCTCTACATCCGTAGCCATAGATTCTGCAGTTCCAAGGTTGTAACAATATGATGTACATTAACACCTTGGACTATGAGCATATGATCATGGTTCAATTGTCTCGCTTCAGTGGAACCCACACGGGATGGCCGTGCTTCCTATAGGTGACCGGGAGTGATCAGAACCTTATTCGTTTCCCAAACGTAGGTCTGTCAGCATCCATGGACGATTGCATGCTATCAATTCTTTGCGTCCTATCTCCTGACCCACGGGTTTCAGGGTCGACGCATTTACTTTTCAAAGGACCCACTATGTGAGTTACGTTTTCTGCCTTCACACTGGTACTGAGTATGCTAAGCAAGGCGACGTACGACCGATAGCGCCCACTTGGCCCGGCCAACTGCGGTTCCCTCAGCTGCTCAAGACTTTGCGAATAGGGACGACTTTTGTCTCTTTCCCGGGCTCCAGCAAACTGCATCACAGTCCCAAGCACTTCCTTTGACTGTGTGGCCTTTGTCTGCCAATCCTTGGTGTAGCAAGGCTTTTCTGAGGAGTTGTTCACCCCTTCCCGGTTTTTTTTGGGGGGCGGGGGGCCCGCTTGCAGCCATCCACCGAGGTTTTCCAGTTGGGTCGATGGTCATTGATTTGCGATCACTGGGAAGATACACGGAGATCTCATTGTACTGTGTCGCGAGACATTTTCCTCCGATGGATCGTCCAGAAGCAATCTCTTATTATCTGCACTGTTCATGGAATGGCCGGGGTGTACACTCGGGTTCGAGTAATGGCCCCTTTCACAGGTTTTCTTGTGCCGCTGTTCAGGAAAATGCTTACCGTGGTTTTTCCTGTTGTTTTTGCCTGACTTACGCTAGGATGTTTGTGTTACCCCGCTAACTTTTGCTCTTATGCAGTTACGTGCTAACGAATTTTTCCCGATCCAGGAATTCTTCAATTCGTTTTAGCTAGTACACGTTTCGTTCCCAGTCGTATTTTACTAGCCGGTTCCATCTCGTGGATGAACTCGATGGGTTTTGTGGCATTATTGTAGACACTATAATGATGTTCATATCATGTCCAAACGCTCTTCCGGTTGGCATATTTTCCGAGTTTCTAACGCTGGGTTCATGCGACGTTTGCCTCAATTACTGTTAATGAATAGTGCCTTGTTTGGTTTGACTGTAACTAGAAGTGGTTTACTATGTTTAAGTACTTCTCACTCAGAGGGCTTTTGTGCTCAAGAGGATAAGGAATCTAGTCCTTAAAGTAGGATAAATCTAGTACCAATTTTGGGTACCAGCCTTTAAAAATTGAGCATCGACCTGAACTGCCTTCCTTCCGATCCTCGGTTGCTATCTGATTGCATATTTATAGCATGGAAGGTAAGGTATAACTTGAAGTAAATTTACCCCGCTAAGCATAGTAGGGATATTTACAAGAGTTATACTTACCTTCCATGCATCCCGGCCCGCCTCCCCTCCCTTTCAGGCCTCAGTGGAATGTTAAGTGAGGGTTAGTAGAGGTTATATGGAGGTCAGGGCTGCTACATTTTTAAGTTCGGTTAGAAGTGCTTTAGAATCAGGTTATGTGACCAGATTGCATATTTAGAGCATGGAAGGTAAGTATAACTCTCATATATATAACCCCGCTACACTTAACGTGGTATATAAATATATATATATATATATATATATATATATATATATGTATATATATATATATCCGAATCGGACAGGTCCCATATAGGTAGTAACCTAGTTGGCCTTTGTCGTGATTATAGTGTTATCCCACTGGGTAGGTCTATTGTTTCAGGTATACTGTAGGTACCTGCACAGAATTCTTGTCCGTTTATGTGGACACTCAGTTACAACCACTCCTTTGTGCTATCCCTAGCTACGTCCAGGATACAACTCACTTCTTTAACAGGTTATTGAACGAGGTAGATAGGATAGACGATACGGCTATTTTGGTAACGATGGACGTGTCTTCACTCTATACGAATATCCCTTATGCGGATGGGGTGGAGGCATGTATTAAACATCTCAGGCAATCTGGTTCGTTCGATGATAATGTCGTTCGTGATATCAGTAGACTCATCCAAATTATTCTTACTCATAACTGCCTCTAATTTAATGATAATTTTTATCAACAGATCAAGGGTACCGCTATGGGCACTAAGATGGCTCCTTGTTATGTGAAATTGTTTATGGCCAATCTTGAGGGTAGGATATTACAAAAGTCCACACTCTCTCCTTCCTTTTATGTCTGTTATATCGACGATATCTTCATGATTTGGCAGCATGGCGAGGTTTCGTTGCGGGAATTTATTGGTTTTGCGAATACATATCACCCATCCATTAAATTTACTTATGATTTTTCACGGGATGAATTACCTTTCTTGGATGTTCTGGTCAAAATTCCTGAGGGCTCATTGGTTACCTCCTTATACACTAAGCCCACTGATAGTGATGCTTACCTAGTTTATGATAGCTATCATCCCCAACACACTAAGGAATCTATCATTTATAGCCAGTTTCTTCGTCTTAAGAGAATTTTTTCTGACCTTCATGATCTCAAGATCCAACTTAACGTTATGTCTGGGCACTTTCTTGAAAGGGGCTATTCCTTGAAACTGTTAAGGAAATTCATGGACAAGGTTATTCCTGTCAATCGCAGTGAGCGTTTAGAGTATTGGATTGAGACTAAGACCGCATGCATTCCCCTTGTAGTTTCGCACAGTACACAGATACAGCCTCTCTTGAAGTGTATTAAATCGTCATGGGGGATATTGAAGCAGGACCCAGAGATTAGAGGAATTTTCTCTGCACCACTGCTTGTGGCACTAAAGCAGCCGCCAAGTCTTAGGAATCTGTTAGTACGTTCCAACATATCGCGCAGGATGCCTGGGCGAGGTAATAAACCATGCAGGAAGTCACGTTGTTAAATCTGCATGCACATAGTCACGGATGAGACGGTATCTCTCCCGAGGATCACGTGATCAAACCGGGAACTTTTTCCTGTGATTCTTCTAATGTGGTTTACTGCGTGATGTGTCCGAGATGTCCGGAAATTTTTTATATTGGTGAGACTGGAACCTCTTTCTGATTGAGGTTCAATAACCACAAGCAGATTATTCGCGATTATCCCGTGGCAGGGTATTTCAACTTGCTTAGACATAAGTTGGAACATTTGAAGGTGGCTCTCATCAGGGTAAACTTTAGAGGCACGGAAGATAAAAAGTTCTTTGAATTGAAATTTATGATTAAAACTAAGAGCCATATCCATGGACTTAATAGAGACCTGTCTTATCTTTTTCCTCTTTCTGTTTTTAGGGAGAATGTTTTCACTTCCACTTCGTCTCATCAGTCCTTTTGTTGTATTCGTGCCGTAGCGCATTTTGGTTTTTTATTCTGCGCGCTGTTTTCCTTTTGTGCCTACTATTTTATGCGTACGTTTTTAGCGCTCTGTGGAATGTGCCAACTTGCAAGCTATCATCGCTCTTATCTTCTAGCGTCATTTGACTTCATACCACTGATGAAAACAGGAGTTTTCGAAATATTTGGTTTTTAAAAAATTATGTTGGCTAGAGACATTGTCATTTTTCCAATTTTGTTTTTTATATATATATATATATATATATATATATATATATATATATATATATATATATATATATATATATATATATATTTACTTCAAGTTATACCTTACCTTCCATGCTATAGTTATGCAATCTGGTCACACGACCTGATTCTAACGCACTTCTAACCGAACCTAAAAATGCAGTAACCAGCCAAGCCCTGACCTCCATAATACCTCTGTACCACCTCACTCTTTTTCAGCGCGTTGTCACTAACATCGCTGAAAACTGGTCATTTTTATTTTTATTTTAATTAACCTTTCTAACTCTTTTCTCTTGGCAGCTTCTACCTGAAGGGTTTTTTACGCTGCCCGTTCTCATCTGGCTCGCCTTTTCAAGTCTTCCGAGAGAAGGGTGAGGTAGCCATGGGTCCGAGATTTCTTCGGCCGACCTACACGACTTTACCCGTGTAGCCTACACTTAGGATAGCGGGTTTTTGTCTCCATTCGTACATAGCGAGTGGCTAGTTTGAGAGCGTCCTACTCTGCGTGGTGGGTGTTTTAGGTCCTAGAGCACAGGTTGTGCCTGTCTAGGGACCTCGCCCGGAATTAGTCTTTTTCTCCCTTAGCCCCACCCGCCTCGAGGTGACCCTAGCGTTATACTATGTATAGTGTTTAGCACGTTAGGATATTTCAGTACACCTCTCGTATGCATTAGGCCAATTTCCTTTTTCGATTTTGGCGCATGCGCATTGGGTCGTAGTCACCGCTGGGTAAATGTGGGGTCGCCCTGTAACAACTCTAGGAGCTACAGTTGTTACAAGCGAGCTTATTTTCGTTTTCACGTTAACAGCATATGAATATTTTCATTTTTCTTACACAGATTTGAGATAAAATATTTAATTTTCAGGATTGAAATTGGGGTGTCGGAGAGACCGTGGGTGGGTCTCTCCACGACCTAATTACAGGGAAAATAATCTTTCCTTTTTATCTTTACAGACCTCAAGTACACAGTGGTTGGTGTTTCCCACGCTACCCCGGCGCTAGTAAAGTCATTACGTTGGATGCGTTTTCTCGGGTTTCTAAAGTTTTTCAGATAAAAAATGTTTTCGTTTAAATTTTTTTTCTGTTAAAGCAAGTGTTGTTGTTCTGTTTAGAATGCTATGCCTCGTCTCTCTTTAGCATGTCCGTAAGATCATAGTTACTTTGCCGTATTTAGGTTTTACGCATGGACATATCGTTCTTCTCTTAAGAAATTTATTTTTCAGTGAAGAATTTTTCTGTTTAAGAGAGTTTTGATGTTCTGTTTAGACTGCTAGGCCTCATCTCTCTTTAGCGTGTCCGTAAGATCATACTTACTTTGCCGTGTTATTTGTGTATGTACGCATGGATATATGTTCTTCTCTTTTCAGATATAAAAGAAATTTACTGAGAAGGTTACGCTCTTAGAGGCGTTGCGCCAGAGCGGTAACGGTAAGAGAGAGAGAGATAACCTCTTAGGGGCGTTAACGTGTCGCCTAAGTTGTAGTAAGATCTTATTGACGGGTCGATAAATAAACACGGTTCCAAACGGTTCCATTGGACAGTCCCTGACGGTTCCGCAGCCCTATTGCGCGGGCATTGTGCGGTTCCGGGGACGGTTGCACACGGTTCCGGGAGTCCATACGGTTCCTCGGCCTGTTGTTACGGGGCAGACGGTTTCATTGGACGGTTCCGCGGCCCGTTGTTACGGGGCGGACGGTTCCATTGGACGGTTCCGTGATCCATACGGTTCCGTTGGACCGTCCCTGACGGTTCCGCAGCCCTATGTGCGGGCATTGTGCGGTTCCGGGGACGGATCCATACGGTTCCGGGATCCATACGGTTCCGCGGCCCATTGTTACGGGGCGGACGGTTCCGTGGTCCACACGGTTCCGCGGCCCGTTGTTACGGGGCGGACGGTTCCATTGGACGGTTCCGTGATCCATACGGTTCCGCGGCCTGTTGTTACGGGGCGGACGGTTCCATACGGTTCCGCGGCCCGTTGTTACGGGGCGGACGGTTCCATTGCGGTTTGCGGCCCGTGTTAACACGGGTCCGTATTTAATGGGTTAACGTGACATCGCACGGTTTAATCGTTATACGCCCACTAGCTACAAGCTACGTGGTCAGGTGACAGGTGACATTCTTGACAAGAAGTATAGCATTGACAGTTATTTTTCTTCTTGGTCCGTGAGCCATTAGCTACGCAGTTCCACGGCTCGTGTGAACGCAATTAAGACTGTCACGTTGAACGTTACAAGTTCCGTATTTATTTTCACCAGTATCATGGACATGAAGGACAGGTCCCGAAAGTGTCGATGTTTTTACACCCAGGATGTCCCGTGATGCGAGCGTGCAAACGCTTCTTTAAATTACGCCCGGTGACATCCATCTCACGTGTTACGCGTGCAGATTATGCTGCAGTCAAATCCCTGTACTCTTTGCAGCGATTGGGATCTAGCGGCGTGGTCGGAGCACAGACTCCACCGCGACCGGTACTTTCAAAGAGCGGCGGAGAAAGTGGAGAAGCAACGGTCTGATAGGCCCTCTTCGTCTCCCCACCGCCACCCAGGGCCAAAGCCAGGGAGGCTGGGCGCCGCCCACTCTCAGCGGAGCGCCTCTTGAAAGACGTACACCGTCACGGTTAATCCGAAGTATAGCATTGAGACAGCTATTTTTCTTCTTGGTCCCGTAGCCAATGGCTACGACAGTTATACGGTTCCACGGCCCATGTTTATGGGTCCGTACGGTTCCACGGTCCGTATTTTACGGGTCCGTCGGTTCCATTGAACGGTTCCGCGGCCCGTGTTTACGGTCCGCACGGTTCCATACAATTCTCACGGTCGCGTTTACGGGTCCTTTCGCTTCCATTGACGGCTCCAGTGAGCGGAACTTATCTTTAATGGGATAACGTGACATATACGGTTCACCTGGTTATACGCCCACTAGCTACTACGCCACGTGGTCAGGTGACAGATGACTTTCTTTACAAGAAGTATAGCATCACGACAGCTATTTTCTTCTTGGTCCCGTAGCCATTAGCTACGCAGTTCCACGTGCAAACGCAATTAAGATTGTCTGGCGTTGAACATCACCGTTCGCAATTACTTTCACCAGTATCGAGGCACGGAGGACAGGCCTCCGCGCGTCGGGTGCGTTACGCACCTCAGAGGTCCCGCTTTGCATAGCGTGCAAACGCTTCTCTAGACCCACGGGCCTGTACGACTTCGGAGTTTTTGCAACGGGATAACGACACTGCAATACGATGAACCCGAAGTTGAGTTCGCTAGCTAGGAAGCTACTTGGTCATAGCTACGCTGTCCCACGGCCGTGTGAACTGCCTCTGTAGGATTTTCCACGTTGAACGTCACAGTTCCGCGATGTTTTGTGCCTATATCATCGACACGACGGGCAGGTCCCTAGTGTCGGTGCGTTACGCGCCTTGACTGTCCTGCGATCGTTGCATGTAAACGCTTCTTAGGTTGCGCTTTGGTGTTATCGACATGTTCAAACCGTGTACACCGCTGTGGTCCTCGGTTCAGCGATGGGACCGGTAGGCCCACAAGAGGCGCCCTCACGGGTCTTACGTGAGTTAGTCCCCTTTTTACGGCTAGTTGTAGAGCCATTGGATTACTTGCACGGGTCCATTAGGGTCCGTGACG
This sequence comes from Chiridota heheva, assembly GCA_020152595.1. Taxonomy (NCBI): domain Eukaryota; kingdom Metazoa; phylum Echinodermata; class Holothuroidea; order Apodida; family Chiridotidae; genus Chiridota; species Chiridota heheva. The sequence continues at coordinate 1,098,280 of JAIGNY010000711.1, forward strand.
GCTCCGTAATCGGTTCCATACGGCCCCCACGGCTTTGTTTTTTACGGCCCGTAAGGGTCCGTAACACAACTTGGCGGCTCCGTCCGGGGCATGGGATGACGTTTGGGTCTGTAGTGCTGCTTAGTTCTACAGCAAGGTAACGTATAACGACGTCACACCCGTTAGTTTCAAGATCTCCACGTCCGTGTGAGCTGACTTGGTGAGATTTTCGCGTTGAACGCCACGGTTCCGCATAGTTTTTCACCAGTTCATGGACACGAGGACGCGAGTCCCCGTTTGTCGGCACGCCACGCTCCCAGGATGCGTCGCGTGTTAGCGCTTGCTCGGGTTTCGAGGCCTAGCGTTGGGTGATAAGATTTCCTTCTTTACGGGAGGCATACCATCACGAGCTATTCCCTCCGTGTTACGTAGTTCCCGACCGTTCAAACTACTCTGAATGTGATTCTTGCGTTGAACGAGACCTTCGGCTCACATTCTACAGATATTAACGCGGTTTACGCATAACGCACGATAAACCCGGTAACGGAACGGGATATTGCGACTGTTAGCCGCGTGTTGCAGTGTTCCGCGGTCGCTTTTTCTTGCTGGGGACGTTTTTAGCGTTCGACGGCAGTCCCCACGCGTAGCCGCCCGGCAGCGGCTCCGAGTGATTTTATACAAACGGAGTTAACGGCCTATACCAGCAGCGGCTGTGTGGTAGAGGACCAGTAGCCATGAACTACTGAGTTCGCGGCCGTTTCTCTTACCGGGACACGCACTGAGTACGACGGTAGTCCCCTCTTCCCCACGCAGCTACGGTTTCAGAGCTCCGCGATGAAACAAACTCAGTTTACGACTCGTGATAGCTTGCGTGGCACGTGAACTCCTCCGTATTTCTTACGGCCTCAGTATATATATTTTAACTATTCTCAACGGAACGCGTGACTGCGTACATCTTCCCTACGCCGTAGCCACTTACCGGTGGCCCGTGGTGAATAGAGGTATAATGAGATAACGACTCACGTTACAGGTGTAGTGCGTTCACGCTTAGCGTGGACCTAGACGGTCCTTTTGTACTGATAGCTACTACGTTTGGGACACGTACCAGTACCAGTTGTCCCCTCGCGTAGCCAGGAGCTTTTGCTCCGTGGTGCACAGAGACATAGTTGGCGGAGGACTCGTGGTTTTACTTGTCATGCTGACGCCTTTGTAGACCCATAACGGATCTATAATACTTAACGGGTTGCGTGACTTTGTACGGCGTAAGTCCCCAGTAGCCCGCCGCTTTTCAGCTCCGTGGTGCAGGGTGTTTAACGGTCCGTGTAGTATACACAGGACGTCACCTCTTTCGTGATTTCTACCCCAGTGCTGGGGTTTATGACTCATACGGTTGACGAGTACGTTACCCCTACTTGTCAATATTACCTCCATGAAGGATATTTTTCTTGACCATAGGTGGCCTTTTGATAGACAACCTTACGTTTGGGGTAGCTATTACCAACAACGCACGTATGGTTCATTCCATACTTTAACACCTTACAGCTGCTTCCTTGCGGTTTTACGGCCTGTTACTTAACTGCCCGTACAGACATACGGTATTCGTTTTTCTCCGCGCCCAGAGCAGAGGCTCCGCGGTTTCAAGGTTGTTACTATACGTAATGCGTTAACACTTTCTCCAGTCAACTTCTTAGACAAGTTTCGCTGTTGATAGGCATGGCCTGGAGCTACGCGGTCCCGCAACTGCTACAGTTTTCGGACCCGCAGGTGCCGCCGACTATGTTGTACGGCTCCGCGGTCTTACGACCCATGCCGTCTCACAGCTACATAGCCTTACACGGTTGGCAGCCCTTCTTGTATACGTTTTATATTAACGGCCTGCCTTTTGTTTCGCTAGCCTTTGATTTTTGGTCAGTCTGTTTCAACAACCTTTGCTCAGGGTCGGCAGTTTTTTCTGGACTGCGGATGGTGTCGTTCAGTCCCTCCGCTTTACACGTTCAGTCGGTGGTCACACCCTTTGGTGGTGGTGCGGGTGCTCCCACCTGGTGTAAGGAACGAAGTTTTCACCCGTCAGATATCACCATCGGTGCCGACGGGGGGCTTCTTGATCAAGGTCGGGGCACTTTTCTTGTGACCCCTTCTGTCGGAAACTGGGACGGGTACTTGACCTGTTTTCGACAGGCAGAATGTCGGGGGTTTTTCGTTCACCTTTTACCGCTAGTGCTGAGCGAGGCTTTTCAGTTTTGCGCCACGGTTGTGGTCTCCTTTTCGGACAGAGAGGTACGGACTCCACGTGTTCTGGATTCGTTCCTCGCCCTCGGCGCAGGACGAACTTTGGCTGCTCAAGACCTTGCAGGCTTCACGACGAGCCTCGGGTCAGGGACGATTTTTGTCTCTTTCCCGGGTTCCGGCGGACTGCATCTCAGTCCCGGAGCGCCGTTTGATGGTGTGGCCTCGGTCCGCCTTTCCTCGATGTAGCATGGCTTTTCTGAGGGTTGTTCACCCTCCCCATTGTGGAGGTGGGCCTCTCTCAAGCTTAGTTCCGTCATGAGCTCTGGGATAACTTGCAGCTACCCACCGGGTTTTTCCAGTGGGGTCACGGTCTTTGACTGGCGACCACTGGTAAATTCGGAGATCTCTTCGTAGTGTGTCATGTGACATTTTCCTCCGATAGATCGCCCAGTGGCTTTCTTTTAAAGTAGTCTGAACTGTTCATAGAACGCCGCGGTATGCACTCGGGTTCGGGCATAACCTCTTTTCACGGATCTCTCGTGCGCTCGAGAAAACGCTTTTGCGGTTTTTCTCTTGTTTTTGGTCTGACTCACTTTTCGACGTTCGTGTTCCCCGCTAACTTTAGCTCTTACGCGGTTATGCGCTAACGAATTTTTCCCTTGTCCGGCATTTCTTCAATTCGTTTTCGTTGGTACACGCCGTTCCCAATCGTAGTTTACTCGCGGTTCCGTCTCGTGGACTAATCCGTGTGGCTTGTGGCGTTTTTGTGAACACTTTGCTGTAATTGTGTCCAAACGCTCTTCCGGTTGGCTTGTTTTTCTGGGCTTTTCGCTCAGGCTCTTTCGAGGTTTGCCTCCGTTACTGTCAACGTATGGTGCCTTGTTCGGTTTGACTGTACCTCGCCGTGGTTTACTACTATGTTTTAGTTCTTCCCACTCTTGAGGTCTTTCATCCTTCCAAGGAGAAGGAATTTCGTCCTTTACACGGGATTCAATTGTGTGAGTTTTCGTACCAGCCATTAAAAAAAAGAAAAAAAAATGTGCGCGACCTGAACTCCCTTCCTTCCTATCCTCGGTTGCAATCTGATTGCATAATTATAGCATGGAAGGTAAGGTATAACTTGAAGTAAATTTACCCCGCCAAGCGAGCGGGGATATTTACTGAGAGTTATACTTACCTTCCATGCATCCCGCCTCCCGCCTCCTTTCGTTCAGGCCTCGGTGGAATGTTGAGTGAGGTGGTACAGAGGTATTATGGAGGTCAGGGCTTGGCTGGTTACTGCGTTTTTAGGTTCGGTTAGAAGTGCGTTAGAATCAGGTCGTGTGACCAGATTGCATAATTATAGCATGGAAGGTAAGTATAACTCTCAGTAAATATCCCCGCTTACGCTTAGCGGGTAAATTTATATATATATACATATACAAATACATTATATATATATAAATATATATATATATATATATATATATATATATATATATATATATATATATATATATATATATATATATATATAGATATATATAGATATATATATAGATATATATATATATATATATAGACCACAAATTACTAATCAGGTGATTGTCACACCCCTGACTTGATTTAAAAAGGGGCTGGGTGCTAGATTTGTTAAGGGGCATATTAATCTGCATGTAAAGTGCTGCACATTTTCAGCGTGGGGTCCAGGGGTCCCTAAAGGCTTAAGTCCCTGGTGAAGCTCTGGGATTTTAGCTATAATATTACCTCAGAATGAAACTATTCTGACTGATAAAGACCATTCATGAGCGAGCCAAACAGGACCATTTCTTACTATGCTATCCTTCTGTATCCATGTAAGATATTTCATTTATGAGGTTAGTTAAGATTATTAATTTATAAAATATTTTTTTTAAATTTATTTATTCATTTATCTTTTGAAAACATTTCTTTCTGATGATGGGCAGGGTGGACCAAAAGGGGTGGGCCGGGCCAATGGAGGGGCCATCCCTCTGAAACAGCAAAGTTAAGGCACTGATTATTTTTGGTAAGCAAGTTATGCATAAGGAATATTTACCTCTGCAGTGTTCAATTTCTGAATGAGTTCAGGGAAGTTTGCCATATTGAAAATTACATAACAGAACATAAAGGACAAATTAGTACTCACATTAGCCAATGGAAAGACCTATATATATGATCATCAAATGATCAAGTTATGTAAAGTGTGCACACTTGCATCTCTAATAATGGTTCGTTAAAGGATTAGTTCAGTAGTTAAGCAAGTTCCTCTTATAAAAGATGACTTCAAAAGAAACAAAATGGTGAAGAAAGCATTCAGAAATCTTGTTCCGTTAAAGGAGATATTCAAGTTTTAAGTTTGGTATAATTTATGTAGAAACAACTTAAATCAGACTAGTTGTGATTTCATATCCGTAGATTCCTCAAAGTCTTTATGTGTTCTAGTAGGATATGTCAGGAAGTAGTCAAACAGTATCTTTTAAGGGTAATTATAATTTACCACCTGAAGAAAGTTGAGGAAAAAGAATTCAAATAGTAAAAAGTGAAATAAATTTCCTTTAAAATACATTAACAATTGTTAGGAATGTGAGGATGAAGGCACCAAACTTTCATAGTAGACTTACTACTACACCAGGCATTTCTATGCAGATAGGACAGAGCTTCAAACTTAAATAATCTCCTGAATGGAATAAGATTTATAAATGCTTTCTTCACCATTGTGCTTCTATTGAAGTTCCCTCTCATATAAGATGGACTTGCTTCACCACTGAACTAATCTTTTAAGCCTTTCGTGTATCGTGTTTGATTTCTATTTATTGTTGAGATTGAAATAAATTGAGCATAACAACAAAATAATAGTCCTTTTAATGTGGCTGTTTTGCATATGCAGGATGAAATACTAGCTGGTAGCCAAGAGGACTTTGTGAAGCATGCTCAAGTGTTCATCCCATTCTATTACCAGCTTATTGAGGCTTTGCTCACCAAAGCTCAGTTCCCAGCCGATGCTGAGTATGTCACTTGGAATGCAGGTTTGTCTGTAATACTCTGGTACTACCCATTTTGTGTTACTCCTATAGAACTTAATTAATGGAGAAGGCAGAGGTCTCATTGACTGCTGTGTAAGCAGCAGAAGTCAATATCTATTTCTAAAATACTTTTAAATTTTAGACCTATTTTATTCAACCTTAGGCCATGACATTTACCAATTTTGTAGTGACAACAGTGCAAACGCTTGAAACACCTCATAATGCCACAAAATATCTCATCTACAAGGCATAATGATAAATTTACAAAGTCTAAACATTGTGCGATTTGGATGCTCAAAAAATATAAAATACAAATTTTTAGTTTCCTCTACTACACGAAGCAAAGGTAGGCTGGGCCAATTTTGTTGACTTTCATTGCCTTAGGTTAAAAATCGATCCAAAATTTGAAAACATTTTCTTGATGACTTAATATTACCAAAAATACAAATAGTTGGTTAGATGGCATACTAGGAACAATTTTGTTTTGACACAACAGTTTTTCAAATAAAGTGACTTTTATAATTCATTGTCAATGGGGAAAATTCATGGTTTTGCTTACTTTCATCAATAGATGTTGGCTTCACTCGCCAATCGAGCTGAAACATCTCCTTTTTGAATTTCTGTGGTTTCTTCTGGTTTATCTCTGCAAAATAAGACAAAATGTCGTATTTTTATTTTGCAATCTATTTCAAAAAATAGTTGCTTGTCACTTGGTTTTGCATTGTTTTCCCTAGCTTTGGAAATTTTCCAATTTCACACAGGGTAGAATATTGGTTTTGCAATAGGCGCCTACATCAGAATCCTATGGGAGTAAAATGTTCTAAATCATGGTCATGGATAATGGCAGGGGTCGATATTGAAATTTATTGCCAGTGATCCACGTAACAGTACTTTCTCAAATATTATTGTTCCAGATCAGATTTCACTGTTCCAACTTTTCACCAATAACAGGACAAATTCCTTTATCCAAAATAGGCTTAATTTACAACTGTTTTATTGGTTAATATGTGCAAATATATTTGTCAGTTTTTAGTAGTACATGACAGTACATGATGTATCATCCAGTTGCATACAGTCATACACCTGCATGCAGCCTTCCACATGTGTATTCACGATTTATTGTGCTGACAAATGCAGGCAAGGTGGGAAAAGCATTTTTTCTTTCTGGAAGAAATTCTTTTTATGATATTCTTGTTGATTACTTTCACTTTTTTGCATCAGAAATCAAGTCATTGATCATTGATGCCACATGCTTGTGGAAAGAACATGATGTGATGTTTGAAAATTCACTTTTCCTGCATAAAAAGGTTTGACCCCTGAATGTTGCTGATACAGAAATTGTTTGTACACAAACTCTGCAATAAGTGTAGGACATATCGTGGGTGGAGAAGCAGTCAACACTTTGGAATGACATAGATAGAAATATAAAAGGGGCAAAGTCAATTTCATCCTTATCAAAATCACTAAGGTAGGGGAAGGGGAGAGATAAGGGAAGGGGGAGAGATAATGGAAGGTGAAGAGGTAAAGGGAAGGGGAGAGGTAAAGGGAAGGGGAGAGGTAAAGAAAGGGAATAGGTAAGGAAGGGGAGAAGTTAGGAGGAGAGAGGTAAGGAGGGGGAGGGGAGAGGTAAGGGAAGGGGAGGGAGAGGTTAGGGAATGGGAGAGGTTAGGGAAAAGGAGAGGTAAAGAAAGGGGCAGAGGGAAGGGGAGAGGTAAAGGAAGGGAGAGGTAAGAGAAGGGGAGATGGAAGGGGATGGGAGAGATAAGGGGAAGGTATATGATTTTCTCTTCCTTTCTGTTAATAAGTTTTATGTAACTTTTTTTGAGTTTGTCGATACATTTCATATTTTGTTGTAATTAGGAGACCACTGTATAAAGCCCAGGCTGCATTTAGTCCTCCACATATCAATTGTAGTCTTTAGGCCTTTTTTGTACATAAGCATATACTGAGAAAAAGGTGGAAATGGACTTTAAACTTCAACAAAACTAACAAAATAAGTTGGTGATAATACTGGTTTCAGGTATATTCGCATCATTTAGGAACAACTCCCTGGTGTAGACCTTTTCAAATCTGAATCAGCAATTTCCGTAAAAGTAATTTAAATAATGTCACATGGCCGAAATTCATGTATCCATAATGGACCAATGGTATTCTTGGCAGGGACCAAGTGTATGAAAAAAATGTTTACAAATGTTTATCTTACGTGTGCTATACATGAAATTCAATGTGCACTGTTGCTTACAAGTTTGTAATCCGGTTCGCTAAAATCGATTTAAAAATAAGACTTGCCAGTTTTCTATTTTGATCTGAGCTTTATTACATGTTTGTGCTTTGTTCTTTCATTACAGAAGAAAAAGAACAATTCAGATGTTTTAGACAAGATATAGGAGACACATTTGTAAGTAAAAGTTGTGTGGTATTAATTTTTTCAGTAAATCATGAAGAGGAGATATGTACTAATAGTATGATTGTGATTATTTTAATTTGCATGTAGTACATGATTTCATTTAATGTTTTCAATGAAAAGGAAATAGAAAAGATAGGCTGGGGGATGGCTAACAGGTGTGTGCTTTATAAACTTACTTCATAAAACTAGTAGAATTCTACACCTGTCATTTCTAATCAAATAAGGCAGCTTTAAACTTGAATATCTCCTTAACCAAATAGGATTTTTGAACTGTTTCAAAGTATTCAAATCTGAGCAGATCAATTTCCAAATTTTGGGAAAAAGCACTTTTGAGTTATGCCTAATCAGAGTTTGATCACTTTTCAATTCAGGCCAATTTTATGATCTGTGACAGGGTGGACAGTTCAAAATCTTGATGTAATTCTTTAAAATTCTTTCCTAAATCTTAGTCATTGAAAATGATGGGGAAGTCTATTTGTGCTAGAGGTTTATTGGGGGATATTAGCTGCACCTCGTCAAAGACTTATGATACACATTTTAAAAACAAAGGATTTTCATGTTTTTTTCATGAAAATTAATGCTCGAGATTTAAAAACGCTGTAAAAATGGTCAATATTTAATCGATTTTGATCATTTTAGTTACTATGATGGTTTTTAATAGATTTTAAAGCAAGTTAGCTAATGTTGCCTCTACACATCCATATACTTGTAAGTAAACTGGAAGTTTTTGTTTTTCTTTTGTAAATGTGTTACAATGGCAAAAGCTTAATATTTATTCCAAAGTTGAATCAACTTATCAAAGTTATATCTAAAGTTATGCTCATTGAATATGCAGTTATACTCAGCCGGAATGCAGTAGCCAAGTGGCTAGGGCATTGGTCTCATACCGGGATCAAATCTTGGACAGGGCGCTGTGCTATGTCCTTGAGCAAGGCACTTTATCGCATTTGCTCCACTTCATTCAGCTGTGAATTGAGTACCAGTTTCAACTGGGGAGTTAACCTGTGATGGACTGATGTCCCATCCAGGGGAGTCTAGTACTCATCCACCATGGAAACTAGGTATAAGTATGGCTCTATAAGCCCTCAAGGTTTCATGGGATTTAACGTTGAACTATACTTGTTGAATATGCAGTTATGCTCATTGAATATGCAGCAGTTTGTTATTTAAATTGTCTTTTGTTGGGTAGATGAATTGCTTTGGGTTGCTGCAAGACCCTCTACTGAATCATCTCTATGCAGTACTTGTAGGAATTATGCAGGGGCCTGACTCAAAGTGGCAGGTACGGTACAACTCCAATCAATGCACTTTCTTGCTAATCATTTATTAGGCATGGAAAAAATATTTTATGTTCCAGGACCATAGAATATATTAAACAAATTTGTTATGTATATACCGCAACAACAATAATGAAACAGAATGCCCAATTCCAACAAATTAGTGGCTTTTAAAGAATTGTTTGTTTTATAATTTTCTGCTTTCTTACATGTACTTTTCTGGCTGGAAGAAAATTGTATTTATGTTTTTTCTTCTTTCTTTCTTTCAATCTTTCTTTCACACCCTTTACTTTCTTCTCATTTCCATATTGTTCTTCCCTCTTTTTCTCCTTTTTGATTGCATAAATCATTTATAAGGTTAAAACAAAAGGAGTTACCAAAGTTTCAGAATAGGAATTTTCTCTTTTTCTGCTTTCCTTTCTTTCTCTTTTCCTCCCTTTTTCTTTCTTTCCCTTTTCCCTCTTTTCCTTTCCTTCTCTTTTCCTCCTCTTTTTCTTTCTTTCTCGTTTTCTCCTTTTCCTTTCTTTTTCTTTTCCTCCCCTTGTACTTTCTTTCTCTTTTCTTTCTTTTTCCCCCTCCTTTTTCTTTTCCTCCATTTTCCTTTTCTCTTTTCCTCCCCTTTTCCTTTCTTTCTTTTCCTCCCCTTTTCTTGTCTTTCTCTTTTCCTCTTTCCTTTCTTTCCCTTTTCCTCTCTTTTCCTCTTTTCCTTTTTTCTCTTTACTTAACTTTTTCCTATCTTTCTCTTTTCCTCTCCTTTCTTTCTCTTTTCCTCTTTCCTTTCTTTCTCGTTTCCTCTTTCCTTTCTTTCTCGTTTCCTTTATTCCTTTTTTCTTTTCCTCTTGTTTTCATTTCTTTCTCTTTTCCTTTCTTTTTCTTTTCCTCTTCATATCTTTCTCTTTTCCTCTTTTCCTTTCTCTCTCTTTTCTTTTCTTTCTCTTTTCCTCTTTCCTTTTCCTTTCTTTTTCTTTTCCTCTTCCTTTTCTCATTTCCATTCTTTTTCTTTTTCTTTTCTTTTCTCTTTTCCCTTTTCCTTTCTTTCTCTTTTCCTAGGTCCTATCATCAATGATGACTTGAAATCGACAGAGGCGGCGGAGCTGGGAAGGGGATGTGCGGGCTTCAGCCTAATAATTTTAGGTCTATCACATGTCACCTTATCTCATTAAATCCCCAATATTTTGAACGCTCCGCCACCTGATAAGACAATTGAATTCTGAGATGGCATGAGGTGGATGAGATCATGGAGCTATAAACTTAGTTTATAGCTCCATGATGAGATGCAGAAAAGCATTTTCATACAATGAATCGTTGACACTTCAGGGCAGTAAATTCACATCTTCAACGTGAAGGAGCTTTGCTTCTTATCCAAACTTGGGGTCACAAGATGCAATTGAAACTCAAACAAATCCCCCCCCCTTCCCCAATTGTTTTTTTTATTCTATAGGCCTATACCTAAAAAGTAGGGAATATGTATCCCGGGAATCACGGCAGTGCGCTTTTTGCGAAACTAAAACTAAACAAATTGGAAGTCCTATGCAGAAAAAATCAAACATGCAACGCGTCATAGCCTAACATATTTTTTTAAATACATGTAGATGGTTGCTAATGTTCGTAATTTTGTTTTTAAAATGTATTGTTGCAGAATATGCTGCACTCAAAGTGACCTTTTCTCCGATAACTCGTTCGGCCGTTACATAGTGGAAACCTCCATTAAGTCCTACATTAAAATTACTACAAACGACACAACTTTTGTTAGAAGCATATTTTTTCAACTCACTATTCTGAAATAAAGAGGTAGTATGCTGCATATACCCGCCCTAAGTTCGCGAATACCGAGGCCATGAAATCAGGTGCGTTATTTTTTTTTAAAGAAGTATTAAGTATTTTCTCTCGTTTCTTTCTTTTTAGTGAGATAAGTATATTTTATCCTTGTATTATCTATTTTATTTCTTTACTGTTAAGCATGCAACAGTAGTTTCTTATTTTCATTTGCTTTATGTTTATTTTAATAACCTTCTTTTTTTTTCCTGATTTTTAAAAATTTACTTCTTGTTCCTGCATTTCAGATACTGTCATGTCTGGCATAGGAATCAAAAAGATTTTCTTCTATTCAAATTGTTTACCTAAATCAAAGGAGACATATTCTTGCTTGTATGACCCTGGGATTACCATTATCAAACACTAATGGGCCGTAATTATTGGAAAGTAACCACTATATACCCAATATTTAAATAAAAATGTGTTTTAAAAACATGTTAGCCTCAGATGTGTGTTAGTGTGGTGCGTTAAGCCTGTCCCCATATGTGAGTAAGAACTCCAGCGTAGCAGCATGATAATTTTGAAGTTTATGTTTCGTCCCAGAAAGAAGTTACACAATATCCTTTTACAAACTCCTGAATACAACATTTTTTTATTTCTTTTCCTATTTAACAATTTTCTTTGTCTCCTGTTGTATAAATAAAATTCGTTCTCCACCACGACCTTTTACACTTGTATTTAGCTATTGATCCCATCAATATTTTAGTCTATTTGCCTACTGGGGACAAGAAATTCTCTTTTCTTTCTCTTTTTCTTCCCTTTTCCTTTCTTTCTCTTTTCCTTTTTGTCTCTTTTTCCCTTTTCCATTCTTTTTCTTTCTCTTTTCCTAACCTTTTCCTTTCTTTCTCTTTTCCTTTCCTTTCTTTTTCTTTTCCTCCTGTTTTTATTTCTTTCTCTTTTCCTTACTTTCTCTTTTCCTCCCTTTTCCTTTCTTTTTCTTTTCCTCCTGTTTCTATTTATTTCTCTTTTCCTTACTTTCTCTTTTCCTCCCTTTCTCTTTTCCTCCCCTTTCCTTTCTTTCTTTTCCTTTTCTTTTTCTTTCTCTTTTCAAAAAATTAAATTAAAATATAGTGGTCCACACTATTTTTCACCCCTGTTCATTATTGATCTTTGTACATTCACTGATTGTTTTGATGTTTAATAGAATGTATTTCAGGAATGTGATTTCACTTCCTAATGATAAGATTGATTGCATCAATCATTTATAGGGGTCAAAACAAAAGGAATTATCAAAGTTTCAGAAAAGAATTTGTCAAAGTTTTTAGGTACATTTCGGTTATTGTCAGTGGACTTCATTATTAATCTGGTTTGCAGTGTTTGATTTTAGGCCAAGCTGTTTAGTGAAATATAAGTAATACAATGGATTTTCAGGAATGGTTTTCCATTCCTGTTGATAAGATTAATTGCACTAGTTGTTTATAATAGTACAAAAGAATGAATAGTTTTTGGTGGGTAGTTTTCAATTATTTTTATTCAGATCTACCTCATGACAAAAAGTTTTAACCCTAAACTTATACTTTGGAATATTTGTCAGGAATTTTGATTTACACTTCCTGTTAATTGGTCAATTATTGTTTAGAAATTGAATTGTCAAAGTTTCTGAATACTTTTCAGCTATTGTCATTCATATTCCCCTTTAGTTTATGATGAACAATTTCACCCTTCAATTATGCTTAAATTTCTCATAAATTAAGTATTTGTTTTGAAATTCCTCCAAATGTCTCTATTTAATTTTCCAAAACATTTCCCACATCTGTAAGCTTTTAAAAATGAGATCAACTACTGTTTTTTCTTCAATCTTCCTACAGCAAGTGGAAGCCTGCCTCTTTGCCTTCAGTCCATAGCAGAGGGTGGTAACATCATAGGGGACAGTCAGGCAGTTAGGGACCTCTTCAAGCTCCTGGGGCAGCTGGACATGTCTTACACCCACCAGCTTGCCTCCACATCCCTATTCATGCTGGGAGCGTATTCAGAGTATCTTTATTACAATCCAGATGCATTGCAATCAGTAGTTCCATTGCTCATTAAAGGTAATCTAATTAAAATCTAATCTAAATCTAATCTAAATGAGGGTTCAAATCAAGGTTAGACCATTTCCAGAGCCATGAAGGTCTACCAGATAGTGCTTGTATCAGTGCCTCCACACTTCAGTAATTAATTTCTTAAAGTGAGCCTTCAAATTTTCTGCAATGAGCCACTACGTTTCCTGAAGTGACCCCTAGGCCAGTCGCGTCCATGGACGATTGCAAGCTATCAATTCTCTGCATTCTACCTCCTGACCCGCAGGTTTTGGAGTCAACGCATTCGCTTTCAAAGGGACTTACTATGTGAGTTATATTTTCCGCCTTCTGTGTTAGTACCAAGGGTACTTAGCAGAGCGATGTACAATTGGTAGCACCTATTTGGCTTGGCCAACTGTGGTTCCCTCAGCTGTTCATAACTTTTTGCAGGCTTCCCGTATGAGCCTTTGGTCAGAGACGACTTTTGTCTCTTTCACGGGCTCTGGCAAACTGCACCACAGCCCCAGATCACTTCGTTTGACTGTGTGGCCTCTGTCTGCCGATCCTTGGCATAAAAAGGCTTTTCTAAGGAGTTGTTGACTCTTCCAGAAAAACCCTCTGGATAAAATGATCTCCTTCCTTCATCATGCCTCCCTCTACAACCATATTTAGTTCTCCTCTCCCACCCCCCTCTCTCTACACGCACTCACTCTCTCAATCCCAGATTTCTGGCTTTTAGTTCCGTGTTTCTCTCAATCTCCCCCTGTTTTCTATTCTTCGTACCTTTGGAATGATCTTACCTCTCAGGCACAATTTGACCCTTGCTGCCGTGGTGCTCTTAAGCCCTCATCAAACAAACAAACAGGGTTAACACCCTGGTCTTTTTGAGAAGTGTTCAGAGAACCAGGCAGGGGGTAAACTCCTACCAGGCAGGGGGTAAACTCCTACCAGGCAGGGGATGAAACTCCTACCATTGGGACCAACGATTTTACATCCCCTCTGAAGAGTGGTCAGCACCACCCAACCATTGCCACTTTCCCCAAACCTCTGTGCTTGATGTCAGCATATCGTTTTGAATATCTGTGGAAAAATCATTGGTTAAATCGCTGTTGGACTAGAACCAGGGACCTCCAGTATCTCAATTGTACGCTCATACAATTGAGCTATATCTGCCTCTCTAATATTTTCTTCACAATTTTCTTTGTTTAATTGTCCTCTATCACATAAAGGTAAACAAGCACCATCATAAAAAATCCTTTTCTGAAATTTGCAGTAACGAAAATATTTGTATCCCATTTTTTCTCAATTTTGTCAGCTTTGAAGGAACCCAGACTAGTTGATGCAGCTACCATTGCTCTTAAAGACATCGCATCAGAGTGTCTTCTTGAAATCCAGCCTTACTCGGAAACAATTCTTAACGCTTGTCAAACAGCATTGGCTACCAATACAATGAAGGTGGGTGCCTTACAGAAAAGATCATCAATGTTTTGTTTTACTCAAAACATTGAAAATTTTCAAAAGATAGAGGGTATAAAGGTTCAATTTGTTGATATCACAGACATGCATATTGTGGCATGAAGTTTTAATCATAAGGCAGAGAAAATGAATAAAATCATGAAATTCTTCAAATTTTGGAGATGCATTGGCCAAAAGATTAATTTTTATGAATGATTTAGTTTATGAATGAAATCAAAGTATTTGTTATGATTATTTTTTATACTTATTTTCATATATCCAATATATTCCTTTTTTTGTGGCATTTGTGTTTTGTTTTTTCCATTGCAGACGAGAGACAGTATACGCATCATGTCCGTGATTGGTGTTCTCCTGTCGACCCTAAAACTGGAACTCATCATGAAGTACTTTGAAACCATTCTAAAACCACAAATGGTTGAACTTGAAAATGCTGCTAATCAACAGGTGGGTATAGACCTCCAAAACATAAGCCTAAAAGGGTGTGCTGTAATGTTACAGTTTGTGGAAGACGTTTTCAGAAACGGTACCTCACTACAAAATGTCATGAAATCAACCCCAAAATCAAACACTTATACTGTTAGAAACATTATGACACTGACTTATTTTCACAAAAATGTACCAGCGTATTCCCCAAAATTTGCCGGTACCTATTGGACTTTGCTTCATTCGCCCCTGTGAAGCACTAATAATTTGCATAAATACATATTATCAGCACTTTTTTATGTCAAGTTTCGGGGTTAAGCTGGTAAACTTTGTATGAATGAAAGTCAGTGTCAACATGTTTCTAATAGTATAAATATTTTGATTTTCGCATTTATTGGGTGAAATTTTACAGAAAATTTCAGTGTGGTGCCATTTTTTAAACTGTCCTCCATAAGCTGTGAATTTGTAGCACAACCTTAAGGCTTATATTTTGGAGATCTATAGATATATCTGTTGATCTGATAAATGAAAACTGAAATTATGTTTTAGGTGTAAATTATTTATTCTTCTGTTAGATTACACACGTGGAGTAAAATCCATATATACTATTTTCTGTTAATGAGGTGGTGGAGTGGTTCTCCTATGCGAAAGATACCAGGTTCAACTCAAGCAGTGAGCCCTGCATGTTGTTGCTACCCGTCTATAGATCTTTAAGAATTGTTGCTCATATGCAAAAGGTACAAGGTTCGACACTGGTCACTAGCACTTTATTGTGTCCATGAACAAGAAACTTTACTTGCTCCATATATATTGGTTGAAAGAGTATTCAAATCTGAGCAGAGGAGTTTTGCAGTTTTGAAAAAAGGACTTTTAGTTTTTAAGTTATAGCTGAGCAAAGTTTGTTTTGTTTTAATTCATGTGAAATTTGTGATGTATGACTGGGCGAACAGCTCAAATTCTTTCAATTTCTGTCCTCAATCGTAATATCTGAAAATGATGGAAAGTTTATTCCTGAAAGAATTTGATTGGGTGTGCGGCAAAGACTCACAAACATTTGGTCAAAATTTGCTGCACCGCTTCAAAGAATTATGATAGACCTTTAAAAAAAGGATTTACAAAAGTAAATACAAAGGTCACCCTGTAATACATCACAAAATTTGCAAAACTATGTTTAAACTATTTTAATGAAATGTTTGCCACTCTAATGGTTTTCAACAGATTTTGAACAGTCTAGCTGAGATTGCCTCTACACATACATCTACCTTTAAGGTGTAAACAGTGGCAACACTACTTTTTACATTAATGCTCACTTAGCAAATGACTATGTGGCAAATTTTCTTATTAATTTCTGTACATCATTCAGTCATCTCCTAGCACCAAGTCCATAGTCGTCACAAAGCTCAGCATGCTCTCCAGCCTCTGCTTCTCCTTGGACGTGAAGCGGGACGTCAGACGTCTTGAGGAAGGTGAGGAGGAGTCGAGTGGCACCAAGGTGCAGCTCCCCGCAGCTGACGGCCCGCAACCCATCATGTTATTTTTGCCTCAGATTTTACCAGTACTTGAGAAGCTTCTGCAGGTGTGGATAGCAGATCCAGGGGTGGTTGAGGTATGTCAGTGGTTTTGACAATCGTTTTTATTTGAGTGGAGAATTGTATTAAATGTGCATAAAGATTGAGAAATGATTAAGTCACTCACTGTACCACTGTGTCATTATACCAATGTAAGAATGAGTTTTATGTAGTCCTAGGCTATATCATACACCAAAACCTAAACAAAGAGAAAATATTTAGACTCTTCACAATAAAAGTAATTTAGGCCAATTGCATAATACACTTGACAGATAAAAAGATGTTTATATCAAATATCATTGGCTATGCACTGATCATTAACATTTCTTTTGTCAGATTTACTGAATAAAGGAAAATATTTGTAATTGACACTTGTATTATTATGAAGGTCTTTCTGATTCCTTGATGGCAAAAGTTGTTATTAATTCAATTTCTTTTGCATTTGCCCCATAGTGATGTTAGAATTTACTTCAAGTTATACCTTACCTTCCATGCTATAATATGCAATCTGGTCACACGACCTGATTCTAACGCACTTCTAACCGAACCTAAAAAACGCAGTAACCAGCCAAGCCCTGACCTCCATAATACCTCTGTACCACCTCACTCTTTTTCAGCGCGTTTGTTTCACAACATCGCTGAAAACTGGTCACTTTTATTTTATTTTTAATTAACCTTTCTAACTCTTTTCTCTTCGGCAGCTTCTACCTGAAGGGTTTTACGCTGCCCGTTCTCATCTGGCTCGCCTTTTCAAGTCTTCCGAGAGAAGGGTGAGATAGCCATGGGTCCGAGATTTCTTGGCCGACCTACACGACTTTACCCGTGTAGCCTACACTTAGGATAGCGGGTTTTGTCTCCATTCGTACATAGCGAGTGGCTAGTTCGAGAGCCGCCCTACTCGTGGTGGGTGTTTTAGGTCCTAGAGCACAGGTTGTGCCTGTCTAGGGACCTCTCGCCCCCGGAATTAGTCTTTTTCTCCCTTAGCCCCACCCGCCTCGAGGTGACCCTAGCGTTATACTATGTATAGTGTTTAACACGTTAGGATATTTCAGTACACCTTCGTATGCATTAGGCCAATTTCCTTTTTCGATTTTGGCGCATGCGCATTGGGTCTTAGTCACCGCTGGGTAAATGTGGGTCGCCCTGTAACAACTCTAGGAGCTACAGTTGTTACTAGCGAGCTTATTTTCGTTTTCACGTTAACAGCATATGAATATTTTTATTTTTCTCACACAGTTTGGAGATAAAATATTTAATTTTCAGGATTGAACTTGGGGTGTCGGAGAGGCCGTGGGTGGGTCTCTCCGACGACCTAATTACAGAGAAAATAATCTTTCCTTTTTATCTTTACAGACCTCAAGTACACAGTGGTTGGTGTTTCCCACGCTACCCGGCACTAGTAAAGTCATTACGTTGGATGCATTTTCTCGGGTTTCTAAAGTTTTTCAGATAGAACATTTTTGGTTTTAAATTTTTTCTGTTAAAGCAAGTGTTGTTGTTCTGTTTAGAATGCTATGCCTCGTCTCTCTTTAGCGTGTCCGTAAGATCATAGTTACTTTGCCGTGTTTAGGTTTGTACGCTTGGACTTACGTTCTTCTCTTAAGAAATTTATTTTTCAGTAAAAAATTTGTCTGTTTAAGAGAGTTTTGGTGTTCTGTTTAGACTGCTAGGCCTCGTCTCTCTTTAGCGTGTCCATAAGATCATACTTACTTTGCCGTATTTGTGTATATACGCATGGATATATGTTCTTCTCTTTTCAGATATATAAAAGAGATTCACTGAGAAGGTTACGCTCTTAGAGGCGTTGCGCCTAGAGCGTAACGGTAAGAGAGAGAGAGAGAGAGAGAGATATCCTCTTAGGGGCGTTAACTAACGTCGCCTAAGTTGTAAACACGGTTCCAACGGTTCCATTGGACAGTCCCTGTCGACTCCACAACCCTTGTAACGCTGCGCGCCGGTTGTTGTGAGTTCGGGACAGTTCCATAAGGTTCCGAGTCCATACGGTTCGCGGCCCGTAAAAAGTTACGGGCTTAACGGTTCCATTGGACGGTTCCGTAACGGTAAGTGAGAGAGAGAACCTCTTAGGGGACGCGTTACTAACGTCGCCTAAGTTGTAAACACGGTTCCATTGGACAGTCCCTGTCGACTCCACAACCCTTGTAACGCGTTGAACGCCGGTTGTTGTGAGTTCGGGACGGTTCCATAAGGTTCCGGAGTCCATACGGTTCCGCGGCCCGTTGTTACGGGCTTAACGGTTCCATTGGACGGTTCCATACGGTTCCGCGGCCCGTTGTTACGGGCTTAACAGTTCCATTGGACGGTTCCATACGGTTCCGCGCCCGTTGTTACGGGCTTAACGGTTCCATTGGACGGTTCCATACGGTTCCGCGCCCCGTTGTTACGGGCTTAACGGTTCCATTGGACGGTTCCATACGGTTCCGTTCCTGACGGTTCCGCGGCCCGTTGTTACGGGCTTAACAGTTCCATTGACGGTTCCGCGGCCCGTTGTTACGGGCGAACAGTTCCATTGGGACGGTTCCGCGGCCCGTTATTACGGGCGAACGGTTCCATTGGACGGTTCCATACGGTTCCGCGGCCCGTTGTTACGGGCGGACGGTTCCATTGGACGGTTCCATACGGTTCCGCGGCCCGTTGTTACGGGCGGACGGTTCCATTGGACGGTCCCGCACGGTTCCGCGGCCCGTTGTTACGGGCGGCGGTTCCATACGGTTCCGTTGGACCATTCCTGACGGTTCCGCAGCCCTATGTGCGGGCATTGTGCGGTTCGGGACGGATCCATACGGTTCCGGGATCCATACGGTTCCGCGGCCCGTTGTTACGGGCGGACGGTTCCGTGGTCCATGCGGTTCGCGGCCCGTTGTTACGGGCGGATGGTTCCATTGGACGGTTCCGTGATCCATACGGTTCCGCGGCCTGTTGTTACGGGCGGACGGTTCCGCGCCCGTTGTTACGGGCGGACGGTTCCATACGGTTCGCGGCCCGTTGTTACGGGCGGACGGTTCCATTCGACGGTTCCGCGGCCCGTGTTTACACGGGTCCGTATTTAACGGGTTCACGACATCGTGCGGTTTAATCGTTATACGCCCACTAGCTACGTGGTCAGGTGACAGGTGACATTCTTGACAAGAAGTATAGCATTGACAGTTATTTTTCTTCTTGGTCCTGTAGCCATTAGCTACGCAGTTCCACGGCTCGTGTGAACGCAATTAAGACTGTCTACGTTGAACGTTACAAGTTCCGTATTTATTTTCACCAGTATCATGGACATGAAGGACAGGTCCCGAGTGTCGATGTTTTTACACACCCAGGATGTCTCGTGATGCGAGCGTGCAAACGCTTCTTTAAATTACGCTCGGTGACATCCATCTCACGTGTTACGCATGCAGATTATGCTGCGAGTCAAATCCCCGTACTCTTTGCAGCGATTGGGATCTAGCGGCGTGGTCGGAGCACAGACTCCACCGCGACCGGTACTTTCAAAGAGCGGCGGAGAAAGTGGAGAAGCGACGGTCTGAGAGGCCCTCTTCGTCTCCCCACCGCCACCCAGGTCCAAAGCCAGGGAGGCGGGGCCGCCGCCCACTCCTAGCGGAGCGCCTCTTGAAAGACGTGACACCGCACGGTTCATCCGGAAGTATAGCATTGAGACAGCTATTTTTCTTCTTGGTCCCGTAGCCAACGGCTACGACAGTTATACGGTTCCACGGCCCATGTTTACGGGTCCGTGCACGGTTCCACGGTCCGTGTTTTACGGGTCCGCACGGTTCCATTGGACGGTTCCGCGGCCCGTATTTACGGGTCCGTATGGTTCCATACGAGTCCACAGTCCGCGTTCACGGGTCCTTTCGCTTCCATTGACGGCTCCAGTGAGCGGAACTTATCTCTAATGGGATAACGACACTGCACGGTTCACCCGGTTATACGCCCACTAGCTACTACGCGCTCGTGGTCAGGTGACAGATGACTTTCTTTACAAGAAGTATAGCATCAGGACAGCTATTTTCTTCTTGGTCCCGTAGCCATTAGTTACGCAGTTCCACGACTCGTGTGAACGCAATTAAGATTGTCTGCGTTGAACATTACCGTTCCGTAATTATTTTCACCAGTATCATGGACATGGAGGACAGGTCCTCGGCGTCGATGCTCTACACACCCTTGATGACCCGGCATAGCGTGATAACGCTTCTTTGCTTTACGCCCGGTCACATCCATCTCACGCGTTACGCGTGCAGATTATGCTGCGAGTCCATTCGTGGTACTCTTTGCAGCGATTGGGTTCCAGCGGCGTGGTCGGAGCACAGACTCCACCGCGACCGGTATTTTTCAAGGTGCGACCGAGAGCGCGCGGCTCCGGTGTTCGGATGCGCACAGCTCCGTAGTTTTGTAACGGGATATCGCATAATCGCACGATTTACCCGGATATGCACCCGCTTAGCTACGAGCTATGTGGCCAGGTGACAAGTGATAATCTTTACAAGTAGTATAGCGCCGTGAGAGCTATTCTATTCATGGTTCCGTGGCCATTAGCTACGCAGTTCCACGATCATGTGAACACCATTTATACGATTATCCGCGTTGAGAACGTTACATTTCCGCAATTACTTTCACCAGTATCATAGGCACGGAGGACAGGCCTCCGTGCGCCGGCACGCTACGCACCTCAGAGGTCCCGCTTTGCATAGCGTGCAAACGCTTTCTAGACCGCACGGGCCTGTACGACCGGAGTTTTTGCAACAGGATAACGTACACTGTACGATGAACCCCGGTTGAGTTCGCTAGCTAGCAAGCTGCTTGGTCATAGCTACGCTGTCCCACGGCCGTGTGAACTGCCTCTGTAGGATTTTTCGCGTTGAACGTCACAGTTCCGCGATGTTTTGCGCCTATATCATCGACCACGACGGGCAGGTCCCTAGTGTCGGTGCGTTACTGGCGCCTTGACTGTCCTGCGGTGCGTCGCATGTAAACGCTTCTTAGGTTGCGCTTTGGTGTTATCGACTTGTTCAAACCCGTGTACACCGCTGTGGTCCTCGGTTCCGCGATGGGACCGTCGGCCAACAAGAGGCGACGCCCTCACGGGTCTTACGTGAGTTAGTCCCCTTTTTACGGCTAGTTGTAGAGCCATTGGATTCCTTGCACGGGTCCATTAGGGTCCGTGACGGCTCGTATCGGTTCCATACGGCCCCCACGGCTTGTTTTACGGCCCGTGCACGGGTCCGTAACACAACTTGGCGCTCCGTCCGGGGCATGGGATGACGTTTGGGTCTGTAGTGCTGCTTAGTTCTACAGCAAGGTAACGTATAACGTCACGTCACACCCGTTAGTTTCGGAGATCCCCACGTCCGTGTGAGCTGACTTGGTGAGATTTTCGCGTTGAACGCCACGGTTCCGCATAGTTTTTCACCAGTTCATGGACACGAGGGCGAGTCCCCGTTTGTCGGACGTCACGCTCCCAGGATGCGTCGCGTGTTAGCGCTTGCTCGGGTTTCGAGGCCAGCGCTCGGGTGATAAGATTTCCTTCTTTACGGGAGGCATACCATCACGAGAGCTATTCCCTCCGTGTTACGTAGTTCCACGACCGTTCAAACTACTCTGAATGTGATTCTTGCGTCGAACGAGACCCTCGGCTCACATTCTACAGATATTAACGCGGTTTTACCTACAACGCACGATAAACCCGGTATCGGAACTTCGGGATATTGCGACCGTTAGCGCGTGTTGCAGTGTTCGCGGTCGTCTTTTCTTGCTGGGGCGTTTTTAGCGTTCGACGGCAGTCCCCACGCCAGAGCCGCCCGGCTTCGCGGCTCCGTGAGTGATTTTATACAAACGGAGTTAACGGCCTATACCAGCGGCGCGGCTGTGTGGTAGAGGACCAGTAGCCATGAACTACTGCGTTCTGCGGCCGTTTCTCTTACCGGGACACGTGACTGAGTACGACGGTCGTCCCCTCTTCCCCACGCAGCTACCGGTTTCAGAGCTCGTGATGGAACAAACTCAGTTTACGACTCGTATAGCTTGCGTGGCACGTGAACTCCTCCGTATTTCTTACGGCCTCAGTTTATATATATTTTACCTATTCTCAACGGAACGCGCACTGTGTACTTCTTCCCACTGGCGTCGCCACTTACTCGGTGGCCCGTGGTGAATAGAGGTATAATGAGATAACGACTCACGTTACAGGTGTATGCGTTCACGCTATCATGGACCTAGACGGTCCTTTGGTACTGATCGCTACTTCGCCTCGGGACACGCACCAGTACCAGTTGTCCCCTCGCGTAGCCACGAGCTTTTGCTCCGTGGTACAGCGACATCGTTGGCGGTGGACTCGTGGTTTTACTTGTCATGCTGACGCCTTTGTAGACCCATAACGGATCTATTATACTTAACGGGTTGCGACTTTGTACGGCGTAAGTCCCCAGTAGCCACGCCGCTTTTCCGCTCCGTGGTGCAGGGTGTTTAACGGTCCGTGTAGTATACACAGGACGTCACCTCTTTCGTGATTTCTACCCCAGTGTTGGGGTTTATGACTCATACGGTTGCGTAGTACGTTACCCCTACTTGTCAATATTACCTCCATGAAGGATATTTTTCTTGACCATAGGTGGCCTTTTGGTAGACAACCTTACGTTTGGGGTAGCTATTACCAACAACGCACGTATGGTTCCTTCCATACTTTAACACCTTACAGCTGCTTCCTTGCGGTTTTCGGCCTGTTACTTAACTGCCCGTACAGACATACGGTATTCGTTTTCTCGCGCCCGTAGCCGTAGGCTCCGCGGTTTCAAGGTTGTTACTATCGTGAAATGCGTTAACACTTTCTCCAGTCAACTTCTTAGACAAGTTTCGCTGTTGATAGGCGTGGCCTGGAGCTACGCGGTCCCGCAACTGCTACGGTTTTCACCGTCAGATATCACCGTCGGTGCCGACGGGGCTTCTTGATCAAGGTCGGGCACTTTTCTTGTGACCCCTTCTGTCGGAAACTTGGACGGGTACTTGACCCTTTTTCGTCTCGGCGCAGGACGAACTTTGGCTGCTCGAGACCTTGCAGGCTTCACGTCACGAGCCTCGGGTCAGGGACGATTTTTGTCATAGTTCCGTCATGAGCTCTGGGATACCTTGCAGCTATCCACCAGGGTTTTTCGGTGGGGTCTACGGTCTTTGACTCGCGACCACTGGTGAGTTCTGGGAGATCTCTTCGTAGTGTGTCATGTGACATTTTCCTCCGATAGATCATCCAGTGGCTTTCTGTTAAAGTAGTCTGAACTGTTCATAGAACGGCCGCGGTATGCACTCGGGTTGGGGCATAACCTCTTTTCACGGGATCTCGTGCGGCGTTCGAGAAACCGCTTTTTTTGCGATTTTTCTCTTGTTTTTGGTCTGACTCACTTTTCGACGTTCGTGTTCCCCGCTAACTTTAGCTCTTACGCGGTTATGCGCTAACGAATTTTTCCCTTGTCCGGGATTTCTTCAATTCGTTTTCATTGGTACACGCCGTTCCCAATCGTAGTTTCCTCGCTGGTTCTGTCTCGTGGACGAATCCGGTGTGGCTTGTGGCGTTTTTGTGGACACTTTGCTGTAATTGTGTCCAAACGCTCTTCCGGTTGGCTTGTTTTTCTGGGCTTTACGCTCAGGTTCTTTCGAGGCTTGCCTCCGTTACTGTCAACGAATGGTGCCTTGTTCGGTTTGACTGTACCTCGCCGTGGTTTCCTATGTTTTAGTTCCTCCCACTCTTGAGGTCTTTCATCCTTCCGAGGTGAAGGAATTTCGATCCTTAAACGGGATTCGGTTCGTGTGAGTTTTCGTACCAGCCCAAAAAAAAAAAAAAAAAAAAAATGTGCGGCGATCTGAACTCCCTTCCTTCCTATCCTCGGTTGCAATCTGATTGCATATTATAGCATGGAAGGTAAGGTATAACTTGAAGTAAATTTACCCGCTAAGCGTGGCGGGGATATTTACGAGAGTTATACTTACCTGCATCCATGCATCCCACCCGCCTCCCCTCTCGTTCAGGCCTCGGTGGAATGTTGAGTGAGGTGGTACAGAGGTATTATGGAGGTCAGGGCTTGGCTGGTTACTGCGTTTTTTAGGTTCGGTTAGAAGTGCGTTAGAATCAGGTCGTGTGACCAGATTGCATATTATAGCATGGAAGGTAAGTATAACTCTCGTAAATATCCCCGCTACGCTTAGCGGGGTAAATTTCCTGTAATGTCCTTATCCTGCATTTGCCCAATGGTAATGTTGAAATCCCTGTAATATTTCCCCCTCTATATCTTTATTTATTGTACATGTTAATATGCTGTATATTGATATTGTTTTACTTTATACTATACATCACTTTATGTGTTATACTGTATGTATGTAGAGTATGTATGTCCAAACATTCATATTGCATCTTTTTCCAAAAGGCTGCAAAACACTCAAGGAAGTTGCAAATCAAGAAAACAACATAATGAAAATCTGTTGCAATGGGATTTTTAGTTCAAAATCCTCAGAGCCTACAAGGTTGAACAAAAACATCACTTTATATCACTCATCAATAAACAAACAAAATCTTCACTGTTAAATACCATCCTATTTGTAAATTATTACTTCAAGCCAGGCACATTGATCACAGAGGAATACTTTTGTCTGTGTGTTAAGTGTGAAAGTCAGTGAGCTGCAGTGAAATTTGTTTACTATTAATGTCAGATTATGACCATGGAAAGTGAGGTAAAGTGTGTGGAAATCTCTGGTGTAATTGCTAATTGCTTGTGCTGGATTGTGGTTTCTGTTGTGAGCAACATAGACCCGACAGATTTTAGATTTTGTGAGGCCTTAAAATACATAATGTGTTGTGGGTTTTAGACTTAATGAAAAAGATAGGTAATAAAGAGTATAAATGTCAAGTTTTAACTTTAAGGAAACAATTAGGATTTTATCAGTCTTTTGTATGTATAGAAATATTAGATTTAGTTAATGATGGTGCATTACATATATTTTAAAAGAATATCTAGTGAGGGTGAGTGTATATATATATATATATATATATATATATATATATATACATATATGGCTAGAGACATTGTCATTTTTTCCTATTTTGTTTTAAATATATATATATATATATATATATCTATATATATATATCTATATCTATATATATATATATATATATATATATATATATATATATATATATATATATATATATATATATATATATATATATATATATATATATATATATATATATATATATATATATATATATATATATATAATTTACTTCAAGTTATACCTTACCTTCCATGCTATAAATATACACAATCTGGTCACATGACCTGATTCTAATGCACTTCTAACAGACCTTACAAACGTAGTTACCAGCCAGCCCTGACCTCCATATAATCTCTACTAACCTTCACTCTTTTTCAGTGCATTGTTTTCACAACATCGCTGAAACTGGTCAAAGTTTCATTTATAAATTTAACCTTTTTCTAACAATTTTCTCCTTTGCAGCTTCTACCAGGCAGGTTTTTACGCTGCTCTATCTTATCTGATTTGCCTTTTCAAGTCGTCTGAAGTTAGACGAGGTAGCCATGGGTCCGGGATTTCTTCGTTCTGACTTACAGGACTTTCCCGTGTAGCCTACACTTAGGATAGAGTGTTTTTGTCTCCATCCGTACAAAGCGGGTGGCTAGTTCGAGAGAGTCCCACTCTCGCGGATGGTGTTTTTAGGCCCTAGAGCACCGAGTGTGCCTGTCTAGTGGACCTATTGCTCCTGGGTTTAAGTGTTTTTCACCCTCGGCCCCGCCCTTCCACAAGGAGAGCCTAGCGTTATACTATGCATTGTATTAACATGTTACAATGTCTTCAGTGCAGAATCTCCTATACATTTGGCCAACTTCTTATTTCGATGTTGGCGTATGCACATGAGGTTGAAGTCACCACAGGGTGATTGGGGAGTCAGATTCATTCAGCTCCAAGGAGCTACAGCTATTACAAGAGAGCCTATTTTTCTTTTACGTTACCGACCACACCGTTGTTAGCAGGACTCTCAGACTTGCTCGAGGCGACAATTTACCAAGTCGCCCGAATCTGTACAAGGGTGGTCAAGGGTGGTGTTGGCGAGGGTGAAGCCCTTGCCATCCCCACCCACACGTTGCCGACCCCCAGCCTCTATAAGGGGTCGCGGTGCGACTACTCAGCAGCAGGCCCCAAGTCATCACCGTATGGCGACGACGAGACCTGGCACAGCTTCTTCCTCTTACCAGGACCGACAGAGTAAATATGGCGGAGAGCGGTTGATGCTCCTTCCCCTCTGCACGTAGAGCGAGGTCCTCTTCCTCACGAGGGTAGGGAAAGGGCAAGGTGCAGTACCTTTGACCCATCCACGACGCCCCCCCTCCTGATGGGCGGTCAGGTCAGAGGGCGTCTGGGGAAATTCTACAAGGCGTGGGAGAAAGTCACCATTGACAAGTGGGTGCTGAGAACTATTCGGCAAGGCGATTGTCTGAAGTTTACAGCCCCCCCCGCTTCTAGGGGGGGTCTTTTGCTCCTCCCTCATGCCTTGTTGAGTTGTTAAGGAGAGAGATCGGAGAGCTGTTGGCAGAGAATGCGATCACCCTCATCTCAATTCCGCCTAGGAACCTTGTGATGACCACGTTCTTTCTGGCCCCTAAAGAAGGGGAAGAAGTGGTGCACAATCATCAATCTAAGACCAATCAACATTCGTCCACTGAAGTTCAAAGTGGAGACACTTCACTTCATCCTCCCTCAGTTGACGAGGGGCCTGTGGGCCACCTCCGTTGAACTTGCAGACACGTATCTGCATACGCCGATGCACGAGGAACACAGGAGTTTCTTGTTGTTCCAATTCGAGAGTCACATACACGTTTAGGGCATTACCCTTCAGGCTGTTGACTGCCCCTAGGGTCTTCACCCAAATTACAAGGGTTCTAGTGGTCTTTTTGCGAAAGAAAGGCATCAGAATCTTTATGTATCTAGACAACTGGAACTCACAAACGTAGTCATAAGAGTGGCACAGGACTTAAGGTGGGTTATCAACCTTGCCAAGTCCAGTCTAGTTCCTTCTCAGACTCCCACTTTTCTGGGAGCTATCTTGGATTTCACACAGGGTCGTATAGACCAACAGAAGAACGAATCCTAGCCATGAAGGCGGGAGCCGTTGTTTTCCTCTCACAACCAGTGTTGCTGACGAGAGCATGGCTGGTATTCTTAGGATACCTAGCCAGTCTAGTAGATGTAGTCCTAATGTGCAGATTTCACATGCGGGACCTACAGTTTCACCTACTGGATTATTTCGTCCCATCCAGAATGGACCTCAAGTGTTCCCATCCCCTGTACACAGGCAGTGATTTCCCACATCTTGTGGTGGTGTGCCCACTCTTACCTGTCACAGGGAGCTGTTTTCTTACCCGCCGGTCGCTGGAGACACATGCATCTTTGACGGGGTGGTGAGCGCATTTAGCGTGGTCCCAAGTCACAGGTTTCTGGACGGGCACTTGGTGTGGATAGCACATCAATATGTTGGAACTAGAGGCAGTGCGCTGAGCTCTTATTTATTTCCTACTACTGGTACGAAACAAGATCGTTCTCCGTTATCTTACACACCGACAACACCACAGTAGTGGCGTATATCAACAGGTAGGGAGGAACAAATCCAGGATACTCTGGATCCTTGCCAAGTCCCTGCTGTCTTGGTGCATGACAAACAAGGTCAACCTTCAAGCAGTTCACCTGCCAGGCAAGGAGAACACGATTGCAGATCTTGCCTCCAAGGCCCTCCTTTCGCAGGTGGCCAAAGCGATCTGGTTGACTCCAGTGGTATGCAGTCTAATGACGCTAGAAGATAACAGAGATGATAGCTTGCATGTTAGCACATTTCACAGAGCGCTAAAAAACGTACGCGTAAAATAGTAGGCGCAAAAGGGAAACCACACAGAGTAAAAAACCGACGCCAAAATGCGCTATGGCACGAAAACAACAAAAGGACTAATGAGACGAGGGTTATCCCTAGACATAAGTTGGAACATTTGAAGGTGGTTCTCATCAGGGGGAACTTTAGAGGCACAGAAGATAAAAAGTTGTTTGAATTACAATTCATGAATAAAACTAAGAGCCACATCCATGGACTTAATAGAGACCTGTCTTATCTTTCTCCTCTTTCTGTTTTTAGGGAAAATATTTCCGCTTCCACTTCGTCTCATTAGTCCTTTTGTTATATATATATATATATATATATATATATATATATATATATATATATATATATATTTTATATATATATATATATGTATATATATATATATGCATATATATATATATATATATATATGTATGTATATATATATATATATATATATATATACATATATATATTATATAACTAACTAACTTTCTAAAACTCAATAATAAGAAAATTAGTTTCATTAGTCCTTTTGTTAAACATATATATATATATATATGTATATATCTATATCTATATATATTTATATATATATATATATATATATATATATATATATATATATATATATATGTATATATATATATGTATATATATATATATATATATATATATATATATATATATATATATATATATATATATATATATATATATATATATATATATATATATATATATATATATATATATATATATATATATATATATATATATATATATATATATATATATATATATATATATATATATATATATATATATATATATATATATATATATATATATATATATATATATATATATATATATATATATATATATATATATATATATATATATACACACACTCATATAACTAACTAAAATTTAATGATGATAAAACTGAATTCATTTAACTGGCAGTAAACTTTCCCTGACACAACTGCCATTTTTATCGTTAAATGTTAATGGAGTAACAGTAAATAAACTCATCGAAAGTGAAAAACCTTGGCACTGTTTTTGATTTAGAAATGTTTATGCATAATTTCATTACTGCAAAATGTCAAAGTGCTATGTATAATTTGCGTTTTATTGCTCAAATCCATCACTTCTTAGATAATTGATACAACTAAGACTCTTATACAGGCTCTTTTAATTTCTGAGATTGATTACCTAGCAGTCTTTTATTTAATTGGTGTAAATAAGTCGTTAATTCATAGTCTACAGGTTGTTCAGAATGCTGCTGCCAGATAAATCATGAGAACTAGCTTAAGAGACAATATTAAACCTATTCTTTTTACACTTCACTTGTTGCCCATAGAATGCAGTATGCGTTTTATAGTTTTAGTTTTTTGTTTTAATTGTTTACAAGGCACCGCTCCAAATTATTTAATTAAACTCATTTAATTAAACAAACCAGTACGCTTTTTTAGATCCTCCAAGTTCCAAAAACTATCAGTAAAACTGGTGATCGCTCTTTTGAAGTTTTTGCCCTGAAGGAATGGAATACCCTCCTTTTATGTATAAGAAATGCTCCATCACTTAGTTCTTTTAAACATGATTTGAAAACGTATTTTTTTAAACAGTATTTCAGTGACTTATTTTAACTTTTCAAATATTAGTATTATTTTTTTTTATTTTTTTTTTTTAACACCAGGTTTCACCTTTTAATGCTTTTAATTGTTTGATAACTATTTTATTTCTCTTAGTGTTTTGTGTTTTAGATTGGTAGTTTTTACCACTTTTTTATTAATTGTTTTATTTTCTCATTCATGTATCTGAACTGAACGTTTAAAATTGAATTATTTCTTTTATTCAGTATACTGTTGATATTTTAGCTTTTGGGGTTTTAGGTGTTGAATCATTTTTATTTTGTTTCTTTTATGTATTGATTAGTAATTAACTTTTTATTTTTTCATGCTCTTGTAAAGCACTTAGAGCTTTCTTTTAGAATAAGTGCTATATAAACATACTATAATAATGATAATATACATATACATATCCATATATATATATATATATATATATATATATATATATATATATATATATATATATATATTTAGGTTGCGTAATTTTTCATTAAGTTTTACAGTTTTTGTAGTCCTATTTACTGATTCCTAAAAGCATAGTATTCCTTTTTATCATAGGGTTTCCACAAAAAAATTTTTTTTGAAGAAATTAGGTATGCCATTTGGATTCGGTCAGTTTCTGACAAGTTGGGATTATCTAATATTGTACTTTTTGTGATGCCTTCATCCTATTTTCTTATCTTTCTGTTAGTAAATTGTAAAATCAAGTGTGTCTATCCAGTATTGTTCAGAAACTCCCACTTTTTTGTCATTACTGCAGGGAGTGTGTTCAGTACTGCAAAGAGCCAGTCGTACATTAATGGATGACATGAAGCCACTCATTCCTGCTTTGTGTCAGTTGATTAGTCAGATATACACCGCTCTTCCTCAGTCCTCAGTACTTGAACTATCGCAACAGGTGAGTTCTGTTAATAATTAGCAATTCATCAATAATCATTCGCGACTCTTCAAAAACATTTAGTCAAACTTAAGATAATCGTGAAAATACTATACAGGTAACACTTTCAAATCTTCTTTTTTTTTTTTATCCAATGAGCTAGAACCATGGCCAGACCTAAATTCAACTAATTGTTGCCGCACTACAAAAACTAAACAGGGGTATGGTCTGTGCACAAATTATCTGTGACTGCTCAGATCAAGGAAGTGACTGCCAGTAAAGCTCAAATATCAGCAATATTTCTTGCTGATATTTTATCTCTACACCTGTTTGAAAGTCATCCAAACCTCAGGATCTTTTATTTTCAACTAGTTTTATCAGCCTAACAGGTAGTTTTGAACTAGTTTTATTAGCCTAACAGGTAGTTTTGAACTAGTTTTATTAGCCTAACAGGTAGTTTTGACATGATATTTGCATTTTAATGAGGGATATTTTGCCTATTTATTGGCCAAAAATGCATTTATTTTTTATGTGGGAAGTGTCCCAATTCCATGAAAAATTCATTGATTTTTATTGAACACTTCAAAAGTTTTTACCAATTTTGGGGTGAAGCTTGAATGTGTTTAATGAATTAGATGCATAATTAACAACAGTACAACAGGAAATCGATTAAAAGGAATAACCTTGTGTTGTACAGCTTTCCTTATGTTTAACCTGTCCATAATGGGCCAGGACGGCAGTTTTTCCATAGCACACCAATACTGTTTAAGCCACTTTGAAAATAATCTATACGTCTTGTAAACTCCTTTATCAAAATCCTAGCTTTTCAGCTAGGACAGGATGTTTACCCCTAAATTTTCATTTTCATATATATGATAGACAACTTTGAACCCATACTCAAGCAGGGGTTTCCAAAACACAGGTGTGGTTTTAGGAAACCTTTTAGAAAGAGGGCTTTTTCATGGATTTCTTTTCATTTTCTACAGTTACAAGATTATGAAAGCTAAGACTTTCCATTGATGTGCAGAATTTTCCAGTCAAACATGCAAATAGTATGCAAATCATGTCACTAATTTGCATATCTGGTGTCAAAACCTCCTACAATTTATGATGCAATGCTCTCTTGAGAAAAATTTATGTTGAATTGATACCCCTTTAGGATGTTTTGTAGCAGGGAATGTACAAATTTGTAAACTATATGTTATTTTTTTTGTGACTGTTTTTGACCTCAGCATTGTTCAAACAATGCACAAAACACACTGTGCTTATGCGTACTCACAGTGTACACAAAAACCGAAAAAGAAAAAAGACATGATCTTTCTATGTGGGTTCTGGCATTACTTAAACCTCCACTGGGCTTGCATTATATCTTTATATCTCTCTTTATCTTCAATAAGACATTAACTTTAAAATTTCCACAAATTTATGGTAAAAATCTCCACGGAATGCTTTCATGGAGGCCACCATTGATCGCCTGCTTCACACAATGAAATGCATGAATGTTTTGAAAGTGCATACAGAGGTGCACACTCTAATGAGACTTACAGTGAATGTACTAATTATCTAGTATCCATTCAAAGAGCATTCCATTTTCTATATGAAGAAAGTTTTTGATTCAGATATTCTGAAGTTGATTTGGTCATTTTTTTAAAAGTTGTTCCAAAATGCACTAAAACTTACAAAAAATTTCATGTTTCACCTAAAATTAGAAAGTTATGGCTAGTTATGAACTGATTAGAATTGGACCATTCAACTTGTCTAAATCATTTGTATTAGATTTGGACGATTCAACTTGTCTAAATCATTTTTACCAAAATGGAAATTAAAATTCATTTTGTAAGTGTTTTTGGTGAGCATGTGAAGCATATTTGAAGCATAATGCGAACCTATGTAATGGCGATTTCGGCCGGCCAATCAATCGCCATAAGCCTAGCGGCTCGTTGATGCACTCCTCAGGGTCATTGAATAGGATGTGTCTGGCTGAAGTTTTTGAAGTAGAATTCAGGACCACCCTGCAGTAGCCAGATCAGATGCAGACAATCCACTCCAACTTTTCAGGCCATCCATCCACCTGGCACGAGGGCGCCCAGCATATCTTCATACGGCCGGCCATTGCAACAGATTTTCATCATGATTTTCATCATTGCACTGATGCTATAAACAGACAAATTTTGTGTTTGTTTTTGTAGATCCTTGTGTTATTTGGTGGCGATGAAGAGGTCAAATCAACAATATACTGTCTTCTGTGTCATTTGTGCAATAAAACCATAATACTCATGTCAGGAGGTAAGTTTAAGTTTCACTTTTTTTATTTCAATTGAATTCATTTCAATACAAAATGTACATGTACGATTTTCTCTTGGAATGTTATTACGACAGCCTTTGTGTATTTGGAGATTATGACAACAACATTGAGACTTGGCAATGAGTGCAATATGTTTGATTGGAAATGTGTAATGTAAAATTCTTATTCTTATTTGTTTATAATAACTCCCTCACAGACCTTGCCTAAAGTTATTAGTTTGTCATATTAACTACAACTATAACATTTGAACCGTCCTAGCTCTTAATCTGAAAGGTATATGGACATAGAGGCACCATTCGCTACATCGCTTTAAAATCAATTAAAAATCCATCATAGTAACAAAACATTTAATCAAAATCAGTTCAACATTGACCTTTTTACAGCAGTTTTAAGTCTGTGGCATCAATTTGCATATTTTTTGCAAATTCTGTGATGTATTACAGGGCAACCTTGGTATTTTTGTAGATCCTTTGTTTTTGAAATGTCTATCATGCTTCTTTGAATTGGTGCAGAAAATTATGCCTAAACATTTTGAGTTTCTGCGATGTCTTAATAAAATTCTAGCAGAAATAGACTTTTTTATCATTATCAGTGACTAAGATGTTTGAAAAATATTTAAAGAGTTAAATAGAGACTTCTGGCTGTCTGCCCACTTTTACTTCACAAATTTTACATGAATTAATAATTGATCAAACTTTGATCAGCCATACTCAAAAACTCAAATGTTTTTTTTTTCTTTTTAAAATTCAAAAACTGATCTGCTCATATTTCTTCAATACTCTTTCAAGCAATATGGAAATTGCTACATGTCCTTAGACCTTAAACAAAGAAAGAAAACAAAATTCATTTTACTATTTTCCCCTTAGCTTGAAAGCTTTGAGATTTGTGCGTTATGGTAAAATCCTGGTATAACAGTAGAATGTTGGCAAAAGGAGTTTCCTGTTATAGAACATTATTCTGTTTTTAAATTTTTGTCTTAAAATGAAATTTCAGTCCAACAATAAAAAACCTGATTAAAATAAGAATGAACTAAGAAAAGTGTAGAAAACTAGGGATGTACCGGATCCAAATTTTTGATCCGCCGAACCGGATTTTTCCAGGTTGTTATTTTTAGAACAATTCAAAATTCTGTTTTTAAATTTTTGAAAATAACAATTATTCATATTGTGATGAAATTCAAAATTATGAAAGTTCTGGATTAATCCAACAACCAAAAAATTTAGGCAAAATTAAAATAAGAAAATGAACTGTTTTAAGAAAAGTGTAATTTTGCGTGATTGTCTCAGCCCTATCAAGATATTAAAGTATGAAAACAACGAGCAATGTCTAAAAATGTGGCAAAAATTACTGTGCACCTAAAGAGAACTGTCTATCCTCTTCATTTATCATCATAAATGGACTGTTAAAATTCCAAGCAAAACTTAATACTTTTGGGGAGGGGAGGGGTAGGGTAAGGGGATTAAATTCCCCATCTAATAAAAGTATAATAAGTTATACATGCTTCTACAGGCTGTAGCCTAGGCTCTTTACTATAATTGCATCTCAAAACATTTGATAATGTTTAAAAACTTTCAGCCATCATTCAATATTTCAATGACATCTGGATTGGTCCTACTACCTACATTTTACCATTCAGAAGTTCAAGTTTCATTGTAGCCGAGTAAGATACTCAAGAAAAACAGTGATCCCAATCTCAATGTGATGCTGATGACTCATAAACCAGACAGGAAGACTGCAAGACAAAGAGTCTATTGTTCTTTTTGAGGCAATATGTGAATGCATTTCATGCTATTCCTTTCTACATGTATATATGAGGTTTGAAGTGTTGTTTCATGCATATTAGAGTTACAGTGATACAGAGGAAAGACTGAATATAGGCATCATAAAAGAACATGGCATCCTCATTCATTTGGAAACATTTTACTGTCCAAGATCAAGCTGATGAAATTGCTGAA
Organism: Chiridota heheva; assembly: GCA_020152595.1. Classification (NCBI taxonomy): domain Eukaryota; kingdom Metazoa; phylum Echinodermata; class Holothuroidea; order Apodida; family Chiridotidae; genus Chiridota; species Chiridota heheva. The sequence goes on from JAIGNY010000711.1 coordinate 1,133,171, forward strand.
TGTATTTTGTGCAAAAAAGGGATAAGGAGAGGAAAAGCAGGATCCCTGCCAAAGAACTTTAGTACTTCACCTTTACACAAGCATCTCCAATCAAAACATCCTGCAACATATAAACAAGCCAAACAATCAAATATTGAGGAAAAGCAAGTCAGCCTGATGATGGACCACCACTTAAACAGAGAAAGTTATCATTAATGGGACACCAATCAACGTTGAAACAATGTCTTGAGAAGAAGAAAATTTGGGACATTAATGACAAGAACTCACAAGCTATCCATCAAAAATCATGAAGATGATGGCTGTTGACAATCAACCTTTTTCTGTTGTGGAAGATACAGGATTTATTGAACTAATAGGGTATTTGCAACCCAACTATTTGATACCCAGTAGAAGATACTTTACTGAAGTTGTGCTCCCCAAAATGTATGAAGATGTGAAAGAAAGTCTGAAATGCCATCTTGAATCTACTAATGCACCTTATGTATCTTTTACCTCTGACATATGGACATGCCAACATTCAAATGAATCATTTGTATCCTTATCTGCCCATTGGATTGATCCCACTTTTGAGAGACATAATGCAGTGCTCAATGCCAAACACTTTCCTGGATCTCATACTGAGAAAATATTGAGCATATGATTCGAAGGATGGTAGCAGACTGGGGCATAGATGAGTCAAGACAACACATCCTTGTGCGCGATGGAGCGCCAATATGGCTCTTGGGACCAGGTTAGCAAACATTACAAGTATTCACTGTTTTTTGCATATACTTGATCTGGTTGTTCATGACAGCATTTTAGATCAAAGAACAATAATTGATTTGTGTGCCAGGGTGAAGAGGATTGCCACCCACTTCAACCACTCCAGTGTTGGATGTAGTGAGCTGAAAAACTTACAACTTGAGCAGGGCATAAAACAGCCATTGCTTCCAGTGCAAGATGTCCCAACACGTTGGAACAGCACTTACTTGATGCTTGAGCGAGCTCTAACCTCAAAAGGCCATTAATGATGTATGCTGCAAGTCATGACATCCCTATATTAAGTGCCAATGAATGGAATCTGTTGGAGAACATGCTTCACATTTTACAGCCTTTCTTTGAAATTACCAAACAAGTGAGTTCAGATATGTGCTCTATTAGCGATGTCATTCCACATGTTATTGCGCTTGACAGATACCTGACAAAGGAAGGTAATGACCGTGGTGTTCAAACAACCAAAAAGTCTCTGCAAAAGCTCTGAATAAGCGGTTGCTGTCTTCTAATGGGTTAAATGTCCTGCAAGACAAGCAGTATGTCCTGGCAACAGTCTTGGACCCAAGATACAAAATAAAGTATCTACAAGAAAACAGAGAGACTGTAGAAAAGTGGCTGGTTGATTTGATGAGCGATAATGATGACAGTGCAGCCAGATCCATTGAAAATGAGGAAGACAATACCTCCATAGTAGCAGTGAAGAAAAGTTTAAGCACCATCTTTGAAGCAGGCTATTCATGAAGATTTCATGGCATGCTACGACGATGAAATTGAATGTCCAAGTCGCTCAACCAAGCAGGACAAAAGGTCAAAGGGGCATCACATTTGTCAGAATTGGTTACGGAGATAACGAAATACCTAAATCAGCCCGCCATCACAAGGTCATCTGACCCACTGGCATTTTGGAAAGAAAACAGCAGTGTGTATCCAAAAATCTCACAACTTGCGCGACGTTATCTTTCCTGCCCCGCATCTTCTGTGTATTCTGAACGGCTGTTTTCAGAAGCAGGAAATATCTTTGAACAGCAGCGAGCCAGGCTTCTGCCAAAAACAGGGAAAAGGTGCTTTTTCTTCACCACAACATTAAGAAAATGAAAATGAAAATGGAAAACTAGATTTATATACAGTAACAGTATTGCATTGTTTGATAGCCAAGAACTAAAAACATTGTAGCTTTTGTTTTTCCTGGAGAAATAGTAATAGTTTTTATTTGTTTTTATTTATGCTTTGTTTTTAAATAAACTTTTGTGTTTGAGAAATATCTTTATTATTATAAAACTTGAGACTGTCATACATGTGTTCTTACTGAGGAAGTCAAAAAGTCAAATGACACTATGGAGGGAGGAAAGGGTCATTTATCTAACCTTAACATGTATTTGAAGTGCATGTATGTGCAAATTGTGTAAAAACTAAACTAAAATAACTAAGGACAGTAACAAGGTAATAGAAATGGATATGAATTCTTTCATGTTTTACATTTGGAAAGTATTTATTCTCTTAATTATTTTTGTGTTATTTCATTCAAACACCTTGGTACCCTGAATTACTTGTAAAACAGTTCGCTTAGATAAGTGCGGGGAAAAAACATTTTTCTCTTTTTTAATAGCAGGAGAATCTAAGCAATGAAAATTGTGGAAAACACATTCAGTCAACCTACATGTACATGTACTTTTATCTACAAATTTCATTAATGTCTCTAACTGTAAAATTGTTAACAACTGGTGTGGTTTTATTTATTATCTGTTACAGCCCAATCTGTTTTAAAATTTCTTTTGATTTCAAACAGCTACATGTCTTTATTCCGTTTTAAATGATCATACACGTAACATAAGCCAATTTGTTCAGTGTTTTCAAGAAGAAAATACATTATCTATACCGAGAAAAATCCAGATATTCATGTTTGTTTTATATTCTCATAATGTAAATCTTCAATTGTTAAAATTGCCAAAAATCCGGTTCCGGCCGGATTTGAAAAAAAATCCGGCCGGAACCGGAACCGGATTTTTTCCCCAAATCCGGCCGGATAATCCGGCCGGACCGGATATCCGGTACATCCTTATAGAAAACTTTATATAGTTATTCACAGCTATTCGATCATCCAGGTATTTTGAACATCCGGGACACTTTAACGGTGAAAACATTGCAACGATTTGTGCAAAAGTTAGCACCACGCTTTAACCTACGTATGCATGATACATTTATTTTCAAACTTTGACACATATTTTTAAACTTTGAAAATGTCTTTTCTACAATATTTCCATCAAATTTGCAACAATTTCTTGCAAAAATACCAAAGTGAAGTACAGATATTTAGGCCTCTAAAAGTGACCGATTTTACACTGGCTGTAATGGTAAACTGCTTTGCTTTCACCGACAAACTGGTTGTAAAGCTTATTATGACATCATCCTGAATACTAGGATTTTTCTGCTTTTCGCCATTCTGTCCCTTTTATAGTCCTACATCACATGGAATAAACATGTGAGACCACAAAAATATTCCTTGATTTTTATTTTGTTTTTTTATGACAGGTTCTCAGGACCAAACAGAGGTTGTTCAGGGTTTCTTAGCAATGTGTGGTGTGGTACGTTTATTTTACTTATCCTTACAGTATCGGTGTCTACAGGTGTAAATCACCATAATTATATATTATCACCTTCATAAACATTACATCAAAATTGGTTAAACATTGACATATTACAACATTCTTAAATCTCAGGCATCAATTTACATTTTTTTTGCAAATTTTGTGATGTATTGACCTTGATATTTTCTTTTGTAAACCCTTTTTTTTTTAATTGTCATATCATTCTCTAAAGTGGTGTAGCAAAAAATCCTGAACAAAAGTCTCTTAGTTTTTACCATACCCTTTTTTATGTTTGGCATGAATGAGCTTTTCCACCATTTTAGTGACTGAGATGTAGGAAAAAAATTGAACGAAATACAAAAAGATTTTGAGCTCTTTGACCAATCATATCATATCACATATTTTGCATAATTAAATACTGATCAAAATTTGATCAGCCATAACTCCAAAACTAAAAATGATTTTTTTCTTCAAAATTCAAAACTTGATCTGCTTAGATTGTAATAATCTTTCAACCCGTACAGAAATTGCTATATGTCCATAGTATTATTTCTTGGCCCATTTATTGCTTTGTTGCGTATTTGTAAAGATAAGTGTTCTATTCAAAATATTCAAGTTCCAGTAATGATTTCTGTTTGTTATCAGACATTTTGAATACACACTGTCTATGTGCCAACAAGTTTCATCAATCAACCAGTCAATCATAAAACCATCCCTAAACACATCAATCTCGAAATGAAGCCAATTATTTTTATCTTGCCTTTTCCACATGGCAGACACATTACGTTTTTAAATTTTCTCATACTTGAACCAGTTAGAGAAGTCTTGCATAAATAATATAAGCGTAATGAGTCCCTACTTGTAATGAATTTTTTATGGACAAATTCTGGTCACTGATATTTTCTCAGGATTGCCCTCTGTTTTGTTTGAATTGATATGTAATAGTTTTTATGTTATATTTGACCAACTTTATCCATTGAAGAATTATCCTTTCTCCAACAAGGTTCGTGAAGAGGGAATATATTATCTATACCATTTGTCCATTCATTCATTCATTCGTCCATATGTCTGTTGACATGCATTGTTCTTTTACTGGGAACAAAAGATTTCTGCCCTTGGTTAAAAGGAAATTTATATAATGGAGACTCTTTTATCTTTCTTAAAAGAACTTGCATCAATGTATTTCTGACTTGAATAACAATTAAAATGTTTTTGTCTGGCACAAAAGAAAAGTCATACAGTGAAGCCTCGTCCCAATAGAGCGAGGAAACTAAAAACAGTAATTTCTGTTTTGAATAAAAATGGAAAAAAAAAGATCTACATTGCCCTCCTAATGAATCTGCATTAAATTTTCAGTCAAAATTTACTTTAAGGTATACCTTACCTTCCATGCTATAAATATGCAATCTGATCCAATGACCTGATTCTAAAGCACTTCCAACCGACCTTAAAAACGTAGTTACCAGCCCAGCCCTGACCTCCATAGTACCTCTAATATCCCTCACTTCTTTTCAGTGCGTTGTTTTCACAACATCGCTGGAACTGGCCGAAAATTTTCTTTAAAATTGTCACCTTTTCCTAACAATTTTCTTCCTTGCAGCTCCTACCATGCAGGTTTTTACACTGTTTGACATTTTCTTCTAGCCTTTTCAAGTCATCTGAGGTAAAACGAGGTGGCTATGGAACTGGGAATTTTTCGATCCGACTCACAGGACCTGTCCCATTAAGTTTACACTCAAGTTAGAATGTTTTTACTTCCATCCGTACAAAATGGGTGGCTAGAATGATTGAGTCCCACCACTCTAGCGGCGGGTGTTTTAGTCCCCAGAGCGCCTGGTGTGCCTGTTTAGTGGACCCCATTCCCTTGGGTTAGAGTGTTTTTTACCCTTTCCATGAGGTTAGCCTAGCGTTATACTTTGCTTTGTATTAGCATATTAGGATGTCTTCAATAAAGGTTCTCGTATGCATTAGGCCAACTTCTCGTTTCGATGTTGGCGCATGTGCAAGAAGGCGAGGTCTCCACAGGGTGAATGAGGAGTCAGCTTCATTCAGCTCCAAGGAGCTACAGTTATTACAAGAGAGCCTGTATATTCTTTTACATTACCGTACATTTCATGAGTTTATATTTCTTGCATAAATTTAAGACAAAGTTTTTGATTTATGAGCTCCTTTTATGGGGCGATGGAGAGACCCTGAGGGGTTTTCCTAGGTGTTTTCTCTCAAGGAGAATTCACCTTTTCTTTTTATCTCCACAGACACCAAGTTCACAGTGGATTATGTTTTCTACGCTACCCCTACGCCTTTAAAGTTTTTACATTTCCTGCTTTTTCTCAGCTTTTAAAAGTTTCAAATATAAGCTTATCGGATTATTTTTTCTGATGTACTAAATTGCTGCGGCTTGCCTCACACTATGTTTGACGTCTTCCGCAGTTCTGTCTTGCCCGCATAATGGTCGTAAGTACATCCCCCATATGGGAGCTTTGGTGTAAGTATATATTCATATATATATATTTTAACTATAAAATCAAACATTAAGAGCCGAATATATAAACCATCATGGTATCTCAGAGTTTTCTACTTACGCCACGACCCACGGCTTGACGCTACTGAGCCGCGGAGGTCTGAGACAGTGGTCTACTTTGTTAGCTTATACTGACTTAGCGCCCGGAGGGCCCCGACTCGACGCTACTGAGTTGGAAGACCACGGGCTGAGGTTTGTCAGACATAAGTTATTTCTGAGACTATTTTGATCAGCTAAGTGGCATCTTGAGACGTAGTTTAGAATAAACCACTCATTACTAGCACCCACGTCTCGATGATACTGAGCTAGTGAGGCGCAGGTAGCAGTGGGTAACTCCTTTTAACACCGCTGTGAACCACGGTTCCATGTAGGGACTGGTAGGGCCACAAGAGGCGGCGTTATAAATGAGTTACAAGTAATTTTATGGCTCGCAGTAGAGCCATTGGATTACTTTCACGGCTCCGGTGATTGGCTCCGTACAGCTCCACAGCTTGGATTCACGGCTCCGTACTGGTCTGTAATATGGCCCTACAGGTCCACTGGATTGCTCTGTACGGGTCCGGGAAATTATTATATTATTATTATTATACATTTATAGTGCGCTTGATCTTAAAAAGCTTTAAACGCATTATATAATAAACACCATATACATGGACATAAAGAAATGTTAAAATAAGATAAATAGGTAAGAAAATGCAAAAATGTTATAATAAGAGTAATACTGAAATTGTTCAAAAATAGATACTAAGAAAACTTTTAAAAAAACTAGCACTATGAATAAAAAGGAAACAAATTTAAGACTAAAACATCACTGTTCATTAAAAGCAGTAAAAATAAAATACTGAGAGATGATTAATCATAACATTAGAACAAAAGATCACTGTAAACGTGATAGTTATGAAGATAAAGGGCTATTCACATAAGAAAGCAGTATAAAATGGCAAAAGAACACAGGAATTAAAGGACATCATAAGACATAGCTTTTCCTAAAAAGGTAAGTTTTGAGTGAATGTTTGAAAGAGTAAAATGTGTTACGTAAATGAATTGGCAAGTTGTTCCAGAGACGAGGTGTGGCTAATTGAAAACTCTTATCACCAAATTTGTTATTTGACCTTGGTGCAATAAGCATGTTTGTAGAACTTGAACAGAGGGTACAGCTTGGATTGTAAGGTGAAAGGAGATGATATGAGTCAATGAAGGTATAAATTTGTCCATGCAATCCCTCAGTAGCCAAGTTAGCAGAGAATCGAGGCTGCAGGAAGCTGACGGTGCATTCAGTATAAGTTTTCGTAATTTATCAGCAGATGTAAGCTTCAAAGATGTCAAATATGGGACATTAACAGGGCGATAGCGTGGATAAGGACTGTTAAAGGTGGGGAAAGTGTTATTATCTGTGGTGATTGTCTGACGTATTTTGACTATCTTTTCCGTGAAAAACGAACTGAAAAGTTGAGGCAAATCTGCTATTGGTTGATTTGTAGGTAAATCTGTTCGTTTGTTCCAATTCAGAAATCCCTTTTTAAGGTTGAACAATTTCCTCTGATCATTACCACAGTCAATAACCTCTTTGGAATAGAAGTCAGATTTGGCCTTCCTGGCAAGATAGCAAACTTTATTACATTGGGCACGGTAAAAAGAGCAATCGTTGTCTGACTCTGATTTGAGGTACTGGCGTTCAAGTCGGCATCAAAGAATCTTTGCCTCCCTTAGCTCATCAGTATACCAGTCTGTATGAGGTCGGACAGTAACACAACTCTCACGTTCAGGGGCATGTTTATTTACAATCCTCTTAACACCATCGTTATAGCAATAAACAGCTTCAACAGCATTGTTTAGAGATGATATAGATGTCATAGATAAGGCAGTAATATCTTCTTTGAAGGCTGATTTGTCCATGGCCTTGTATCTGCAGCGTTTGACCTGTACTGATGTGGTCTTTGATTTGATATGAGAAGTTAAAGGTGAAGGAGATCAGTCTATGATCAAAAAAACATTGATCAGAAATATGTATTCCTTTTGGAATGAATTCTGGTTCTGATGTAATTATCACATCAAGACTGTCCATTTGAATGTGTGGGACCATTTATAAATGGTATGAGATTGCAGGATGACAATAACGAGAGAAAAACGTTAACGTTCTCATCAAATTTATTATCAAAGTGTAAATTCAAGTCACCTCCAATAAGTATATAGCGCTTATTCACTGATGTGTTCATAATAAATTGTTCAAACTCAATAAGAAATTGTCTAAGATTACATCAATGAGGATCAGGCTTGTAGATGACAGCAACATAAATCTGTTTATCAGAAGTACAAAGATTACACTCCAGTAATTTAAATGAGCTGTATTCATCACTTTGAATGACTTCAGTTTTGAAGCATAAGTTATATAAAAGGGCAATACCGCCACCTACTTTATGGATGCGAGGTTTATGGGAAAACGAGTACCCTTGTGGACATAAGTCAGCTATGACAGCATCATCATCATGGAGCCATGTTTCACATAAAAGAAGAAGATCAAGTTTTTTATCCAAAACAAGTTCATTTAAATCGCATGATTTATTCCTCACAGAACGGGGATTAAAAAGAGCACAAGTTAAAATGTTAAAACGACACAACTTGTTGGTGGCCTTAATTTGAATCAGATTCTGATGATCACTAGAATTGGTATGTGGGGTAATTTCCCTGGTTGAAATAAGTACCTGGATTCTCTTTTGAGGTTTACACTATGATCGTTGACCTCTTTTTGTAGATTTGGTTGCACAAATTCCAAGGTCTCTCAATCTTTTATATGTAGCAGGAGAAATCCTTTTATCACCAGCACCTCTTAAGGCAAATAGTTCCTCCTTTGTATAGTGCTTAAAGTCTTGATGACCTTGATGACAAAAGATGTGAAAACAGCCAATATAAGCAGCTTTGCCATTAACACACAAGTCAACTTTCACAGTTTCAAAAGCTATTCAAACTAAATGGAGCATGAAAGAAAACAGAATAAAGTTGATAAACAGTAAAAAGCACTGGGCCTAAGCATTAGGCTACTATCAGGTATAAACACACCAAGAATATCTCCAAAAATTCTCCGAAAAGTGGTCTCACACACCACCGGCCATCAGCGACTGATGCGTTTTCAACACTCCCAGACTTTGCGAATCATGGGGAGGACGTTGTTGAAGTCTACCCTCCAGCTGAAGATTATCTTACGGAGACCTTGACCATCATGGACTTACACAAGGCCTTTTATGGCCGCTAGAGGAGAGAGTACTAGCCGTGAAGACGATAGCGCTTTCCTCCTCTCACAGCAAACGTCTCTGGCAAGAGACTGACTGAGGCTCATAGTCCGCTTTGCAGTCTGGTGGACATAGCTCCCATGTGCAAGTTTCACACGAGGAACCTACGCCCCCTTCTGCTAGACCTTTGACTGTCCATTCCAGGACACCTCAGTACCCCCGCTTCACACCTGCAGATGGTGGCCACCCACGTTTAGTGGTGGTGCGGACACTTCCACCAGGAGCAAAGTTTCCACCTGTCAGACCTTCACCATCAATGGTGACAGATGCGTCTTGGATGGCGTAGGGAGCTCATTCCATGTGATCCCTAATGACAGGAAGTTGGGCAGGTACTTAGCCTATTTCACAGGCAGTATGCCGGGCATTTTTACATTTTACCGCTGGTGTTGAGCAAAGCACTTTAGATGTGCGCTGACTTTACACCACTGTTGTGGTCTCTCTCTTTCAGACAGAGAGAAACAGAGTCCAGGAGTTTCTGGAATCCTTCCTCTCGTCTTGGTGCAGGACGAACTTTGTCAGCTTTACGGCCGCTCACCTCTCAGGCTAAGAGAACATGATCTCAAATCTATCGTCTCGCCTCAGCGGGATTCCCACAGTATGGGCGTGCTTCCCACATGATGGGTGTGCTTCCCACAGGATTGGCGTGCTTCCCACAGGTGACCAGAGTGATCTAGACTTCACTCGGCCCCCCGGACATAGGTCTGTCCCCGTCCGTGGACAAACACAAGTTATCAATTCTCTGTGTCCTACCTCCTGACCTACGGGTTTCGGAGTCGACGCATTCGCTTTCAAAGAGACTCACTATGTGAGTTATGTTTTCTGCCTTTTGTGTTGGTACCGTGGGTACTAAGCAGGGTGATGTACCACTGGTAGCGCCCATTTGGCCTGACCAACTGCAGTTCCCTCAGCTGCTCAAAACGTTTTGCAGGCTTCCCATACGAGCCTCTGGTTAGAGATGACTTTTGTCTCTTTCCCGGGCTCCAGCAAATTGCACCACAGTCCCAGAGCACTTTGTTTGACTGTGTGGCCTCTGTCTGCCAATCCTTGGCATAGCAAGGCTTTTCTGAGGAGTCTTTGACCTCCCTCCCCCCCCCCTCTCCCCATCCCCCATATTAGGAGTCCTCTCCCAGACTGAGTTCAGAGTCACGGGCTCTAGGATAGCTGTGGCAGCCATCCACTGAGGTTTTCTAGTTGGGTCGACGGTTCACGGACCCACGGCCACTGGGGAGATAAGCAAACAAACATTATCTAGCTTCTTGTGTCCCTGTGGGTCACGCAATTGTCTTAGGCACATGGGGAAGCTCTGCTTAAGCCACCCCCCTCCTCACGTGCCCACTTAGGGAGTTCATGCTTAAGTTAAGAGTTTTCTGCTTTTTGCGGACTCTACTAAGTGCATGAGTGCTTTTTTGGTGCACCGTTCCTTCAAGGTCTTTGTCATCTTTCACCCGGAACCGGCACTCGCTCTGCTGCTTTCCGCGCCTTCAAACTACCAGAAAACAGGGTGTGGGCCCCCGTCTGCTGTCTTTGGAGTTGCTTTATAAGTGCGCAGCTGATGTTCGGCATTACAATTGCGTACTTCTTTTCATTAGGAGATCTCTCCGTACTGTGTTGCGAGACACTTTCTCAGGGTGGATCATCCAAAAGCAATCTCTTAAAGTGGTCGGCACTGTTCATGGAATAGCCAGGGTATGCACTCAAGTTCGAGACATGCCCCCTTTCGCGGGATATATCCTGCAGGTGTTTGGAAAACGCATGCTGCATTTATTCCCTTGCTTTTGCTTGACTTACTTTCCAAAGTTTATGTTGCTTTGCTAACTTATGCTCTTACGAATTTGCGCGTTGACAAATTTTTTCCTTGGTTCAGAGAATCTTCAAATCGCTTTAGCTAACACAAGTTTCGCTCCCAATCGTGGACGAACTCAGTGAGTTTTGTTGCGCTATTTTAGACACTGCTATGATGTTTATATCGTGTCTGAACACTCTTTTGATTGGCATGCTTTCCGTGTATCTAACTCAGGTTGATGTGACGATTGCCTCAGTTACTGATAAGGGGTAGCGTCATGTTCGGTTTGCCTGTAACTAGAAGTGGTTTACTATTTTATAGTACTTCCTATTTAGAAGTTTTTCGTCCTTAAGAGGATACGGAATCTAGTCCTTTGAATAGGATAAGACTAGTGCAAATATTAGGACTTTCTTTTGAAGATTGTGCTTCGACCTGAGCGCTCCCTTCCTTCCATTCCTCTGTTGCGATCTGATTGCATATTGAGAGCATGGAAGGTAAGGTATAACTTGAAAAAGTAAATTTACCCCGCTAAGCAAAGCGGGGATATTTACAAGAGTTATACTTACCTTCCATGCGTCCAGGCCCACCTCCCCTCTTGTTCAGGCCTCGGTGGAATGTTAAGTGAGGGATATTAAAGGTATTATGGAGGTCAGGGCTGGGCTGGTAACTACATTTTTAAGGTCGGTTAGAATTGCATTAGAATCAGGTCATTGGACCAGATTGCATATTTATAGCATGGAAGGTAAGTATAACTGGCGTAAATGTCCCCACTACGCTTAGCTGGGTAAATCTGAGGTACATGTATAAGGAAAGTATAAAGTTGAGTATGTATTGAAGGGGAAGATTTAAGTTCAGGGCTGTGTTTTTCTGTTGATGTAAATTATGAGGGGTGAAGGTGGGTATGCAAATAGATGGTGGGTAAGTGAGTGGAAGTTAGTTAGGTGAGGAGGGATTGGGTGGAGAGGTGAGTGGAAGATTGGTAGGTGAGTAGAAGGTTGAAAAGTGATTGGATGGCATGGGTGCTTTCTGGTAGGGTACATAATGAGTAAATGGTGGGTGTCATGACTTAAACGATGGATTGGTGATAAAGAAAGTGTAGGTGAATTGATAGGATAGGTGAAAAAAGAAGGATAAGAATGGTGAGGTAGGTCTGGAGGATGCGATGTGGGATAGCTTATAGTGAGTGAGTGCAATGGGATGATATGTGGGACAGGGTGGGAGGGAACGTGGGATGATGGGATGGTATGTGGGACATGTGGTGGGGTCATCAGAATTTCAGGTGTGATGGCATCTGGATCATGTGGTGGAATAACATCTGGATGTCAAGTATGATTGCATGTAGTAGAAAGGGTGCATGACATGTAGGACAGAGGGTGGAAGTTGTGTTATCAGTAGCTAAAGTATTTGTATCATTTTTGATGCATAGATGTTTTAATTTCCTGTTTCCAGCTCTTAAAGAAGCATCCCAAACTATTTATTCAAGATGAAATTAACCTCGGGGCAATATTCCAAAGTGGTCTTATGGGTATCACCTTTCCTGAAGCACCCACCGTCAAGTCAGCCTGTCACTTTTTTGTAAGTATTTATAACCTTCCATTCTTGGTTTAAAACATCTGTTGCTTTCCTGTTTTTAATGCTCTAAAGAGGTGCAATGGCTCATACTCGTATGTAGAAAAGTACCGGGTTCGATTCCCGCCTAAGTGCTGCATTGTTTCCTTGAGCATGATACTTTACTCTACTTGCTCCACTCTTCTCAGCTTTGCGATGGACTGGCGTCCTGTCCAGAGGGAGTCATATGCTCTCATCCACTTGCGCCATGGAAACAGGGTATAAAAAGACCGGCTCCATGGACCTAAAGGCTCGGATGGATTTAACTTGATGATTAGTTTAGAGATCAGATATGTTCATTTTACAAATAGAGAACCAAAATAGAAACAGATGTGTGGCGAAACCTTTTTGATATCTTGTTCTAATGGGGAGATTTTTTAAAGATGTAAGTGAAATGTAGAAAAGTAACGTCCCCACCCTGATTGTGCTTGAGTAAATTGGATTTCAAATCTGTTTAAAGAAATGTTATATAGAGCTTCCCATATGTTTATTATAACTGATGAATAAAAAGGTTTTAAAGGAATATTCCCATGAATTTTTATTTTCATTTATATGATAGAGGGCTATTACAGAACAAATTTGTAAAAAGGAAAATGTATTTCTTAAAAAAAAGTTTTTCATTTTTCTCTTAATAAGATTATTAGTTACATATAAAGATGGGCAAAGCATGTTCTTGCATAGTGCATGTCATACCCATCTTGACAATTAAACAAAATAATATTTCTGATAATGCAGAAAGGTAATTAATTTTCAAAGAATTGCATTAAAAATGGCTTGGAACTTTCAATATGACATCACACTACACTTCAAGGATGATTTTAAACACACTGGTGAAATCTTTGAACTTCAAAACGGAATAAGATATTACCTTGGTTTTTACACCAATTTGTCTCTTCAATAGTTCTCTATCATATATATGAAAATGAAATTACTTTCTTTTTCTTGCTTTTAGTTTCATTTTCATTCAGAATGAACATGTTTGGCTATGAAGCTAACACCTTAAGATTTTTTAAAGGATCTTAGAGGTCTGCTTGGGCCATTCATTCTCCAGCCTGTTAAATGTGTGACAGACTGCACAATTAGCCCTTGCAGGTCTCTGGGAGTCCCCTGGGGATCTGCTAGGGCCACTTTCCAGCCCATTATGTGTGTGTGTGTGGGTGTGTGTGACAGACTGCACAATAGCGCTTGTAGTTCCCTGGGAGTCCCCTGAGGATCTGCTATGGCCATTTTCCAGCCTGTTACATGTGTGACAGATGAGTGGTCCAAGTATAGTTTTCTATAATTTCTTAAAGAATATTTATCTGTCCTGTTATCTGCATCTTTAGCGCCAACTCTCTCTCACTCTCTCTCTTTTTTTTTTTGCATTTCAGAAAATCTAGGAATGAAATTGAAAGAAGATTTTGTTTTTGTATAGGTGCTTATCAATTTATCTTAAAATCTTTAGTGGTCAATTTTTATGGGGTCATTTTTTGTATATACACTTCACTGCATTACTTAAGCAGTTCCATTGTCAGCCTTCACAAGATTTTGAAACACAAGTGTTTGTCATTTTGTTTGTTGTTGTCTGAAAATATTTTGTTGATATCAGAGAAAAAGGAGTTCTATGTGATTGAATGTATTTCATTTATTTTACAGACCACCTTTATCACCCAAAGCGAAAAAGAACCTGCATTTCAGCAGTGCATTGCAGACCACGGAAGATCATTGCTTGAGTTTTCTCTCAAGGTAGTATATCCTGTTAACATATCTAGGGCTGTTTCTGATTCTTGTATACTTTTCTTTCCTTGGCTCTTAGGTTTTTTGGGATAAATGAGATGTGCATGATGAAAACCAAAGCAATTTCCATAATTAATAATCATAACACAGATATCGCGATATGGAGATATACCACAATATTTTTGTCCATTGTAATCGATATCTCATTTACCCATGTTCAAGATACCTTTTGGAAAGTTTTATTTGAAAACTATAAAAATTGCATGATACATGTATAAGGGAGCGCATCAAAGGTTATTCCCAAAGAATCTTTTTCTGTTGCGAAATTTGTACATTTGTATTATTACATACCTGATACCTCACTTCAAAGACCAAAAGAATTATTCTTATAGAAATATTTCTGTGGATTTTCATTTTCTCCTATATGATAGAGGGCCATGAAAGAAACAAGTTAGTGTAAAATTCATTTTTATATCTTATTCCGTTAAGCAGTTGTTGCACTTTCACCATCCTGTTGAAAAGTGACTTTGCAGTGTACAGTGTGATGTTATGATTGCAGATCCAAGACAATGATTGTAATTTCTTTGAAAAGTAATTTCTGATTTCTAGAATGGAAACATTTTTGTTTAATTACTGAGGTGGAATGTGACATGAACTTTACAAGAACGAGCTGCCCATCTGCATATGTTCATAATGCTCAAAATGAAAAAAAAATACATTTTCATTTTATTAGGGTGTTTTGACATCAGGAGATCATGTGACTTTGTTTATATCACCATTTTGTTGGTCAAAACCACTGTCGTCTGCTGTATACTTAATTAGACTTACATACGTTTGCATGTTGTTATATAAGAATATTTTTTGTAAGATAATTATGCTGGAATCTTGCTGTGCCGTTGGTTGCACTAATGGATATGTGCGGAGGAATGAAAAGACATTTTCTCGATTTCCGTCTGATCCTGATTGATGTTTGAAGTGGGTTTCTGCTGTAAGATGCAACGGCTTTCAACCTACAGTAGGCCTCTTACACTAGGATTTGCAGCGAGCACTTTGTATCAGGTATGTAGGCTTTGTCTGAGTATAACGAACAATCAGATGGTGTTAACGTTTAAGTTACTCTTCATATACTCGGTGAAAATATAACTTACTTTAAAAAAATATGAAGAAAAATCGGAAGCGAGCTAAAAACTGCAATCAGTCAAATTTGCTGAACTGGTACTGATAGGTTAGCATGTAGTATGTTTGTTGTACGTGTGATGTAACTGAGCTGTGTGAAGACGCGTGAATTGAACGATGACGCTGCCCTGCAAAATGGAGTCCAGTTGAGTTAGAATTACGTAATGAAATCCCTCTATAGAAATACATAAAGAATTATTTTGGATCTGCAATTATGACATCACACTTTACACTGCGAGGTCACTTTGAAGTGCAATAACTGCTTAACAGAATAAGATATCAACATATAATAAGATATCAAGAAGATATTCACCAGTGTGTTTCTTTAATAGTCCTTTATCATTTGAGAAAATGAAAATTCATGGGAATATTCTTTTAAATTACTTAGTTCATATCCTCTGTGGAGCACTCAGGGACTTTTATCTCATCCTTTCTGGAAGGAATTTATACAGTTTTGGCATAGGCATATAGGCCCAATATTTTCTATAGTGGGGGGAAATGTATTGCTGTAATTATTTAGTTTTTTATTCTTACAATATTTTTCCCAAATTTCCTTAAATTTTGGTACAAAATATTAGCAAGAGACCTGTTTTCACTTTTCAGATTTTCTTGACCGTTTTAATTTCCTCTGAATGTATGCATTGATTTGGCCTGATAATCATCCTTGGGGACATTTCTCCTCACCCACTTTGGGGGACATTCCCCCTCATCCACCTTGGGGCTATTTTTTCTACCCACCTTTGGGGCCGTACCCCCTCACCCACTTTGAGGGGACCTTCCCCCTCGTCCACCTTGTGGCCATTTCCCCTACCCACCTTTGGGGCCACTCTCCCTCACCCACCTTGAGGGGCCATTCCCCCTCACCCACCTTTGGGGCCATTCTCCCTCACCCACCTTGAGGGGCCATTCCCCCTCACCCACCTTTGGGGCCATTGGCCTCGCCCACCTTTGGGGCCATTCCCCCCCCTCACCCACCTTTGGGGCCATTGCCCCTCACCCACCTTTGGGGCCATTCCCTCTCACCCACCTTTGGGGCCATTCCCCCTCACCCACCTTTGGGGCCATTCCCCCTCACCCACCTTTGGGGCCATTCCCTCTCACCCACCTTTGGGGCCATTCCCCCTCACCCACCTTTGGGGCCATTGCCCCTCACCCACCTTGAGGGGCCATTCTCCCTCACCCACTTTTGGGGCCATTCCCTCTCACCCACCTGTGGGGCCATTCCCCCTCACCCACCTTTGGGGCCATTCCCCTCACCCACCTTTGGGGCCATTCCCCCTCACCCACCTTGGGGGCAATTCTCCTCACCCACCTTGGGGCCATTCCCCCTCACCCACCTTGGGGGCCATTCTGCCTCACCCACTTTGGGGGCCATTCCCCCTCACTCAATACAAAATTGATTGTTATGGATTCCTGGTGTCAAAGGGGGGGGGGGGAGCGGAGGATGGAGGAGGGCTATTCTTATGTAATATGCTTACCATTGTATAGCAGTCTATAATGACTGCATATTATTTTACTTCAAATTTATTTTCATAGGGTATCGGAGGTGCTGTTTCTAGATATCTAGTGGAATACATGGCAGACATTTTGTTTACTTTGAACAAGAACTACTTTTCCTTGTTGTCATGCTGGTTAACAGACCTTATGTTGAGTGCAAGCCTTGAACTACCACTGGTTACCAAGGAACAAAGAGAGCAGTTTGGCCGATCTGTCTTGAGGTATGTTACTTAAGATTATCCTTTTTTGTCAATGTTGGTTTTGTTAAAGATCTATTTGTGAGCTTAATTGGAAGAAAATATGCTATAAACCTCAAAGAAAAAATTGATCAAAATCTATTAAAAACTGACCATTTTATAGCATTTTTAAATTTAGAGCCTTATTATAATAAATTGTGCAAATTGTATTGTAATTTTTTGCATTTCCTATTATGTTGGTTTTGGTGAGCATGTGAAGCATAATGCGAACCTATGTAATGGTGATTTCGTCCGTCCATCTGGCCGTCCACAGTTTTTTCTGAGATATCCTCAGAAATGTTCAAGTTTTTTTAGATTTCCCTAGAAAATGTTCAAGTTTCTTCAGCTTTCCTCAGAAAAAGTTAGTTTCTTCAGATATCCTTATGGAAGATTTTCAGAGACACTTAAGACAGATGGAAGACTAGTTTCCTTAAAAAGTCTACAAAACATTTGATATTTTCTTAGAAGATAACTGGAAAATAATTTTCCAATATTCTTCAGAGATCCTCAAGCGCCTCTCCTGTAGCACTGGAGATTTAAAATCCTTAAAACTCTATTTGGGCCCCAACGGTTCAGGCATGATTATTAAACTCCGCCTTTATTATTGTGGTCATTTGCATAAAGTTGCTACAGTATATGATCTGACCAGACCTTTTTTATTTAGTATGCTCGGTCAGGGAGTGTGACAGGATGTGACTGCATATGGACATAGGGAGGGATGCCATGTGGGACATGGATGGGGCTATGCTGGACATATGATATAATGTATACCGTGTGGTATACACCAATAGCTATATCAAGCATAATTATTTGCCCTTTTTCTTATTCAACAAGTCATTTGCATATAAGATATTATATAAACTGACACTTTCATACATAGTATGCTCAATCAGGGACTCTGATAGCTAGGATGAGACTTCTTATAGGGCCTATGGGATGTCATGTGGGACATTAGATGGGATGCCATGTGGGACATGGGGTGGGATGCCATGTGCAACAGGGTAGAATTTCATGTAAATATATGGTGGAATGCCATGCGGGACATAGCGTGGAATGCCATGGGATGGAATAGGATGTGGGACATGGGATGTCATGCGGGACATGTGGTCCCACCCCATTTTAACAAGTCATTTGCATATAAGTTATTATATGAAGTGACACTTTCATACATAGTATGCACAATCAGGGACTGTGATAGCTAGGATGAGACTTCTTATGGAGCCTATGGGATGTCATCTGGGACATGGGGTGGGATGCCATGTGGGACATGGGGTGGGATGCCATGTGAAACAGGGTGGAATGCCATGTGGGACATGGGGTGGGATGCCACGAGTAACACAGAGTGTGACATAGGTTGGGATGCCATGTGTGACAGGGTAGGAGGCTATGTGGGACATAGGGTAAGAGGCCATTGAGGCATGGGATGTGATGCCATGTGTGACATATAGTAGGATGTCATTGGGAGGGATACCATGTGGAACATATGGTTGGACATAAGGTGGGACATCAGGTGGGAAGCCTCTGATGCAGGACATAAGGTTGGATGCCATGAGGGACATAGGGAGGGATGACATGTGGGATTCATGTGGGACATACATGTAGGATGGGATCCATGTGGGACATAGGGTGGGATGCCATGTGGGTCATAGGGTGGGGTGCCATGTGGGACATATGTTGAAATGTCATGTGGGACATAGGGTGGGATACCATGTGGGACATATGGTGGAATGCCATGTGGGACATATGGTGGAATGCCATGTGAGACACTGTATGGTGGAATGCCATGTGGGAGATATGGTAGAATGCCATTTGGGACAAGGCATGGGATGTCATGTGGGACATGAGGTGGGATGCCATTTGTGACATGGGATGTGATTTATGTGTGACATAGGGTGGAATGCCATGTGGGTCATAGGATGGGATGCCCTGTGGGACTTAGGATGGGATGCCCTGTGGGATAAGGGATGGGATGGAATGCCACGTGGGACATGGGATGTCATGTGGGACATGGGGTGGGATGCCATGTGGGAGATATGGTGGAATGCCATGTGGGACATGGGGTGGGATGCCATGTGGGACATGGGATGCCATATGGGACTTAGTGTGAGATGCCATTTTTATAATTGGCCGGGTCATATGATATGGCAGGCCTCCTGGTAAACCATTAAAAACCTTTAAAACCTTTAAAAACCTTTATTGACAAATTAAACCTTTATTCCTTTCAAAATAACCTTTAAAACCTTTAAAAACGTTTATTTTCAAAGTAAAGTAAGGTAAATGAAACTTCACTAAGTAATGGACTTTTTGCGCCACCAACTGCGTTTTGCCCCAGAATATGCTCATTGTATGAAAATTTATTCCATGAGTTAACCTTTATAAACCTTTTTATTTAAATCCAAAACCTTTAAAAACCTTTATTTCAACTTTTCCAACCTTTAAAAAAACCTTTATTTAGAAAAAGAGTCACTGGGAGGCCTGATATGGGTGTCAATTTGCATGGGCATGCGAACCATGACAGTATTTACCGTTCTAGTTTAATTGAATTACAGCCATTGTTTTTCAAGCATGTAATTAAAAAGTTTTGTAACGAACTTTAGTGTTAAGTTTTTAAATTTCATTCATGCCGGCTATAAGTAAAGCAAAGTGTTACATTTCGGGGACATTGATCTTGTAAAGCCTCATAATCCTTATCACATATGAGACTAGCATTGTCTTGTGTCCCCTGAAGGGTAAGGTCTAAGTAATGAAGATGCTTAGTAAGGAATGAGCTCAGTCCATGTTTCAAAAGTGTGAATTCTGGCCACATCAACCCTGAATAGTTAGCTATTAATGATAATGAATTGATATATTATCTTGTTTCTAAGCTGTTTTTGCAGTGGAATTGTATGGATTATGCATTTATTATTGGCCTTAAGTTTTGTGATAATATAGTCATTATCTCAGTCCAAGGTAACCTTCCTATTCATAATGAAAACATGTGCTCAAGAAGGGTAATGACTATGTCTGATAACCAGGTTTAATTTGGCAGGATAGGTTGTTTTGATTTGTATCGAGTCTGGCGGTCATAGCATCAGTTTGGCATGCTATAGAGGTCCCTAGTTCAATGCCCAGTTGGCCTTCATTCACCAGTGCTTCACAGCTGGTTTATCAACCTGCCGTGTTTATCTCTATATAACCTTAGCTGTTGAGAAAGGGGTGTAAAATATGTATACCTACCAACCTACAATCAAGAGATTTTTTTATTGTATGCCAATGTGAGATAATTTGTGATGTAGTATATCAAGGTTACTCATATCTTTAGAATGACTGTGTTTATCATCTTTGGGTTGAGATCAAGTTTCTGAAAATGTTATCGACTTTATCTTCCAACTTATTTAGTTAAATCAATACTAGAGCGCAAAGGCCCATCAGACCGGTGCTTATCCCTGGTTTCCTTTGCGTAAGAGAGTCTATCCATCACAGGTCAACTCCCCAGCAGTGCTCTGGTACTCATTTACAGCTAAGTGGACTGGAGCAAGTAGAGTAAAATGTCTTGCTTAAGGACACAATGCAGTGCCTGCGAAGGGAGTCGAAACTGGTTTCTTTCCCATATGAGCATGACTCAGTAACCACTGAGCCACTGCACCTTCAACTTGTATAGGTACAGGATTAAAATACACTGGATGAGGGAGAGGGGGGGGGGGGAATAAATGCTCTTTTGATTCTGCAGCTCCATAAAGAGCAACGTGATTTCCTATCTCTTCTCTCAAACTTTCCATTCTGATTATACTCTACTACACACTTTTGCACCTAAACTTTTGGACCTTTTTCATTTTCTGGGATTTTCTCTTTGTGGATGGGTGACCGCTTTTGGTAAGATTGCTCCTTTTTATTTTTACCCTCCCATTGTGACCAGGCCTACACTCCCTTTTCGGTACTTGTACAGAGGTTCTCGTATAGTAGTTCCGCAACTTTTTCTAGTTGCCTCGAGTCTCCCAGCCCTTGGTATTTTTTCCAATATGACCAAACGCTTCTGCCTTGACTCTCTCCCCCCTCCCCTCCCTTGACCTACCTGCTACCTCCATTGACCATTTCTCAGCCCCAGAACAAAAATTGTAATCAGGCCAATAACAAACCAGACAATTTCCGCCTTTCTCATCCACAAGGTGCTCCACGGCCTTGTCGGTACCTTCCCTAAGGTTTCCACCCTCAGATCTGGTGATCTTCTAGTGTACTGCACCAGGGACACTCAAGCCACCACCCTCCTCACCACCCTCCTCACCACCCTCCTCACCACCCTCCACACCACCCTCCTCACCACCCTCCTCACCACCCTCCTCACCACCAAAACCCTATACTGCATGATATCGACATAACAGTCACTCCCCACCGTTCCCTGATCTCCAGCAAAAGCATCATCAGAACCAGGGACCTTGCCTACTTGACCAATGAAGACCTCATTGAAGAACTTGCCAGCCAACATGTCACTGAGCCTCTTTATCTCATACTCAAGAGAGACTTCCTGACTTTTGCCACCCAAACTCTCCCCTCCCTCATCACTGCCAGCTATCTAAGAATCCCAGTTGCCCCCTACATTCCCAACCCTCTTCGATGTCATAAGTGCCAGAGGTATGGCCATAAAAAAATTTGTGCCACAACCAAGCACACTGTGGCAATTGTGGAGCTTTAGACCGTGACAAGGCCTCTTGCACCAACACCCCACTCTGTACCAATTGTGGCGGTACTCACCCAGCCAACCATCCCTGCTTCTCAAAAGACTGCCCCACCTGGCTGCAGGAAAAACAGATAACTTAAACTGAAAAGCCTTAATCCCAGCACCACTTACCTGGAGGCCAGGAAGCAATTCCTGCTTCCCTTCACACCAAACCTTCCTACTCAAGCACAGTCTCCTCAAACACCATGATCCCCCCTCCCTCCCTCTTCCCCTACAGCAACTAAAACTGACTCACATGCCAAATCTAACCTCACCTGGCTCTTCTTACAGAGTCCTAATCCCATTGCCTTTGCCAACAACCCAACCACACCCATTACACAAACCACCTCCACCACATCTCTTTCCAACCTTCCTTCTTTTTCTAACCCCCTCCCCCGTCCCCTACCCCAACACCTCAAATGCCATCAAACTCAAGCCAACCTGGCCAACAAACCAACAAACAGCCCATTATGCAAACCCAGCCAACCATCCCTCCTACTCAAAAGACTACCCCACCTGGCTTCATTTAAAACAGATAACTAAACAGAAAACCCTTAATCCCAGCATGTATGACACTAAAGAGAACATTGATTGTTCGATTATTGAACCCACCAAACATACTCGCCCAATTAAAAAAAAAACCAACACTAACTCCCCGGAGAGTGCTCAACGTTAACCCCCGACCTGCCTTCACCCTGCTGCAGGCTCCCTCACCTATATTGACCTGTTCCCCCAACCTCCTTGATTGTAGCTGGACGGTCACTGCTAACCTCTGCTGTAGTGACTGCAGTACCCTCTCCTTTTTCATTTCAAGCATCAAACCCCTACAGACCACACCCTCATCTGGAACCTTAAGAAAGCCAAGTGTAGCCTTAAAAAGCCAACTGGCCCTTTTCGAAACCCTCTGCAACTCACCTCTCCCCATCTTATCTATCCTCAACATCACCAGGTGCTCCATTCCCCAAATTCTTCCCCCCCTTCCTCCACAAGCCCTGGTTCAACGATGACTGCAAGACCGCCATGAAGAACAGGAAAAAAGCCCTCAGAAACTTGAAAATCGTGACCACTCACAAACTCGACCTCTTTTGCATCAGCCGTTACAAAGCCAGGCACACTATCAAGGACAGTAAAACCAACACTTGGAGTAACTTCATCTCTTCTCTCACCACCAATACCCACACTAAAAAGATTTGGAGTATGGTTAACAGCTTCCATGGCAGGATGGGCAAGTCTTCCATCTCTCCTGGGATAGTAATCTCCTTACTGGGAAAAAGGATATCGCTAACTGCCTTGCCGCCTCTTTCAGCAACATCTTGTCCTCGGCCAACTACCCCAATGTTTTCAAAGCTAAAAAAGCTTGTGACGAAACCCTGAGTATTACCTTTCCCTCTGACAACACCGAGAGCTACAACACCCTCTTACCCTATCTGAATTAAAGCAAGCCATCCACAATGCTGGCTGCACCTCCAAGGTCCCTGATAACATCCCCTACCAGTTCCTGAAACACCTCCCCAACAAGGCGATCGCTACCCTCCTCACCATTCTGAACTACATTTGGTCCTCGCACTCCTTTCTCCCTATCTGAAGGACAACTATCATCACCCCTTTCCCCAAACCAGGGAGGGACAGCACCGTCCTCTCCAGCTACCGCCCCATCGCCTTCACCTGCTGTCTTTGTCAAATTATAGAAAGGATCATTAACCAGAGACTAAACTGGTTCCTTGAGACCAACAGAATCCTCTCCCCTCACAAAGCGGCTTCCGGAAACGTCACAATACCTTGACCAGTTAATCACAGTCGACACCGCTATCCGGGAATCCTTTGTTAGAAAGAACACCTAATTGCCATCTTTTTCGACCTCGAGAAGCTTTCGACACTACTTGGAAATACGGCATTACCCGCAAACTTCACGCCATCGGCCTCAGAGGCCACCTTCCCATCTTTATTCAAAACTTCCTCTCATCCAGGCAGTTCCAAGTTCGTATTGGCCACACCCTCTCCAACCAGTACCCCCAAGAGGAGGGCGTCCCCCAAGGCAGCATCCTCTCACCCACTCTCTTCAACCTGAGCATTAAGGACATACATTGCCGCAATAACTTTTGCAACATTGGACAACCTAAGCCCCAACAAAAAACGTGCCCTGATTTTTTGTACCAAATCGTGGACGAATTAAAACTTTACAAAAACTTCACCATCTTCTACTTATCCCCTAGCTTTCCTCTTGTTAAAAATAGGCTCCAACTCAGTCTCAGCCAGCTGCAAGACTGGTGCAACAATAACGGTTTTAAATTCTCTAAAGACAAGACCGTGTGCATGCACTTTTGTCATTTCAACAACCTCCACCCCAACCCTAACCTCGTGCTCAATGGAAATTGCATCCTTAAAGTTGACACACTAAGTTCCTGGGTTTAAGCCTAGACCCCAAACCCTCCTACAAGCAACACATCACCAACCTGAAACAGAAATTCAACAGCTCCCTCAACATTCTCTGCCTCCTCTCCAACACCACTTGGGGTGTGAACGCCATGCTCTCCTCAAAATCTTCAGGCTCACCATTCGTACCAAGCTCGACTATGGCAATATTGTCACTGTGCCGCTCACAACTCTTACCTCAACCACATCAACAACATCTCAAATGAAACCCTCATGCTTTGTCTGGGTGCCTACATGATCTCCCCCATTACCAGCCTTCACATTGAAGCCAACGAACCCCCTTTCTGCTAAGGTGTAGAAAGCTTAGCCTCTCCTACGCCTTTAGAGCCCTCTCCAAAACCCAGAACCCTGTTTACAACCTCATTATGTCCCCATTTTCTCCACCCTCTTTGATAGGACTAAAACCCTAACCCCTCCCTTCAGCTTACGCATCAAATCAGACCTCCATCTTAGCATCAACCCTGCCACTCTTGGCACCTTCTCCTGGCTCTCTTTTCCTCCCTGGGCCACCCCTCCCTTTTATCTGCCTGGGCCTCTCCACTCATCACAAAACCCAAACCCACCCTAACCTCTGTATCAATCTCCACAACCAAATCAAAGACCAACTCTCAAACTGCACCTCCATCTATACTGATGGCTCCAAGGAAGGCAACAAGACAGCTGCTGCTGCCATCATTCCAAGACATCACCCTCAGTAGCAGGCTTCCCGACTTGTCGGCCGAGGCCAAGGCCATCCTCCTCACCCTCAATTTTATTGAGTACTCCTTGCTCAGCCACTTTGCCATCTTCTCTGACTCCAAGGCTGTCCTTACTTCTCTCAATCTTAGATGGAATAACCCCACATTCCACCTCATCCTCCGTAAACTCCTTTCGACCTCCCCCCTCCCCTTGCAGGAAAAGTATTCTTTTCTTCTGGATACCCAGCCATGTTGGCATCCCTGGCAATGACAGACGTGATGCAGCCACTAAGCTTGCCCTCAACCTTCCCTCTACCCCCTTTCCCAAAACCCTTCCTGACATCAAACCGCTCATCGCTTCCCTTTTTTGTGACTGCTGGCAAACTCAAGGGACTTCCAAATTGATAACAAACTCCACGTCATCCAGCCCACCATTTTGACAAACCCACCATCCACAACCTCTTCTGTGTCGACAACGTTGACATTGGCTCCTCCTCCCACCCCTCTGCAAAAATTTCCATTGCACCCTCACAGTCCATCACGTCCTCCTTGTTCAACCTTCCCAGAGCTTCCCTTGCTCCCCACAACTCAATTGCCGAGCTCTTCCAGAAAAACCCTACAGATAGAATT
Source organism: Chiridota heheva (assembly GCA_020152595.1). NCBI lineage: Eukaryota > Metazoa > Echinodermata > Holothuroidea > Apodida > Chiridotidae > Chiridota > Chiridota heheva. The sequence goes on from JAIGNY010000711.1 coordinate 1,158,766, forward strand.
ATCTCCTTCCTTCATCATGCTTCCTCTACAAACATAGTCCTCCTCTCCCACCCCCACCCCTCTCTCTACTTTTTCACCCATGCACTTCCTCTTTTGATCCTAGCTTTTTGGCTTTTAGTTCCTGTGTTTTTCTCAATTTCCCCATTTTTTTCCTTCTTACCTCTGGAATGATCTAACCTCTCAGGCACAATTTGACCCTCGCTGTTGTGGTACCATTAAGCCCTCATCGAACAAACAAACTGACCAAAGGGTTGAACTCTCTGCCACATGACCCCAATCAGGGCATAATTCCCAGAGAGACATGTCCCCCCACTTTTTAGGAGAATTTTAAAAATTCAGTGCATTTGGGGAAAATTTGCCTCTTGTCCTTCCCCACTTTTTTAAATAAGAGGCCCCCCCTTTCCATTCCTCCCCTTCACCCCAGTTTTCAAGATGAGAATCATGGCCTGGACCCCATTGAAATTCTACATGTAGCAAGAATAGATTTTCCCATTATTTTCAGTGACTAAGATTTAGAAAAGAAATTTAAATGATTACATTAAGATTTAAGTGTTTTCCCAGTCAGTCATACATCACAAATTTCTTATGAATTGAAGCTACAGCTACATTTTGAGCTATAACTCAAAAACTAAAAGTGCTTTTTTCAAAATTCAAAAACTGATCTGTTAGATTTTAGTTCTCTCTCATCCAATAATAGTAATAATGTTAAGATTTATAAGGTGTCAAAATCTATATAAATTGTCATTCACGCTGTACAAAAATAGTGAAATTAAAGTAAAATTGATTTACAAATAACGATAGCAAATAAGTTATAAACTAAACTTAATTTACCCAAAAGTAAAATCAACAATTATCATGCTAAACAAAGTATCATAAATAGTACAAAAAATTTAAAAAAACTGTAAATATATCCGTGACAAACTTTAATACAAACGTAGGTTTAAAATTTAAGAAATCAAATTATTTTTTATTTTTTTAAATAGGTAACGATTTGGACTGTTTCATTTCCATTGGCAAGCAAATAATTTATTCCTTTATAAATTATACTTGGTCGAGGCACTGTCAGAAAAAATTGTTCATTTGTTCCAAGAATGTACTTTGTTGATGTTTTAATTTTGCAGGTAATAGATGCCAAATTATGCAAACATTTGTCAAGGAATTAAAAAAGTTCAATACAATATTAAATTTAACCAATATAGATAATGCTACATGTCCATAGACCTTTTAGTTAATTAACTAATGAAATGATTTAATTTGATTTGCTATGAAGCTTTGTATCGTTTTCATGAGGAAACTTAGTCATTTGCAAGACAAGGGACACCTTCAATTAAAAGACAAGGTTATATGAAAGATCTTTGGACAGGTAGAGGCAACAGTATGTATAGCTAATTTGCTTAAAGTAGCAAAACTTCCCATCAAAATCAATTAGAAATTGCCATTTTTACTCATTTATTTTTTATTTTTAGGTGATATTGTGCAAATTTCTTATTTATACGGAGTTGGAACTAATTATAAAATTTCCCATGTTTCTGAATAAAGGTCTTTCCACCGTAACAGAAATAATATCAATGTAGTGAATACATCTTTACATACTTTCTCAATTAATGTACTTTTCATCGCAAAGTTACATGGGGGATGTTCATCACATATACTGTTGTTTTTTTTTTTTGTTCTCCCGCCAATTCCTGATTTTCCTGCGGTTATAACCATATAAAGGTTAGGGGATATTGAGCCACAACATTTTAAGAGAGAAGATATTTTTGCCAGACTGAAATCAAGGAAGGATTATGTAAAATTACATACTAAGAATTTTAAAGATGTATGGACAGGTAGAGATTGCCTATTCACCAGAAAGACTAAATTCTGAACTGAGCAGTCTTTAAATTATAACAGTAGCACCTGTAATTTCTGAGTTATGGGAATTAAAAGTTTGAAGAATCATGGCGAAATATTTCTTTGAAACCTACCCGCACCCAACACCTGAGTTTGTCCTGAAAACTCGGGTATGACAATTACTAGCCCATTTTCCTGTTCAGTGTATTGTGTTTCCACTCCAAACAATGATTGTTTATCTGCCATTCTCATGCATACCACAGACAAGTAATCCAAGGTTATTTGTGTGTATAAGATTACACAAAGCCAGAGCTGAATAATCAAGGCACTTTTGTGATTGAAATCACTCATCCATGTTAGGTGTCTTAGAGGGAGAGTTTTATTTTTTCAAACTGGTCATAAAAATAGTTGTGTATTATATATGCCTGAGGTGATGTGTGCATTAACTGTGAATGATTGATGGACCAATTCTCCTAAGGATAGATATTGCTTGATGTGTTGAATGAATGCAAAAGTTGTGACATATGAAAGAGAGGACAGCTTAAAATCTTAAATGTAATTGTTTAAATTTCAGTCACTTAAAATAATTGTACTTTTTTGTCCTGCAAAATTTCAATAGAGGATATGATGAAGATTCAAATTCTCCTGGTCACATTCAGCTGCTCCTATTCAAAGAATGATTGTAAAGAATTGAATTACACTAAGAATAAAACATGGAAATTCATAGGTTTTCTTGTTGTTTATGTCACAAAATTACAATAGAATTTGCACAATTTATTATGATTAGCAGAATGTTCTAACAAATCACAAAGATCATTGCACTTTCGTTAAATTTTGGTATGAGGAGAATAGTGTTGTGATCAACATGCTATTTCAAATTTAAGTTTAAATTTAATTTTTCTTAAATTTTGTTTGAATTTGTTTAGTATTGATGAATCAGAAACAAGTTGAAGGTTCCTTGGTTTATACTGCTCATTTCAAAACCAAGTTGAAACCACAGAGGGGCAAAAGCCCTCGTCTAATGGCTCAGGCCTCTTAGCCCATCTGTGATGTCATACCTGCATAAGCAGTATAAACCAAGACAAGGCACATTTGACTTGAATCCTTATCAATAGCAGAAGCTATTCTCCAATTTCTTCATGACTTGTCCTTCTCCTTAAAAATTTGTTTCAGCAAATCATAACTAACAAATTTAATGGAGCAAATTAACTTAATTAAAATAACTGCTCAACCACACATTAAGGACTTCATCTATTGCTAATGTGATACTCAACACCAACTTCCACAACAAGCCAGAACCAACAGAAAACTAGTACACTGAGCCATTGATAAGGGAAGTTTGATCCTATTTACTTGTGGTTTTTAAAATAAAGAGAAAAAGCATGACTCCCACCTGCTTATCTATCACTGCTTATTTATCAGGTGGAGTCTGACTGTTTGAAACTTTAAGCTTAGAGTTAATCTTCCTCACTAATCATGTATGTAAACCAGGTTCAAGAACAAGCCAGATTTAGGACTGGTCTGGAAATTGTGTGATTTTAGATTTTAGATTGTTATGTCACCAGACAAATGTATCCAAAGGAGCCTTTAATCTGTTTGATTATGGTTAATCAAGCAGAATTAACACAGTTATTTATTTAGGTCATGGCCGTTGAAATGACAGGAGTAATGTAGAGGCAGGTAAATAATTGATGGTATTTTTTTACCCTTTGCTTTCCATTGTGTTATCACACTTTATCTGTAGAGAAACATTTATTGTGTAATGTGCTTTGCTTAAATCTTATGTATTGTTTGGTTCTGGAGATTGTCTTTAAACCTGTAAGCTGACTTTTTTTTCTTTTTTTTGTGATAAATTTGTGTAAATACCTGACAGTGTAATATTTAAGAAAAGAAAGAGCAAGAAAAAGATTGGGAATAAGTTTTTAACATATGCTTATTTTTTACAGCTTTCTTTCACAATTATATTCTGTTCCATGTATTCCATTTTACTTTTCTATTCTTTCAATGTTTCTATTTTTAAATATTTATTGAACATATTCCATTGCATCTATTCTATTTTGCATATTGGATGTTTGATTTGGAATCCTAATTATTTCTTGATAGAAATCGTGTCAACAAACGGCAAATGAAGGACATTGTAAAGGAGTTCAGTCTGATGTGCAGGGGCTTACATGGGACAGGCTATGCAGAGTGAAGTGATAACTTCATCTAAGGATGATTATGGAGGTGTTAGGGCTGATCCCCCTTCCCTACCCCGATCCCTGTACACCCCACTGGAGGTGCAAGCGATCCTACAGCTTTGTAAAAATGGGAGGCTCCAGATCATGTTGTGTACTTAAGGAGAAAAATGAAACCTTCATTTTGGAAATGCAAAATATCCTTTTCCTCATTCTGATTGGTTGAAAGCAGATTTTTCATTAGGAATTTTTGGTCCTTAGACCCCTCCAACCCGACACCCTCAATATTCTCAAAATCTGGGGTAATCCACATCATTCAACTCAAAAGACTTTCACACTTCATTGACTAGCAACCAGCTATTGTTACACCATACACAACACAGGGGTAATCCATACCTTCTTAACTGACAGTATCATCTAGTCTATTCACAGGTCACTTGTTAGCAACCAGCTATTGTTACACTGTACATAACAGGTCATTCATCTGGGGCTGAAGCCGCATAACTGCTATTCAGTGATGCAAATCAGATTAGTCCTAGGTTGAGCTTAAATGTAAATATACATTATATGCTGGGGAAGACTTTGTGCAAAACCCATGATTGATTGATGGACCATTCCTCCTAAAGATGGTTATTTCCTCATGTGAAATAGCACTTTATATTTGTTGATAGTCATTGTTTTGTAAAATTTGTATGTTGTTGCTTCTGTTGACCGTGCTTAACATGAGTGACGGGACAAATCTATGTCATGTGTTGATTCCATTCTTTAGTGTGTGCACCACTCTAATAATACATTTAAGGCTATTGCACACTGAACATGGCACGGCAAGTGATTCTTTTAAACAAATTTGAATAGAATCAAGGGAATAAAACATTTTGACCTCTTATTGTTGAAGATTAGGTTTTTATGCCCACTTGAGTGAAATGTGGCCTACTGTTACAATCACCCCCACTGTAGTGAATTTTTCTAAAGCTTGAACAAAATGGCATTTGTGCAAAAAAATTAATATCCTTAAAAAACCTCAATATTAATTAAATGATTAGTTCAGGGGTCAAGCAAGTCTCTCTTATGGGAAAGAAGACTTGAAAAGAAACAAAATGATGAAGAAAGCATTCAAATATCTTATTCCGTTAAGAAGAATTTCAAGTTTAGACTTTTTTCTTATCTGTGTAGAAATGACTGGTGTAGTAAGTCTACTATGGAAGGTGGTGCCCTCATTCTCACATTCTTAACAATTGTTAATGTATTTTACAGAAAATTTAATTAATTTTTTTAGTGTTTGAATTATTTTTCCTTAAACTTTCTTCAGGTGGTAAATTATAATTACCCTCACTAGATTATGTTATTCTATGATCCTGACATATTCAATGGTTTCTAAGCCACAAAATCGCAGGGCGAAATATGATAGAATACATAAAAACTTTGAGGAATCTGAGGCTGTGATTTCACAACTAATCTGGTTTCAGTCATTTCTACACAAATGATACCAAACTTTAAACGTAAATATATCCTCAATGGAATAAGGTTTTTGCTGAATGCTTTCCTAACCATTTTGTTTCTTTTGAAGTCCTCTTTCATATAAGATGAAGTTGCTTGACCACTGAACCAATCATTTAACCAGGTTTGAGCAAAAACATTTTAATATATTCACCACGTGTCTGATTTTCTAAACTAATCACTTGCCAAGCTGTGTTCAGTGTACAAACAACCTTTATTTTCAATCAGATTGCACGAAATATGTGAGTCAAATTTCACAATAAAAATTAAAGATATTGTTCTGGATATTAATCATTTCAGGTATTATGCATGATAGAATAGTTGTCCTTTTTACATCTATCAAAGAGGAGGTAGCAGCATTCTATTAAGTGGTGACATCCAAGTGCTAGAAATCTATTTTGGCCCCATGTTCTGTACTCAGGAATTCCCCAAACTTTCTTAGATCTAGTTTATTCATGATTCAGATCAATTGTTTTATTTTTGAAATAATTTTTTCTGATTTTTGAATTTTCCTGAAATTATACAATTTCAAACAAGGGTATTATTGACTATGTCTGTTATTTTCTACCCTTTGTATTGTTATGCAATTGCTAGTGGAAATCATTGTTGGATTTTGTATGATGTTGGTCAAGGTTTTCATTATTTAATAACTGTCAGTATTACTTTTATTATTACTCAGATATCATCTAGACAATGGGGAAGAAATGTATCAAACCAGAACAATTGTTTTTTTTTTTTTTGTATTTTTTTTTTTTCTTCAATTACCTTAAACATTTATTAAATGCATGCAGGAATCATTCTGTTGATTGGCTTAAACATAAGTATAGCAATCATTTCAGATCAATTTACAAATTTGGCTGAAATGGGTCATTTTATTGTTGCTGTAACTCTGTTGTTGGGAGTGCAGTAGTCCGTTGGTTCTGTCGTTGGTCTTGTACTCAAAAGGTACCAGGATCGAATCTCAATCAAGGCACTCTACTGTGTCCTTGAGCAAGACACTTTATCCCATTTGCTTCAGTTCACTAAGCTGTGAAATGAGTACCAATTTCGGCTGGGAAGTTAACTTGTGATGGACTGATGTCCAATCTATGGGAGTTAAAAGTATTTTCATCTGCTTAAACCATGGAAACCAGGTTTAAGCACTGGCTCTATAAGCCGTTGCAGCTTGAAAGGGGATTTAACTTTCTGATAGTAGCTTTGATATTTAGAGAAAACTTGCAGCATTGTGATGTTGTAGTTTTCATTTTCTATTGTAAAGCTCAACAGTTTGGATAAAGTTTGAATTTTATGGCACCAAGACTTCAAAGGGATGTGGTTGACTCTGGATCAGATTTTCAAAATGCAGTATTACACAATTTTACTACGAACTTGATATTTAAACTTTCTTCTGAAAGTGGGGCCTTCTCTCCGTATCTTTCTTGGAATTATGGCCCTACTGATGTACTATAATATCCAATATGACAGATGTTAACAATTTCTTACATTTGTATTAATATTACTTTAATTGTCTTTAGCGGTGTAAGTACAGAATGATAAGCACCATTGATAATCGCCAAGTTGTTGATTAAAGCAATAATTGATAACCAGTTTATTTTAAACAATGCTCCAAGGATTTTAGTTTTCATTATGAATAATTCTGGCTATAAATTTTCAGTCCAATTCATCCAAATTCACTTGAGTGTTTATAACTCACTGATGAAAACATCCTTTTAAAAGTGCAAATGAATCCACAGCCCCACATTACATGCATGACTTGGTCCTGCAGTAATCAAATCCACAAAACCTGGCTCTTCACAATAAGTTCCATTGTGTACATATAGATGATTGGGGGGTGTACTTACTGATGCGTAAAATCACTGAACTATCTGTGGTGTGTCTCTTAATTGCTTTTAGCATAGTCTAAAAGTCATACCCGCCAAAATGGAGGTTTTGCGGGTGAAAAGACTGAAAATTTGTAGCGAGGACTGGGCCTAATGTTAAAGAGAAAGGGAAATGAATCATTATGTAACTTAGTTGGATTTTTTTTCTTTCAATTTTCAAAAGGTTGGGAAATGAAATACAATTTTTGTTTTTTTGTAAATGTTAAAGGGGTTTATATGAATGGTGGGGATTATGGTGAAGATAATAGATACTTTGAATTGTTTGTATGGGAATAAACCTAATATGTAAGATGGTAGAATGTGATGGTACGATTGCTAAAAAAAAAATTTGAACAAACAGCATGTAATCTTCGACTTATTACGCATTCTTTAAAAACTATGCAATTTTTTGAAACATCTATAAAGAAAATTTTCAAGGAAAATTTTCATTGAAAAAGGACCATTTTGATAAATTGTGATTTGATTGCTCAACAAATAAAAAATGAAAAAATATTTCCTCTACCACACATAGCTGGGTCAATTTTGCCAAATCTCATGGCTAAGATTATAAAGATCTGCCCAAAATTTGATTTAATAATTGGTAACAAATAAAAGTGTCTTAATTAATTCCTTATCATTGGAGTCAATATGGAACATCACAATTTTGGTGATTTTCATAAATACTTGTTGGCTCACTTGCTAACACATTCGGAAGCTCGTCATTCTCAGTTAATAAAGTCCTTATGGTAGATACTCTTCTTTTAGTCCAGTGCAATCAAACACTCAGAAAGTTGTGTACACCTAAGTGCATTGTTAAGGAATTATCATTCTTCCTTTGTGAAATAATAAATACCTTGCTCCACTGCAGTTACACTAGAACCAGTGATCGATCCTTTTCAAAATTTGGAATTTTCTTGACTTGATTACAGTTTGGCTTTACTTTAGTATAAGTTTGCTTTTTTCTCCAATCTAAGTTGGCTTCTTAGCCCTTGGAACAAGCTACTAACCCTGTCTATTACCCATCAATACGTTGTAAACTATTCTTCCATACATCCCACTTATCCAGTATCTTTGTGAATATTATCACGGTTGCATTTTTACTCATTTCTAAGCAATGTTATGAAAATGCAGTGGGATTTCTGATAATTTGTTGTGCAAATATCTTATTCTAAATTGTATCTATTGGGGTGTTAGATAATCTTTGTTGTCCATGGGAGATGAGAGGCTTGTGTAAAAGCTCTTGCCAAGTTCACTGTTTATTTTTGTGTTTTTTTATGAAGAGACTAGATGCAGTATTGCCTATTTTGTACTTCATGCCATAAATGTATGATATATGCCAGCATGTATGCTGGCATACATGGTTTGATTATGCCTTGAGTTGTTGGTACCCCATCCAACTTTGTGAAAGTTTTATTGTATCATATGGGAAAACTTTTGAAATAAAATGCACAATGAAAAAAGATATGAAAATAAGTGGGGGTGGGGCAAATTGAAAATGATTATCATACAACGAAAGTATGGAGGGGGGGGGGCAGCATCATGAAATCAATTTATATAATAAGAATTAGTCAATATATATATATGAACAGGGTTAATGAATAACGCACTATGCGTTAAGTACATAAAAATGCCTAGAAGCTCCGCCCTCTTGCATCAGTCAATATGTGCCCAGCTTGTATGCATTATCCTGTACCAAACGCATAGCATTAACCCTTTATTATTGTGCCTTGTAACTCAATGCAAATTAAGTAACGGTCTGTGGATATGTCGTACATTTCTATATTGGTTGAAACAGTATTAAATGCTGAGCAGATCAGTTTTTGAATTTTCAAAATAGCTTATTTCAGTTCTCAAATTATGATCAAATTCTGATTTGATTTTGATTTACGTTCAATTTGTGATGTATAACTGAGGAAACTGGTCAAAATCTTTTGTTATTCTTTACTTTACTCAATCTTAGTCACTAAAAATCATGAAAAAGTCTTTTCCTGCTATAATTTAAAGGGAGGGTTAAAGACTTTTGGTCAGAATTTGCTACATCACTTTAAAGAATTATGTTAGACATTTAAAGTTTTTAGAAAAGAAAATACCAAGGTCGCCCTGTAATACACCACACAACTTACTGTACATCAAATATGCAAACTGATGCCTGAGATTTAGAATGGGTCAATGTTTAACCGATTTTTATGAAATGTTTCGCTATGATGGTTTATAATAGATTTTAAAGCAATTTAGCTCATGTTGCCTCTTACACATCCATATACCTTAAAGATTTGACCTGATATGATTAGGATAGTAGGGACTAGTGATATTTTCAAAATTATAACATAACATAAATTAACATAAAATTAGATGCGCTTTAACTCATAATTTAAAAGTACTATTTTAAATCTCAAAAACTGATGTGTACATAATTTCATGCAATGTAGAAATTGCAAGATGTTTAGAGACCATTACACATGTACATAATAAAATGTAAAAATATGGGACTTTGGGACCATAGACTTAACATGAGTAGCTGTGGTTGTTTGCATTATGTCATATGAACTGAAATAGGGATTTGTGGTATTGCATGACTTTGCCTCTAATCATTAAGCAGGATGTGGTTTTTATGTTGTGAGGACATTGGCGCCTGCATTAAATATTGGACCTTTTGTAACCCTCCTTCAGTCACTCTGCTGTATTTGAGAGGCTTTTTTTATTTTTTATTAAAAGTTAGCAGCTGAAAGATGTTTATGTTAAGTTTGTAGTAATATTTTCAAAGCAAATTACAATGATTACCATCCGTGTTAAGATCCTGATATTTGCAGTATTTATTATTTTGTATGGGGTTAATAATATGTAACTTATTCATTGTAAACACACTATACCATCACAGATTTTGAACTCTAAAAGGGCTGCAATATTTGATTGGTTAATTCTAGAAGGCAAGAAGTTTGACATTTTGGGCATTTAAGTGTGAAGCACGGGCGATATTATTTCTCTGGTTTCAACATTGTGACGGGACAGGAGATTTATTCTCACGGATTTCCACTGTGGGGGGCCATAGCAAATGGGGGAGGCGGATGGTGATTTTATTGCAGAAATGTGACAAAGAGTTGAAAAATACAATACCTGCACTCTGTAGACATGAATCGGATTTTGTCATATTTTTACCTTGAAATAAGGGTGCAGTAAAATACCTTCCAAATTAGATGTTACTTAATAATGGTATTTAAACAGATAATTGTTATAGTCCAGACATTAGATACTTTGGGGCTTAAGGATTAAAGCTAGATAAAGTCCTAACCTCAGGCAGGACAAGAAGACTGCCTTCATGTGTGGCAGGTGGCTGCTGCCCCTCCCCAACAAGTGGGGCAAGTGGCTAGCCCTCATGCAGGAGGACAAGTGGCTGCTTATAGGTACAAGAAGAAAAATACTGAAAATGTAGTTTCAATCATATCTGGAGGGGAAAAGGTTTTTTTATCATTTTTATTACAAATATTGCAATAATGTGGATATAAGTAATAATGAGTTGTATATAAATATTTGTTAAGCATGTTGATTTGCATACTTGTACTTTTAATTTCTATGTTGTTCCAGAGTCTTGTTCTTGGTATTCTGATAAGTTTCTTCAGCATTTGAATTTTATTGTGAATTAGCACATCAAGTGGGTGCTTAAAGGTAGGATGGATCAAGGGTATCTGTATAATGGGTTGTGTTACATCACAGGTTAGTCCCAGGTTGCTAAGTTAATTAATGAAACCAATTTGTGGAATTGCTTTCAAATCTATCAAAAACCATAAAAGTAGCACAAAAGTTTAAAACGTTTGACCTGGGTGGGTGTGAAGCTGAGCTGTTTTCTGAGCTCTGGTAACTGTTCAAGGGTCATGAAAATGGGTACCCGATATGTTAAAGATGTATGAACAGCTAGCCGCAATTTGAGCTTTGAGCTTTGAGCTGTAGGCCTAAACTTGTAGCTTTCTTTTGGTGATTTCTAGGAAATAGAGCGCATGATGGTATAGCTTAGACGAAAAGGAGAAAACTGTATGAATCAGGGCATGTACCAGATGAGACAGAGGCATTTCCAAAATGTGTTCGTAAGGTTCTTTAAATCTGAGGTGTTGTAAAGGCGTTCGCAAAGTGTTTGTTGCGACATACGTACGTAGGCCTATCCTGGAACTTCACATTTAGCCAGCTCAACAGTGGCTAACTTTCCCTGGTTATATCTCAAAATTTTATGCTTGGATTGCATCTTCAGGTACTGTATACTATGGGGGTCTAAAAGGCCTCCGTCAAGTTCTCAAAAGGAATCTGAGGATGAAATCAGGGATGAAATTTCCCTAACTTTTTGCTGATGACAATTTAGGTTTGTCTGTAATCACTTTGTATGCATTTACACAGGCACTTCTGCAGGGGTCTACAACTTGCAACGTCACATATTTATATAAATGGTGGACTCCACAGAAAGTGGTTATTCTGAACTTCGAAATAGTGTGATTTTCACACTTTTTCAATTATTATTTTGGAGAGATAGGGGTTACTAACTATTCAGTGAGTGTCAAACATCAGTTTAAAGCAAACTTGCTTCTACATGTCGTCAGTCCTTTAAAAACTTACTTCCATTCTCAAATTATCCATGTTTAAAATTGGTTGGAACATAGAGGACGCATTTTTGTGTTGAAATATTATCAATGATTACATCCTTTGCCCTATGTCTTATCACAAAATAATGTATTTATTTATCGTTCTTTTTTAAATGTGCCATCCAGCATGTTCTGACATGAACTTGTAAATGCTTGTGTCAGTAATATCATGTACAAATTAAAATTCATAGACCCATGCAAAGGAAAAATATTTCTTGTAAGCTAGAAAATTTCAGATGGATTATAGAGCAATACATTCTATTTTTATAAAGAACTGTATTGATAATGTCATTTTAAGATGACTTAGCAAAACGGATACTCCTTATGTAAGTTATTTTTGCTAGAATTAATGTTTTAACTAATTGGAAAATATATGTTAGATTACTTTGGAAGATGTAAAATTTTGGCAAATGACTTATATTTATTGTGTCCATTATAACAAAGAAGGAAATACCCAAACTTTGTTTCTTTAAAAAAAATAGTTTAGTGGTCAAGCTAGCAAGTTTTTCTTAAATGAATGAAGTCTGTAAAGGAATATTCCCATGTTTTTCCATAACCTTTTATAAAAAGAGAATTTTTTTAGAAACAATTTGGTACAAAAATCATGTTGCTATGTTATTCCCACCTGGAAATATTTAAATTTTAAGGTTCACAAAAAATTTCATTAAACGAATAAGAAAAGGCTTGGTATGACATCACAGCAACACATTCTCTCACAAAGTTAATGTATTTCATTAAAATCTATCATCCTTTTTTATCAGTAAAACCTGCTAGAAAATTAAATTGATGAAAGTTAGGTATTTATATACATTTCCAAATATACCCTACTTCAATTACATTTGCAAAATTGTTTTTAATCATACAGAAACAACCAATAAACGTTCAAAGAAATACAAAAACATTTGCAATGGAATGTCTCTATGACATCATCAAACACGGATTCATCATACAGTACAACAAATGCAATTGGGAAATCTTTAAAAATCCATATCTCAACGGAATATGATATCAACCGGAATTTGATACCAAATTGGCTCTAGAAGTATGCTCTTTTGAACAAAATTTTACAAAGAACCATGGGAATAATCCTTAATAGAGAAGAAACTACATAAATATTTCATTAACTTCTACTTTAAATTTCTGTGTTATCTATATGACTGGTGTAATATGTCTACTATGGAAGGTTCATGTCCTAATCCTCACTAATCCTCACTTTATTAACAATTTTAATTGATTATGCATTTTAAAGGAAATATATATACAAATGTTTTTTAACCATTTGAGGTGGTAATTTATAACTACCCTCACTAGATTATGTTTAACTACTTGCATGTCATATTTAATCACAGGAAAATACATGATAGAATACATACAGATCTGAGGAATATGAAGCTGTGATGTCACAGCTAGTCTGATTGCAGTTGTTGAAATCTGCACCAATGATACAGAAACTTCAACAAACTGAAATTCCTCATTAAAGGAATATTCCCATGTTTTTTTATAAAATTTTATTTGAAAGAGCATACTTTTAGAGCCAATTTGGTACAAAAATCATGTTAATATCATATTCTGTTTAGGAGATAAGGATTTTTAAAGATTTCCCATGTGTATTTTAAAGTTTTTGTACAATATGATGAAATTGTGTTTGATGTCATAGAGACAATTCCGTTGCAAATGTTTATGTATTTCTTTGAATGTTTATTAGTTGTTTTTATATGATTAGAAACAATTTTCCAAAAGTTATTGAAGTAGGGTATATTTGGCAATGTATATAAATACCAAACTTTCATCACGTCATTTTTCTAGCAGTTTTTATTAATAAAAAAGGATGATAGATTTTAATGAAATACATCAACTTTGTGGGAGAATGTGTTGCTGTGATGTCCTACTAAGCCTTTTGTTATTTGTTTATTGACATTTTTTGTGAACTTCAAATTTGAATATCTCCTGGTAGGAATAACATTTTATCAACATGATTTTTGTACTAAATTGTTTCTAAAATTGTTCTCTTATGAAAGGTCATGAAAAAACATGGGAATTTTCCTTTAATGGTAAACGATTTTTGAATGTTTTCTTGTAAGTCTTTCATATATAAAAACTCTCTTGACCACTGAACTAACCATTTAATGGAATAAGATCTGTGAATTCTTTCCTTATCATTTTGTTGACCACCAAGTGCATCCTTTAAAGCTGCTGGTAAAAGGTTGGTTTTAAACAAAAGGGCATGTTTTCCGTCAGAATCCGACGGTATGATTTGGACTTCTTTCCATATATATGTTATTTGTATTTTGTTTATTTAATTTGTTAGTTGGTTGTTTTAAAGGTGTACATTTAGGGACTTTGTATTCAAACGATGCTGTGAAATTGTAGCTAAATGTAGATAATATATTTTCAATGCGTTTGCCATATGTGTGTTTTTGAGTTGTCTTTTAGTATTATTTGTAGTGAAGTAGTCAAAATGAGGAGCAGAAAGGGGGTGTGAATTAGTTATGGTCACCTCTCAGTGGGGGATGTGACATCATTTTCTGTACTAGAGGGATTAAAAAGATATCAAATAATTATTATTACCTACCAATCAGTGGTTAATATCTAATTATGAATCTACAGTTTTTGTTGATGAATGTGTAGGATCCCCTGACCATGGGCATGTCTAGTTTTTGGTTGTTTGTAAAGCCCAATGTAAAGCTCAACAAAAAGAGATGTAAGGCCCAATAAAAAGACCTCTTATTACAATGTTAACCCCCTCTTGGTCCAAAGTGTAAAGTTTTTGGTCTATATTTGAAGCTTTTTGGCTCTAAATTGTATATTTGGATTTAAAGTTGAAGATGTTTGCTGCAAAATAAAAGGTATTTGGTGCAAAGTTGAAGATGTTTGCTGCAAAGATGTTTGGTGCAAAAATGAAGATGTTTGGTGCAAAGTTCAAAATGTTCGCTGCAAAATAAAAGATATTTGCTGCAAAGTTGAAGATGTTTGCTGCAAAGTTGAAGATGTTTGCTGCAAAATTGAAGATGTTTGCTGCAAAGTTGAAGATGTTTGATGCAAAGTTGAAGATGTTTGATGCAAAGTTGAAGATGTTTGCTGCAAAGTTGAAGATGTTTGCTGCAAAGTTGAAGATGTTTGCTGCAAAGTTGAAGATGTTTGCTGCAAAATTGAAGATGTTTTGCAAAGTTGAAGATGTTTGGTGCAAAGTTGAAGATGTTTGGTTCAAAGTTGAAGATGTTTGTTGCAAAGTTGAAGATGTTTGGTGCAAATTTGAAGATATTGGTGCAAAGTTGAAGATGTTTGGTGCAAAACTGAAGATGTTTGGTGCAAAACTGAAGATGTTTGTTGCAAAGTGAAAGATATGTTTGGTGTTTGGTGCAAAGTTGAAGATGTTTGGTGCAAAGTTGAAGATGTTTGCTGCAAAATTGAAGATGTTTGCTGCAAAGTTGAAGATGTTTGATGCAAAGTTGAAGATGTTTGATGCAAAGTTGAAGATATTTGCTGCAAAGTTGAAGATGTTTGCTGCAAAGTTGAAGATGTTTGGTGCAAATTTGAAGATGTTTGATGCAAAGTTGAAGATGTTTGCTGCAAAGTTGAAGATGTTTGCTGCAAAGTTGAAGATGTTTGCAAAGTTGAAGATGTTTGATGCAAAGTTAAAGATGTTTGTTGCTGCAAAAAGTTGAAAAGTTGAAGATGTTTGGTGCAAAGTTGAAGATGTTTGGTTCAAAGTTAAAGATGTTTGTTGCAAAGTTGAAGATGTTTGGTGCAAATTTGAAGATGTTTGGTGCAAAACTGAAGATGTTTGTTGCAAAGTGAAAGATGTTTGGTGCAAAGTTGAAGATGTTTGGTGCAAAGTTAAAGATGTTTTAAAGATGTTTGCTGCAAAGTTGAAAAGTTGAGTTAAAGATGTTTGGTGCAAAAGTTGAACATATTTGGTGCAAAGTTGAAGATGTGTTGATGCAAAGTTGAAGATGTTTGCTGCAAAGTTTAAGATGTTTGGTATAAAGTTGAAGATGTTTGCTGCAAAGTTGAAGATATTTGCTGCAAAGTTGAAGATGTTTGCTGCAAAGTTGAAGATGTTTGCTGCAAAGTTGAAGATGTTTGCTGTGAAGTTGAAGATGTTTGCTGCAAAGTTGAAGATGTTTGCTGCAAATTTGAAGATGTTTGCTGCAAATTTGAAGATGTTTGGTGCAAAGTTGAAGACCTTTTCTGCATAGTTGAAGATGTTTGCTGTAAAGTTGAAGATGTTTGCTGCAAAGTTGAAAGATGTTTTGCAAAGTTGAAGATGTTTGCTGCAAAGTTGAAGATGTTTGCTACAAAGTTGAAGATGTTTGCTGCAAAGTAGAAGATGCTCGGTGCAAAGTTGAAGATGTTTGGTGCAAAACTGAAGATATTTGGTGCAAAACTGAGGATGTTTGTTGCAAAGTGAAAGATGTTTGTTGTTTGGTGCAAAGTTGAAGATGTTTGGTGCAAAGTTGAAGATGTTTGTTGCAAATTTGAAGATGTTTGTGCAAAGTTGAAGATGTTTCAAAGTTGAAGATGTGCAAAGTTGAAGAGTTAAAGATGTTTGGTGCAAAGTTGAAGATGTTTGTTGCAAAGTTGAAAGATATGTTTGGTGTTTGGTGCAAAGTTGAAGATGTGCAAAGTTGAAGAATGCTTGAAGATGCAAAGTTGAAGATGTTTGCTGCAAAGTTGAAGATGTTTGCTGCAAAGTTGAAGATGTTTGCTGCAAAGTTGAAGATGTTTTTGCAAAGTTGAAAGATGAAGATGTTTTGTGCAAAGTTAAAGATGCAAAGTTGAAGATGTTTGATGCAAAGTTGAAGATGTTTGGTGCAAAGTTGAAGATGTTTGATGCAAATTTCAAGATGTTTGCTGCAAAATTGAAGATGTTTGCTGCAAAGTGAAAGATGTTTGCTGCAAAGTTAAAGATGTTTGCTGCAAAGTAGAAGATGTTTCGTGCAAAATAGAAGCTGCTTGGTGCAAAGTTAAAGATGTTTGATGCAAAGTTTAAGATGTTTTGTGCAAAGTTAAAGATGTTTTGTTGAAGATGTTTGCAAAGTTGAAGATGTTTGTGCAAAGTTGAAGATGTTTGTTGCAAAGTTGAAGATGCTTGCATAGTTGAAGATGTTTTGCTGCAAAGTTGAAGATGTTTGCTGCAAAGTTGAAGATGTTTGCTGCAAAGTTGAAGATGTTTGTTGCAAAGTTGAAGATGTTTTGCTGCAAAGTTGAAGATGTTTGCTGCAAAGTTGAAGATGTTTGGTGCAAAGTTGAAGATGTTTGCTGCAAAGTTGAAGATGTTTGCTGCAAACTTGAAGATGTTTGCTGCAAACTTGAAGATGTTTGCTGCAAAGTTGAAGATGTTTGATGCAAAGTTGAAGATGTTTGCTGCAAAGTTGAAGATGTTTGCTGCAAAGTTCAAGATGCTTGGTGCAAAATTGAAGATGTTTGCTGCAAAGTAGAAGATGTTTCGTGCAAAATAGAAGCTGCTTGGTGCAAAGTTAAAGATGTTTGATGCAAAGTTGAAGATGTTTTGTGCAAAGTTAAAGATGTTTGGTGCATAGTTGAAG
Organism: Chiridota heheva; assembly: GCA_020152595.1. NCBI lineage: Eukaryota > Metazoa > Echinodermata > Holothuroidea > Apodida > Chiridotidae > Chiridota > Chiridota heheva. The sequence continues at coordinate 1,176,306 of JAIGNY010000711.1, forward strand.
ATGTTTAGTGCAAATTTGAAGATGTTTGTTGCAAAGTTGAAGATGTTTGTGCAAAGTTGAAAAGTTGAAGATGTTTGCTGCAAAATTGAAGATGTTTGCTGCAAAGTTGAAGATGTTTTGTGCAAAGTTAAAGATGTTTGGTGCAAAGTTGAAGATGTTTGTTGCAAAGTTGAAGATGTTTGCTGCAAAGTTGAAGATGTTTGCTGCAAACTTGAAGATGTTTGCTGCAAAGTTGAAGATGTTTGATGCAAAGTTGAAGATGTTTTGTGCAAAGTTGAAGAGTTAAAGCAAAGTTGAAGATGTTTTGTGCAAAGTTTGTTTGCAAAGTTGAAGATGTTTGCTGCATAGTTGAAGATGTTTAGTGCAAATGTTGCAAAGTTGAAGATGTTTGCAAAAAATGTTTGGTGCAAAGTTGAAGATGTTTGTGCAAAGTTGAAGATGTTTGTTGCAAAGTTGAAGATGTTTGCTGCAAAGTTGAAGATGTTTGCTGCAAAGTTGAAGATGTTTGCTGCAAAGTTGAAGATGTTTGATGCAAAGTTGAAGATGTTTGGTGCAAAGTTGAAGATGTTTGTGCAAAGTTGAAGATGTTTGTTGCAAAATTGAAGATGTTTGCTGCAAAGTTGAAGATGTTTGCTGCAAAGTTGAAGATGTTTGCTGCAAAGTTGAAGATGTTTGATGCAAAGTTGAAGATGTTTGGTGCAAAGTTGAAGATATTTGATGCAAAGTTTAAGATGTTTGGTGCAAAATTGAAGATGTTTGCTGCAAAGTGAAAGATGTTTGCTGCAAATTTAAAGATGTTTAGTGCAAAGTTGAAGATGTTTGAAGCAAAGTTGAAGATGTTTGTGCAAAGTTGAAGCTGCTTGGTGCAAAGTTGAAGATATTTGGTGCAAAGTTGAAGATGTTTGGTGCAAAGTTGAAGATGCTTGCTGCAAAGTTGAAGATATTTGCTGCAAAGTTGAAGATGTTTGCTGCAAAGTTGAAGATGTTTGCTGCAAAGTTGAAGATGTTTGCTGCAAAGTTAAAGATGTTTGATGCAAAGTTGAAGATGTTTGGTGCAAAGTTGAAGATGTTTGGTGCAAAGTTCAAGATGCTTGAAGATGTGCAAAGTTGGTGCAAAATTGAAGATGTTTGCTGCAAAGATGTTTAGAAGATGTTTCAAAGTTGAAGATGCAAAGTTAGAAGATGTTTTGGTGCAAAGTTGAAGATGTTTGATGCAAAGTTGAAGATGTTTTGTGCAAAGTTGAAGATGTTTGGTGCATAGTTGAAGATGTTTAGTGCAAAGTTGAAGATGTTTGTTGCAAAGTTGAAGATGTTTGCTGCAAAGTTGAAGATGTTTGCTGCAAAGTTGAAGATGTTTGTGCAAAGTTAAAGATGTTTGGTGCAAAGTTGAAGATGTTTTGTGCAAAGTTGAAGATGTTTTGCAAAGTTGAAAGTTGAAGATGTTTGTTGTTGAAGATGTTTGATGCAAAGTTGAAGATGTTTGCTGCAAAGTTAAAGATGTTTGCTGCAAACTTGAAGATGTTTGCTGCAAACTTGAAGATGTTTGCTGCAAATGTTTTGAAGATGTTTGCTGCAAAGTTGAAGATGTTTGCTGCAAAGTTGAAGATGTTTGATGCAAAAGTTGAAGAGTTGAAGATGTTTTGTGCAAAGTTGAAGATGTTTGCTGCAAAGTTCAAGATGTTTGGTGCAAAATTTAAGATGTTTGCTGCAAAGTTGAAGATGTTTGCAAAGTTGAAGATGTGTTAAAGAAAATAGAAGCAAGTTGAAGATGTTTGCTGCTTGGTGCAAAGTTAAAGATGTTTGATGCAAAGTTGAAGAAGATGATTTTTGCAAAGTTGAAGATGTTTTGTGCAAAGTTGAAGATGTTTTGCAAAGTTAGTTGAAGATGTTTGGTTGAAAATTTGAAGATGTTTGTTGCAAAGTTGAAGATGTTTGCTGCAAAATTGAAGATGTTTGCTGCAAAGTTGAAGATGTTTGCTGCAAAGTTAAAGATGTTTTGCAAAGTTGAAGATGTTTGTTGCAAAGTTGAAGATGTTTGCTGCAAAGTTGAAGATGTTTGCTGCAAAGTTGAAGATGTTTGCTGCAAAGTTGAAGATGTTTTGTGCAAAGTTGAAGATGTTTGCTGCAAAGTTGAAGATGTTTAGTGCAAAGTTGAAGATGTTTGCTGCAAAGTTGAAGATATTTGATGCAAAGTTGAAGATGTTTGCTGCAAAGTTGAAGATGTTTGATGCAAAGTTCAAGTTGTTTGGTGCAAAATTGAAGATGTTTGCTGCAAAGTGAAAGATGTTTGCTGCAAAATTAAAGATGTTTGCTGCAAAGTAGAAGATGTTTCGTGCAAAATAGAAGCTGCTCGAAACAAAGTTGAAGATGTTTGTTGCAAAGCTGAAGATGTTTGCTGCAAAGGTGAAAGTTGAGGATGTTTGCTGCAAAGGTGAAAGTTGAAGATGTTTGGTGCAAAGTTTAAGATGTTTAGAAAATTATTTTTGTCGCAAAAGCCAAGTTGATCAAATATTTGCATAACAATCTGACAATAATACCTGTCTTGTATTCCCAGCAGGGCGCAACTTTAGAGGGCGGGGGTGTTACACCCCCTTCCCGCAGAAAATAAGATTTTGTAGAACAATAACAATTTTGTTGATTAAGATATCGGTTGGGGTGGGGGAGATTTAAAATGAGGTCACTATTTATGAAGCCACTAAATTGGAAAGTAATTATTAAATAAGTAGCGCATTTAATAAAGCAAAAAATCCCAAAGCACACTCTTTTCCCTTTCCCTGTAAAATATAGAACACTTCCAGGCTCCACCATTGCTAATGTGAGGTGAAGGGCAGGGGAAAATCCCGTCAGGCATCCTTGATGATAGCTCTATGTTCTAAGGGAGTGTGACAGAAGCAGGAGAGCGGAAAGAGATCCCCGGGCCCGTAGCCAGCGTTACATTTTTTGGGAGGCAAGTGAGATGATTGGGCAGGGGGCATGCTAATTTCTCTTAATACTGTACTAATGACTATATTACAGCTGCTACTGTCAAACATCATTGCACTTGGATCTGTTAAGAAACTCCTTGAACCTTACGTTTTTTTTAATGAATACGGGTAGCTCTTACATAATAATACCAAGGCTTGTGGAAATTTCAAGACAGCTATCATGTTATGTAAAAAAAGGTTTGTTCATAACTGTATGGGTGATTTAAACAAAATTATAGAGCAATTACAAATTGTTATGCACATTACAATTTTATGCTTACATTAGCTTGGTGGCAGATTATCGCCCCCAAATGTCCCGTGTAGCAACCCCCCCCCCCCTCTCCCCTCCCTCCTCTCTGAATCGAGTGCATTTAATCTCCAGTTGCAAATTTTCTTCCAGGTTTACCGATTGGGAGGTAAAATTGGAAAGTTACTCAAATTAAATTGTAAAATGGAAGGAAACTTTTAGAATGGCACCGCGAGCAAATGGTAAATCTCAGAAGGATATGGGCTTCCCGATGACCATCAATGTTTGATGGTAACATGATTTACCAGACTGCACTTTTTTTGCTTGTAGCCGGATATTTTCGTAACCGTTAGCTCAGCCTTAAATTACTAATTCGACCTAATGAAGAAGCATTAAGGTTAAAGGGAAATGACGTGTAAAGGTGTTTTTAAATGTCTTTTATAATTCTTTGAAGTGGTGCAGCAAATTCTGACCAAATATTTTTACCATGCATGCCCCCAATAAAATTATGGCAAGAATAGAATTTCGCAATCATTCTTTATGACTACTAAGTGCTTTTTTTATAATTCAGAAACTGATTTGCTCATTACATTACAATCTGTATAGAAATAGCTACTATGTTCAATGAGTTGTGCTAAAACTGTATTTTGTCGGGTTGTCCTTGCCATTTATATTTGCAAAATCAACGACGACGAATGAACACACAATTACAATGAATGGGTCACCACCAGCGTATTCAGCGATAGTAAATGCCATCCCTGTAACGCCACATGTACGACGTACGGATAGCATCGGCAACCAAGTCAATGTCCACGCCTTTGACATTCAAAGCCACCTTTTTCAAGGGATAATGGCTATGCAAGCTATAGGTGTGTCCCGGGGTCGGACTGGCTTGCCGATCCTGGATCGGTGGGCCGCTGGCCCCCGAAGTGGGAAGAGGCTGGCCGTATTGGCCGTTAAAACAGGCGCAACATGAAAAGAAAAAAAAAACAGGCGTCTTCACTTAAAAATGAAAGCCGATCCTTCACCTAGATCGGTGGAATGATTTTGGCCAGTCCACCTCTGCTCCTCTCAGCCATTTACTTCGAGAAAAAAATCCAGATGTAACTAAACAGGTGGATACAGGCAGGGATGCCGGAAGGAACTCGGGGCAAGGGACAGAAAATCAAGTGAGAACAATTTTTTGACAGTAATTGAGGGGCACTTTTGTCAGTTTTCGAAAAAGTGGAGGCACGTGCCCCTGCCCCCGGTTCCTACACATATGGTTTGAGTTTTTCCAAATGTATACTTTTATATTTTAGCATGATTTTGTGACCCATCCCTTTTCCACACACACACACACACACGTGTGTAGACCCTACAACTGGTGACGTATCCATAATCCTATATAACTGGTGACCACTCACCCATACATGTGTAGACCCTAGAACTGATGACGTGAGCGTAATCCTATATAACTGGTGACCAATCAATATACAACACACATATGGGATGGTGGTATTCGGAAATTAGGTTACACTCGTATTTTTTAACTTATCCTATCTAAAAGTCTTTACCATACCGGTATCCCGAATTAAATTATAGCAGATTGAAATAGACCTTACAATCATTTTCAAAGATTTACATAAAGATGATGAGCTGTCCGCCTTTAGCAGAAATTAAAAATTGATCAGTCAAATAAAAAATTAAAATGCAATTTTCAAATTCAAAAACTTATTTGCTCAGATTTTAAACTCTTAGGAATTGCTACACACATGTTCATATAGGCCAGAACATCAATGATGTAGATAGGCGGCGGAACCGGGACCAAGCAGGGCCAAAATAATTTTGTTTGCTTTTCTGCGGGGGCCTGCCCCTCCCAATAATAAGAGAATACAAAATCTGATTTTAGGTTATATTAGCTTATGGGGTGAAAATGCCATTTCCGAACATCTAGAGGATTTAAAATATATGAGAAATTTTCAACCCAGCCCAAATCATGACGGTGGTTTTGAGAATCAATGGACACAAAAATAGGCTCTAAAGTGAGGTAATTGTATAAAGCACTAATTTGAATCCAAAAAATGTTACCAAAAAAAATTAAAAGTACGTAGCATTAAGCGTAAGATGCGAGGGCACAGGGGCCAGAATTTTGTGTATGGGGAGTGGCGGGGGTGGTAAAGTTGAAATTTCTCACGAGACTATGAGTTAGAAGCTTTCCCTTCCCTTCCCCCTCTTTCTTTCTAATATAAAATAGGTCTATCTACTGCCGCCTATCACTAGTAAAGTTAAGTGGCGTGTCTGAGGGGTCATCATGTTACTATGGCGGGGATTTTGAGGCTACCATAGATTAATGCTGCCCTTTCGGTAGTTGATAATAATATATGGTAGAAATGAAATATGTACGTCACTTACGCCATAGAAAAAGTCCATTGTAAATATCAATTTTTTTAACGAATCCTATAGTCTCCCTAAAAACTTTACTTCCTCTTCAAAAAATACAGCATACTGCCGCCCGCATTTTGACTTTTCAAAAAAATCATGTCACATCACCCCGGTACTTAAAGATCTCCATTGGCTTTCTGTCTCTCATAGAATTATTTTCAAACTTATGTTACTTGTTTATAAATCCCTAGATAATTGTTGTCCTACTTACATTGCTGATTTAATTTTCATGTATAATCCATCTCGTAATCTTAGGTTTAGTAATTTGTCCCTTCTCAAGGAATATAAGGTAAATCGGAAGTGGGGGGAGAGGTCCTTTGCATTTGCTGCACCACATACTTGGAACAGTTTACCCATTGAAATTAGACAGGCCATGCATTTAAACGTTTTCAAAAAGAAACTTAAGACTCACCTCATGAATTCTGCTTTTAATGATCCTGGATAGGTTTTTTGTGCTTTTGTTGTTTATTTGTTTGTTTGTTTTACCTTACTTGCGCCTTGAGCGCTCTTCAGAGTGGATATGTGCGCATTATAAATCATTGTATTATTATTATTATTATTATTATTATTAGTCTGCTAGTTGTTCCTGTTCTTGTGCAGGGGATAAAAATGGTAAGAAATATAAACTTTACTTTGTATAATTTCTGAAAAGCTAAGGCAAAGTCACCCTCCCACAGTCGTGAAATTATTTGGGGCCAAGTACCATTTTAGTCCCCCACTAATGAAGGCCTAACGAATTGATTTTTCGGGAAAATTTTGAATTTTCTTCAAATCTTTAATTTCTTGAAATTTTCTTTATTTTGGTGAAAATCTTTCACTTTTTTAAAAGTTTACTTCATTTTTGGAAACTTTTCTTAAATTTTCGAAAAGTTTTCTTTAATTTTTGGGAACTTTCCTTCATTTTCGGGAAATATTGCATTTTCGGAAAATGTTTTCAATTTTCGGGAAATGTTGCCAAATTTAAACAAATTAACATATACCCTGATACCAGGTACAATAGCATGACGATGACATCATAAGATTAAAGTTAATCATGTGGTTTCGGTCAACATCTATGTCCTAACCAACATGCTATAAAAAGTGTTTGCTACTGTTTTGTTGGGTTATTTCATTCGGATTATGTACATCTAGTACAGTTCAGAAGAAATGCTTTTTGAGGTGATTCTACTTTTTATAGGAACTGCCCTTGCAGGTACGAATCTATATCTTTTTGTTTTATAGAAAAATTCCTTGCAGCTCTCACTTTTTGTATTCATCAAAACGTTGAGCTTGAAATTCTGAACAGAATAGTTTTAAAATTATATCAAACTGTCAAAAGCACCGTACATGTAGCTTCCGAGTCATGCGACTATAGTCAAAGTTTAGATAATTTCTATGTATGCGAAAGATGTGATGTATGAAAGAAAGGACAGCTCAAGTGTGTTAATCGTGACGTTTTGCATGTATAATCTTTCGTAGCGAACAGGGCAAGAGCAAGAACTGCATAACGCGCGGGACAATTTCTGAATACATTTTCATTGTAAAGGAACCCATGAGCATGAGCTAAAAACCTTTGCATTAAACTATAAACGAATCTTAATAGGAATAGAGTAGCCTATACTAGAATAAGAGGGTGTGAAATTCTAGGAATATTGATTATTCTCATTCAAGCGTTTTTTTTGTATTTATTTATGGCACTTTGAAACAAAAGTAACCACAAGCGTCGTGGTTGAACCGTCGGTCTTTTTTCTTTCTTCTTTTTTAAATTTTGCAGTCGAAATTAAATGTTTTGTCTCAGATGCGAATCCTAAATTTCAGTAGGCATAAGACAACAATTTTAGTTGAGAAAAATAATTTTGTTTAAACTCCCGATTGAATGTTGGGAGGGGTGTGCATGTCCCTTGGAATGATAGATATGGCATACCATATTGTGAACAAGTTAATTTTTAAGATGAAAATTACGGACGAGATTCAACGAGGATATTTTCCTCATAAATGACAAAATAAAATGACGAAATTTGGTAAAAATGAAGGTCTGACAACAACAAAAAAAGAGCTAAAAACTGTTTCTTAGTCTCTGACTTTTTTGTATAAATCTTGGAGGGCCTATCAACATATCAAAATCCGCGGCCGGGAGAAAGGCTCCTTTGCCCCCGTTCAGTATAATCCGCTATTATACTGGAGCCAACATGCTATATTGGTGGTTATGACCTCTTGTATAACTATGTCTTAGGACTGCCACTTCGTGGCAACAATCTTCTAGAAATAGTTGAGCTCAGTAGACATCTGAAAGGCTTCACATGTGTTTTCCTTATAGGTTGAAACTGCATTTTACTAAGGATATTAGATATTGATAAGCAGGATTGGACTAGTTCTCTTCATGAAATCATTGATTATTACGTTCTTATCAACTTACGTTCTGTTTAATCATAATTACAAACAAATATTATTTGGGCTTCGTTTTGTTGATTATATAATATATTTTAAAGTAAACATTACGCTCGTGAACAATATTATCACAATAAAAGTGTATGTTCTTCAGTAGCAGTGATATTGATGATTTCCCAGTCACTGTCAATGTAGTATGCTAAGAAAAAAATATCATGGTGTGACTTTCGTACGAGGAAATTAAGTCCTCAGAAAATAGTAACATAAATCCGTGGATTCTAAAGTTGTAATTTTGGTTGAAGTAGTCGTAGTGTACTACCACCTGAGAGCCACTGCGTGTGGCAATTCAGTCGTGTTGAAAGTTTGCCCAGGCCTACCTGTAATTAATTTGACATCAAGTTGCCAAAACTGCAATACCTTAAGACCAAACAAAGATTTTACTGTGTAGAAGCCATTTTGAGTTGTCTCTAGCAGCATGAAAATTACATAGAACCATTTTCTTAAGGTGGCCGTTGGGTCTCCGACCAACAATTTTGATAAAGTATGGGTCAGTTCCGCGATTTTCTTTTATTTTGAGAAGATTGCAGTGGTTTATTTAGGTGTGCAGTGTGTCTAAAATTGTGTTGACTAGAAACTAGGGTTGACGCTAAATATGTGTCTCTGGGCCCACACATATTTTTCAAAACAGCACCGATGCCTCCATTTTATTTTCTGTTTCATCAAGTGGACGCCAACAGGGCCTGTGGGGGCGTCTCCATTCTCGTTAGACACGATATCCCACACAGCCCTGTTCATATGAACATCGACCTTCAGGCCATCTGTATGTCTATCTCCCACCACAAAGCCTTCACTCTTTGCAATATCTACCCCCTCCAACGCCAAACATTGAGCCATTCAGCCTTAATTACCTCATTTCAGTCGGCTCCCCTCCCCTTTTATCCTTCTTGGTGACTTCAGCGCCCACAAACTCCTGTGGGGCTCCAATACCACCATCTGCAGAGGCAAGCTCGTTGAAAACACTCTTTGACAGCACAGCCCTCCTTGCTCAACACTAACTCCCCGACCTACCTTCACCCTGCCACAGGCTCCCTCACCTGTATCGACCTGTCTATCTGTTTTTCAACCTTCTCCTTTATTTTAGGTGGAAAGTCACTGCTGATCTCCGTGGTAGTGACCATCACCCTCTTATTCACTCCAACTTCCCAACCCCTACCAACCACACCCTAATTGGACCTCAAGAAGGCTGACTGGTCTCTTTTCGAAACACTCTGCGACTCTCACCTCATCTCCTTGAGGGTGAGGTTCCCATGTAAAATTTCAGTAACATCCTTATCAACATCGCCACCTGCTCCATTCCCAAAATCTTAAAACCACCTAACCACCCCCTCCCCTCCCTCCCAAACCCTGGTTCACCGATGACTGCAAAAGCCACCAAGAATAGACAAAGGACCCTCAGGAATTTCAAAACTAACCCGACCACCCACAACCTCAACCTCTTTTGCATCAACCATGCCAAAGCCAGGTGCACTATCAAGGACAGTAAAAGCAACATCTCGTCCTCGGCAACCTACCACAATGCTTTCAAAACCAAAAAAGGTTGCGATGAGGCCCGGAGTATCACCATTCCCTCCGACAACACCGAGAGCTACAACATCCCTCTCACCTTTCTTAATTAAACCAAGCCATCCACGATGCTAGCCGCACCTCCAAGGGCCTAGATAACATCCCCTACCAGTTCCTGGAATACCGCCCCAACAAGGCCACTACTACCCTACTCACCATCCTCAACTACATTTGGTCCTCACACTCCTTTCCCCCTATTTGGAGGACAGCTACATGTATTGTCACCCCCGTCCCCAAATTGGGGAAGGACAGTACCGACCCCTCCAGCTACCACCACATCGCCCTCACCTGCTGTCTCTGTAAAATTATGGAAAGGTTCAATAATCAGAGAGTAGTATACAAAAGGGGGGTTCTGGCGCACTTTTGCGGTCGTTTTTGCGTCGTTTTTGTTTTCACTGGTTCTGGCCCACTTTGCGTCGTTTTTATTTCACTAATTGGGCTGGGCTGGTTCTGACGCACTTTTTATGTCGTTTTTGGTTCCACTGGTCAGCTGGTCCTGGCAGGAAAAAAATATACATATATTTATTTATTTATTTTGTATTTTATTTATTTTATGTTTAATTCCTGTAGCCTAAAGCCATAGTGGTAGGTGATCCACTCATAACCCAGCGCTTGGTATCGAAAGGTGACAAGGAAATAGATTCATTCGCATGCTATATATAATGCAGTGTTCGCTTTTCAATAGATTCATAGCATGACGAAATGTCTTGCTGTCATATAGTGCTTTTTTGTACTGCTGATGTCGTATATTTTTTTCACAACATACCTTTTAACGCCTTTTGCTTTTCGGATCTCACCGCGATCTTCCTTCAGGATATAATATATTTTGGGTCGAAGTCCTATATACTCGCTAATGGGTACTCAGCACATTCGTCTTTTATTTTACCAAGCATCTTTTTGTTATGTGGTGCTGTGGAGCGGGTGGTCGGATTGACGGATAATTACTCGTGTCATAAAGGTGTGACTCAAAACTCATATCAGCATACACATCCTCTGTTTGGATTTCAAGCAGAAGACTATCCGTATAGAGAAGATTGCACCGCTCCTCATATTGCTCCTTCAGCTTGTTGTAATAAAAGTCGTACATCAGATGTTTGCTCAGGTCCAGGACACACATCCCAACGTAGACTTGTCGGTTAAGCATTATATGACGTTTGTGTATGAGTAGGGCGGCTAGATAATCATCAAATACCACATGCCTTGCAAGCGCGGGGCTAGTTATCCACCAGCGAAGCTTGTCATCTTCAGAGGCTCTCACGAGTTTGACATCTACACGCTTACGCAGATTTTGTATAGTCTTACCAAAGACGCTATTGTTCTTCACTTTGTATAGTCCTTCTCAAAGCTGGTTTTGGCCCTCTTGCGGAGTTCTGTATTCATTCTGATGTAAGCCTCCATCCACTTGCTTTGGTCGAATCGAATTACACGATGTTTTTTTTGCCAGCTTCATACTTAGAGAGAGGTAGAGTTGTAAATTTCGGTAGTGCATAACATAGCTCTTTTTATCGCAGAGATTGGGAACCAACTATTCAACATCAATTGACAAGTTTAGAAGCCCTTTCTGATGATCTGACAGCCACTCCTACGGTACCTTCATACGTTCCGGAGCAAGTGGGTATGCATTGTGGACGTCGTGTAGCTCTTGAGGATACTCAAGGTCCACCTCGAGTATGTAACCCTTTTCTGCATCGGGTGAAAGCGTATCCAGCGAGGGCACTTCATCCACCCATTCGAATCCACCCGTGGGTAGTGCTTGACTCATCGCCCAACCATACAGGTTATTTGCATCTAGGTAGAGAATATGATTGTTAGGCTTGGAATAGTCATAGCCTGAGACATAGGGGTTGTTGGCTTCCGCATAGCGTTTGTATACCATGGAAATACCACCTCTCATGCCTTTCTTGAAGAACAGGTGCATGTCCTAGTCGGTTAACAATTCAAATTCTACACCTGTATAATTTAGGAGTGCATCCCAAGATAATTCAGAGCTTGTATAATAGTGTGCTGGATCCAGACCATACTGCCGCAAGCAAGTCTTCCGACATATCTCGAAGACATTAGCTACTAAAAAACATCAGTCCGCAGGTATAGGTCGTGATAATCTCCCATAGTATCACATTTGAATGCCCCCAAACCTCCTGCGCATGTTGATAATCCTCATTGAAGATATGCTCATCCGTAAGCTTGCTATTGAAGGTATTTTGCGGAGGTAGACCCTCCCCAAACCTTTCCCAGGAATCCATATGCTCATAGGAATAAATCCCTTCACGCAATAACAATTGTCTTTTTTTATCATTTGGTTCATGTTCAGTTGTAATAGGCCATGGAAGTCAACAGAGTCGTTAGCCACAACCAGCTTATCCAATAACGCAAGCAGGAATTGTGCGCTATCTATGAACCTCAACTGACTAAGAGAGAAAGATATATATTTCCCCATGTTGTTGGGGATGCAGGTTATCTTTCCTTCTACTTTGCTGATGGCTTGCATGATCAAATGAGTCATATCCCCGCAGGTAATGGAACACAACTGGAATGGAGTTGTTTTGGAGCTCAGGCACAGCTTCAGGTTGCAGGCATTGTGCACAGTACCTCTGTAGTTACCTGTGATATGGCAGTGGTCGCGGACAGAGTCACCATGTAGAGATTTTTACATATATGACAATCCTGTGCTGTCCGGTGTACACGCCAATCTTCTCTGGTGATTATCATAGGTCGAGGGTTTGCAAGAACTGCTTTGATCTTAGTTTCTTCCTGCTGCAAAGCCTCAAGAAACTTCTTAGCTGCATTTTGTCCTCCATATACTACGGGAGGTTCTGTACGACCATCACACTTGATAACATCATACCCATAGCCACACGCCTCGTGCTGTTGAGTCTTTTGGGTATTGGATTGCGAGGGATTGAATTGTGGACTATCTATCTTACAGGTGAGTGCCTCAAAATCTGCGTAGATTACGTAGGTCTATGGACCTCGAGCAGATCTTCCCTGGAATAGCCATGTAAACATCTCTCGCAAAAGTGCTTACGCTCTCGATGGATGCTTTGATCATGGAGCAGACGACTGAGGCTTTTGATTCACGTGTAATGGAACTTACATGCCTTCTTAATCAATAGAAGGTTAATCCTGTGAATATTCTTGTCTTGTTTGCTGAGTCTGTGAACGATCACCCATTTATCCTAACCGAAAACGATGATAGCCAGATTGTTTTGTTTCTCAACCTTCCCGATCTGGGAGAGTGGAGCTGGAGCCTCTATTTCTTCAAGTTTTAACCGTCTTTTGAGGAATAATTGCTGCATCTGTGTGGATCTTTCTTGGCTGGGAAGAGAGCAGATCGGAGAGCCTAGCGAAGACAGATATCATCACGGTTTTTCACATTGATGATAGTCTTTTTAGCTTTTGAGTTCTTTCGGCAAACCGATATAGGACCCACCTTGTAGTGGTTGGTACCAGGCAATATTTAGCAAGAGGTTCTTCACTCTATCCACCATCCATCCTGACCCTCTATGAGTCCATTTCTCAAGAGATTCTATCATGCGTGGGAAAGCGTTGTTGAGCGCTGCATCAATCTCATCCATTTGCAGGACATCCATTTGATGGCTGCGAAATACTGGATTTGTAAATTCGGTTTCTCCATCGCCATTATCCTTCTTCAGCCCCACTCTGAGTGCTAACTGGAATTTTAACCCGCGAAGGGCTCCAACCTCTTCTGCTACTTTTCGGGGAATTGCGGGGCGAACATCATCTAAAAGGGCTAGTGGGTCAGCTTCCAATCGGTGTCCATCTGCGATATTCATCTGCCAACTGCGGAGGTAATTACCAATTGTCCCAGGGGCCCGTCTAAACCTTGGTACAGGCAAGGTCTAGGAGCAGGCACAGGTCTCGGTGCAGGAATAGGTCTTGGTGCTCTCGATGCAGGAACAGGTCTAGGACCTAGACCAGTCTGCGGGCTGGCATATACCTATGAGTGATGATGGCATTTATGTAGTCCCTTTTAATATGATTTCCTCTTTGGCCTGATGGGTCATCAAGGAGAATATTGTTTTAGACCACATAGTTTCTCAACGCCTCGACTCTTTCTCTCTCTCTCTCTTTAAGTGCAGTTCTATTTAAGTCATTCATTATACGCTGCTATACTATAGTGTCTTATTTCTCAAACTGGTTGTAGCACAGATTTGTATACTATGAAACAGCATATCTCTAATAGGGTGTTGCAACAGAATGGTCTTTAAGTTCTGCGAGCACTTCTTGAAAGTTTATACGTTTCACCATTTTAGCTTTGATAGCATTGACAGGCTTCTTTCTGATCAGTCGTGTGACTTCGTATTCAAAGCTGAAACAACAGCAAGTAGTCTTTCTACCCATTCTGTCGATCTCTCTCCCTTAGGAAATTTCATTTCCTGAGCATAATGATGTCCGAACAACCGTTCTGCTAGTGTACGATTAAACCGCTCTGCAAAAGCTTGATCGCAATGAACGTCTGGGATTCCACGTCTCACCTCAACACCATGCTTCTTCAATGTATCATTTATAGAACCCATAAACTCACGCCCTGGATCCACGTGAAGTATTTTCGGCCAATCGATTGGACTACGATTATAGATGCGGGTAAATGCAGAAGCATCCTCTTTTGAGTACTTCAAACTTAAAAGCTGAGCATCTTTATACCGACTGGCAACATCGATTACAACTAATGCATATTTATAAGTCTTGCGTCCAACTTTGTGATGCGGTAGAAACAAGAGGTCGGTTTGATGGACTTGATTTGGTGTAGAAATTTTAAACTTAGGTCGTGGTATATAGTGGGGAGGAGGTAGGTACATCGGCCACATAGCCTGCTTCTTTAGCCAAGCCCGGGATTCACCTTCAGACACCTTTGCAGCTTTTGCAACTTTCTTTATAGCTGATTTCCTCTCCAATACCACTGAAAGCTATAATATGTCTCCGCTAGTTTCATTTCATAATAAACATATACATATATATTCAACATGGCAATGAATTACGGAAAGAAACTAGCGCCTACACGAAGGACCCGCACAGATCTGGGTGCGAAAGATGTACGCACAACTAATCAAGTTACTCTTGATACCCCAACGGCCACAGCAGGTAATCATGTGATTGTCAAATTCCCGAAGCTGCAGCAGCATGATGTTATTGTCCCAGGCACGGTCAGACTGGCCTTCAACATCACTCTAAATAGCACAGATGGGAATCGCATTATTGTCAACAACATAGGCCGCAATATTGTGAGCAAACTAGAGGTAAAACTTGGAGGACAGGTTGTCATGAGTTTGGACAGCGCAGATATCTTCTACAACTATGCAGACCTATGGCTTTCCTATAGCGCGAGAGATAATGCTGACTACCAGGGTACAAGTAGAGAAAATTGTCAGAAAATTCGTGAAGGTGCTAGTGATAAAGCTGGTTAAAATAAGGGTGACAACGCGATGGCTAAAGCTTTTAGCAATAGATTTGTTATACCATTGGATTTTAGTCTCTTGAGTAGCCACGCTCCATTTCACCCATCAGGTCTGCACGATTGGTTTGAATACATCATATACTTTGCACCTAACGAAAGGGTTATCATTGCAAGCGATGACACCAACGCTTCTTACACTCTGAAGAACTTGACTCTGGAATTTGATGTTGTGAATCAAGCAAGCCTTGCAGCAGAGATCCGAAATAAAATGTTGAATAAGTACTCGGTAAACTATACAGATATACAGAGGCACCGGAGTGAAATGCTACACCTCACTAGCTCTGTGTGGACTATTCCTTTGAATTCACCTCGACACAGTACCAGCGGCGTTGTCCTGTTGTTCGTCAAACCAGTTGATGATGGGGATTTGCACGAAAACCTGAGACTTTCATGAATCCCAATATCATTAAGGTCAGTGTAAGCATTGAAGGTGTTCCTAACCAGCTATGTGCCCAATGCTTTCTCCCATACCAGCACTGGGACGAGGCTAAGAAGGTATTCGGCTCAGGTAGATTGTCCACGGGCGTAACAAACATACTTCGACGCGAGTCCTTTCTGACGACTACAATGTCTTCTTTCTAGATCCCTTTGGACATAAATTGAAAAAATATCCTGAAATCATAAGCTTGCTTTACCAAGGTATACATGCCATCTGTATAGTTGATGATTGTTCTGCAGAAAGTGACCTTGTGAAAAAGAGGAGAGCATTATCAAATTTAGCTTTTTCAGGTAGACATCATCAGCACTCGCTATAGGTGTTAACTCAAAAATGGAACTCGGTTGTTACTGATGTGCGTAAGCAGACTGAGTGGATTTTTATTCCACTGCAAGTCAGCTCATTGCTTTGATCTAGTTATGAAAGAAAACAGTGGGATTCCACAAGAAAAGTGACAAGAAATCCTTTGATAAGCTATCAAGTACAAAGTATGCTAAGTTTGTGTCAAAAAGAGGATCATTGAGTACACAATTGAGTAAGTAATGCTTAGTAATCGTTAAGTAACGCTTAGTAATAGTTAAGTAATGCTTAGTAATAGTTCAGTTATGCTTAGTAATAGTAAAGTAATGCTCAGTAATAGTAAAGTAATGCTTAGTAATAGTAAAGTAATGCTTAGTGATAGTTCAGTAATGCTTAATAATAGTTCAGTAATGCTTAGTAATAGTTAAGTAATGCTTAGTAATAGTTAAGTAATGCTCAGTATTGCTTAGTAATAGTTCAGTAATGCTTGGTGATAGTTCAGTAATGCTTAGTAATAGTTCAGTAATGCTTATTGATACTTTAGTAATGCGTAGTTATAGTTCAGTAATGCTTAGTAATAGTTCAGTAATGCTTAGTAGTAGTTCAGTTATGCTTAGTAATAGTTCAGTAATGCTTAGTAATAGTTCAGTAATGCTTAGTAATAGTTCAGTAATGTCCAGCGCCATGTTAAACGCAGCACTATTAATAATATCATACTTGCACTACACCTGTGGTATATTTATCCCATTGTATTGCGTGTTTGTAGAGTGGTAATGAATATCGATAGTCTTATAGAAACACTAGGTGAGCCGTCGCTAGAGCCATCACAAGATGACCACCGCAAACAGTTAGCTGTCGTTATCCATGGAGGCATGTCCATGGACTATTTAGGGAAGCATATTTAATCTCTACAGTTTCAAGAGATGTCGGGTGCAGATGTGGAACGATTACATGCTGTATATGAGGCCCGTCTTGGTGATTAAATGACTAAAACATCTGCATAAAACCGTTACTACACCACCTAATTAAATATGTGTCTCATAGATGATGGCTATGATTGCCTTGCTTGTTGATGGGGCTTTGGTAAATGCCATAGCTTTCTTAGGTTCAAACTTTAAATTTAGTCAGCTCGCCAAAGCTGTGGAACAACTGCAGGCAGCCTAAATTGAATAGGCTTATAATAGGCAAGATAAGCTGGATTAGATGAATCAAAGACTTATGGCAGAAAGACGTGCTGTACAGACCTTCAGAAATGTAGATGACGCAATGAGATTTTACAACCAGGTTTATGGGGCAGACTCTATTTGACCAGATTCGAAGCCTCGCCTAGAAGACAACTATACAAGGTACATTATCAGCTCGAGAAAGCAAGCTTGTGGAAACTCACCAACAACGCGAAGAGGCACTGAAGAGACCGCCTCAAAACAACCAGCGATAAAGACGAAAAGATAAGTATACGCAGAGAGTTTGAATAGCATGAAGGTAGGCAAGACGCTGTACAGACTAGCATAGACACACTTCGTGGTGATCTGAAGTCTCAATTACGGCAGATACGTGACCTTGCGCGTGAGCTTGTACATAACGACCTTTCTCTGCGAGAAAAATTGGTTCACTTGTTTTGAGAGAAGGTGTGACGATTGATTCCATTTTGACCGCATTAGGGTTTATAATATCCACTATCATACTGGCACTTGGGCTGGGACCCGTGCCAACACCACAGCCAACGCCGCCGCTAGATAATGTTGTCAAAGCACTGAGCTGGGTGATGAAACCTTTTGGTAAATGGCTCGGTGCAGCTCTTCCGGGCATCATTGGTGGTGCCCTTTCTTTGCTTTTCAATCTAATTGGTGAGATATTTACAAAGGTAGGGAGTCACTTGTGGGAACTTGTGCTTGCAGTGGGTGGTGCACTTATTGCATGGGTATCCAGGCAATCAAATTGAAGGTATCATATGATATTTGATACTACGATGTATTGCAGCACGTATATCGTCACAGGAGAACCCACAACCTCCAATTCCCCCTTTAGGTAAGCAAAGTAGGAATCAATGATGTGTGCTTTACTAGTGGTTGGTATAACCTTGATAAGGATGGGAGATGAGTGTTCTGGTATTTGATAGTAAAAAGACCAAGACAACAAAAGTTGAGGCAGGCCTGTATAATTTCAATATGATTAAAAGAAGATTAAATAAAGGGATAATGCAAAATGATGTCGGAGGTTTTGATTTCGAGTCCGCCACTTCACTGATCCGTATAACTGTTCCAGATGGGGCTGCTCTTCTTTTAAATGAAAATCTAGTAGAGCTATTGGGATTCGAACTTACTAATGAAAATAAGGCAATGAACCCAGGTGTGCGATCGTGTACCTCCTCTTATGATGGATCTTTCCTTAAACATTTGATTGAGTTAGATGTTTTGCATAACCTTGTTGATGGGCATCCCACGGATAAACTGGGTAAATTTCTTGTGAATAAGACTGATATAGGCCGAATGACTCATGCACAATATGGTCATCCAAGAATGCATCGACTTGCGAATGATGTGCTGAATACCATCACCTTAGAGGTACGAAACAATGGTAAACCTGTCAATAACCACAATCTCCCCCATTGAAGTTACATTACTATTAAAATAATCGATGTATTACAGCACATATATAATCACCGGAAAACCGAGAAACCTAGAAACCCCTCTTCAAGTAAAAGAGGTAGGCATCACATATGTGTTTTTCACCAAGGGTTGGCATAACCTAAAGGAGCGTAAATTTTTAGACATTAGATGGACACCTTTAAAGGGTAACGAATTAAAAGAGTAACCATTAAACCAGGCTTTTATACTTTAAATACACTTAAGAAAAGAGTTGATAGGGATTTAGAAAGAGGAGGTATGTTCTAAAAACCAAACACTGGTTCCTTGAGACCAACAGAATTCTCTCCCCTCACCAAAGCGGTTCCGAAAAAGTCGCAATACCCTAAACTAGCCAATTACGCTCGACACCGCTATCCGGGAATCCTTTGCAAAAAAGGAACACCTTATTGCCATATTTTTTGACCTTGAGAAAGCTTTCGACACTACTTGGAAATACGGCATTACCTGCAAACTTTACATCATCAGAGGCCATTTTCCCATCTTTATTCAAAACTTCCGCTCACCCACGCAGTTCCAAGCTCGTATTGGCACGCCCTCTCCAACCCGTACCCCCAAGAAGAGGGCGTCCTTTGATGCAGCATCCTCTCTAACACTCTCTTCAACCTGAGCATTAATGACATCGCTGATAACCTTAGCCCCAACATCAAACGTACCTTATACGTGGATGACTTCACCATCTTCTACTCCTCCTCTAACTTTCCTATTGTTAAAAGTAGGCTCCAAATCAGCCTCAACCAGCTGTAAGACTGGAGCAACAAAAACGGTTTTAAATTCTCCAAAGACAAGACAGTCTGCATGCACTTTTGTCATTTCAACAACCTCCACCCCAACCCGAACTTTGTGCTTAATGGCAATCGCATCTCTAAACATGAACACACAAATTCCTGGGTCTAACTCTAGACCCCAAGCTTACCTACAAGCAACACATCACCAACCTGAAACTAACCGCAACAGCTCTCTTAACCCCCTCCGACTCCGCTCCAACACCACTTGGGGTGCGAACCACTTTACTCTCCTCTAAACTTTCAGGCTAACCATTCGTGCCAAGCTTGACTACGGCAATATTGTCTACTGTGTCGCTCACAACTCATACCTCAACCACATCAACACCATCCTAAATAAAGCCCTCAGGCTTTGTCTAGGTGCTCTCAGGACCTCCACAATCACCAGCCTTCATGTTGAAGCCAACAAACCCCCTTTCTACTTAGATGTAGAAAGCTTAGCCTCTCCTATGCTATCAGGGTCCTCCCCAACACCCAGAACCCTGTTTACAACCTCATTAGGTACCCCAATTTCTCCACTTTCTTTGATAGGACTAAAACCCTATCCCCTTCATTCAGCAAACGCATTAAATCAGACCTTCTCCATCTCGGCATCAACCCCACCACTCTCGGCACCTTCTCCTGGCCCACTTTTCCTCCTTGGGCCACCCCCTCCCTTCTGTCCACCTGGGCCTCTCCACTCTTCACAAAGCTCAAACCCACCCTAACCTCTTCATCAATCTCCACAACCAAATCAAAGACCAGCTCTCAAATTACACCTCCATCTATACTGATGGCTCCAAGGAAGGCAACAAGACAGCTGCTGCCGCCGTCATCCAAGACATCACCCTCAGTAGCAGACTTCCCGACAACTCATCCATCTTTTTAGCAGGAAAAGTATTCTTTTCTTCTGGATACCCAGCGATGTTGGCATCCCAGGCAATGCAGGGCTTATGCAGCCGCTAAGCTTTCCCTCAACCTCCTCCCTGCCCCTTTTCCTAAAACCCTCTTTGACATCAAACCGCTTATCGCTTCTCTTGTTCGGGACCGCCGCTGGCAAACCTCATGGAACTTTCAAATTGATAATAAACTCCATGTCATCCAGCCCACAATTCTGATCAAATCCACCATCAACAACCTTTCTCGTATCAACAACGCTCATATTATCCGTCTTAGAATTGGTCACACCCACCTCACTCACTCCCACCTCCTTATTGGCTCCCCCAACTCCTCTGCAACAATTGCCATTGCACCCTTTCAATCCATCACGTTCTCCTTGTTTGCCCCCTGTACAACCTTCCAAGAGCTTACTTCGCTCCCCACAAGTCAATTGCTGAGTTCTTCCAGAAAAATCCTCCGGATAAAATTATCTCCTTCCTTTATTAGGCCTCCCTCTACACCATATTCAATTCTCCTCTTCCACCCCTCTCTACTTTGTTTTTGTTTCAACCATGCACCTCCCCTCTCAATCACAGCTTTCTGATTTTTTGTTCTTGAATTTCTCTCATTCTCCCCCTGTTTCCTTCCTACCTCTAGAATGATCTGACCTCTCAGGCACAATTTGACCTTCGTTGTCGTGGTGCCGTTAAGCCCTCATCAAACAAACAAACAAGCAAAACACTTTACAAATCAAATTATTTATACCGGCTACTTGCAAAATCAAATTCAGCAGTAACTTTTATGTTTCTTGGGAATAAATCTCACAAATGAATGGATGGGTGCAGGTGTATATAGGAGTGATCACGTGCCTCCCCTTTAAAGGGATCTTTTATATGTATTTACCTTCTGGAATTAGATGTCACTCGAAACTTTGTTGATGGTAGTCCTAGCAATAGACTGACAAAAATGACTGTTAATGAAGAAGTAGGGGAAACTACTCACGTAACATATTCACGCCATATGATGCATCCTCTTGCTGGAGATGTGTTGAACACCATCACCTTAGAGGTACGTGATGTCTATGGTCAACTCATACATAATAATAATTTATCAAGGTTGAAGGATGTTGACAGCATTTATGCAATATTACCATCAGCTCCTCTTGAGGAGGGTGCCAGCAATTTCCGCTTACAACATATGACACAACTAAAAAGATACCTTGAAACTGAGATTCCTACTCGAGAATGTGTAAGCATCATGATATAAATTTTATTACAACCCAAAAATCTCCAGTTCTTGATTCGGGGGTAGAATACGGCAGCCTACCGGATCCTGGGGTAGAACACATCAGCCTACCGGATACAGTTCCGTGGGTAAAATACGGCAGCCTACCAGATACGGATGAGGTTGATGATACACTAGAAGCTAAAATGGAAAAAATAGCATTATCGTTTGTTATTATCTTGGCTTTAATTCTGGGGGTTATATACAAAAACATTTTTCTGTCATAAATTTTCAATAGTGGTAGGCTCAGGTGTGTGATTCAAAGCTGCTATTTCCAAAACATCCACAATAGATACAGAAAATAGCAGTATGAAATAGCCTCTGTGAGCTGAGTAAATATTGGTTTACCACATAACTACACATGGCGTGAAATGTGGCCAAGTGGAAGTACGTGTTAAATATTTATTGATGAAATGACCTTTAAAATTGTTTATCTTGTGAAATAAGCGTATAATTTGAAATTATTGTGCCATCTGGTTCAAGTCCCGCAAAAAGCTTATTTAAAATTGTGCACACAGTCAGTCAAATCCAGGGTTGGCATGAAAGTTTTCTCCAGATCCAGCGATAGGGTAAACAAAAACCCAAATCAATGGTGCGGTAATCTTAGGATACATTCAAAAACTCGGAGAGAGGCTGCCACACTGATCTGATTCCTGAGAAAAGTGAGTGGGAATGAGCTGACCTAAAAAGTCAAGTAAATGACATAAAAAGTCAGTGGTACGGTACAGAACAGACAGTGAGGTAGGCCCCGTAAAACACAGAACAAAAAACTATCTGCAATAAAAGGCCCCTGTCCAGAGAGATCAAACGTTGGAGGTGTGAAGGTGACGATATGCGTGCTGTAATACAAAAAAAATGCACTTTTTTGTTAATTTATATTGTAAAATGGTAATGTTGTCTTCATAAATATTTCACGAGTCATGGTAGTCCGCCTAGTGAAATCAATATATATAAAAACGACGCAAAAGTGCGCCAGTCTGTTGCGCCAGAACCAGTACAACCAAAAACGACATAAAAAAGTGCGCCAGAACCAGTGAAAACAAAAACGACACAAAGTGGGCCAGAACCAATGAAAACAAAAACGACCGCAAAATTGCGCCAGAATCAACCTCCCCTTTTTTGTATACTACTCAAAGACTAAATTGGTTCCTTGAGACCAACAGAATTCTCTCCCCTCACGAAAGCGGCTTCCAAAAATGATACCCAAGACTAGTTAATTACGCTCGACACTGCTATCCGTGTATCCTTTGGAGAAAAAAAAAACACCTCATTACCATCTTTTTCAACCTTGAGAAAGCTTTCGACACTACTTGAAAATACGGCATTATCCGCAAACTTTACACCATCCCCATCTTTATACAAAGCTTCCTCTCACTCAGGCAGTTCTAAGTTCATATTGGCCACACCATCTCCAACCCCTACCTCCAAGAAGAGGGTGTCCCCAGGGCAGCATCCTCTCCCAACACTCTCTTCAACCTGAGCATTAACGACATCGCGGACAACCTTAGCCCCAACATCAAACATGCCCTCTATGTGGACAACTTCATAATCTTCTACTCCTCCCTTAGCTTTCTTTTTGTCGAAAATAGGCTCCAACTCAGACTTAACCAGCTGCAAGACTGGTGCAACAATAATAGTATTGAATTCTCTAAAGCCAAGACAGTTTGCATGCAATTCTGTAATTTCAAGATTCCCACCCCAACCCGAACCTCGTGCTCAATGGCAATCGCATTCCTATAAAAACGATTTATAATACTGTAGAAATAATATTTTTAGTAATTTTAAATCCGAATTTCAGCGTTGATTTGTACATGGGAGTCAATACTTTTCTCATACTCATGGCACAATTTTTTGCAAATATCCATATTCTTCTGATGAAAGCTTTCTCTTGCTCTCTCATAGTTTGTCTTTCACAGTTTCTCTTTCACAAACTCTAAATTAACATATATGTCTTATTCCATCCAGGATGTATTCATTACAAATTAGTAAATATGATATTTAATACTATAAGGTTGAATAACTGTCTGCAGTTTCAGTACTAATTTTTTCACATAAGTTTAGTTGTTGGACGAGTGTTTATTCTAGGTTGAACTTTTTCAAACACCAAAAAGAACAATATTTTAATGTTAATGGCAGCTTAGCGTAAAAGTGCCACTTTGAATTCCAAAAAGAAACACAATTGATGATTTTCCTGTTTTAATCCTACAATCCAGAATAACAATTGTGGGAACGCTACAAGCAATCTTTTTGTGCTTATAGAAAGTTTTGGTACTAGTCGTGATTAATTGCTAAACGCTTGTACATTTTGGCGATTACACCTTTAGTAAAGTTGCTAATTGTTTACAGCACTATAAGATATTGAAGTAGTTTCTTCGCCATTTTGATTCCATTGAAGTCCTCTTTCATATAAGATAAACTTTCTTGACCACGGAACTATTTTTTTTTCTTTTTTTCTTCTTCATATTTCAGGTAAATTTTGACATGAAATTTTGCTCAGCATTTGCAGCATTCTAGAGTGTTTGTCATTTTTCTGTGACTAAAGAAAAAGTAGAGCTATATTTTTGCATTGACTGCAATGATTTATCAACCCTTCCGATACACAGAGTGAAACAGCATGTATATGATTGTGTAGGTTCAAGAGTATTGCTTGTTCTTTTGTTTTCAGTTCCTACCCTTCAAGGTGGAGAAGAAGTTACAGGTTGCACAGGTATGAAAACTAGTTAAAGCTCATATCCATTTTGAATGTTAACATTTTTTAATGTTAACATTTTAACATTTTGAATGTTATGCCTCTTTTGTCCAGATTCAAAGAAGTGATATTGATTTTGTTTAAACGTGCTGTTGTATATTTTACAACTCACTTTGTGCTAAATTGTGTTGAATTCTTCCATCTAAGAACATTGTCAAAAATGTACACCTAATTACCCATTTTCAAAACTTGTTTTAAATAATGAATGATGTATACTGTTTTAGTGTTTGCCACAAGGTATATGATATGTTTGGCAACAGTTGTGTATTGTCAGGAATTGTTAAAGTTTTAAATCATCAAATGCAAATAAGGATTTTTGTTCTTGCAGAAACAAATTAAAATATTCATTTATACAACATTTGACAACTGTACCAATTGAATATCAGTATCTTATAGCTTGAGTTTTACTGCATTTTAAGGGATTTTACTGAAATATTCAGAGCTAGTTTTCGATAGATTCGGTCAATTCCTGAACTTTCAGGAAATAAATGGTACTGTACTGTAGGTTAAAGCAAATGACGTTTCTTGTCTGATTTGAATATTTTGTCAAGTTTTTTGAAATGTGAACTGTGAATGTGTTTCTGTATTTTATCTCCAAATAAACACTTATTTCACATTCTTATTTTTGCAGGTGGCTTTGCACTTAGGCATTCTTACGTCTATCCGTACACTGTTGTTACATCTTTGAGCACAACTGGCACGTCAGATGCATCCCTATTGGAAGTTACTTGTGATCGTGTTGAAATTCAAGTTCCACAGGAGTGTATCCTTACTCTTAATGTTAGATCATGCAGAGTATCTGTAGATACTATGGAGGTAAGCATTGCACCCTTACACATAATGTTAGATCATGCAGAGTATCTGTAGATACTCCGGAGGTAAACAAGGCATCCGTACACCTAATGGTAGATCATGCAGAGTATCTGTAAATACTCATACTCCGGAGGTAAGCACTGCACCTTTACACTTAATGGTATATGATGCAGAGTATCTTTAGATACTCCGGAGGTGAGCACTGCACCCTTACATTAATGGTAGATCATGCAGAGTATCTGTAGATACTCCGGAGGTAAGTACTGCACCCTTATACTTAATGGTAGATCATGCAAGGTACTCAGTACAGAGCATATCTGTAAATACTCAGGAGGTAAGCACTGCACCCTTACACTTAATGGTAGATCATGCAGAGTATCTGTAGATACTCATACTCTTGAGGTAAGCACTGCACCCTTACATTTAATGCTAGATCATGCAGAGTATCTGTAAATACTCCAGAGGTAAGCACTTAATGTTAGATCATGCAGAGTGTCTGTAGATACTCCGGAGGTAAGCACTGCACCCTTACACTTAATGGTAGATCATGCAGAGTATCTGTAGATTCTCCGGAGGTAAGCAAGCACTGCACACTGATACGTAATGGTAGATCATGCAAGGTACTCAGTACAGAGCATATCTGTAAATACTCAGGGGGTAAGCACTGCACCCTTACACTTAATGGTAGATCATGCAGAGTATGTGTAGATACTCTGGAGGTAAGCACTGCACCCTTACACTTAATGGTAGATCATGCAGAGTATCTGTTAATACTTTGGAGGTAAGCACTGCACCCTTACACTTAATGGTAGATCATGCAGAATTTCTGTAAATACTCCGGAGGTAAGCACTACACCGTTACACGTAATGGTAGCCCTAGCCAATACCGGTATTGACGTTACAGCTACCCCCCCCCCCTCCCCCCACACCGTTTCCTAAACTCCAGCAAAGGTGTGGTCAGAATTAGAGGCCTAGCCTACCTGACCAATGAAGACCTTGTAGAGGAACTTACCAATCAACACGTCACTGAAGCCCGTCACCTTGTCCTCAAGAGAGACGGTGCCGAAACACCTACCAATACCATCTTCGTGACGTTTTTCACACCAACTCTCCCCTCCCACATCACTGCTGGCTACCTGGGAATCCTAGTCACGCCTTACATTCCTAACCCCCTTCGTTGTCATAAGTGCCAGAGGTATGGCTATGGTAAAAACTCCTGCCGCAGCCAAGCGCGCTGTGGCAAATGTGGATCCCTGGACCATGACAGCACATCCTGCACCAGCACCCCACACTGCACCAATTGCGACGGTACTCATCCAGCTAACCATCCCTGCTTCTCAAAAGACTGTCCTACCTGGCCTCAAGAAAAACATATAACCAAACTAAAACCCCTTAATCCCAACATCACTTACCTGGAGGCCAGGAAGCAATTTGTCGCTGCTCTCCACACTAAACCACCCTACTCGAGCGCAGTCTTCTCTAAGACCACCCCACTCCCCTTCCCACCCCTCTTCCCTAATACAACTAAAACTGACTCACATTCTCCAAACAGACTTCACCTGGCTCTTCTTACCCAGTCTTAAGCCCATCACCATTTTCAACAACCCAACTACACCCATTACCCAAATCACCTCCACCACCACCACTTCTCTCCCCAACCTTCCTTCCTCCTCTATGACTCCCGCCATCCCTACCCCAACACTTCTAATGCCATTAAACATCAAACTCAAGCCAACCTGGCTAACAATCATCCAATCAACAAACCAAAAAACAACCAATCAACAAACATCCCACCATCCAAACCCACACATATTACACGGAAGAGAACATGGATTGTTCCATTACCGAGCATACTTCTCGTCCAACTTTCGTCCCAAAGAAACAGGGACATATCCAAAGAAAAAATAAGCCAACTTAGATCTAACAGATCTTCCTCCAGATAATCCCCTGCCTCCTTATGGCGTGCAACATAAACAATTACAATAACATTAACAATATTATACAATGGAACATCAGGAGCCTTAAGGCCAATTTTGAAGAAATTGACCTTCTGGCCACCAACTTCAACCCGGTCGTCTTCTGCCTACAAGAAGCCTTCTTGAAAACCACTGACCATTATTTCCTCAACAACTTTGCTTGCTATCACAAACATCAAGTAAACGCCAACAGGGCCTGTGGAGGCGTCTCCATTCTCGTTAGACACGATGGTAGACCATGCAGAGTATCTGTAGATACTCCAGAGGTAAGCACTGCACCTTACACTTAATTGTGTATCATCTAGAGTATCTGTAGATACTCCAGAGGTAAGCACTGCACCTCACACTTAATTGTGTATCATGTAGAGTATCTGTAGATACTCCGGAGGTAAGCACTGCACCACTATACTTAACAGTAGATCATGCAGAGTATCTGTAGATACTCCGAGGGGTAAACAGTGTACCCATACACGTAATGCTAGATCATGCAGAATATCTATAGTTACTCTGGAACCTTAACTCTTAAATGTTAATAAATGTAGAACATTGCCGTGTTATCTTAATGAAGACAAACAAAAGGAGGTAATACTGCAGTCTGTATTTCGTGTTTTACAAAAACAATTGTACTGTCATTGTGTATTGCCGTCAAATTTATAACAATCTATTCTGTAATTCTAATCAGATCATTAATGTTACCTAAATTGCATTAAAACAACAGGAATAGCAAAAACTTTAACAGGCAGGCCTCTTTATGTTCTGTATGTATTAACCCTCTGTCATCATTCCTTAGAAGGAAGGAGCTTATTCTGACAACAATTCTATACCTCGACCAAGATATGATTGCAAAAGGTATTCTCTTTTATAGCAAAGACTGAAGAAAAAAAAATCTACAAAGAATTACACATGTTTCTTATTACAGAAGATCTGTCAGACCTGGCAAGACTCCTGGAATCTTAAGACCAGTAACAAACTTCACACTATCAATCCCAACGTAGGGACCAACCTTCCATTACACAATTGCAAGAGGTTGTTGTTTTCCCCCACACACGTCTTGGTCACTCCTTTCTTACCCACTACTAACTCCTTTCAGGCTCTCCCAAACCTCTCTGCCTTACTTGCAACACTGATCTCTCGATCAAGCATATCCTCTTAACCTGTCCCTTATACCTAAACTCCAGATCATTCCTTTCCTCCTCCACCTTCATTTCTGATCTCTTCAAGAACATTCCCCTCTCCATCACCATCACCTTCCTACTCAATAGCAACTTATTCCACCTGATCTAGACCTTATCCACATTTCCCCCTTTTCTACCCTACCATCCTATCCCTCCTTTCATTTTGTACCCTTTTTTGTATCTTTCCTTTTCATCCTATTTTTCTCTCCTTCCTATCCCCTCTCCCTTTCCCATTCATCTCCATCCTAATTCTAGTACCTTAAATTTTTAACACCTTCTTGGCACATTTGACTCTGACTGTCGCGGTGCCGATAAATATCAACAAACCAAACCAAACATCTCATTTGATGCAAATATCATCAAATTAGCATTACATGTTGTGCTCCTTCAAAATTGAGAAAAGTTAGACCTGACCTGATATATAACCTGCTCAGGTCTGACTTTTTCTCTTATATTTTGTTTATTCTGAAAACCATAAGTAATTAGACTCAAATTTTCCATATCAATGTGTCCATTGTACTAGCTCTCTTTCTGCTCCTAGAATGTTGTGGAAGTAGGTCTTGAATATCAAATCAGCATTGATGAAGTCCATTTTGCATGGTTGAGCGATCACTTTAATTAGGACAGTGTGTCCAATAATTGACCTCTCTGAGTAAGGAAATAGGTCACACCAACTATAGCAACGCGGTAACTGAGTGGGGCAAACAAACCTCTAATCCACAATTATGCATGACTAATACGTTGACATTTAGATATTCCCGGGTCCTGTTGCAAGCTCTGATCCATTTATGGTACTTCTGGATTTGTATAGTTTTTAGCGGAAGGAATAGACAAAATTGTCTTTGCTAACCATTCTGGGTAATGGGAATCGGATTTACAAAGCCCGTAGTGAGCCCGTAGGTACAGTTTTTGTTCACTATTTAGTCGTCACTCAGTCTGTGTATGCAGAAATTTGTTTTGTGCAGCATATGCATTGAGCGCATGAGTGCGCGTCGCTAGCTAGCTGTACTATACCAGTACTGCGTAGGATTTTTGCCCCACTTAATCACGCAGATTTTGTTACTAGGCATATTTGTGCGGTGATTGGTTGAAAAAGCTGTCAATTATCTAAATCAAGTGAGGTTAAATTGCTTCAGTGAGTTTGTGGCTTTGAATTTCTGGAACAAACTCTCTGTCTTATAATTTAAATACTATTTCGATTCATTTAATGGATAGTTTCTTCAAATTGGGCTCAAATTTACATGAAAAGCAGTATGTGACGGTACCATTATTATATATGTTACAATTTTGGGTTCTCATCATCTTATCTTTATGTTAGTACATACATTTTGTTGTACAATTTTGAAATACATAACAATACATACAATTTTAAAGTGCGCATAGCAAATGGTAATAGGAGTCAGCGGTTTCCATTTTACAATATAAAATGAAGAGCTTTGTAGTTCCTTATTCTAGCTTGGAGGTTTGGGGACTGTAATTAGAATAAATGTAGCCAATAAAACAATATAAAATTAGGACTAACAGTAGAAAACAATTATTGTACACTATTACATTTTGACTGTTCAAAGACACAGATTTCGTTTGAAGTAAAACAAATTATTATCTGAAAATATTACAAAACAAGTCCAGTGAAATGAGGTGTAAGCTCAAAACTAAATATCTTATTTTTGTTATTCAAAGACTGTTGGACTGCTTGAAGAGGAAGTAAGACAGGAAATGTTTGTAATTGTCCATAGCTCTTTTAATTGAGTCTCTCAACACTTTTAATGGCTCAGAACATTTGATGCATATTCAAAGATAGTACAGCCTTAAATACCATATAATATGGAAGTTTTCCCATTTCAATTTCTAGGGTCAGCTGTTCGTGGAGGAGTTGGAAAGATATGAATTGATGTCAGTCCTGGAAGATGGAAAGATCATCAAGGTCTTACCTCACGTGGATGAACGTCAAGAGATCACCAACTTTAAGAGAGGAATTCTAAGTGTGCTTCAACTGGACGCTACCAGTCTTGACCAGGATGAAGCCTTTGTACATGACACATCAGTCCATGGTAACTGTACCACCAAGATGACCCGGTATTTTTACATGCAGGAGGTCACAACCTCAAGAAACCTAAAAAGCTGTTCTTTCAAAGCTCAGGAAGGACAAGGGACATGGCCTGGACTTTCTTACTTGCAAAATATGGTAATCGATTCCTTCTATAGAAAAACTTAGCACTATTTGCGCATCTATCTTTAAGTAACTAAAATCTTTCATTTTCTTGTTAAGGTAGTGAGTGAAGTATGGCAGTAATGTTTTGTTTTAAAAGCCTGAAAATCTAACTGAAACTGTAAACTATTTTATTTCCAAAGATTTATAGCAATAAATGGTTTAACAAAGAACTTCAGCTTGTGCAATTGAAAAGGAGTTTTGTTATCCCTTTGACAACGAAGTTATTGGAGAGGGGATATAGCATTTTTACCGTCTGTCTGTTCGTCCCTATCCATTGTCCGTCCAACCTCATGTATTAGTGAGCTACTGGGGAACAACAAAATATTTTTGCTCTTGGAAAGAAATTCCAATTTTTTTTTTAAAAAGTAAATATATATATAAAGGAGATTCTTGCCTTGAAAGAACTTACAACAAATGTAATTCTGGCATGAACAACAAGTAAAGTTTTTGTTCTGCCATAAAAAAAAAGCTGAAATAATAGAGGCAGACGGCTGAAAAAATTCCCTTCAATAGGGTGAAAACATTATAGACCTCAAACAAACTCCAAATTAATTGATTTGGTAGATAGAGCAGCCCTCTCTGGTTTATAACAAAAAAGTTAAGCATCTTGTTATGGAGAGTGTCAGATTTAAGTTAAAAGTAAATGTTTCTCTGTTTATGTAAATTATCTGGAGGTACATATATAATGGGGAGGGAGTTGTGGTGCAATGGAGTGAGTGAAGGTTGTAGTGAGGGTTGCAATGATGAGTTGGTTAAGAGTGTATTTGGTAGATGAGTGGGTGGCAAAAACAAAGTGGTGTTATGGCATTTATGCAGGCTGGGATAGCATGTGGGACAAGGTAGGATGGCATTGGAACAGGGAGGGGGTGGGACATGATTGCATGGAATGTGGGGCAGGGTGGGGTGGCATGTGATGTTATTTCATCTGGATTTCAGGTGGGAAGACATGTAAGACATGGTTGCATAGTATGTGGGACAGGGTGGCTTGGTATGTGGGATTGCATGTGGTGCAATGTCATCTGGATTTCAGGTGTGATGACGTGGGATAGAATGGAATGGCTTGTGGGACAGGGTGGAATATCTCATGGCACAGGGAAGAATAAGATGTGGGACAGGGTGGCATGGTATGTGGGACAGGATGGCAAGGCATTTGGTGGGATGTCATCTTGATTGCAGATGTAATGGCATATGGGTCATGTTTTTAATGGCATCTTGATTTCATGTATGATTTCCTGTCAGGTGGATTGTAGGATTTGATGGCATGTGGAACACAGGGTGGGTGAGATGGCATGTGGAACAGAGGGTGGTAAGTGTGGTATTAGTGGCGAGGGGATTTATATCGGTTAAGACGTCTGGTTGTTATTTGCCATGTGCAGGGACAACGTTTTCATTGTGTAGGAATGTGTGGGTGTGCAATGTATGGAACTGAAGCATGTGGGACAGGGTAGGATGGCATTATCAAATGTAGCTAGGGCTGCCATGATATGTGTTAATCAGACATTAATTATCATGTACAAAATCATTGCAATATCACCATATTGGTATATCTATGTTATGATTATCAATGTTCGAAAACTGCTTGGGTTTTCAGCATGTTTTTCCATAAAATTTCAAGATCTGTGAAAACGAAGCATGAAAAAACCACATTTACTGCAAATATTCTGTTAATTTGAAATGCTTCTGAAATTATATTTGCAAGTTTTTGTTATAATTTGCAGTTTATACGTAAAAATGGCATATCACGATATGTTGTTCAGGGCATTTTTGATATCATGGAAAAAGCTATATCACGATAATGGCACTAAAAGTAATTCACTTTTCTTTATCTCAGAATCCTACAAGTAAGCTCTTGAGCTCCAACCAGACTTGCAGATATTTTGTGGAAGATGAACGCATCAGCTCTGTCAATTGCAGGGAAATTTATGCATTAGCAGCTGTGTCCGGAGCAGTGCTTACCATCGAGCAAACTTTTGGCAGACTTAGAGAAGACAGGATGAATACTGTCTACTTTCCATCAAATGATTGTAAGTGAAAGAATTCTTCATCTTCTTCCTCCTTCACCTATTTTTTGTATAACGCGTAGAATGCATGGCATCGTGGTCTTAATTGCACCTGTGGCCTGATACCTCCAACTTCAGCTGAGGTTTATGTAAGGGTTACCTCTCCCTTAGACAATAGCATCAACAGTGCTTATGAGTCCCATCAGCCCTGCTTTGAGAATAAACACTTTTCCCTCTCCTAGAAAGGTTATATGCCAAGACTGACGAGGCCTATTTCCCCAGGTTTTATTTGGTTTCCCTTCCAAACGTGAAATAATGAATCTGTCTGAATTTGTTCTTTATGATGCTGGAGAGACTCACATTTTGGATATGAGAAGGAAAGCAACACGTAGGACATATCTGGTCTGCTAAAAATATTAATCATTCAATCAATAACCAATCAATAAATCAACCAAACAAGCATTGACATAGATAGATCACCTATACCACCGTAATCACATAAGAATTGTCAGAGAGTTAAACTCTGTTAAAAAGGACCCGGGTTCTGATTCCCAGTTTTATATAAGAAGTCACTTAATTCCATTCAAGAGACCCACATATTCGACATCAAAAGGATTAGTACATAGGGACACCTATGAAATATCTCAATTTATTTGCTATTTTAACGATATTAATCAAACAATCTATCAGTCAATCATTAGCATTTGTATAGCACTGAAATGATCAGTCATAGAAACAATTGTCAGACCTCCAAATTCAGTATTTAAAGGGAACTGGGTTTGATTCCCCAATGTCAGTTTCATTTTAGAAGACACTTTAATCCACTTGCTGCAGTCTACTCTGCTGTGCGTGTTGCTGGGGAGGTAACTTGTGATTGAAAGAGTTTACTGCATCCCAAATACCTCATGGCTAGCACAGTGGTATCGTATCCTTCCTATAAACAGATGAACCAGACCATGAGAGAGAGAGAGTATGGGTTTTTTTAAGGTTTTAAGGTAAATATAGGCTACATTATTTAATTTGATTTAATATGTATAGAAGGTCATGTAGAAAGTAAAAACATCTATGAAAATGTGAGGAATTTACAGCTTTTCTAATTTCCTTGTCTCAATATGCAAATTCTTATGCAGATTTGCACATGAACAAACCTCTCTATTTTCTTATGTAAACTCATGTTGTCTTTAATTGTATGATGTCACTCATTTATGCCAGTCATTTTTGACATCTTTAAAACTCCTGAAAGGAGCAAGACACTTAAGTAAATCACAGTTAGTTTGTCTTCTTGCCCTCTAGCTATTACACAATACAGATATGTCTAACCAGTCAGCCAATCCTAAACAAAATTGTTGAGTAATTTATATTTTTGATTTTTGGTATATTGTTGTCCTATTTGTTTTAGGTGGACATGGTGAAGCACATCCTTATAGACTGTCTGCTTCTTACCATCACCAGAGCATCCCTCAACCCATTCAATCCCAACATTCAGCTCTTTCGTAAAAGCTCAAAAAATCCTCTTCAAGTTTATTAAAAATCCAGTATAAATATATATAAAAATATAAATGGTAAGAATATTTGCATGATACATGAAAATGAAAAAACATAAATATATATATCTCAAAATACATAAAAAAATATATAACATATACAATAAAACGTTAAGAAAATGTGTCATTTTAAGTAAGTTTTGAGTAAGATTGGTAAAGGCATTTCCTGGATAAAACGAGCCACTCTATACACAAAAGAATTCTTGTAAACGCACATTTTTTACGCTTGGGTGTGATTGCCTTATTTCTTAGATTATAATTGGCCTTTTGAAGAAGTGACATCAGATCAGAATGCAGAAGGTGCTGTTCTCTTTTTGGTTCGCATGCTAAGCATATTGCGAACCTATGTAATGGCGATTACGTCCGTCCGGCCTTCCGGCCGTCCGGCCGTCCACAGATTTGTCTTGAGATTTCCTCAGAAATGTTAAAGTTTTTTGATAATTCCTCAGAAAAAGTTAAAGTTCTTCAGATATCCTTATGGAAGCTTAGAATTTCCTTACAAAATGTTAAAGTTTTTCAGAGACACTTAAGAGAGGCTTGAAGACTAGTTTTCTTAAAAGTCTCTAAAACATTTGATATTTTGTTAGAAGATAAGTGTAAAATGATATAATTGTCCAATATTTTTCAAAGGTCCTCAAGTCTCTCTTGTAGCACTTGAGATTTAAAATCCTAAAAATTCTTCAAAATATTTGGGCACCAACAGTTGTATCAGGCATGATTATTAAACTCCACCGTTATTATTGTGCTCATTTGCATAAAGTTGCTACAGTATATGAACTGACCAGACTTTTTTTTTTATTTAGTATGCTTAGTCAGGGAGTGTGACAGGATGTGATTGCCTGTGGAGATAGGGAGGGATGCCATGTGGGACATGGATGGGGGCCATTAGAGACATATGATATAATATTTACCATGTGGTATACACCAAAGGCTATATCATGCATAATTATTTGAGTCCACCTTTTTTTCTTATATGCATAAAACTCATTTGCATATAAGTTATTATAGGAACTGACACTTTTATACATAGCATGCCAATCAGGACTGTGATAGCTAGGATGAGACTTCTTATGGAGCCTATGGGACGTCATGTGAGACATAGGGTGGGATGCCATGTGGGAATGTGGGACATGGGGTGGGATGCCATGTTGAACGGTGGAATGCCATGTAGGATATATGGTGGAATGCCATGCAGTACATAGGGTGGAATGCCATGGGATGGAATGTCATGTGGGACATGGGATGGTATGGGATGTCATGTGGGACATAGTGTCCCACCCCATTTCAACAAGTCATTTGCATATAACTTATATGAACTGACACTTTCATACATAGTATGCTAAATCAGGGAGTGTGATAGCTAAGAAGAGACTTCTTATGGAGCCTATGGGATATTATGTGGGACATGGGGTGGGATGCCATGTGGGGCATGGGGTGGGATGCCATGTGGGAACGGTAGAATGCCATGTGGGACATGGTGGGATGCCTTGTGTGACATATGGTAGGAGGCCATGGGGACATGGGATGTGATGCCATGTGAGACATAAAGTAGGATGTCATTGTGACATTGGGAGGGATACCATGTGGAACATATGGTGGGACATAAGATGGGATACCATGTGGGACATCTGGTGGGAAGCCACTGATGCGGGACACAGGAAGGGATGCCATGTGGGACATAGGGAGGGATACCATGTGGGACATCAAGTGGAAAGCCACTGATGCGGGACACAGAGAGGGATGCCATGCAGGACATAGGGTGGAATGCCATGGGATGGAATGTCATGTGGGACATGGGATGGTATGGGATGTCATGTGAGATACTGTATGGTGGAATGCCATGTGGGAGATATGGTGGAATGCCATGTGGGACAAGGCATGGGATTTCATGTGGGACATGGGATGGGATGTCATGTGGGACATTAGGTGGGATGCCATGTGGGACATGAGATGCCGTCTGGGACTTAGTGTGAGATGCTATTTTTATCATTGGCCGGGTCATATGATATGGGTGTCAATTTGCATGGGCATGCGAACTATGACGGTATTTACCGTTTTAGTTTAAATGATAAGGGCAAGTCTTTTAAATTCCTTTTTTGCTGAATTGTTTACTTGATTTATGAGAATATTACAATCGAGTCTAAAAATATTGGCACAATGTTTTGATAAAGCTCTTAGTCTTTTTTGATCTTTGGCAAGTAGGAAGTGATACCAAACCGGTACAGCATTAAGTATCTAAGGTAAAATGTAAATATTAAAAACATTCATACGCAATTCAAGCTTAAAATTTGGTACAATATAAGATCAAGTTGAAACAATAAAAGAAATCTATCTTAAAACTCTGAAAACATGGCAAGATAAATTAAGTTTATTATCTATACAAACTCCCAAGTACGTTGTCTGATCAGTGCGTTCTACTTCTGAACCGTTTATTATGATTTTCTTGACTTTGCTGAAATAAGATCTTTGTGTTTAATGTTAATATTTTCGAAAACCATTTCCTTTGATTTTTGGGTGGTTTAAGAGTAAATTTTTTCTATCACAAATCATGGTAATGTTTGATACGAAGGACCCATAAATGGCAAGGCCTTCAGTACATGAATATTTAGAAATTCTACCCCAATAGCATTATCATCGGCGTATTTGATAACTGAACAATTGGAATTTGATCCAATTTCATCAGTGTAGATTGCAAATAGTAAGGCAGACGAAGGCCCACCCTGTAGTACACCAACATCAATTTTCAATTTTGCAGATTATCCCTTTTTAAGCTTTATTCGGCGGGACCAACCTTTCAAGAAATCAGCTAACCAGTGCATGACCCATGGATCTTCGACAACGTTTTGTAGATCACTGATTAGCTGGTTAGAGAGCAAATGCACTGGAAAAATCTAGAAAAAGAACTTTTGAGATGCTTGTTTCTTCTAAGTTTAAAATAGATACTATGCCATGGATTAGGGTTAGGATAGCATCTGTATATGAAACGCGCTTCTTATAAGCAAACTGTAATTGGTCACCAAATGAAACAATTAATTGATTGATTTGTTTATGTATTTATTTATTGATTTCCACTGCATCTTTGACAAAATGGAATTAATAACGTTTGGTACTTTCATAACATAAGCATAAGGAATGAGTTACAACAATAGAACATATTAAACAAGAATGAAACAGCATGCTTAAATGCCTGCAGTGGAAGAGACCTAAACGAAGCAGAGTTTACCAGGGTCAGGCCACCTTCAAATAAATAAATGATAATAATGATAATAATAATAATAATAATAATAATAATAATAATAATAATAATAATAATAATAATAATAATAATAATAATAATAATAATAATAATAATAATAATAATAATAATAATAATAATAATAATAATAATAATAATAATAATAATAATAATAATAATAATAATAATAATAATAATAATAATAATAATAATAATAATAATAATAATAATAATAATAATAATAATAATAATAATAATAATAATAATAATAATAATAATAATAATAATAATAATAATAATAATAATAATAATAATAATAATAATAATAATAATAATAATAATAATAATAATAATAATAATAATAATAATAATAATAATAATAATAATAATATTAATAATAATAATAATAATGATAATAATAATGATAAATAATAATAGTAATAGTAACAATAATAATGATAATAATAATAATGATGATAATGATAATAATAATAATCATAATAATAATAATAATAATAATAATAATAATAATAATAATAATAATAATAATAATAATAATAATAATAATTATTATAATAATAATAATAATAATAATAATAATAATAATAATAATAATAATAATAATAATAATAATAATAATAATGATACAGAAAGAAGAAAAAAGTAATAGTTATGAGTAATACAATGGATATACAAACCTTTGTAATTGAGCATGTAACAACCACCCGCCCCTCCCTTTTCCCTGATGTGACCCCTCCCATTTCCATACCCTCTCCCATATCCATGCCACTCCCATACCCGCCCTATCCCTTCCCTCCCCTATGCACTGTTCTCCCCCATTGCCTTCCCCTACCCTATACCACACTGAAGAAA
Source organism: Chiridota heheva (assembly GCA_020152595.1). Taxonomy (NCBI): domain Eukaryota; kingdom Metazoa; phylum Echinodermata; class Holothuroidea; order Apodida; family Chiridotidae; genus Chiridota; species Chiridota heheva. The sequence continues at coordinate 1,214,291 of JAIGNY010000711.1, forward strand.
ACGTCCAAGAAGAAAAACGGGAGTTTATGTTTTGTTTTTCAACAGATAAATTTTTAGCGCTATTGAAAAAGAATTAGGACTATATACAGTATGCAGGGACAAATGTATTCATCCAGATTATTCCAAAGCCTTGAACCATTAAATCTGACAATTCTTTGATATATTGAAGACTTTGAAATGTTTTGTTTCCTCTACTTTGTATATTGTGCATATGGATGTCATTTATCATAACAAAAAAAGTTAAGAAATTAGAGGTATTTAAGTCCTGGTTATATTTGTACATGAAAGTTCCAATGTCAAAAATACTGAGTATGCGAAGTTCTAGAAATAAAGCTGATGTATGTTTTCGATAGCCTGTATTTATGACAAACCTTGCAAAACGCTTTTGAAGAATGAAAAGACGATGAACAATAGAAGGATAAGTGCTAGCCCACACAATAGCGCAGTAATTTAGGTATGGTACAACCAAAGTATTATACAAAGAAAGACAAATTTGTTTAGGGAAAAGGGTTTTAAGCCTATAGGTAATAACAATGTTCATTGATATTGTAGCGGCTACTTTTTGAATATGGGACTTCCAACTAGTGTTATCAACTACTACAACAACATCCGACCCCTTCTTTCCCTTATTATCTTGCGCTCATCTCCTTTCATCCTTTTCTTTAATCTCCTCCGACATAAATCTTATTTGTCTTCCTCAACTAGACCATCGCTGTCGTGGTGCCGTTATATCCCGCCAACGATTAATGCATGTCTACTCACAATTTGCTCCCCTATAGATCCGAAGAGATCCACAAATCTCATCTTTGAAGCAGACGAGACAAGGATGAGAAAGGAGACCGGTAAAAAATCAGTCAATGATGCTATGGATGTCATCACGAGTTTAGTTTCTGCCACACTTGACGGCGTCAATCCTGAAACTCCCACCCAGTTTATCAGATGGGTAGACATTTTGCAAGCTCTCAACAATGATTCTATTCATACTGTGTTTGATCAAGTCTATAATTGTGATCGTTATCAAGAGAGTTGTCGCAATAATCCAGGAAAATTTGCTCTCGCTCGGTGAGTTGAGCATTTGCCATAATAACTTATTTTGCAATGCTAATTCAAAATGATTTGACCAAATTGTTCAGACATGGAGAGTATTTTCCCAGTTTCTTTTGTTGTCTAAACAAGTATTTAAGTAAATGAAATTTTTTAGACGTTTTGGTTATGTTATTTCAAAAGTGATCAAAGTTCTGAAAGCTTTGTGGCAATATATTGCAACAAGTGTTAGATGGGACCAATAAGTACGAGTCAATAAAAACTACAAATCATTTTTTTGTGTAAAACTTTTAAATTAAAACTTAAATGCAAATTGAGTAAAACTTTTGAATTAAAACTTAAATGCAAATTGAGTAAAACATTTGAATTAAAACTTAAATACAAATTGAGTAAAAGATTTCATGTTCAATCATTCAGCAATCAAATTTTCAAATAATGAATTGAATATTTATATTCTGAAGCTTACAGTGCTACTCACTGAACTATTGTTAACTAAGTAATAACTACTTCTGTTCTACAATTTCCCAGTACTATTAAAGCACAATACATAGTACTTATAGTGAATCAGCATAAACATTGCGTATTATTTTCATTTTATAATCAACAGAAGTCATCTTCTAGATGGTCTCCTTCATTGCCGATCCCTCCCTTGCTTCTCAGTCATGAACACAGCGGTCATTTCTGGTCTTGTCCCTAAGCCAATGGAAAAGCTATTCATATACACCATGCCTTTTCATGACTTCCCAAGTCTTGACCTCATAACAGAAGGCGTTCGCCTAGCTTTACACAAGCGTGATCGGACAACATTCTTACCCCTGAGTGCAATGATGAGTAAATACTGGGAGAGCCACCCAGAGATTCACAACGATCGTGACGTAAGTGATTATTTGTTCTTTCCAATCATGGAAAGTTTCTTAAATACAATCCAACATTATATCAATTGCACTTTCTGGCAGAACACATTTATGTTAGACCAAAATCAACTTTGCAACAGATCAGACATGTGAGACTTCAACTATTTAGCTGATTTCAGCAATTTTCCAAGCTAATTTCACCTATTTTGTTCATAATTGACAATACTTAGCTATTTTAATGAGAAAATTGATCAATTTCAGCTACTTTTGAAAACAATAAGAACCGTACATTTAACTTCAATGAAACATACATAAAAAGGGGAAATATTTTAGGTTTACACAAACATATTAACAAAATTTACTTCAAGTTATACCTTACCTTCCATGCTATGAATATGCAATCTGGTCACATGACCTGATTCCAACGCACTTCTAACCGACCTTAAAAACTAGTCACCAGCCCAGTCCTGACCTCCATATAACCTCTACTAACCCTCACTCTTTTTCAGCGTGTTGTGGTCAAATTTTCTTTTATAAATTTGACCTTTTTCTAACAATTTTTTCCTTTTCAGCTTCTACCAGGCAGGTTTTTACGCAGCTTTATTTTATCTGGTTTGCCTTTTCAAGTCTTCTGAAGTAAAACGAGGTAGCCATGGGTCCGGGATTTCTTCAGTCCGACTCACAGGAATTTCCCGTGTAGCCTACTCTTAAGATATAGTGTTTTTTTCTCCATCCGTACAAAACAGGTGGCTTGTTCGAGAAAGTCCCACTCTCGCGACGGGTGTTTTTAGGCCCTAAAGCACCAAGTGTGCCTGTGTAGTGGACCTCTTGCCCATGGGTTTACGCGTTTTTCACAATCAGCCCCGCCCTTCGACGAGGAGAGCCTAGCGTTATACTATGCATTGTATTAGCATGTTAGGATATCTTCAGTACAAGTTCTCGTATGCATTAGGCCAATTTCTTTAATCGATTTTGACGCATACGTATTGGGTCGACGTCTCCACAGGGTGTTCGAGAAGTGAGCTTCTTACAGCTCAAAGGAGCTACAGTACTTACAGGAGAGCTTATATTTTATTTAATGTTACCAGTACATATCGTGTATTTGTTTTTCTCGCATATAAATAAAACAAAGTTTTTCATTTTCAAGCTTGAATTTTGGAGCGTTGGAGAGATCTTGAGGGGGTCTTTCCGACGCTTTCTTCACAGGAAATCTTATCTTTTCTTTTATCTCCACAGACGCCAAGTTACTCAGTGGTTCGTGTTTTCCACCCTACCCCTACGTTATTAATGAATTTACGTTCGGTGCATTTTCTCCGGTTTCTAACATTTTTCAGATATAAATTTTTCTGATACAGTTTTTTGATGTACTAAATTGCTGTGGCTTGCCTCTCTATGTTTAACGAAGGGTCGTAGGTACACCCCCATAGGGGCGTCTTGGTGTAAGTGTATATGTATGCTTTTATATATATTTTTACTTTTTAGATGAATCCAAGAGGCGATATAAATAAATTAGTCTCAGTATTTCTACTTACGCGAGGGCCACCTTCTCGATAGATTACTGAGTCGTGGAGGCCTGTTTTCGTAATCTACTTTGTTAACTTTTTCCTGATTAACCCCCTAGAGGCCTCTGACTCGATAGATTACGGAGTCGGGAGGGCCATGGGTGCGGTCTATTAAACGTAAGTTACCTGAGTCTATATTGATAAGCTAAGTGGCATCCTAGACGTCACTTAGAATAAAGCATTATAAAGAAGCGCCCCCTTCTCGATGAGATCCATACGGTTCCACGGCCCGTGTTCACGGCTCCGGACGGGTCCGTGACGGCTCCGTACGGGTCCATCGGACGGTTTTATACGGCTCCACGGTCCGTGTTTACGGCTCCGTACGGGTCCATTGAATGGCTCCACGGCCCGTGTTTACGGATCCGTTGGACGACCGGACGGCTCCGTGGCCCACGGCTCCATACGGCTCCGGTGAACGGGTCCGTACAGCTCCAGAGTTTTGTAACGGGATAAGCTACACCGTACGATTCACTCAGAAATACACCCACTAGCTACGAAGCTACGTGGTCAAGTGACAAGTGACAATCTTCGCAAGAAGTATAGCACCACGAGAGCTACTTTCTTTTTGGTCCCGTAGCAATTAGCTACACAGTTCCACGGCCGTGTGAACGCCATTAATAAGTTGTCCGCGTTGACACGGCCGTGTGAACGCCATTAATAAGATTTTCCGCGTTGAACATTACACTTCCGCAATTATTTTCACCAATATCATGGACACGGAGAACAGGTCCCCTAGTGTCAGTGCGTTACGCACCCAAGATGTTTAGCGATGTGTCGCGTGTAAACGCTTCTCTAAACCGTACGGCTCCGGTGAAAGGGTCCCCACGGCTCCAGAGTTTTGTAACGGGATAAAGTACACCGTACAATTAACCCGGAAATACACCTACTAGCTACGAAGCTACGTGGTCAGGTGACAAGTGACAATATTCGCAAGAAGTATAGCACTTCGAAAGCTATTTTCTTCTTGGTCTCGTAGCCATTAGCTACGCAGTTCCACGGTCGTGTGAACTGCCTCAGTAAGATTGTCCGCGTTAAACGTTACTTTTACGCAATATAACCAGTGAACGGGTCCGTGCGGCTCCAGAGTTTTGTAACGGGATAACGTACACCGTACGATACACCCGGAAATAGACCCGCTAGCTACGTGGTCAGATGATAAGTGACAATCTTCACAAGAAGTATAGCATCACGAAAGCTATTTTCTTTTTGTTTCTGTAGCCATTAGCTACGCAGTTCCGCGGCCTTGCGAATTGCCCCAGAAAGATTTTCCGCGTTGAACGTCACAGTTCCGCAATATTTTTCATCAATATCATGGACACGGACGACAGGTCCCCGAGTGTCGGTGCGTTACGCGCTTAAGACGTCCCGCGATGCGTCGCGTGTAAACGCTTTTTTTAGTTACACTCCGGTGATATCCAAAAGAAAAAACGCTGTGTACACCGCTGTGGACCACGGTTCCGCGAAGGGACCGGTAGGCCACAAAAGGCGGCGCCCTAAGGGGTTATATGTAAGTTACAAACTTTTTGACGGCTCCTCTGTAGTTCCATTGGAATACTTTCATGGGTCAGTGCGGCTCTGGTGATCAGTTCCGTGCGGCCCCACGGCTTGTTTTCACGGCCCCGTAAGGGTCCGTAACACGGCCGCACGGGTCATGGGACGTCTCCGTACGGGTCCGTACAGTTTCGTGGCCAACGACTTTTGGTTCCATACGGCTCAGGCGAATGAATGCGTACAACTCCATAGTTCTTTAGCGGGGTAACATACAACATACGACAATTCCGAAAATAGATCCTTTAGCTATAAAGCTATATGATCAGGTGATAAGTAACAATCTTCACAAGGAGTATAGCGTCACGAGAGCTATTTTCTTCTTGTTACCGTACCCATCAGCTACGCAGTTCCATGTCCGTGTGAGCTACCTTAATAAGATTTCCACGTTGAACGTCACGGTTCCGCAAAATTTTCACCAGCGGTTTTACATACAACGTACGGTAAGCCGGGAGTACCACAACTTTACGGGCCCTCTGAACAGCCCCGTACCGGTTCCTACGGCTCCAAGATATGAGTTCACGAGTTCGGGACACGGCTTTACAGGTCCATACAGTTCCGTAGCTACACGCTACAAGCCCTTACGGCTTCGTTGTGCGCCCCCGCACGGGCCCTCACGCTCTCACGGCTCCGGTGAACGGGACGTTACGGTCCCCACAGGACCTACACGGGATAACGTACAACTTACGACCAACCCGGGTAACACAACTTCAAGATAATGCAACCGATGAGCGCGTGCTACAGAGTTTTGCGATTATCATTCTTACCGGGACGCGTACAGCATTCGACGGCAGTTGACCACATGTAGCCACCGGCTACGCTGCTCCGTGGTGAACAGATACGAATGGAGTTAACGGCTTACACCAGCAGTACAACTGTGTGGTAAGCGACCAGTATCAAGGAGCTACAGAGTTCCACGGCCGTTATTCTTACCGGGACACGTACTGAGTACGACGGTAGTCCCCTTCCCCACGCAGCTACCAGCTTCGTAGCTCCGTAGTGAAACAAACGGAGTTAACGGCTCGTATAGCTTGCGTTGCACGTGAACTCCTCCGTATCCCATACGGCTCCAGTATATTTTTAGCTATTTCAAGAGGAACGCGTACTGAGTACGACTTTACTCCCTCACGCGTAGCCACTTAATTAGTAGCCCCGTGGTGACGACTCATGTAACAGATGTAGTACGTTAACGCTATCGTAGATCCAGACGGTTCTGTTGTACTTATAGCTATTACGTTAGGGACACGTACCAGTCCGGCTGTAGTCCCCCTCGCGTAGCCACTAGCTTTGTTGCTCCGTGGTGAACTGAGTCAAACTGGGCGGACGGTTAGTGGAGTTTACTTGTCACGTTGACGCCTTTGTAGATCCATAACGGCTTTATACTACTTAACGGGGACGCGTATTGAGTACGGCGTTAGTCCTCCCACGTAGCCACGAGCTTCTCAGCTCCGTAGTGAAGTGTATTTAACGGAATTGACGGCCCGTGTAGTATACACAGGACGTCGACTCTTTCGTGATTTCTACCACTGTGCTTGGGTTAACGACTCATACAGTTGACGTATTACGTTAAACCCCCTGTCAAAATTAACTCCATGAAGGATTTTTTTCTTGGCATAGGTGGCCTTTTGATAGACAATCTCACGATTGGGGTAGCTATTAAAAACAACGGCACGTATAGTTCATACTATACTTCAACACCCTCTTAAAGCAGTTCAACTCGGCTTGCGGCTATACGGCTTGTTAGTTAACTACCCATACAGACATACGGTATTAGTTTTCTCCACATCAGTAGCCATAGGCTCCGCAGGTCCAAGGTTGTAAGTATACGTCGTACGTTAAAACCTTTTTCAATCAACTTCACAGACAAGTTTCGCTGTAGATAGGAGTGGCCTAGAACTACGCGGTTTCGCAACTGATACAGTCTTCAGACACCGCTTCGGAGCCGTAGACAATGACTTACGGCTCCGCGGTCTTACGACCCAAAACCGTCTCGCAGCTACATAGCCTGTGGGTCATCGGATTGCGTCACAAGATGTTCTCAATTGTTGCGCAGAGTTCTTTTAACGAAGTGTATAGCTTTTCCTGACTGGGTGTGTCAGGTCAATGGTGGGGGTATCATGGAACTCATTGTCGCCCATTTCAAAACAATAAGCCCTGATAATCTATTGATAAGTAGCTTAGATTTGTCAAAGAGTTTAATCTGTAAAAGGTATCAATAATATAGATAAATCGCCATGTCACGATTATCGTTAATATCGGGATAATATTTACCGAGTCACGTCATTCGAGAAGACATTGTACTTGACAATTGAGAAACAGGAAACTTGTCATGTTTGAGAATATGTTTTTGAAAATAGGTAAGATTTGAGCGACGATATTTTTAAAACGGTGTGATTTGAGAAGACGTTTTTGGAAAACGTGTACGATTTGAGAACGAAATTTTATTTTCAAATCCTATTGACTTTGCACAGGGAGCAAAATTTGAGCGACGATATTTTAAAAACGTGAATGTTTTGAGAAGACATTTTTTCTAAAACTTCTCATTTGAGAAACAATTTTTCTGAAACACTGTCATTTGAGGCAGTTTTTTGCTCAACTGTATTTCATTTGAGAGGACAAAAACTGGCGTCTACAGGGAAATAGCAGGACAGAACTGCGCTTTAAGGCGAAAAAAGGGGGTGGGACTTGATTCCAAACCACGCCCCCTGAACTGTTTTTCTTAGATATTACATTTGAGCATGCACTTTTTGAAATTTTGGTGAAGGAGAAGGAGCAAGAGGAAAAGGAGAAAAAGAAGAAGAAGAAAAAGAAGAATAAAAGAGGAGGAGGAGGAGCAAGAGGAGGAGAAAGAAAAAAAGAAGTAGTAGAAGAAGAAGAATTTGAGAAGACGTTTTTCGTTTTGACGTGTACTTTGAGAAACAGTTTTTGAAATTCCTTGACTTTTGAGCGCTCTTTTATCTCAACCATCAACTTTTGAGAGGATAATTTGGAGGAAAAAAGTGGCAAAAAGGAGGAAAATGGATTAAAAAGCGAGGGACTTCATTGCGTACACGCGATAATGACGTCATTACCTTGAGAATGGGGGTAATAATAAAAGTATATATGACGTTATGAATGTTGTATGTGAACATCGACCAGTCTAGGACTGTCCGGAGAGAATCGCCATGACGACGGAACGTCGACAAACCTTGCGCCGTCCAAAGCACTACTTAAACCCGATTTCGCCCGAGTTATATTGCCTATGCGAGATTGACGAAAATACAGTCGCTACCCCCGTCTCACATCAGGCAATTCTAGCGTATCAAGGGTAAGCAAGGTGTGTGTGTTCTTATGACTGTAGGAATGTACGCATCTGTCTTTCACACTATAAACCGACATCAAGTATGCATCCCCTAAATCAATAAAACAATAATAATGTTCAAACTTGAATGTGTAAAAAATTTATGTTAAAAATTAAGCGCCGACACCAATCGCCGACGACGATCCTTATGCTTCCTTCCTGTTTTTCAGGCGAGATAAAGAAAAACGCTACATACCTACGTATTGATGATAAAGTAATGCGTTTGCGTTCCACTACACTGACGCAAGGTCCGTTATGTTCAAAGCCTGAACTAGAAATAAACAGCAATTTGGATGGATTCACGCAATGTGTTGGTCACTTGCTCTACCGCGCATGTTCCACAGATGAACGTGACAAAACAATGTACGATATTACCTATTCACGGTAACTGACGTCATTCTACTTTGCCCGCTAACATGATCAGATTCACAGGTCATCGATTACATCAAGGACATTTAAACAGAGGATCTATATTGATCCAATATTGAATAAACAAACATGGATTATGAATGTTTTTCTCATACTATTGATATCAATTTGCCACGCAAACAGGCTTCATCTTAAGAGATAGGTTTACCCCATTATTATACATCAAATAATCAAGCTTTAATCTACCTATTATTAAACACGCATTATGTACAGAAATGATGTATCGATCGGCTCTTTTTATCATACACAAGGACATTTAAACAAAGGATCTATATTTTTCCAATATTGAATAAACAAACATGGATTATGAATGTTCTTTTCTCATACTATTGATATCGATTTGCCACGCAATCAGGCTTCATCTTAACAGATAGGCTTACCTCATTATTATACATCAAATAATCAAACTTTTATCCACCTATTATTAAACACGCATTATGTACAGAAATGATGTATCGATCGGCTCTACAACATTTTAACCCCATTATTACACATCACATAATCAAAATGTTAACACTGAAGGCTCATAAACCCACGTAACAGCGGATAGCAAAAAATACACATGATGTACACAAAATGGATCGATTGTATATCCTACATTAAAAACAGGCCCGTGACAAAAGATATTACTCAGTCCTTAATCTAATGCATGTCCTGAAATGACCTCAGAAGCAGCACCGATTAACGGCAGTTGGTACATACTAAGTACTCAAATAAACTCACGCGAAAAATCAATATGAGAGGTAGACCTATTGATTTTCACTGTTTGTATAACGTTTATTTTTATTTTACTTCGACTCTTTGAGAAACAATTTTTTTGAAAATAGATAAGATTTGAGCGACGATATTTTACTATGACTTCCAAACCACTCCACTGCAACTCCCCACCTACTCTATCTGTACTCAACATTGCTCCTTACGACTCCAAAGGACTCATTACAACTCCCCACCTGTTCTATCTGCCCCTATGATGACCGTGAGGTATGTCTTGATAACATACATACATGCAATAGGTTTTTTCTGTGCCATTCCATTAAGACGACAGCGCCAAAAGATAAATATACATGAGATAAAATACAAGATGATGAAAGGAAGTGAAGGTGAAAAAAAGAGCAAATTTTTCAATTTTTCTCGAAAACTGGTAAAGAGTTGGCTGTACGAATGCTAATGGGTAAATGGTTCCAGAGTTTAGGGGCAATATGAAAGAAATCTTTGTCAGCTGCAGATTTGTATACTTCTTTCTTTTGAGCTGATTCTGTCGGATGCGGATTGTTTAGCCCAACGTTAGGCCCCCTAAAATTCAGCGGTTTCAACTAAGTTACATCACTCTAGTCAGATAACATTTTTGACTGTAGACCTAGACCTAGTTATTGTCACAACCCACCTACACGTATGTTATCACTAAGACATTTGTTTTGTGTCCGTCAGGCCGTAAATCCGAAACAGAACAGCAGAAACAATCAATGAACGTCAGCCAACAAGAGAAAGAAAGAAAATATTAAATAAATAATGAAACAGATCAGTGGGGAAGTAAAAGGCCTGGAATATATGACGAATAACTAGGCCTATATTAGTACTCCCCGTAGTACCGTCGGACTGATGCCAGCCGTCAGTGGCGTAGTGCCCCCCAGCGAAGCTTTCTGAGAGGGCGCCGAGTGCTCAAGGGGGCGCCAAAATCGTCCTGAAAATATATCTGTCTAGGCCCTGGGAAAATTTATGTGTTGATCAATAGCTTCTTCTTTTATACTATTTGCACGTAATATTCCATTTTTATCGTCCAAAGGCGCATAACTTTTCCACAGAAAAGATTAAATTTCCGAGAACTTTACCCCGAACGCAACCATTGACACTCGAGCGGGCCATTTCACGCCTGGACAATAGAAGATGCATGGAGATAGCTTGTCAGCAATATTTGATATCTGCCCCTACCATGAAGGGAAGCAATTTTATTGAATACAGCTGGTAGAAGCTTCTCGAGAGGGCGCCGAATGCTCACAGTGGCGCAAAAATTGTCTTGAGAATATATTTTTATAATCTTTTTATTCTCAATGCTGTAAATGTTTTCTCCCAAAGCTTTATTTTTACATCCAAAACATGAAAACCGTCCCTAAACCTGGCCGGCCGTAGTACCGTGGGACTGGTGAGAGCCGTGTTAGTATTGGTGCCGTTGGTGATGGCAGGCCGTCCGATAAATTATTGATATAAAATTGAAGCAATTGGTCAAATTAAAGTAAAATTTGGTAAAATCATTGAAAATTTGGGTAAAATTTTGCAACATTTCCTGAAAATGGAAAAAAGTTTCCCAGAAATTGGCAAAGACTTCTCAAAGGAGAAGAAATCTCGCGAAAATTACACGAAAATTGAAGGAGATTGCCAAATCTGCCGCGATAGCAGCAACTTTTGATGGAAATTAAGGATTCGTGACCAAGAGGTGACCCTTTCTTACTCCCCTGGAAAGTTTTAGTCCAAAATTGAAGATTTTCGATCAAAAATTGAAGGCTTGGGGAAAATATTGAAGGTCAAGTGTTGGGCAAATATTAAAGAGTCTTGTGTGGTCCAAAATTGAAGAGGTATATGTGTTTTAATTTATAGACAGATAGACTTTTGGTCAAAAATTGAATATTTTTTATCCTCTCCCCCCCCTTCCCCCCCAAAAAATGATAGTAATAATAATGATAATAATAATAATAATAGTAATAATAATAATAATGATAATAATAGTAATAATAATAATAATAATAATAATAATAATAATAATAATAATAATAATAATAATAATAATAATAATAATAATAATAATAATAATAATAATAATAATAATAATAATAATAATAATAATAATAATAATAATAATAATAATAATAATAATAATAATAATAATAATGATAATAATAATAATAATAAAAATAATAATAATAATAATAATAATAATAATAATAATAATAATAATAATAATAATAATAATAATAATAATAATAATAATAATAATAATAATAATAATAATAATAATAATAATAATAATAATAATAATAATAGTAATAATAATAATCAAAATGATATATGAAAAATATTGATAATAATAATAATAATAATAATAATAATAATAATCAAAATGATATATGAAAAGATATTAATAATAATAATAATATAAACAAATAAATCAGGGTCATTTGCGTACCAAAAAGGTTAAGTTCAGCTTTGTGAATTTTCGTGACATTTTTCAAGTTAAAACGTAATAAATACCCTCATTCAATGTACTGATGCAAAATATTAATATTATCTTCACCCCCCTGCCCCTCCCCGCCTATGTAATCGTGACGAAACATCATTGGGCAGAGGCGGTTGTGGCTATAGGAGGTGGATGGTCAAAATCATCCAACTTAACTTTCTTTATTGGTATTTCTTGTTCCCAGTAGGCAAATAGACTAAAATATTGGATGGGATCAGTAGCTAAATACCAGTGTAACTGTCACGGTCGTGTAGAGAACGAATTTTATTTAAACAACAGAAGACAAAGAAAATTGTTAAGTAGAGTGAAGAGGGGAATACCCCCATTATGGTAGTATTCTCTCACAATGAGGGGGAAGGGGGAGAAACGCGGAGGGTAGGCCTATAAATGTTGTATTTATATATCGTTTTGTAGTAGTTGCTGCTGTAGGATATTGTGTAACTTCTTACTGGGACGTACAACATAAACGTCAAAATTATCATGCTACGTCGGAGTTCTTGTCCCCACTCACAAAGTGGGGACAGGTTTAACGCACCCCACCCTAACACATATCTGAGGCTAAGCATGCTTTTGAAACACATTTTTTATCTCAAAATTGGTATATAGTGGTGCGAAGCCCGGGAAGGAGAAGATTTCTTAATAATTACGGCCATGAGTGTTTGATAATGGCAATCCCAGGGTCATACAAGCAAGAATAAGCCTCTTTTGATTTAAACAAACAATTTGAAGAGAAGAAATATCTTTTTGATTCCTATGCCAGACATGACAGTATATGAAATGCGAGGAACAAGAATTTAAAAATCGTGCAGAATGAAAAAAGAAGCTTATTAAAGTAAATATAAAGCAAATGAAAATTAATAAACTACTGTTGCATGCTTAACAGTAAAGATAATGCAAGTATAAAGTATGCTTATCTCACTAAAAAGAAAGAAACGAGAGAGGAAATACTTTAGATTTTCATGGAATAAAAGAAGGACATATCCGAACTTTTTTACGCAGTAATACCCACATTTTGCTGTTTTAATACTTCTTAAAGAAAAAATCAAAAAACGGGGGATTGGGGGTGGGATTAGGAGGTAGGTGGGGGGAGGGGAGGGAGGGGGAGAGGGGGGGGGGGTACGTACCTGATTTCTTGGCCTTCGGTATCCGCGAACGTAGGGCTGGGTATATGCAGCATACTATCTCTTTTATTTAAGAATAGTGACAGTTGAAAAAATATAGGCCTACTTCTAACAAAAGTTGTGAGCCGTTTTGTATTAATTTTAATGTAGGAGTTAATGGAGGTTTCCACCATGTAACGGTCGATTACCGACGTTATGGGAGCACAAAGGTCAGTTTGAGTGCAGCATATTCTGGAACAATACATTTTAAAAACAAAATTACGAACATTAGCGATCACCTACATGTATTAAAAAAAATATGTTAGTCTATGACGTTTTCATGATTGATTTTTTCTGTATATGAGTTCCAATTTGTTTACTGTTTTAATTTCGCTACGGAAAAAGCGTAGTGCCGTAATTCCCGGGATACATGTTTCCCTACCTTTTTAACTATAGGCCTATAGAATAACAAATACAAAATTAGTACATGTGCAATTGGGGGAAGGGGGGATTTGTTTAAGTTTCAATTCGCATCTTATGCCCCCGAGTTTGGATAAGCCAAGCATGCTCCTTCACGTTGAAGATGTTAAATTACGGCCCTGAATGGTCCAAGATTCATGGTATGAAAATGTCCATCCCAAGCCATTTCAGAATTAAGTGACATGTGATAACAATATTGCAGGGGGAGGGGAGATTAGATCAAGTAACGTGATACGTTCACCTAAAATTATTGGGCTGAAGCCCGCACATCCACCATCCCAGCTCCGCCGTCTCTGTTGATTGTAAGTCACCATTGATGATAGGACCTAAATAACTTGATAAAACCCTTGATATGAACGCACAATGTATGTTTGGCTTAACTAGCATGACCATTGTAATATAAAATTCAAATTGGTTCTTCCCGTTTTTCTGTTTGTTCAAACTTAAGGAAACACTGAAATATTATATTTAACAATCATAATATTCATGTAGCGATAATCATCCTCCGGTTTAACCCGATTATTCGTTCACACATTGAAAACAAAACAACTGTAGCTTGATACCAGGCTTGATACGAGGATAGAAGACGGGATTACGTAATTTCCCCTTCGATGTGGCTACTGCTACGAGAAAAATCTAGGTCACTGCCAAACTGCGTTTAGAGCAGTGATACGGTCTAATCTGCTGCACTGTATAATTTAGTGCACTTGAAATAGCTTTTTGAATGATTTAGTTATTTTATTTTCACCCGTATCAGCACTAATGGGGCTGTTACGTAGCAATGAATATTCAAGTGTTTGAAGTTTTTATACCATAAACCAAGAATGATTGTTTGTCTGTAACTACTCATGTTGAGAAACACTACAGCAACCACGTGTGAATTCCGCAACTGGGGATGACAGATCACACGGCGTGAGAATATTACCGAGTTTTGTGCATGAGCAAGAGAGAGAGAGAGAGTTGAACACACAATTACAATGACGGGGTCGTCGCCTGCGTATTCGGTTATGATAGTACAAATGCTATCACAAACGCTTAATACGACCCACACGAGAACACAGGTACGACGCACGGACAGACATAACATCGACAACCAAGTCAATGTCCACGGCCTTTGATAACCAGTTGTGGTGCACTGGGGTGTCTACCCACCCCAGGATTGAACACGGGGCCTCGTGGTCTGTAGACAGGTATAATAACCGCTACACCACAGTAGGTAGATGCATGAGCAAGCTGTTACCTTATTAATTTATGTCAACATGTGCTGATTTTGTGACGCGTAATCCGGTCGTAAAAACAATTATAAGCAAACATTTAATCCGTCCGTAAATACAATTATTAGTTTTGAAATAATTGTTACTCTTTGAAGTAAATGTTAAAAGACATGAATTAATTTATAATTTTATCACAATAGGTGAAAAACGAGAATTTCTTTAATGTTTTCATTGCACATTAGAACTCTTAAAAGCTGGAATACTTTCAACGATAGGCCAAAGGTCATCGATGCGTATGATATTTTCTTGATTTTTTGCATTGCTACCCTGGTTTGATTCATGACTTGTGTGTTTCTAAACTTTAACGCAAATTCTTCTGGGCCACTTTAGGAATAGGTAGATTGGAAAAAGAAAAAACTCAGGGCCGAGGGGATTACAAAATCTTTGACATGGAGAGGAGAAGAAAAGACACACTGTAACACATTTATATGGAATTTATGGAATAAGTTTATATTTCGGGATGGTAAGGTAGGATAAACAAATTTTTTTTCAGTTTATTCCTGGCCTTACATGTATCCAAAAATCTGATTTAACCATTTTTCAATATGGGAAAGCTATGTCGAAAGTTTTAGGGGAATAAACAAAACTGAAGATTGCTATTTTTTCTCGAATTCATTTTGACGATCATTATACCGCGGCGGTCGCATCCGCTTGAGATATCCAGGGGTGTCTAAGACATGCGCAGCTCGTATTAAACGTGGGATTCTCCTCGAATATTGCATGGCCCACTCAATGATGGATTGTGAAAAAGTTAGTACGGTATCCCCATGACCTTATTAGGAGTTACAGCGTGGTTGTGAGCGAAAGATTTGCATGCAACCGGTGTGATTTTTATCCCCGTAAATTCCCCCCCCCCCCCTCCTCCCCCTCCTCCCGGTCCATATTTCCTAAGGAATGTCTAGTAAATTGGGTCCCCTCCGGATTAATTTTACTAGATAATTTACTGGTGTGTATGTACGGTTCCTTCAATTAATTTTGTGTACTGAAGTGATTAAGTAAAAGTGATAAGAAGTGATAAGCTAATACACTAAAGAAAAAAAAGTTGTGCTTTACGCAAAACGTCAGTGAGATGTAGTGTGAAGGGAGAAGAAAGGCTTTTTTCTTGCAAAAGGGGGATAAGTTGTTGTCTCCAAATTTCATAGGAAAGAAGGGCCGTGCCCAAATTTCGGAGCGGACCGTTTTTACTATGAAAAGGAAGGAGGGGGAAGGGTGGGACCAAATTTACTGGATGGCTACGGCCTAATTGCCTGGGGGCCTAAATTTCCTAGGAAATAAGAGCCGGGGGCCAAAATTGACTGGGGGCCAAAATTTACTAGGGGGGGGGGTGGTCTAAATTTACTTTAAGACCGGTCAGTGGTTGGGAGATATGTACTATGATTCGATAATGAATGGAATGGGCGGAAATTTATTGTGTGTATTTAACGGGTTATGTTAATTAGTGCTAGCCTGGGCCTAGCGCCTTCTTTATGAGCACAAGCTAGCTACGTTCCATGCATCCGATCCCAGGTATCGTGGAAATGTTTAGTGTTATGCATATGACCCCAGGGTGAAAAATGTGAAGGCAATGACTTAGTGGGTAAAAATTGACACAAGAAGGTTGGTTAGATGGTTTCTTGAATTTATGCAAACTTGAAAAAACAAACATAAAAATTGAATTAATATTCATTTACACGGAGCATGATTTCCTAAACGGTTTAACGGCACAACCTTACTAGCAGCCTTGGAATGCCCCATTAAATACTACCGTACCCAGCGATGATACTTCCACGTGTCCACGAAAACTTATAGGTTTGAAAGAAACTTTTATTTCTGGCAATCTGCTGCCCATACGGCACATCCAGGCTTACGCAATGCCGCTGCGTTCACCAATCCCAACAAAACTTTATCCTTAACGTTAGTGCTAGCTAACCCTCGTGATATTGGATATACAGTGGATTTAAGTATAACGCTCTAGGCCCGCGATGCAATATAGCACAAGACTCACTGACACTTGAGACTTACTGTGCGACAAGCGAAAATGATCAAACAACAGCTTCACGTGTTATCTTCTAGGCCTTGTCATGACCTATTATAGAACTCGGTACTCCAATCCGATACGATACAGCGTGACCTAAATAAGATTACGAAAATTTGCATATTGATAGAAGAAGGTCCGAATTCTGATTGGAAAATACTGCGATATGATTATACATGCATGTCCACACATGTAACTAATAGACATGCGTGTTATAAGGAAGGGGGGGGGGGGGCCTGCCATACCAACTGACCAATATTATAGCCCGGAGCGGTACCGGTACGAAACGCAAATAGGATTACTGTCTACAGCTAACAGAGCTTTTTTTAGCGAAATTACGTATGAAATCTGATACTTTGTTAAAAGTTTTTGAGAGCTTTAAATAAAAAATACATGGAATATCTCTTAACAAAATACAAATTTTATGAACCATACAAAAATATCGCTTGAGCCATAATCTCAAGAACAAAACTGTAAAAACCTAGGAGGAGATGCCTTTTTAAACAAAACTTAGTACAGGCACATATGAGAGGTCACGTATGATTTGATAATCTCCACTCATACACTCTGTGTATGGGTGAAGCTAAATATATTATCACTTTGTGCGATATTGTATTTAATATATGAACACCGAAAGATAGACTCGGAGGGGGAGGTACAATATATTGAACAGGTTCCTTTTAAAACTTTGACAAAATGTACACGTGTTCATAGTACTAAATTATTGGAAGCTTATCAAACATTTTTCTTTTCAATAGACTACACATATTTTTCAAAGAGTGACCTTAAACCTATATCCATGCACAGAAACGTGAACAACAAACATTATATTTCCACATTAAGCGTTTTCATGATTTTGTTTATAGTATATTGTATATTATATCTCTCTTTGACATGAATTAAATTGATTTACTGTAAAAGAAGTGCAGAATTTGATTTGGTCCGGACATCTGTTCCTAAAATAAGGAGCTGTAGAATCGAAAGAGTATTTACCCTATGTTCTAGAAGTCTGTGGTTCAGAAGAAATTTGTCACTGGAGCGCATGAATTCACGATGTGATTTAGAAGGAATGATCAGATCAGATATGTAGGAATGAGACGATTCAATGAAAGATTTGTAAAGAAAAACGAGTATTTTGAATACTGTCCTGTTTGGGTAGCCAATGTAATTCCTTCAATATGGGAGTAATATATAACAAGCAAACAAGAAATAAACCCGGTCTTGATGGTACCATTCCCCGCATCACGAGGGCTTTAAAGTTCTTATTGCCACTAGCGCTGAGTCATAATTGTTGTGTTTTTTATTTTCAAATGTCATTTGATTTAGTCCAAAATTTAATTTTGATTTAAATCAAATTGATTGAGTTGCAATTGATTCTGATTTTTTCTTTCCTTGATGGGTTTTTCAAAAAGGACATACCTGTAGCCAGAATTATTATGTACAGTAACCTATCGTGATTTTGCCTAAGTATCTTAGTATACAGTGCTCAAGCTCTGACGATATGCATGAACTCATTGATCTTGACATAAAGAGTAGTATAAGTACACTATAAGTGTTCTGTGTTACTTGGTAAGATTCTTCAATTTCATCTCACTTTTATCCCAAGTTGTTGTTTTGTATAAACTTATTTTTGGCATGGGCCAGAGACATAGTACACATCCTGCGTTACTTGGTTAAATTGTTTAACTCCACGTACCTCACTTTTATTCCAATTAAGTTCTGGTTTTCCATAAACTTATTTGTGACGGGGTCAAAGGCCCAGTACACCGAATGAACATTGAATTGAATGGAATTGACATTCATTTGTTTGTTGTAGATTCCACCAGTTTTCCGTGAGTTTACGCATCTCTTGAATGAAATAATTGGAGGAGATTGTTCTTCGTTCAGAACCAAGGGGAAGATCATCATGAAAGTCGACCAGACTCAAATACTTCTTGCTCTCAAGGTAAGGAAAAATTGTTGCGCTACCCTACCAAGTTCGTAGTGTCACATAATAGATATTTAAAAAGTCTATGACATGTAGCAATAGCTGTATTGGTTAAAAGAATATTAAAATCTGAGCAGTTTTAAATTAAAAAAAAAAAAATAGTTTTTGAGCTATGACTGATCAAAGGTTGTTTTTCATTTACTTTTTTTGTCACACATCTCCAGAAGTTTGTATATATCTTAACAAGTTGAACACAACATTAATATAAAGACCTAATGTCACTTCAGTTGTGATGTTTTAAAGGATTAGTTCATTGGTCATCTCTTATGAAGTGATGAATGAGTAACTCAGAAGAAACAAAATTGTGAAGAAAGCATTCTTAATCTTATTCTTTAAGGAGACATTTCAATTTAAAGTTCTGTATCATTTGTGTAAAAATGACTGAATTCAGTCTAGTTGTGATACCAGAACCTCAGATTCCTCAATGTTTGCATGTATTCTATCATGTTTTTTCCTGAGATATTGTGACTTAAAAACTATTGCATATTTTGGGAAAGTAGTTAAACATAATCCAGTAAGGCTAATTATAATTTACCACCTGAAGAAAGTTTGAGGGAAAATAAGTCAAATAATAAAAAATATTATTTGAATACAAATAAATTTTCTTCAAAATACAATTAGACAATTGTTAAGAATATGAAAAGGTGCAGTAGCTCAGTGGTTAAGGAGTCATGCTCGTATGTAAAAGGTACAGGGTTTGATTCCCATCGTTATCCAATTCCCATTGTGTCATTGAGCAAGACACTTTACTCTTCTTGCTTCAGTACACTCAGCTGTACAATAAGTACCAGCACTGCTGGGGAGTTAATGTGCGATGGATTGATTTAGCTTTTTAAGAATAAGAAGATGATGGCGCCAATATTATGCAGCAGACTTACTATACACCAATCATTTCTACACAGTCATTTGAGCTTGAATTTTTCACCATTTCGGGTTCCTCTTTCATTTAAGATGAACTTGCTTGACCACTAAAATAATTCTTTAATTTTTGTTGTATTCTTTCCATTGGTCATCGTTGATACTTCTGTAATTTACAGAAAACGACAAAAGAAAATCGTCTGAGTATAGAGGAGGTCAGAAATTACTCACATTCCAAAAAATTGTTACTTGTTAACCACATTTTTGTTTTACATCTGTCAAATGAAAACTTTCATTGCATTGTTCAAGATTAGTATTTAGTTACATTCTTTTCAAGGTCTTCTTGCAATACTATTTTTTCATTTAGGCAATCGGAAACCTTGGTGAAGTTGCTCAAAAATACGACGATCTCGACATTATAAGGAGAAGGCACTTTGAGCGAGACTTCCTCAGATGTGCCACCAATGAAGAAATCAGTCGCAATGTATCACTTGCCGCCATTCAGGCCTTGCGAAAATTTGATGTTAGTAACAGGGTCAACCAAGGATTGAAGGAAATATTTCTTAGCACAAAATGGAGTGCTGACCATCGAATTGCTGCTTTTTTAATTTTCATGAAAGAAGATGGAGCAGATACGGCAGAACTTTGGGATGTGTTTGAATCTATGAGAGAGGAGCCTGTGGAGCAAGTTCGAGCGTTTGTATTTTCTTACTTTCAGAGCATTTTGAATTCGGAGAATCCAGCTCTTCAGAGGTAAGTAATTGTATTGAAGATCATTTTAAAGATTTTTTTTCAGAAAGAAAGATAAGAAAACATTTAAAAAAGGCTTTGTACCTACCAGCTTTCAGCTTTGAAGATATTGCTCTTCCTAGCAGGATGTCCTCATGTCTACTTTAATTGTGAATATGATTCCATAAGCGATGTATATGGATGGGTGGAGGCAGCTTTAGCAAAATTTCTTACAAACAATCTGTTAAAAACCATGTAGACATGCAACTGTGGGATGTATGAGCTGGAAGACAGCTCTGTTTTCTTAACTAAATACGTTGTATTCAATTATCTTTAGTACAGTCTTTTGAAGGGGGTAATATCTCATGTATCAGACAGGTTAGCTCGGTGGACCGTGCTTATTTATTATTCTTTATCTGGTTTTTGAGATTCACTTTGTTAAGTCCGTAAACACTTTTGTTAAACCTTCTGTAGTTTTTTCTAAGGATGCAAAGTTCTTAACGAATAGTGACTGTTTATATTGGATAGCCTGATTATTAATCGTATGTAAATTGCATCTAAGAAAGAAAAAAAAAATGCATTTGAGATTTTTTATTTTATTTTAATTTTCATTTTATGCTTTGGCATGAGTTTTTTCAAAATTAGGTTTTCTGAAAATATTTCAATATCCCAGGATATTCTTTTCGTCTTGTTTTTGTTTTAACTTCATTGGCTTTTCTTTGTTTTCAGTTTCAGAAATAGATTGATGACTGCTTTATCTAATGAGGACATGCCAGAATACCCGAGCAACTTTCTCAGGTATTCTCGTCACATGAAATTTACAAAATTGTTGAAGTTGCCATTCTTTAACAAGACTGTTGGCGGCTCCATGGAAGGTAACATTATCTACGGCAACGAGGAAGCCATGTCACAAGCTGTCATGTTTAAGTATGCTGTCCATTCTCTGGGCCGGAGTGTGGATATGTTTGAGGTGAGGCTGTAGTACATTCATTGGTTGATTCTTTAGGTACAAACGTTTAAAAATATTACAAATATTCATTAACCTAAGATGTAGTGTGTTGATATTTGGTAAAGATTGTCCCATGAATTAGATAGCTATATAATAACTGTATAATATCATTAGATAACTTCATGGTTGATAATGCACTATATCAAATTTACATTATCATTATTGTTGTTGTTGCTGTTGTTGTTGTTGTTGTTGTTGTTATTATTATTATTATCATTTTTATTATTATTATTATTATTATTATTATCATTATTATTATTATTATTATTATTATTATTATTATTATTATCATTATCATTTGTATTATTATTATTATAATCATTATTATTATTATTATTATTATTATTATTATTATTATTATTATTATTATTATTATCATTATTATTATTATTATTAGTATTATTATTATTATTATCATTATTATTATTATTATATAATATCAGATCAAAAAAACTTTGATTCTATGTGAAACATTCTTTGAAAATAGTATATTTAGTCTTTGAGTCACATGTTATCAAAGTTTTGAGTAATTCACAATATGTTTAAGGTTTGTGATGGTAGCAGTGACTTCAGGTTTACTGGTTTTGCAACTAAAATACTAAACCCATGGTTTCGGTCAGTTCCTTAGTTTACTAAAAAAGAAAATTAGAAAAAATGTTTTTCATATTTTTTTTATGAACCAAAATGACAAACCTTTGCATCTGACAGTGTATTTATTCAATTTGTTAAAAATCTATTTAATATTATAAAGATTTATATAGATTTATTCCAGATTTATAGATATATGATATATTACTAATTCATAAATCTGGAATAAATCTTTATAAATCTTTGTAAATCTGGATAAATTTAGACAAAACTTAGACCAACCTAGGCAAGCTTAGACAAACAACTACACTGTCAGATGCAGGGATTCATCATTTTGGTTCATTAATGAAAAATAAACAAAATGAAAATTATATTTTTTTGATTAGGTTAAAAACCATTTTGTATTATCAAAACTGACCGGTTTCACGTGGGGGCAAAGCTTACAGTCATTTAAAGGTATATATGGACAGGTAGAGATTTTATATTCCTCATAATATTCTTTAAATTACTTCGAAAGCAAGCATAGTTTTCAAGTTATGGCTAATAACACTTTGAGTAAAAATCTTAATGTATGGTGAAAGTGATTAAATATGAAAAAGAGGACAGATCAGATTTTTCAATTATTATATTTTACATGTTTAGATATAAAGTTTTTGCATAGAAAAGGGCAACAGGAAGATTTGTATACAGTGCATGACAATTTTTGAATGAATACCTGTTGTAAGGGACCATGCAAGCAGAAGAGATGTGTGTTGCGAAATGTTGAAAAACCTTTGCATGAAACTTGGGAAATTTTGTAATCAATGTAGAGCCTACTATAATTAGGTTTTGAGTTTTTCTCTTTCATACACCACAACTTTTGCATACATCAAATATTCTTTTGGGTTTAGGATGTGTATCTGAGACAAAGAATTGATTATCGACCGCAAATCTATAAAAAAAAAAACATACAAGAAAGGAGACCTACATGATAGCCGGCGGCCACAGCGCTTGTGACTACTTTTGTATCAAAGTACCATCAAAAAGATTTTAAAAATGTTCCAATGACAATAATCACTATTCCTATTAAAATTTCTCAACCCTTATCCTAGTAGGCTGCTCTACTTATTCAAATCTATTTCAAAATTTCATGCAAAGATTTTTACCCACAGTTTGAAACACATATTCTGCATGCTCATGGGTCCCTTACAACGGACATCTATTCAGAAATTGTCGTGCACATTATGCAGTTCTTGTTCCGTAAGAAAGCTTATGCATGCAAAGGATCATGATTAACAAACATTGCAACTTTGGCATACATTTACAATGTCAAAATTTGGCTAGCTGTAAGTTGGAAACTATTGGTGCATTTGATATAGTTTAAGGACTATTCTGATGATAAATTTGGAACTTTTTCTGGTGAATTCAAATCTGTATCTGTCTGTATATTTTGAAGAAAACGAGGAACAAAAAAAAAGAGGAGAAAAAAGGGAAAACTTATATTAAAAAAAAAAGGAAAGAGGAGAAAAGGTGTGAAAGAAAGAAAAGTGTGGTATGCTCACATAAATGTGTTTTTCGGAACTTTCTATGGTCCTAGGAAATAAAATAATTTTTCACCCAAAAGGGGTCATTTTTACAGTGCTTGCACATTAGTGTGTATCATCTGATTGGTTTTTAGCATATTTTGTAATTCATTACATATTATATGTGTTTCTAGTGTAAGTTGCACTTCGTACACAGTATTTTGCACAGTAGATTTTGCTGGAAGAGTTGATTTCCCGTGCAAATTTGTAATGCAAATTTGTAATACTGGCCTGGGTGGGCAAGCTGTGGTAAAACTATAGAATGTTTTCTCTACAGTATTGTTTGTAGGGAAATGCTTCTTACATTGTTGGTGATTCTTCTACTGTATTCTTGTCATCACCTCAAATAATGTTGTGAGTATATTTCTTGATTTACATTTTTCACAGACGGGTCTGGAACTTGAAGGATTTCAGTCACTTGTACAAACGGTCTTTGGTCCAGATGGGTACATGCCAGATGGCATTCTCAGCAACCTTTTCAAGCAGATTAATGGAACAGTGATTTCAAAACTTTTGACAAAAGAGGGCATTACAGAAGCATTACAGTGGCCCGGTACCTCATCAGCTCAAGGATTTCACACTTCCGCTAATGAGGCCTTTGCAGACATTTTAAAACATACAAATAAGCTGGTGGATGCACTCAGCGGTGGATTTGTACAGGTAAGAAAACAGTCAGTTATGGTGATGATTTAAACTTGATTTAAATGGCAGATAGGACTTGAGGTGCATATGATGCATAGGTGATTGTTTGATGGAAATGATTGTATGTTCGTGTTCGATGTCCCATACTTTAAAGAATATTCCCATTAATTTTTATATATACGATACGAGGACTATTAAAGAAACAATGTGGTGTAAAAATCATGTTGACATCTTTTTATGTTTGGGACTTATCTCATCTTAAAAAAGTGTCGAAAAAAGTGATGTAGCCGTGTCAAATGTGATGTCATAAAGGCAGATCCAGACAATTCTTATGTGTTTAAATAAAACAAAATTTGGATAAAACAACTTTTCTTTTTACTTAGAATGATTTCTGTGATTACTTGATTACTGTCTTAAGAGCAACATGACTTCTATTCTATTCTCTCAAACTTTTCATTCCGATTCACTTTACCTTGCACTTTACGACCTAAATTTTGTTTTGTATCTTCTTTTCTGAGAAATTCTCTCTCTGTGGATGGGCATCTGCTTTTGGTGAGATTGTTCTTTTCTTTTTCTTCTCTCCCGTTCTGTCTAGACTTGTACGCCTTACCCGTACAGCGCTTCTCCTATAGTAGTTTCACATTTTTTCCCACTTGCCTCGGGTCTCTCGGCACTTGTTTTTTCCATCCTGACGAAACGGCTCTGCCTTGACCTTAAACCTTTCCTTCGTGATCCACCTGCTATATCCATTGACCATTCTTCAATCCCAGTCCCCCAAATTCTAATAATACAGGCCACCAATTAACCAGAAAGTTTTAAAAGAATTTCCCCTTTTCTCATTCACAAAGCGCCCCAAGGCCTTGTCGGTATCTCCCAAAGGTCTCTACCCTCATATCCAGCGATCTCCGGGTGCACTGCACTAAGGATACTCAAGCCACCACCCTCCTCACCACCAAAACCCTAGCCAATACCGTTATTGACGGTACAGTCACCCCCCGCCATAAACTCCAGCAAAGGTGTGGTCAGAACTAGAGACCTTGCCTACCTGACTAATAAAGACCTCGTGAAGTAACTTGCCAATCAACACGTTACTGAAGCCCGTCATCTCGTCCTCAAGAGAGACGGTGCCGAAACGCCTACAAATAAGCATCTTCCTGACTTTTTCCACACCAACTCTCCCCTCCCACATCACTGCTGGCTACCTATAAATCCCAGTCACCCTTTATATTCCTTACTCCCTCCATTGTCATAAGTGCCAGAGGTATGGCCATGGTAAAAACTCCTGCCGCAGCCAATCGCGCTGTGGCAACTGTAGAGCCCTGGACTATGGCAGCACTTCCTGCGTCAGCATCCTGTACTTATCCAGCTAACCATCCCTCCTTCTCAAAAGACTGCACCACCTGGCTTCAGGAAAAGCAAATAACCAAACTAAAAACCCTTAATCCCAACATCACTTACCCGGAGGCCAGGAAGCAATTTCTCGCTTCCTTAAACACTAAGCCTTCCTACTCGAGTGCAGTCTGCTCTAACACCAATACCCCCCCCCCCCCTACCTTAACACAACTACAACTGACTCACATACCCGAACCAACCTCACCTGGCTCTTCTTATCCAGTAATAAGCCCATCACTATTAACAACATCTCAATCACACCCATTACCCAAACCACCTCCACAACCACTTCTCTACCCAACCTTCCTTTAAGACTTATGTTGTCCCCTACCCCAATACCTCTAATAACATCAAACTTAAGCCAAGCTGGCTAACAATCATCAAACCAATCAACAAACAGCCCACCAACCAAACCCACACATATGACACGGAAGAGAACATGGATTGTTCGATTACTGAACTTACTTCTCGTCCAACTTTCAAAAACAACCGCTTCCAAAGAAACAGGAACAGATCCAAAGAAAAAATAAGCTAACTCAGACCCAACAAATCTTCTTCCAGATAATCCCCTGCCTCCTTATGGCGTGCAACATAAATAATTACAATAACATTCACAACATTATACAATAGAACATCAGGAGTTTAAAGCCAATTCTGGAGAAATTGACCTACTGGCCACCACCGGGTTGAACCCGGTCGTCTTCTGCCTACAAGAAACTTTCTTGAAAACCACTGACCATTACTCCCTCAACAACTTCGCTTGCTATCACGAACATCAAGTGGACGCCAACAGGGCCTGTGGGGGCGTCTCCATTCTCGTTAGACACGATACGCTACACAGCCCTGTTCATAACACATACCTTCAGGCCATCTGCATGTCTATCTCCCTCCATAAAACCTTCACTCTTTGCAATATCTATATCTCCCCCAACGCCATCGTTCATCCAACCAGCCTTAACAACCTCATCTCTCAGCTCCTCTCCCCCTTTATCCTTCTTGGTAACTTCAACGCCCACAACCCCCTGTGGGGCTCCAATACCACCACCCCCAGAGGCAAGCTCATCGAAAACACTTCGACAGCACAGCCTCTCCTTGCTCAATACTAATTCCCCGACCTACCTTCACCCTGCCACAGGATCCCTCACCTGTATTGACATGTCTATCTGTTACCCGAATCTCCGCCTTGATTTTAGCTGGAAGGTCACTGCTGATCTCTGTGGTAGTGACCAATACCCTCTTCTTATACACTCCAACCTTTAAACCCCCACTGATCACACCTCCAATAAGAACCTCGAAAAGGAACACCTCATTGCCATCGTTTTTGACCTTGAGAAAGCTTTCGACACTACTTGTAAATACGGCATTATCCGCAAACTTTACACCATCAGCTTCAGAGGCCACCTCTCCATCTTTATTCAAAACTTCCTCTCACCCAGACAGTTCCAAGTTCATATTGGCGACACCCTCTCCAACCCTACCCCTAAGAAGAGGGTATCCCCTATGGCAGCATCTCCCCACTCTCTTCAACCTGAGCATTAACGACATCGTGGACATCCTTAACCCCAGCATCAAACGTGCCCTCTACGTGGACGACTTCACCATCTTCTACTCCTCCCCTAGCTTTCCTTTTGTCGAAAATAGGCTCCAAGTCAGCCTCATCCGGCTGCAAGACTGGTGCAACAATAACGGTTTTTAATTATACAAAGACAAGACAGTCTGCATGCACTTCTGTCATTTCAACCACCTCCACTCCAACCCAAACCTTGTGTTCAATGGCAGTTGCATCCCTAAAGTTTAACACACTAAGTTCCTGAATTTAACTCTAGACCCCAAGCTCTCCTACAAGCAACAAATCACCAATCTGAAACAGAAATGCAACAGCTCCCTCAACTTTCTCCGCCTCCTCTCCAATGCCAATTGGGGTGCAAACCGCCATGCTCTCCTCAAAATCTTTAGGATCATCATTCGTGCCAAGCTTCACTACCACAATATTTTCTACTGTGTCGCTCACAACTTTTACCTCAACCACATCAACACTATCAAAAATGAAGCCCTCGGGTTTTGTCTGGGTGCTTACAGGACCTCCCCAATCATCAGCCTTCATGTTGAAGCCAACGAACCCCCTTTCTGCTAAGGTGTAGAAAGCGTAGCCTCTCCTATGCTTTTAGAGGCCTCACCAACACTTAGAACGCTGTTTACAACCTCATTAGGTACTCCAATTTCTCCAACCTCTTTATTACGACTAAAACCCGATCCCCTCCCTTTAGCTTACGCATTAAATCAGACCTCCTTCATCTCGGCATCATTCCCGCCACTCTTGGCACCTTCTCCTGGCCCACTTTTCCGCCTTGGGCCATCCCTTCCCTTCTATCCACCTGGGCCTCTCCACTCATCACAAAATCCAAACCCACCCTAACCTCTTCATCAATCTCCACAACCAAATTAAAGACCAACTCTCAGACTACACTTCCATCTATACTGAAAGCTCCAAGAAGGGCAACAAGACAGCTGCTGCTGTCGTCATTCAAGACATCACCCTCAGTAGCAGGTTTCCCGACTACTTGTCTATCTTTTCAGCCGAGGCAAAGGCCATCCTACCTCGCCCTCAACTTAATAAAATACTTTCCGCTCAGCCACTTTGCCATCTTCTCCAACTCCAAGGCTGTCCTTACTTCTTTACTCAATCTTAAATGGGATAATTTCACATCCCACCTCCTCCGGAAACTCCTTTCACCCACCCTCTGCAGGAAAAGTATCATTTTCTTCTGAATATCCAGCCATGTTGGCATCCCTGGCAATGACAGGGCTGATGCAGCTGCTAAGCTTGCCCTCAACCACCCCCCTACCCCATCTCCTAAACCTTTTCTGACATCATACCGCTTATCGCTTCCCTTGTTCGTGACCGCTGGCAAACCTCATGGAACTTCCAAATTGATAACAAACTTCATGTCATCCAGCCCACCATCTCCTTCGTTCATCATGCTTCCCTCTACAACCATATTTATTCCTCCTCTCCCATCCCCATCTCTCTACTTTTTTTCACCTATGTACCTCCTCTCTCGATCCCAGCTTTCTGACTTTTAGTTCTTGTATTTCTCTTAATCTCTTTTCTTACCTTCCTACCTCTAGAATGATCTAACCTCTCAGGCACAATTTTACTCTTGTTATCATGCTGCCGTTAAGCCCTCATCAAACAAACAAACATTTTTTTACTTAGCGTGTAAGGTTCATGGGCAGATGGGCAAATCACGCTCTGATAAAATGTATGTTATACTCCATCTCAAAAAAAAATGCTTTGAGTAATTTAGAAAGAGAATTAATTTTAAAAAATTTACAAAATTTGTCTTGGATCTGCCTTTATGACATCACGCTGTACACTGTGAGGTCACTTTTCAAGACAATAACGCAATCTTTGAAATGTAATAATTCAAAAAGTTATTAACATGATTTTTACACCAAATTATTTCTTTCATAGACCTCTATCATATATACATATGTAAATGAAAATTCACAAGAATATCCCTTTAACGCTCTCATTACGTGTTTTTTTCCATATAGGATTGTATCTTTTTTTTTTTTAATTGGTCAAATGTTATAGTGTTGTAATTCTTTGAGATGCTTTAGGATCATAGCTTGTGTGCATTGGCGTTGCTTACACTTATAAAGAAATTTTCATAAGAATGGGAATATAAAATCTCTTACAAATCAAATGAAGGTTTTAATGTAAATCCAGTTACTTTATCAACTTCAGACATTCATACTTTAAAGAACTTTCAAAAATCCATTTAAGCCGGTGGCTGCAATCTAAAGCTGGATTTGTACAGGTAAAAACATAAGTGTTGTTGGTAATTTCATTTTAATGTCAGATAAAACATGGAAGTGTATTTATTGCATGATAATACAACTGCTATAATTTTCTCTTTTTTCTATCATCTCAGTACCCAAACCATCAAATCATAAGCTGCAATTTTGCTTTAAGACCTAAGTGAGGCTCTGCAGGTAGTAGAGGGTAATAGTAATATATTCTTTACAAGCACATCCACAATGTGATTACATACATACACACACACACACACATATATATATATATATATATATATATATATATATATATATATATATATATATATATATATATATATATATATATATATATATATATATATATATATATATATATATATATATATACATATATATATATATATATATATATATATATATATATATATATATATATATATATATATATATATATATATATATATATATATATATATATATATATATATATATATATATATATATATATATATATACATATATATATATATATACATATATATATATATATATATATATATATATATATATATATATATATATATATATATATATATATATATATATATATATATATATATATATATATATATATATATATATATATATATATATATATATATATATATATATATATATATATATATATATATATATATATATATATATATATATATATATATATATATATATATATATATATATATATATATATATATATATATATATATATATATATATATATATATATATATATATATATATATATATATATATATATATATATATATATATATATATATATATATATATATAAAAGATAAGTTCCATGCATTGGCTATTACAAACAAAACAAAATAGGAAAAAATGACAATGTCTCTAGCCAAAAGATTATTTTAAAAGCCAAATATTTTGAAAACTCCTGTTTCCTCATACCACTTCATACCACTGAAGAAGGAAACAGGAGTTTTCGAAATATTTGGTTTTTAAAATAATCTGTTGGCTAGAGATATTGTCATTTTTTCCTATTTTGTTTATATATATATATATATATATATATATATATATATATATATATATATATATATATATATATATATATATATATATATATATATATATATATATATATATATATATATATATATATATATATATATATATATATATATATATATATATATATATATATATATATATATATATATATATATATATAAATATATATATATATATATATATATATATATATATATATATATATATATATATATATATATATATATATATATATATATATATATATATATATATATATATATATATATATATATACATATACATATATATATATATGTATATATACATATATATGTATATAAAATATATATATATATATATATATATATATATATATATATATATATATATATATATATATATATATATATATATATATATATATATATATATATATATATATATATGTATATGCTCGTATCCCTTCATTTCGAGAGTACTGTGTCACACCACCCTCAGCTGGCTTGAATCCTTGCAAAACTTACGTATCCAAACTTTTTGCTCATCCAGGCTTTCTCCATTCCCAAGTAATTCAGGTTAGTGCAGGGTTACTGAATGAGCTATTAGATGAAAGCATGAATGTACAATAGACTTCATGATGGATCTCATGTGTTTTAAATAGGTAAAAACGAATAGCAAAAGTTGTCAAAATGTAAGCACTTTTATTTAATTGCTGATAAATGTAATCAACTAGTAATTCTACATCTTATACCTTTTTTGCAGTTCACTACATATACGACAGCTGAGACTAACGAAGATCAGAAGGAAAAATTGGCTACCATGTACCTCAGAGTCATGGGAAATGAGCTGGGTTTTGTGACTTTAGATGACCTGAAGAAATTAACCCCTAGTATTGATAGAGCACGGATAATAGAGTGGATTGGACAAGTATGCAATAAATATCACATATAAAAACATTGTAAAGTTCAAATTAAGGAAAGGAAATTTCATACTTTCTTTACTTTTGGACAATTTTCTTATAGAATTTTAGTTTTCCATTTGACCAAATATGTAGATTTACACAGCGTGTAGCATGTAATATTTTATAATAAGGTATGCAGTAATACAAAAGTTGCATAAAATATTGGTATGAAAAGGAAATAATTTATCTTGAATACCATATCTTATTTACAATTAAGTTAACTGATTATATCAGTGGTTTGACACATCTATCTTGATTTGTTTCTTAGATATGTAAATTTCTTTTGTTCTGAAATTGAAACTAAGAACGATATTGCATAAGGATAATCTTTTCAATATCCCTAGTGCTTTGTTTTTTTATGTGTTTATTCCTGAAGAGAGTTTTGAAAGAAATCTTCATTATCAAAAACAAAATTGCAATTGATAATGCACTTAACAAAAAAAATGCTTAAGTTGTATCCTAGTATATCATGCATATGTAGCTTTTTGTGACCTTGCATTTTTCATCTTAAGATCTTTTCGCACTACCTATCTTTGACCCCTGTCAAAACTTAACATGGCTTAGTCTCACTCTGCATTGACACTGCTTAACAATAACATGGGTCATTTTCAATATATGCATATGGTAAATCGTGTTGGAATCCTCAAAACGGGTTGAAAGCTCTTAACAATACTCCCAAACAGGGTTAGTTTACGAACCGGGTTGAGTGTTTTACATAGGTCAATGCCATGTTAAAATTTACAGTTTTCAAAGTTCAGTCCAGATTACATGTGTCTGACGCGTGTCCAACACAGAGATTTTCGGTAATGTAAAAAGGCCTCTAGATCCGTCCTCTCACAGAGTTATTTCAATTCGTTCTTTGTATTCCATTTTGACAATTGCAGATGGTAGGAAAACTGGCGGAAGGGACCGAGTTCAACGTCACACATTCTTTGTTTCTCCTGGACAAAGAGATGATCTTTCCCACTGGGGTTGGTCTTCCTCTTAGTTGTTCACTAACTGGCGCAGCTACAATTGGGCTGCGAAGCCGAGGTCAGTTTGCGCTCAATCTACCAACGATGACTGCTTCCGGTAGACTTGCCCCAAGGTATGATTTTGAGGAGGTGTGCAGACCCTCCTTTTTTAAACTTTTGTTTTTAGTTTGTGGGGTAATTTTGGTCCTAGAGGACTGACATTGCACCTACAGATTCTTTAAATTATGGTGTATCATACCTAGGGAAGTGTGGTAGCTCAGTGGTAAGCATCCGACTCTAAAGGTCCTGGGTTCAATTTTAATGGTTCTTTGTTGCATTTTTGAGCAAGACACTTCATGATCAATATATTTTATTTTGAGGCTGTTGTTGCTCTAACAACATCGTTTTGGAAGTGAAGACTGTAATAGACTGCTTCCTGATCTAAGAGGAGTCAACTAATTAAGGTAAGACGGTATGTCCAATCAGGATTAGAGTGTGGAATAGAGAAGAAGTGCAAAAATTTTCAATAGATTGTGATCAGAGTAATTTACAGCTTTTTTGATTTTCGGAGTCCTTGAGAATGAAATGACGTCAGACAAGAAGTTAGAAGATAAGTTAGGTCCAATGAAGAATAGAGTGTGGAAT
Organism: Chiridota heheva; assembly: GCA_020152595.1. Classification (NCBI taxonomy): domain Eukaryota; kingdom Metazoa; phylum Echinodermata; class Holothuroidea; order Apodida; family Chiridotidae; genus Chiridota; species Chiridota heheva. The sequence goes on from JAIGNY010000711.1 coordinate 1,247,375, forward strand.
AGGAAACAGAGCATATAATGTCAATAGATTGTGATCAGAGTAATTTGCAGTTTTTATGATTTGAGTCCTTAAGAATGAAATGACGTCAGAAGTTAACTTTACACGAAATGACATCACAGTCTTCCATTCTTTAAATATCTTCGTGACTTTTTTAACTTTGTCTGTTAATGAGATAAGTTACAGATAGGGAATGTGAATTTGAGTATCACATAAAGATTATTTATAGATCAAATATTGTGTATCATTATTGTTATTATTATCATTCTTTTTTATGCCTGTTTTTTAACAGTGCTGCAATTAGCCTATCAGGAACAATGGGAATTACTCTTCCGTTTGCCTCTCATCGTACCGGGGTCATGGTTAACTCATCTGTGTACCACAATTCTGAGGTAAAGGGCAGTGTACATATTAATGGCAGGCACATCAAGATGCAGCTGAAGAAGCCTGATAAATCATTGAGTTTGTTAAATGCTTCCACATCAGTTTGGTTGATACAGCCTAATAGTGAGGTGGCTGTGATGCCTAACAGAAACAATGTTCTCAAGGTAGGTAGGCCATGATACAATAGCTTGTATTTCTTGTAAACATCTGATTATTATTACTATTCAGAATTACCTTAAAAGTTTCTTAAATATTGAACTTAAATAGTTTCTGATATGGCTAATCAAACGTTGATTGTGTTTATAAATGTGAAAATTATGATTTTTAAGGGAAATTCTCCGCTGACTTCTCAATCATACGTCACAAAATCTTTATAATTTGGTCAGTCATATTTTAAAAGTTGAATCCCATTAAACCTTGAAGGCTTTGGAGCTGGTGCTTATACCTGGTTCCATAGTGCTAAGCAGATGAGAGTATTTGACTTCCCCTGAGTGGGACACCAGTCCATCACAGTTCACGTCCCAACTGAAACTGGTACTTATTTCACAGCTGAGTGAACTGAAGCAAATGAGATAAAGTGTCTTGCTCTAAGACATAGCACCGCTCAGTTTGGAACCAGTACCTCGTGAGTACGAAACCGACTCTCTAACTTCTGGGTTACTATACTCCTTGGTCAGGAACAGAATATGTTCTTTCTGAACTTCAAGGACTCTTCTCCTGTGATTATCTGTTAAAGGATAAGTTCAGTGGTCAAGCAAGTCATCTTATATGAAAGAGGACTTTAAAAAACACAAAATAGTGAGGAAAGCATTCAAAAAACCGGTTCCGTTAAGGAGATATTTAAGTTTGGTATCATTTGTATAGAAACGACTGAAATCAGACTATTTGTGACATGATTCCTGAAAGTCTTTTATGTATTCTATGATTCTTTGTGCTTTAAAAAGCATTGGGTATGTCAGAAAAGTAGTCAAACAGAATTTTGTTGAGTAATTGTAATTCACCTCCTGAAGAAAGTTTGAGGGATAATAATTTAAATAGTAAAACAAGTTAAATGAATTTTCTTTCAAATACATTAACAATTGTTAAAATTATGAGGATCATGGCGTCAACCTTCCATAGTAGACTTACTACACCAGTCATGTCTACACAGATAAGCTTTAAATTTGAATATTTACTTCTATTTATACCTTAACTTCCATGCTATAAACATGCAATCCGGTCACATAATCTAATTCTAAGGCACTTCTGACCGATCTTAAAAACGTAGTTACCAGCCCAGCCCTGACCTCCATAATACCTCTACTAACCCTCACTTCTTTTCAGCGTGTTGTTTTCACAACATCGCTAGAACTGGTCAAAATTTCTTTTATAAATTTTAACCTTTTCTAACAATTTTCTCTCTTGCAGTTTCTACCAGGCAGGTTTTTACGCTTTTCGGCCTTATTCTGTTTGCCTTTTCAAGTCTTCTGAGGTAAGACAAGGTGGCCATGGGACCGGGAATTCTTCGGTCCGACTCACAGGACTTTCCCGTTAAGCATACACTTAGGATAGAGTGTTTTTGTCTCCATCAGTTTTGCCACAAAACAAGTGGCTATTTTAAAAGAGTCTCACTCTCGCGACGGGTGTTTTCAGGCCCTAGAGCACCCAGTGTGCCTGTCTAGTGGACCTCTTTCCCATGGGTTTAAGTGTTTTTCAGCCTCGGTTCCGCCCTTCAACGAGAAGAGCCTAGCATTATACTATGCATTGTATTAATATGTTAGGATATCTTCAGTACAGGTTCTCGTATGCATTGGGCCAATTTCTTCAATCGATTTTGGCGCATGCGTATTGGGTCGACGTCACCACAGGGTGTTCGTGGAGTCGGCTTCATGCAGCTCCAAAGAGCTACAGTTGTAACAAGAGAGCCTATATTTTATTTAACGTTACCAGTACTTGTCGTGTGTTCGTTTTTTTCGCAGATAATTAATGTTTTCTTTTTATTTCCACAGACACCAGGTTACTAAGTGGTTCATGTTGTCCACGCTACCCCTGCGATTTAAAAAAAATTACTTTTGGTGCATTTTCTCGGGTTTCTGAAAATTTTTAGATAGTGATTTTTCTGATTAAATTTGTTGATGTACTAAATTGCTGTGACTTGCCTCGCAATATTTGACGTCTCCCACAGACCCGTTTCACATGCGTAAGGGTCGTAAGTACATTCCACGTATGGGAACTTTGGTGTAAGTATATATATATAAATCATATATATATATATATTTGTCTTTTTTTCAAAATACCAAGAGGTGATATAAATCATTATAGTCTCAGAGTTTCTACTTACACCATGACCACCAACTCAACGCTACTGAGCCGTGGAGGTCTGTGTTAGTAGTTTATGTTGTTAACTTTGACCTGATTCAACCCTGGAGGCCTCTGACTTGACGCTACTGAGTTGGCAGGGACACGGGTGCGGTCTATCGGACGTAAGTTACTTGAGGCTATTTTGATCAGCTAAGTAGCGTCCTCGACTAGCGCTCTCTTCTAGATGCTACTGAGGCGGTGAGGCATATATTGTTAGTGGGTAACTCCTTTGTACACCGCTGTGAACCACACTTCCGTGTAGGGCCCGGTAGGGCCACAAAAAGGCGGCGCCGAAAGAGGTAATAAGTGAGTTATAAGTAATGTTACGGCTCGTTGTTGAGCCATTACTTTACTTTCACGGGTCCGCACGGCTCTGGTGATCGGCTCTGTACGGCTCCACGGCCCATGTTCACAGCTCCACGGCCCGTGTTCACGGGTCCGTGACGGCTCCGTGCGGGTCCATCAGACGGCTCCTTGGCCTACGGCTTTATGGGTCCATACGGCTCCGGTGAAAGGGTCGGTACGGCTCCAGAGTTTTTTAACGGGATAACGTATAACGTACGATAAATCTAAAAGTAGATCCGCTAGCTACGAAGCTACGCGGTCAGGTGATAAATGACAATCTTCACAAGAAGTATAATATCACGAGAGCTATTTTCTTCTTATTTCTGTAGCAATTAAGTACACAATTCCACGACCGTGTGAATTGCCTCACTAAGATTTTCCGCGTTGAACGTTACAGTTCCGCAATTTATTTCACAAGTATCATGGACACAGAGGACAGGTCCCCGAGTGTCAGTGCGTTACGCACCCAAGATGTCCTGTGATGCGTCGCGTATAAACACTTTTTTAAGTTACGCTCCGGTGACATCCATCTCACCTGTTACGTGTGCAGATTATGCTGCGAGTCCAACCCGTGTACTCTGTGCAGCGACTGGGATCTTTCAAAAAGCGGCCGAGAGAGCGGAGAAGCGACGGTCAGACAGGTTGTCTGCCTAAGCCGCAGCCCCTCCCGTCCCGGAGACGATGCCGCCGCCCGCTCTCAGCAGGGCACCCGATGACAGGCCCCCGCAGCTGAGTAGACGTGCGCTTACGCGTACACACAGGAGAGTACGGAGTCGACGTTACCAGTCCTGCTCTTCTTCGTCCCCTTCCCCCATTTCATAAACCCAGGCGGAGGCTAAGGAAGCGACACAGCGACACTGGAGCGGAGGCTACCACCTCCTGCACCTAGCCCCCGGCAGCTGCCACTGCCGTGGCATGGTATCCACCCGACCCTGAGGTCTCGGAGGAGGATGCCCTCGACATCTATCCCTTCGGAGAGGATGTCGATTTTTTGGACGATCTCATCCCCAAGGCACGGGACCACCCCCCATAACGGGGGATTCCTCCCGCCGCTCTGGTTCAAGTTATCCCCGGTGCCACATCAACGATGCAGACCACATTAAATAGGACCCCCGTATCAGGTACCGGATGAGGTCCTCTTCCTGCCACCCCCCCCCCTTCCTCCCAGTGGATCCCTTTTTACGAGCGGAGCGGGTTTCCAAGCTCCTTGATTTCCTAAAATGGGAAATTAGTCTGGATGTTGTAGAAGCACCTCTCGTAGAGGCGGGCCCACAGTCTCAGCATAGACTGCTTAGCTCAGCCCCGGGGGAAACTAAGCCAACGGCATCAATGCCTCCCTGGTGAGCAGGGTTTAGCATTGGGCCAGGACCCCGGACAGGGAGGGACTGGACGGCCTACAACAAAGAGGTTGACAAGTCCACGCGTGTTTAACCAGCTGCTTAGCATGCGCTCATAGGCACCCCCTAGATCCCGGAAGGAGTGTGGCAACTCCTCCGCCAGCCCGCGAGCGGCACCGCAACGGTGTCCAGCTCCGCGGGCAGGACTAAGAAATTTCTTGATCCTGCGGTCCAGCAGAGGGAAGATTCCATAACAGCTTTTGACTGGGCCATACGGTGGGGCTTTAAATACCAAACCTTCGCTGTATGTGTGACAGAGGGATTGGACTCGGTTCTGCGTAGACCTTTACCAACCGACGTCTTTACAACGACCGCACCTTTGTTAACCAAACTCCCGGATTTGCTCGACGCGACAGTCGACCAACTTGCCCGAGTCTCCGCAAAGGTAGTCATGGAGAGGCACGAGGATGTTCTCCCTCTCCTTGGACTCTCTGATGCCACTCAGACCGACCTTCGGCACTTACAAACAGAAGCTTCGGATATGTTTGCAGGTCACTTCCGAGATGTCCTGTTGCGCCAAGCTGGCCGACAGGACGATCTTCGAAGACTAAGAAGCTTTTAACGAGGACGAAGAATTTTTCTTCTCCTCCCGCACGTCGCCGTCCTTCTGCCCCGTACGGGGCCGGGGTACGCCTACCCAGCGACGGGCCAATCGTCGCCATAGCGCAGTAATGGGGCCCTATACAGCTTCTTCCTCTCGCCAGGAGTCCACTTTGTGGACCAGCAGAGTGAATGTGGCAGACAGCGGTCTACGCTCCTTCCCCAATGCACGCAGAGCGGGATCCTCTTCCTCCCAAGGGTGGGGGAAGGGCAAGGTGCAGCGCTTTTGATCCACCCCAGACGGCCCCGTTGACGTGCGGTTCAGTTAGGGGGCATTTGGGGACATTTTCAGAGGTGTGGGAGAGAGTCACCACAGAAAAATGGGTGCTACGAGCCATTCGGCAGAGCTACTGTCTAGAGTTCACGACTTCCCGCCCATAAGGAGGGTCATTCGCCATACCCCCACGCCTCGTTTGAGCGACAACGCAAAGTTGTTGAGGACAGAGATCGGAGAGGTGCTGGCGAAGAACGCCATTACCCCCATCCTAAATCCTCTTAGGAACCTCGTAATGTCCACGTTTTTCCTGGCCCCCAAGAAGGGAAACAAGTGGCACCCAATCATCAATCTGAGACCACTCAACAGATTCATTTGGTACACGTTCAGGGCGTTACTCTTCAGGCTATCGACTGTCCCAGGATCTTCACCCGGATTTCGAGGGTTCTAGCGACTTTCCTGCAAAAGCAAGGCACTTAAAGCTTTATGTACCTAGATGATTAGCTGATCATCGCAGTAGACGCAGCCACCGTCGCAGAAGACACGAACGTAGTCATAAGAGTTGCTCAGGACTTAGGGTGGGTGATCAACCTCGCCAAGTCCAATCTAGCTCCTTCTCAGACTCCCACCTTTCTGGGAGCAGTCCTGGATTTTACACAAGGTCGTATACGACCGACGGAGGAGCGGATCATAGCCGTGAGAGCAGGAGCCAACGTCCTCCTCTTGCAACCGGCATCGCCGGCGAGAGCGTGGCTGGTATTCCTAGGATACCTAGCCAACCTAGTAGATGTAGTCCCCATGTACAGGTTTTACATGCGGGATCTACAATTTCATCTACTGGATCACTCCGTCCCATCCAGGATGGACCTCAAGTGTCATCGTCCCCCCTACACAGGCAGTAATCCCCCACATTTTGTGGTGGTGCGTCCACTCTCACATGTCACAGGGAGCAATTTTTCCACCCGTCAGACCTTCTGTGTCAGTGGTGACCGATGCGTCTTTGACGGGGTGGGGAGCGCATTTAGCGTGGTCCCAAGTTGCGGGATTTTGGACGGACACTTGGTGCGGTCAGCACATCAATTTGTTGGAACTAGAGGCAGTATGCCGGGCTCTTGTTCATTTCCTACCACGGATACGGAACGAGACTGTTCTCATACGCACCGACAACACCACGGTAGTAGCGTTTATCAACAGACAGGGAGGCACGAGATCCAGGAGACTTTGGATCCTAGCCAAGTCCCTTCTGTCTTGTTACATGACGAACAAGGTCACACTCAAGGCGGTCCACCTGCCAGGCAAGGAGAACACGATCGCGGATCTGTTATCTCGCCTCCAAGGAGCCCCACAGAATAGGCCCTCCTCCCGAGGGTGACCGAGGCGATCTAGTTGACCTTAGATCTCTCGGACGTATATCTGTTCGCGTCCGTGGACAACCACAAGCTACCAATGTGTTGCGCTCTGACACCCGACCCGAAAGTCTAGAGAATCGATACGTTTACGATTAGGTGGACCCACTTCATGGGTTGTGCCTTCCCACCGTTCGCACTAGTACTGAAAGTACTGGGCAAGGTGATGTACGATCAGTGTCACATGCTTCTTCTGGTAGCTCCCAACTGGCCCGGCCAACTGTGATTCCCTCAGCTTCTCAATCTTATCGCAGGTTTCCCGTACGAGCTTCCAGTCACGGACGAGTTAGTCTTAATCCCATGCGCCAGCAAACTGCACCACAATCCAAGAGCACTCCATTTGACTGTGTGGCCTTTATCCGCGAATCCCTTGAGTCACAGGGTCTTCCGGAGGCAGCTGCCCAAATGGCAGCCCGAAGCCGGAGACCTTCCACTTTGAGGATGTATGCTTCCAGACTCTGGATGTTTCGAGACTGGTGCCAGGATGGATCACTTTCGCCGTATATGGCGCTTCTTGGTGACGTAGCGGATTTTTTGTTGGTCTAGTTTAACCTGAATCAATCTATCAATATAGTCAAGGGGTTCAGGACAGCCATATCAGCTATCCACTTGGGATTTCCATATGGCTCGACCGTCACCGACGCGCAGCCTCTGTAAAGATTAATCAAAGGAATGTTCTTACAAAGACCTTCAGTTCAGAACTTCGCTCCCCCTTAGAATTTGAAGGTGGTTATCAAGACATTAGCACAGGCTCCGTTTGAGCCTTTGTCAGAATGTCCATTCAAAGAATTGTGATCAAAACGGTATTTCTACTCTCCGCGGCCTCTGCTAGTCGCAGAGGTGCTGTTCACGCACTTTTGCTTAAAGAAGGCTATATTCGCGCTTTGAATCGGGGGGTGTTCGACTCGTGCTTGACCCAGCCTTCTTAGCCAAGAACCAAACATTTAGAGTTTTTACCGGAACCTATATTCCTTCCGTCACTCGCTACGATTTCTGACACGGCAGATGACAAGGCCTGGTGCCCCCGTTAGATGTCTTAAGCACTATATCAAACGTACGCAGTCTTTTTGGAACGACGTAAGCGCCTTATTCGTATCCTTACAAAATCCGTCTCGCGTGATGCGATTTTACGTTGGATTGTTCAGGCAATCACATACAATAAATCCGCGTTATTCATAGAACGATCGGTTAAGGCACATCAGGTGCGATACATAACTACATCAATTGCGCTTTTTGGTGGGGTACCCCTCAACAAGATTCTTCGTGCTGCGGTATAGAAAACCCCAGCCACGTTTGTCTCCGCATATCTGAAGGATATACCAGACTATCAAGGCGAAGTTGCAAGGGCCGTTCTTTCGAGAAGAGGATCACCCTTTTCTTGAGGTTAATATTCTTGTTTTCAATTATTTACATTCTCTTGTTCAGTTAAGATTCTTCCGTTTATTTTCTTAACGTCTTAGTCGTTCAATAACGGATTTCGGCCACTGTTCTAGCACGTTTAATTCGTTTCTTTTACTAACGAAATGTTTTTGCCGCTGTTCAGGCTCTTTTTATTTCGTTTATTTTTACTAAGAAAACTTTGCCGTTGTTTTAACGATTGTTCTTTCGTGGTTTTACTAACGGAATTTTGCCAATCTTCGGCACCCTTTATTTTGTTTATGTTTTACTAACACGGTTCTGCCGCGGTTCTGGCAGCTTATGTTTGGTTTAGCTTAACATACGGTTGGATCCCTTCATGCTTATCCAAACCACCCTGGTCCTCTGACGAACCTTGTTAGTTTTCGTCACGACGTGTTGGATGTTGTTTACAGTTTGACTCTGTTTACTAGCGGATTCTGTTCACATGCTTTTGCGGGTGACTAACCTATGATGTGTAGACGCCTTGTTTCGGTTATTCTTAACAGGGTGCTTCCTGTTTTCTTGTTATAACTAGCAGTGAGTTACTAGTGTTAGAGGAGAAGGAGTTTTGTCCTTTAAGCAGGATAAGACTAGTACGAGTTTTAGGACCAGCCCTTAGAAAATTGTGCTGCGACCTGAACTCCCTTTCTTCCTATCCTCGGTTGCAATCTGATTGCATATTTATAGCATGGAAGGTAAGGTATAACTAGAAGTAAATTTACCCCGCTTAGCGTAGCGGGGATATTTACAAGAGTTATACTTACCTTGCATGCATCCCGTCCGCGTCTTTTTTTTTCTCTGCAGAACAGAATTGCCATTACAGATTTTTTCAGCCATCATATACAAGAATGACAATGACGTAATTAAATATGAATATTCATATACAACATTAGTCCTATAACATAACACAAACTTAATCAAAAGTCTGTTTGGGCATGAACTAGTACTTGGCCTAGGCATACCTACAACTAGTGCGAATTATCTCACTCATATGCAGCAGCTTGAAGATCTACGTATACAACGTGAGAACTATCGCTATACAACTTTGATTTTTTGAAGTGATTATTCGCAAGGCAGCCTTGCGAATATCCACACAGTATCTCAAGCCAGCACTGCGAATAAGGTTAGGGTTGGGGCTAGGTTTTAGGTTAGGGTATATATTATCACTGCCATGCGAATAAGCCCCACTTTGATTTTTTACACACTAACCAAAAACTCCGTACCTACAACACGTGTCAAGGAAGAGTCTTAATGCAAAAGAAAGTCGCTTAACTACTACTTTATAAATTATGTCTTAGTTTTCATACAAGGAGCGAGTGTTAGAACTTCACTGAGAACACCACTTACCGATATATTGTTAACTTCTTCCTCGATAATCAAAGGAGGATTCGCTTCGTAGCACATTTTAAATTTTGCCACATCTGTAGTGTCAGGTTTTTTCCATTGTTTTCCGGCAAAGTAATGTTATTCACTCGCGGTCATGAAATTAAAAGCGCAGAAAAAAAAGCGCATCCCGGCCCGCCTCCCCTCTCGTTCAGGCCTCAGTAAAATTTTAAGTGAAGGTTAGTGTAGAGGTATTATGGAGGTCAGGGCTGGACTGGTAACTATGTTTTAAGGTCGGTTGGAAGTGTGTTAGAATCAAGTCATGTGACCGGATTGCATATTTATAGCATGGAAGGTAAGTATAAGTCTCGTAAATATCCCCGCTACGCTTAATGGGGTAAATCCCCATAACGGAATAAGATATTGATGTAGTTTCTTCACCATTTTAGATGGACTTACATTATGTAACAATTTTTTATTAATCAAAAATACATTTTTTTTTCTTCAGGCGGTAGATAATAGTTACTCTACTAGATTTTGCTTCAGCACTTACTTTCAATGTTTTAAAACCACTAAATCCCAAAAAAATTCAATAAAAAGTAATAGAAAATTGTTTTTTAAGAAAGTCCATTGATTTGATGTCACAACTAGTCATGATTTGTTTGCACATGAATTACAGAGAACATTAGGACGGGTTATCTCTTAAGTGTAATAAGATTCTTTAATGTTTTTTGCACCAGTTTGTTTCTTTTAGTGTCCTCCTTTGTTTTGGTTGTTAATTGAAGTAATTATTTAAGATGCCATTCATTTGTAGGCATCCATAGACCTTTATCTGTCTTAAGGACATTAAGCTGGGTTATCTCTTGAGTGTAATAAGAGTTTTAAATATTTTTTGCATCAGTTTGTTTCTTTTAAGGTCCTCCTTTGTTTTGGTTGTTAACTGAATTAATAATTTAAGATGCCATTAATCTGTGGGCATCTTTAGACCTTTAACTGTTTAAAGGACGTGACTTGCCATTTTGTATGAATATAAGCAAATTAGATTTTACATCCATTGTCTCTTTATAATCTGTGAGGATAAATAAACATTCAAAAGGTCTATGAGCAACCAGGTTTGAATAGGTTTTAAAGAAAGAGTTTAAATTTTGAAGGTAGAACAGTATTTGATTTCAGAAGAGCCCTTTTAGGGTTCCAAGTTATCACCAATTTTTTCTGTAATTTATTAAGATATTTTTCTCAGTATCAGTCACTAAAGATATGAGAAAAACTATTTATGCTTAAGTTCTATAGGGGTACACTAGTAAAGACTAAAAAACATTTGTCAGAATTTGCCATACCCCTTCAAAAATTATTATCAAAGATTAATATTGAGGCAGAGTGTTCATATACATATTTAATGCACGGGTGAAAAGACTTTGACACAAGTGGAATGACCCGACTTTAGGTGAGTCATTCATGAGTGCAATATATAATATGCATATAAACACGATGCCAAAACATTATTCTTTTTTATAACATTTTGGTGATAGATTGTTTAAAATGCATGAAAAACAACAAAAGTTTACATACATTTTTTCGCATTGTTAAGAAATTCACCTCTTCTTAAAATGGACTAAACCAAATACTCAAGGTCGTGTATTATGGAGATTTAATGCACGGGTCATGACAATGAAAATACTCAATAGAAATTGTATAATAGACAATGACCAATGAAACGATTTGTTATTAAATCTACTAGTCTCCCAGTCAGACATCAAAACTTAGCTTAAAGATTTGCATATTGTAGCTTAAAAATTCAAAATCCTGTAAAATCTTTAATGTTTAACCAATTGTGTTCAACTCTTTCGCCACTTCATGATTTTTGATAGATTTTACCACAAGTTGCCTCCATAAACTTCTAACCTTGATTATTATTTACATCAGGGTGAAAAGTGCACCAGAACTGAAACCGCCCTTGGAGTTGAACTTTGTGCATCTTATGCAGATGCAACTGGTGCTAAATGGAGTCAATGGAATCCCCTGGATGGCCCAAAGGGTTTCAACATCTCACTCCGGAGCCCTGACGGGTATGTAGGAGGCTGTTGTGAATATAAGTATATTTCTGAGAGCTTGTTGTAGTTGCTCAGGGTCAACCCCGCCGCAATTAACTCACAATTGCAACCTTAATTCCTGCTCCAGGGGAGGAAGGGGGGGGGGCAGAGATTTGAATGGCTGTAGTGACCCATGCTTATACCACACCTCAAAATATTTGGCCTCCTATTCTTATACCTCCTGAACTATATTATTACACCACCTAGTTTTGAAGAAACATTTGCTATTTTCATGGTAGCATAATTTCTTCCATTTATTTCTTCCATTTACGCTTAAGTTGTTGCTACCTCTCCATATATCTTTAACTACTGTTCATTTACATTTTGCATGCGCCGCCCCTTAATCTACCTTCTCTTTTAATGGACCATTTCTTATTTCAACTTACTTTGATGTAAGTTAACCTTTCTGGCACCATATGATGATGATCTTGATTCACTGAAAAGCTACATTGATCAATTGACCTCTCTAAGTTAATTGATTGACAACTTTTTCAACCAATCCCCACATGCATTTGCCTAGCAACAAAATCTGCGTACCTTAGTGGGGCAAAAATTGTATTCGGTATCGGTACACAGTACAGCTAGCTAGCAGCAGTCAATGCAATATAATTCACAAGACAAATTTCTGCACACATAGATATGATGGATCAAAGTTTGAAGCAGGCTGCATGAAATCTAAACGTCAATGAATTGTTCATGCATGATTGCAAATTTGAGGTTTGTTTGCCCCACCTAGTTACCGCATTGCTATGGTGGGTTGTAGTCTATTTTCTTACTCAGAGAGGTCAATTGATCGTCAGGCCACTAGTACAATAAAAATGTTCAATTCTGATCAGCATAGTCTTTAAAGTTCATCAAAACCACATGTAGTATCTGGGCCATGGCTAATCAAACTTTAATTAACTTTTATCAATCAATCAATCATTGAAGCATAGAATTATATGAACAATTAGAATAAATGCCGAAGACATTCTGTCAAATTTTGAGCAGGTCAACTTTATTGTTTTTTAATTGATTGTATTGTTTGTTAAGGTCACTTGAATCCTACAATTTTGAAGCATTTTACAAGAGGGTAGAAGCACCCAACCAATCACAAACCAAGAAAACTAGCAAGATGTTTAAGAAAACTGTGAAGTTTGGTGAGGAACAGGGTCCCATTGATGTTATCTTGGTCAACTTTTCTGCACCAGGTTTGTTGTGTCTTATATTGCTTCCTTCATGAGTGCATGATGGTCATGCCTTTGTATTGGTTTAACAGTCCATTGATAAATTAGTACATCAAACAGGTATAATATGGAATCAAAAGAAATAAGAAAGGAAAAGAATGGCTAAAAATCGTGTTCGCTGGAGAGGTATTGTTGATGGGTCGAAGGGCCGAAGTAAGTTAAAAGAAACATAATTTCAAATCAGAATTTTTTTTTGTATTAAACCTTCAACTCCTAAGCGGACGCATCACGACTGATTTGGAAGTACAAAGTTCAGAAGAAAATACGAGGCTATACCAATATCTTAGAGGGGTACATGTAGTATCATTTGAAAGTACCACATTAGATCTTTCAAAATATTGTGTTTTTGGTGTGGGGTTATATTGAATTTGTTTGCGTAAATTGAAAGTAAATATGCAGAATTTTCATTTTGATTTTGTAAATATAGACCTTTGATGGCAAAGTCCTTCAATCTCACCAATGGTTTTATGTTTGAATTGTGGGACCTGTATGTAAATATTGACCTAACTCTTGATGATATTGAGGGCCTTTCCCATCAAAGGTCTGTATTTGTGGAAATCATCACTCCAGGCAGAACTGAGTTCCATATCTCTTTAGATTCCTTTAAAATGAAGCTAAAAATGTGTTTGTTTAAAGGTAGCATTGAGCTCACTTGCTTTAATATCTATAATATCTATTAAACACCTTTACAGTATTCAAACATTTCATCAAAATTGGTTAACCACTAACCATATTACAGTGTTTTGAAATCTCAGACACCCATTTGTATATTTTATTCAAATGTTGTAATGCATTACAGGGTGACCTTGGTATCTTTCATAATTTCTTTGTATCTTAAACACCTATCACAATTCTTTGAAGCTGCATGTGCAGCAAATTCTGACCAAAATCTTTGCCACTAATATTTAGAAAAGAAATTTAAAGAATTACAAAGATTAAAGATTTTGAGCTGTCTGCCCAGTAATACTTCATGAAGTTTGCAAGAATTCCAAAACTGATCTTCTCAGATTGTAATACACTTTCAGTCAATATACCCATTACTACATGTACGTAGACCTTAAGAAAAAGTAAAAGTGTGTAATGCATCATGTTTTTTTCTTTTTTCATTTAGATATATATTCATTTATTTATGTTTGACTCATATTTAAGTTCGTAAAACACTTTAAAATGTGATATACAAAAGAAGTGCTATCATCATTTTTATATTTTAGTTAAGTATTTTGGTTGTATATTTAGTAGTGCTGTCACCACATGGCTCTATTAGGTATCGATTATCGTGGAGAAATATATCGCGATATTTCGTATGTCGCGATACTTTTCAAGAAAACTGACTCACAACACAAACTGTTAATATCACTAACGTTATATGATAATGGAGGTACAATTTACTCCTTGATATGATGAACGTAAGAAAAAATGATTTGCGTATCTAGCAGACGACATGATCGCATAGCTATTAGTTTCATCACGCATCACCTGTCTGTTAATTCAGCCAACGTGGCCATGAATCATTGAAATGAGAGCCTGAATGGCACATTCTGGACTAATTATTTGTTCGTTTTGCCAACTTACATCAGTGCGTGCCAGTGTGTGGTGAAGAAGCATGATTTTTAATTACTTGTTTTTTTTATATTTCACGATTATTTTGCATGTATTTTATGGCCTAAACTTGACTTTTGGATTTAGTACCGTAACGTTGGAATTGTAACGTACGACGTATCCTAGCCTAGTTGAGCGCAAATTTCTTATTTGAGTATTAGTTTTTAGTATCGCGATATGTGTCGCGAAAGGCATATTTCATGTCGTGGGAAAAAAGATATCGCGATATTGCAATAATCGATATGTCATGACAGCATTAATATTTAGTTCATAAAATATTTCAGTATTGCATAACTCATTTAAGCACTTACCTTTTTGCTTTGATTGTTTATGTTTTTCCAATCTTCTGTATTTTATTTCTATGACGTAGGAGATCATTACAAAAGAGAGATATTTACTAAATTGACATTTGACCAATCACGGAATGAAGCTAAGTGGACATTTGCAGTCCCAGAGATAAAAGACTTCAAAGTATTCGCAGGGCTTCTAAACATCAGCAACCCAGAAAATGGGGAGAAGGGATACCACATGGTCGCCAATGCATCATATGACTCATACAAAACATCGACATCACTGACGTTGAAAAAGGAAATCTCTTTAGAGAAGACAAATTTCACCGCCATGTTCAATACTTCTGTCCAAGACCTGTACTATTCGTTAGTAGGACAGTTTGTCAACACCACAGACTTCAAAATTGCAAGTTTGAACAGCACATATTACTGGTGAGTTCTTATAGGGTAAATTGGTAAATTGGTAAATTATCAATTGTACTAGAGAAGAGTTATTAAGTGAAATATGACAAGATATCACAGATCCACTTGATTTGCAATCATGTGAATTATACAAGTACATAGTGGTGGAAAAATATTTTGATTTCTTCAAGACTTTCTATAATCCCAGAAAATCTTGAAGAAATATTATGTGAGTACATAACTTGTCCTTTTCCTTAAAAATTTGTTTCAGCAAATCATAACCACAAATTTACTGTAAGAATTTAATGAGACCACTAATCTGAATTAAAATAACTACTCAACCACACAAAAAGGACTTCATCCATCACTAATATGATACTCAACACCAACTTCCACAACAACCCAGGACCAACAGGAGAATGAAAACAATGGAGCCATTGATAAAGGAAATGTGATCCTAATTACTTGTGGTTTTCAGAATAAAGAAAATAAAGAGAAAAAGCCTGACCCAATCTGCTTTAGGTCGGGTCTGACAGTTTGAAACTTCAAGGAGCACAATAACTAATGTATACTGCAATAAAAAATAATAAAATGTTTAGCTTTATTTTTTCTGGCTGATTGTAGATTCTACTATTTAAGTATATTGCTGTGGGAACATTAATACATGACTGAACAATCATTATAACTATACAGAGTAATTACACTACACTACGCTGAATATTTATATCATTTATTGATATACAAGTATTATTATTGTTAGGAAGAAAATTGTATTTCTGTCTTTTATTCTTCCTTTCTTTCCTTCATATCTTTTCCCCATTTTCTTTACATTTTTTGGTTAGATTTCCCAGTTTTCTTTCTCTCTTTTCTGAAGTCCACTTTTCCCTTCTCTCTTTTCTGAAGTCCCCTTTTCCCATATGGACTGAACTCATGGTACTATGGTCCGCTATATTGTCCATCCATGCCACTACACAACATTAGCTGGATTGTTTTACAGGAGTATTAGACCGAAAAGTGAGAGTACTTGTTTTTTTCAAATTTAAAAGATATTTTATCAAAAATAGATTGATATACTTCATGCCTCCACAGCCCATAGGTGACGTGATGGCAAAGGTCACTTAAATATTCCTATTAACCAGAAATGTGCTATACCGTTGCGTGCTAGATTAGGATTTGATTTTGGGGGGACCCCTAAAATACACCTTCACTTTTTGGTCCAGTGCTCCTTTATGATCTAATTGCAGGTTGGATATTGGCTATCATGTAGCTTCTGAATATTCAGGCATAATTAATTTAGTGCAATAGACATCTTTTAGCTTGAGTTATTCATTATGACTTGGCCATATTCACTATCAACAATAAACTGGGAAAGATATTCTGAAAGTTTTGAAGAGTATGCACATCACGCATGGTGCAGGAAATCTTACAATCACTGGTCAATGATTTTTAAACAAACAAAGAACGCAGAACAAAATACAACCCAAGTTTGCATCCACGAGTTAGTATCTTTCATATCAAAACTGTACATTGCTAAAATGAAAAACTTTAATTTATGTTTTTTGCATTTAAAATATGGTAATTTTTGCATTTTCTAATTTTGTTTTGATTTACTGAAAGTGTCTGTCTGTTTTTCGCATTGTCAATCAGCATAATTCGTGTACAGTGGGCATTACACAAAACTTACTTTTGGTACCCAAGAAGTTTCCAGCTGAGTGTGTGTGTGACATCACATGCACATACTTTATAGTATGAATTTTAAAGGTATATGGATGGACGTGAAGAAGCAACATTGGCTAAATAGCATTAACATATATGAAACGCCATCTTAGTAGCCAAAAATAAAGTCAGTGAAAAATTAACCATTTTGCAGAATTTCAATATCTCAGGCATTAGTTTGCATTTATTATGCCAATCTTGTGATGTTCTACAGGGTGACCTTGGCATTTTTTGTGGAAATCTTTTGTTTTTAAAATGTCTATTATAATTCTTTAAAGTGGTGTAGCAAATTGTGACCAAACGCTTTTGATTCTTTGCCTTGACCCCAATAAAATTCCAGTAGGAATAAATTTCCCATTATTTTCAGTTACTAGTAAGATTTAAGAAAGAAATGTACAGATTTACATGAAGATTTTGAGCTGTCTGCTCAGCCATACATCACAAATTTGATATTATTTTATCAGCTATGAAGCAGAAACTAAAAGTGCTTCTTTCAAAATTCAAAAACTACATGTCCATAAACCTTTAAAAAACCAATTTTCTTTTATAGAAATCTTGAATTGCCTCCTATTCATTTCATCACAAAATGTTCATACAATTTGAAATATCTGGACACTTTGATCATACACGATCCAGAAATGCTTTGTATTACAATTAGGCAATAAGATACAATCAATTTTTCTGGGTGTAACTAGTATATAAATCATGAATAAGTAATGTGATTGAATGATAAGGCCTATAAGATTAAGGTTTTTTTTCGGAGGGGAAGGGGGGGGGGGTGGGGATAGGGGAATCCTTCAGGATTGAGTATCAAGTACATCTTTTTTGTCCTTTCTTGTGGAAAATTGTAAGAGAGGGGCGGCGTAAACAATTATTTTTGGGGGGATTTCCTCTGGATTGAGTATCAAGAACATTTATAAAGAAGAAGTAAAACACTTCACTGCATTTTCAGGTTCCTTTTATTTGCTCTGTTTTTATATCTTACTCATGCTTTTTGAATAATTTGGAATTTTCTTTCCCTTGAATGACACACTCGTTACAAACATGCGGACAACTTTGTATTCTCAAGCTCTTGTGGGCGGTGGGTTTCATTTCCCCATCAGTAACAGCGGCAACATTCAACAGGCAAAATTTGTTGCAACGCCATTTTGTAGGGTTTTGTACAAAGCGTATGAAATATTCCTTCAATATATGCATGTTTGTGTTTTAGGAATACTGTCACTCCTCTTCAAGAGCAGCTGATGTGGTTCACGTCAGGTTTCAGAATCAGACCAGAGCACTACAAGACCTCTTTTATTACGTTGAAGGAACTCACACAAGAACAGGATGACTCCTATTGGACCAGACAGAGGGACTTTATTGTCAGCTCTATGGAGCAAAATTTTACCATCAAGAATGTTGCTGTGAGAAAGCCCATGACCTACAAAAGTGACATTGAGGTGAAGTTTAGCGCTTCACAGAGGGTGAGTATATGTTTAAAGATTTTAGGCAGGCCTAAAAAATCATGTTTGTTTTTGCTTAGCCATGGGACAGCTTAGTTTTAGATACAGTGTGATGGCATAGTCGAAGATCCAAGGTAATTCTTTATGTATTTCTGTAAAATGAAAATTGTTTTCTTTCAGTTAGAGTGATATGTACATGAGCAGATAAGCAAAGAAGTTATTGTAAACTGCACATGTTGTACTCAATCTCAATAATGAAGCAAAAACATGTTTCAAATGATTTAGAAAGGGGCAATTACTTTTCAAATAAAAACATAAACATTGTTTAGGATTTGCAATTATGACATCACACTGTAAACTGTAAGGTCACTTTTCAACACACTGGAGAAATCTTTTAAATGTAATCCTAAACAGAATGTATATCATTTCTTCTTTAAAAGTTCTGTGTGATGTATTTTCATGAGAATATTGTACATTCATGAGAATATTGTATATTCATGAGAATATTGTATATTCATGAGAATATTGTATATTCATGAGATTATTGTATATTCACGAGAATATTGAATTTTGTATTCGTGAGAATATTGTATACTCGTGAGAATATTGTATACTCGTGAGAATATTGTATACTCGTGAGAATATTGCATATTTGTAAGAATATTGCATATTCGTGAGAATATTGCATATTCATAAAACATTGCATATTCATAAAACATTGCGTGATGTATTTTCATGAGAATATTGTACATTCATGAGAATATTGTATATTCATGAGAATATTGTATATTCATGAGAATATTGTATATTCATGAGATTATTGTATATTCACGAGAATATTGAATTTTGTATTCGTGAGAATATTGTATACTCGTGAGAATATTGTATACTCGTGAGAATATTGTATACTCGTGAGAATATTGTATACTCGTGAGAATATTGCATATTTGTAAGAATATTGCATATTCGTGAGAATATTGCATATTCATAAAACATTGCATATTCATAAAACATTGCATATTCATGAAAATATTGTATATTCATGAGACTATTGCATGTTCATGAGAATATTTTTGTTTATGAGAATATTGCATATTAATGAGAATATTGCATTTTTATAAGAATATTGCATATTCATGAGATATTGTATACTCAAGAGAATATTGTATCTTCATGAGAATATTGCATATTCATGAGAATATTGCATATTCATGAGAATATTGCAATTCATGATATACTGTATACTGATGAGAATATTGTATGTTCATGAGAAGATTGTATGTATGTTCATGAGAATATTGTATATTCATGAGAATATCTAAAACAAAATCCTATAAATGCTAAAGATGAAGCTATCCATTATGTATTATTAAGTACCCAATGCAAGATATTTTCTGAAATGTTTTGATAAACACTCAACAGTTATTGTATTACAGCCATTTATTGTGTTCTGTAACTTGTAAGAATGGAAGCTAAATAGCTCGTAATTTATATGGATGGTTGGCAGAGAGGGTGTTAGGTCCCCTTTCCCCCATTATTTTAAAGGTCAAAAGAAATATGATACAAATGTAGAACACCAAACATTACAGGGGGGAAAAGGTATGAAATGCCCAATATCACATGGCTTCTGGGGACCTTTTCCCTGGTAAACATATTCAGTGCCCCGCACTTTTAAAAATACTCAACTGTCCTTGCAGTTTGAGATAGGGAAAGGTGCATACACTTTTGATAAGGGATTGAACAAATTACCTGATATGTATTAAAGCTGTTAGGATGGAGTCTTAGGCTTAAAGGTCTGTGTTGATTAAAAATTAATGTTGAGACAGTGTGTTATTTATGCATTTGGCAAAGGATTTTGGCCCGAATGGAGTGGCCCAACTTTAGGAGGGCCATTTATGAATGCAATGTCCCTTAAACATTGCATAATATTGTTTATAAACACGATACCTAAACATTAACTTTTTATGAAATTTATGTATTACATTGTTTAAAATGCTTAAAAGAAAACCATCTGAAAAGATTTAAAAATGAGAAAAGTTTACATATTTTTCTGCTTTAATAACAAATTCCACCTGTTGTAAGAATGGGATGAACCATTCAGTCAAGGTAGGGCATTACTGGGATTTAATGCAATGGTCATGACAATGCAAACACTAAACATTGAGTAGCACATGTACAATAAGCAGGCAATTCTATATTGTAGGATGGATTCTCAGGCTTGAATGCCTGTGTTAAACATGGAAACACATAAAATAAACAGGCAATTCTATCTCTCAATTTGATAATCATTTTCTAAGTTTGCTTCACTTGAATCTCATTTTTTTCTAGGACTACCCAATTGTAAATGGTTCGTATGACGTGATCAGAACCCAGGAAGATGACAACAAACAGATTCTCCGCAGAGTTTCTGTCAGTCGAGGTTCTGGTTCAGTGTTTTATCAACATGTATATGATGTGTACCCCACTGATAGGTTTACTGTCTTCTCCTCAGGATATAAAAGTAAGACATTATCATTCAAAAGAGAGTTATAAGCTCTTCATGCACATCTAACTTTGTTTTTTGCAAAGTGATTAGACAAGACGGGACACACCTCTAATTTGCACTGCAAATTATTCTTTGACAAATGGATGTTGTCAAATTAATACACTATGAGGGTTGTTCTACTTTTTTTTATAGGAAAGTTACTTTTCTCTTTCTAATAGATTATTTAACTCTACACATCAATGCACCTGTTAAAATAAATCATAAAATTCCCCACGGTTCTGAATAAAGGTATCGAAAATCTTCCCATAAAAAATAGTATTAACGTAGAGAATCCTTCTTTATATACTTTCCTCTTTCGCAATTTAATGTTCTTTGCATCACACAATTAAACACTCACTCACCACCTCCTTATTGGCTCGTCCCCCAACCTCTCTGCAACAATTGCCATAGCACCTTCACAGTCCACCACATTCTCCTTGCTTGCCCCCTGTACAACCTTCCCAGAGCTTTTCTTGCTCCCCACAACTCAATTGCCGAGTTCTTCCAGAAAAACCCTCCAGATGAAATGATCTCCTTCCTTCATCATGCTTCCCTCCACAACCATATTTAGTCCTGCTCTCCCACCCCTTCTCTCTACATTTGTTTTTCTTCACCCATGCACCTCCTCTCTCGATCCCAACTTTCTGATTTTAAGTTTTTGTATTTCTCTCATTCTCCCCCTGTTCTCTTTCCTTCCTAAATTTAAAATAATCTACGCTCTCTGGCCGTTAAGTCATTAAGCCCTCATCAAACAAACACAATTAAATGGGGGAGTGTTTTTAGAGCACATATTTACCATATATAATGTTCTTTATTCAAGAAATCTAAGAGAGAAAAAAATTGTGATTGTCTTTTTTCTCTCTCAAATTCCCGAATTTCCCGTGCCAGAACCATACATTTTTTCCAGATTCAAAAGCGCCTTTAGTGAGAGGCTCGTTATTAGTATATTCAAGGACTAAAAATTTCTAGATGAATACATTTATCACTAAATTGTTTTGGCTTAGAATGAAATAGTCGCATAATTTACATAATAAGCATGACTATTTTTTATTTGAATATATTTTCAGCTGACTTAGGGGAACTAGACTTTGAGTCAACTCCAGTGAATATCAACACAACACTAGCTGTTCATTATTTAAATGAATCTGCCGGTAACCTAGGACAACACTTCATGTCTGCCAATCTATCATTGCCGTGGTTCAACAACTCCAGAAAAGAATGGGGCTTTACATCAAGACTTCTAGATGAATCAAGGCTGCTTGGATTGGAGTATGGTTACAAAATGCAGCTCAATCGTACTATTTTGGGTGTAAGATTAGTTCACAATTTATGAATGCCACACATTTGCGGTTTGAAGCATTGTTAAAAGCATATTAAAATCTGAGCAGATCAGTTTTTGAATTTTGAAAAAAGCACTTTAAATTTTTGAGTTATGGTTGGTCAGTTTTTAATTCTTGCAAAGTTTCATGTATGACCTGGCTAACAGCTCAAAAATTGTTATGTGATTGTTTAAAGTTCTTTTCTAAATCTTAGTCACTGAAAGTGCGGGAAAATCTTTTCCTGCTGAAGTTTTATTGGGGACGTGGCTAAAACTCCAAAATCTCTTGGCCATAATTTGCTGTACTACTTCAGAAAATTATAATAGACCAAAAAAATGGATTTACAAAAGAAATACAAAGGTTCATTACAAAATTTGCATAAATTATGTCAAATGATGCCTGAGATTCAAAAACGCTGTACAATGGTCAATGTTTAACCAATTTTGATAAAATCATTTACTACTATGATGATGTTGGAAGCTACATGGACGTTTCGAGGCAACATTAGCTAAATTACTTTAAGATCTATTAAAAACCATTGTAGTTTGCAACAAAGGCAAAGTGAAAAGTTGTATTAATTTTGAACATCTACATTATTATGATAAGCAATTATGTTTTATATGAATTCTTATATCAGAGAGACTTTTAGTATCTTTGCATAATGATGATGAAATATATTTAATTTCTCAATTCCTTATCCACCAACTCTATACTTCATGTGAATATCATTAAATTCTATTGGCATTTTATATTTTTAGGCTGACCTCGTCGAGGAATTGACCATAAAGAAGGACTCGGAAGGTGTTTATTCTGGTTATACCAATGCCATGAGATTACTCAATGATGACATTTATGTCAGAGTTCAAACCCTCATCAATAAAGAAGTACCAAGAGTAACTTTCAATTGTAGCTTTACAAGTCCATTTTACAATAACTCTTTCGCAAGCAAATTTGATAATAAAACCGCAAATGGACTGACGTTGCGACACATGTACAACCAAACCACTGGTATTCTGAGTGACTATTCAGACTTGGATTTTAATTGTGAGTATTGATTGCTATTAATAGAACTATCAAAATAACTTTCTCTCTATGTTTATGTTAGCACACAGAAGCAAACAGCTTATCTAATCTTTTTAAAACCATCGCGTCACAAACGTAGAATAACTGGACTGCTAAGACTTATTCCCAGGAGATAGAATGTGAAATTAGCTTTTATTTCTCCTGAATAGTAAACAGTAAGCTGAAAGAACTGGCACAGAAATAATTTGTATCATTCTAGGAAATTGTCTCAGAATTTTTTGCACAGACTGAAATCTTTACTTGGTGTTTTTGTAATATTTTGATTCCAATTGTTTGGCGAGAGATTGTCAATTTAAATACCAAGGCACGAAAATTCTATCAAATGTACGGTATCAGACTTTAAAGCTAACTCATGAACTGAAATTTTTCAGATATCTGGTGTATTTGTGATGATTTGATTACAATTGTCAACTAGGGACCAACTGTAAGATGCTTTTTGTAGTATTTTAATTGTATTAGTTTAACGGGAGTTCATTTGTTTAAGGACCAACATTAAGAAGCAGAAAATGCTATAAAATTTACTGTATTAGACTTGGAAGTTTTCTCATAAACTAAACTTCTCAAGAAATCTGGTGTATTTCAGATATTTGTATTACAATAGTTTGGCTACAATTTGTCAATTTGGGATGTGAAAAAACTTCCATAGAAACGAATGCCCTCAGACGTGTACGTGTTTTCAAAAACAGATCAAATTCTTTGGACATCTGGTGTATTTGTGATACCATATTCGACGAATTAGGTGCACGTGTTCTAATAAGTACCCACCCAACATATTTTGACTGATATCATAATTTATTTGATTAATTTGAAGATTTTGTTACATTATTTACTTATTTTGCATCTGACACTCATGATTCACGATGTTTTGGTGGTGGTTATTGTGAGACTAGCATAGAACCAGTTCACACAATGCAGCTAGAATAATACACTGCACATGCGGCCTGGGAGCATTAGAAGAAACTTTGGGCCTACAAATTCAATTTTGCAATTCAATTTTCGTAAGTGCCCCTGCGTCGAATATGGTATATATTTGGAATAGTTCAGCTACAATTTGTCCGTTAGAGACAGTTTTTAATAGTGATGAAGTATTAAGAGGATCAACAGTTTTACAGATGCATATTGTAGTTGCACTATGTTAATATTTTAAAGCTGGCATAAAGTAGAATGAGTATGCTCTAAGGAATTTGGAAATAGAATTTCACCAGTGTTGTCAAAATGTTTCTTTTTTTGTTGATTTCCATCACAGTTTATTGGACTTTGAAACCTATGCAGCATGGCAGATTAGGCGCTTATTTTCATCACAAGTTGTTAAACATTACAGCAGACAATTCAATTGAATTAGATGGACCAATTACGAACTTGAGTTTGAAACAGATGACTACAGTCATCCGTAATATGATCAACAATTCTCCCAACAGGAACTGGGATATGATCAAATCAGGGACATACTTTCTTGGCTCTTCAATAAGTAGTTCATCGCTTCATTTACAACAGAGCATGGATGCAAGGAATCTGTTCTTTGCTAATTCAACTTTTAACCATAATTTACAACTTAATGCTCAAGAAGTTGACCATTTCTTGAACTTGAATGTAAACCATCCCTGGAGTAATCTTAATGTTGACTATTCCGTCAGAGGAAGTAAGAAATATCTCCTTGCCAAAGCTGACATTGTTTCAAACATCGGAGAGTATGCTTATTTGCAGAGTAATACCATTTCCAAATACACAAATCATAAGAGCATGGACATGTCTACTTTTCACTCCACTTCTATGAAGGTTCCACATTTTGCCAATGTCAGTTTTGACCTCACTCATATCCTGACTGATTTGAAATCTGCTACACGATTTGAAAGAGCTTTCTTGAACGTTACGCATGGTGTAAAATCTGTCCATGGTTCGGCAAATACTACTTATGGTTATGAATTGGAACACTTTAGAAAACTTTTCAAATTTGTAAGCATTAAAAGTTACTTTAATCAAGGTATAGACTTTCCTGGTCTTCGTTGGAATGCCTCACACTTTATGGAAGGAAAGAGATTTAAGGATACTTTTGATTTTAAAAGCTTTTCTACAAATTCTTCTCTTGCGCTGAGGTCTTCGGTGCTCACTTTTGCATCAAATGGGTCAACTGTGGTGTCACGGTCTAGCAAACTCTTCAGTTATGATTACATGAGAAGCAAGTATGACTTTGATGTAGACTCTCCTTTAGGGAAATTGAGCCACAGTCTGGTTTTGAACACCAATGACGTAGCATCATCAGTTTCTTTTCAGATTGTAAATGGTACTGCCAATATCATCTTTACATCTGGGTTTGTTAATGCCACCATTTTGAACTACTTGGAATTCGAAGGTTTTAAGAGCTATTTTGACTTTGAACAGATTAGTTTGAACCAAAACTGGACCGTGAAATCTATTGTGGGAGATGCAGTCCTCCAAGATAGAATTGAACTGAATAATTTTCAGAAGCTGACTGTTTTTGAAAATGTAACAACTTCACTTACATTTGCTATAGATTCACCAAAGGTTGTTAATGTTGATATTACTCAGAAGTGTAAGATTATTAACAATGGAGCTCTGCTGACCTTTGACAAAGCAGAATTATCAACTATTGGAAATATTGACAGTGTCATTGGACAAGCATCTATAAATCATACAAGTTTTATCGACAATATGAAAGGACTTTTCTATGCAGACCAAATTTCATTATACACATACTACAATTTTGATTCTCCACGTTATAGCATCAAAGGGATTGCAAGCAGTAATACGTTAGAAATTAAACGCATCGGAAAATTCAAGAGTGTTATCAATTCATGGAACCAGACCGTAACGACCCCAGCAGGATATCTTCTAATCAATACTGGACAGGAGCTGATCAACTACAACTCTATTTTTGAGTTTGAAAATGCAAAAAGTTTTATTTACCTCAAATTGGACAGTCCCATGGTTTCCTATGTGCTCAGTCAGAATTATGCAAGGCAAGCATCCACAGGGCTGTTTAATTTCAGTGAGGGAGTGGCAGATCTTAGCAACAAATTTGTCAGTCAGTACGTCAACTTTACAACGTACAGCCAGGCTTCTGGGTCCAACTTCACAGGATTTTCAAGTTTTGACAAGTTTAAAAGGACAAGTTTGATATCTGTTGAACTCCCACTTAGTATTATATATCTCAGTGAAGACATAGATATGGCAAATGCGACGTCATTCTTTGCCTTTGATAAACTTGTTATCAATCAGACTTACAATTTTGCATCTCCAATGTTGGCTGTTGAGGGTATTCATCACACAAATATGTCTGATGTCTGCAGTCTCTTTTGTTTCGCCGATGCATTTGTCACAGCTGCACATGACATCAAGAGCCCTCTCGTAAATCACCACAATGCATTTACCTTCAAATCCAAAAATATGCAGTCATTTTTCAGAAGACAAAAATTGTATTTTACAGACGAGTTCAGAACATTCAACAAGCAATTTGATTGGAGGTTCGAGACCTTTTGGGAAGTGGTAGATGCACAAAATTCATCAACTGTAGGAAAGGCAGCAACTAGTGTAATGTCCAGTCTATCCTCTGAACCTTTATCCTATTATTTGATGATTAATGGAGAGATGAATGGAGAAAGCGGTCTGGTATCGTTTGACGATTACAAGATAAGCTTAGATACAAACATAACCACAAAGGAATTAAATACCACTTTTTTGAGTGATTTGGAATTTAAAAACAGCACATCATTTCTGAAGTTCAAAAATGTCAAGCTTTTTGCTGCAGGATATATTAATGGATTTAATACGATTTACATCAACTATACCATGATCCCAGACCATTCAGAAGATTGGGGTGTGAATTGTGAGTATAATAAACTTTACTTATGTTTTTAAGATATCATTATGCACATTAAATTATTCCTTAAATTCCATCAATAATTCGCATGAATTTTAAGAGGAGTTTCTTATACTCTATTGGCCCAACAAATATAATCATCTTGTAAAATTGACAAATTATCGTGAAATTAAGTTACTCATTATATGCTAATATATTTGCAATTTTTTGCTATTTCATTGATTATTAAAGAATGATATGGCAATCCGCTTATCCATCAGATTATCTGATGAAAGCTTATCAATCTGAGCACTGTAAGTAATTCCTCCTCCATGTGATAACGGATTATCAATCTGAGCAGCAAGTAAAGGATTATTAATCTAAGCAGCATATAACGGATTATCAACCTGAGCAGCATGTAAAGGATTATCAGTCTGAGCAGCATGAAAAGTATTATCAATCTGAGCAGCATGAAAAGGATTATCAGTCTGAGCAGCATGAAAAGTATTATCAATCTGAGCAGCATGTAAAGGACCATCAGTCTGAGCAGCATGTAAAGGATTATCAATCTGAGCAGCATGTAAAGGATTATTAATCTGAGCAGCATGTAAAGGATTATCAATCTGAGCAGCATGTAAAGGATTATCAGTCTGAGCAGCATGTAAAGGATTATCAATCTGAGCAGCATGTAAAGGATTATCAGTCTGAGCAGCATGTAAACTATTATCAATTTGAGCAGCATGTAAAGGGTTATCAGTCTAAGCAGCATGTAAAGAATTATCAATCTGAGCAGCATGTAAAGAATTATCAACCTGAGCAGCATGTAAAGGATTATCAATCTGAGCAGCATGTACAGGATTATCAATCTGAGCAACATGTAAAGGATTATCAGTCTGAGCAGCATGTAAACTATTATCAATTTGAGCAGCATCTAAAGCATTATCAATCTGAGCAGCATGTAAATGATTATCAACCTGAGAAGAGCATGAAAAGGATTATCAATCTGAGCAGCATGTAAAGGATAATAAACCTGAGCGCAGCATGTAAAGGTTTATCAACCTGGGCAGCATGTAATGGATTATCAACCTGAGCAGCATGTAAAGGATTATTAGTCTGAGCAGCATGTAAAGGATTATCAATCGGAGCAGCATGTAAAGGATTAAAACCTGAGCAGCATGTAAAAGATTATCAATCTGAGCAGCATGTAAATGATTATCAATCTGAGCAGCATCTAAAGCATTATCAATCTGAGCAGCATGTAAAGGATTATCAATCTGAGCAGCATGTACAGGATTATCAATCTGAGCAGCATATAAAGGATTATCAACCTGAGCAGCTTGTTAAGGATTATCAGTCTGAGCAGCATGTAAAAGATTATCAGTCTGAGCATCATGTACAGGATTATCAACCTGAGCAGCATGTAAATGATTATCAACCTGAGAACAGCATGAAAAGGATTATTAATCTGAGCAGCATATAAAGGATAATAAACCTGAGCGCAGCATGTAAAGGTTTATCAACCTTGGCAGCATGTAATGGATTATCAATCTGAGCAACATGTAAAAATTATCAACCTGAGCAGCATGTAAAGGATTTTTAGTCTGAGCAGCATGTAAAGGATTATCAATCGGAGCAGCATGTAAAAGATTAAAAACCTGAGCAGCATGTAATGGATTATCAATCTGAGCAGCATGTAAATGATTATCAATCTGAGCAGCATGTAAAGAATTATCAATCTGAGCAGCATGTAACGGATTATCAGTCTGAGCAGCATGTAACGGATTATCATTCTGAGCAGCATGTAAAGGATTATCAACCTGAGCAGCATGTAAAGAATTATCAATCTAAGCAGCATGTAAAGGATTATTAATCTGAGCAGCAGGTAAAGGATTATCAACCTGAACAGCATGTAAAGGATTATCAATCTGAGCAGCATGTAAAGGATTATCAATCTGAGCAGCATGTAAACTATTATCAATCTGAGCAGCATGTAAAGGATTATCAGTCTGAGCAGCATGTAAAGGATTATCAGCTTGAGCAGCATGTACAGGATAATCAACCTGAGCAATATGTAAAGGATTATCAACCTGAGCGCAGCATGAAAAAGATTATAAACCTGAGCGCAGCATGGAAAGGAATATCAATCTAAGCAGCATGTAAAGGATTATCAATCTGAGCAGCATGTAAAGGACTATCAACCTGAGCAGCACGTAAAGGATTATCAATCTGAGCAGCATGTAAAGGATTATCAATCTGAGCAGTATGTAAAGGATTATCAGTCTGAGCTACATGTAAAGGATTATCAATCTGAGCAGCATGTAAAAGATTATCAACCCAAGCAGCATGTAAAGGATTATCAATCTGAACAGCATGTAAAGGGTTGTCAGTCTCAGCAGCATGGAAAAGATTATCAATCTGAGCAGCATGTAAAGGATTATCATTCTAAGCAGCATGTACAGGATTATCATTCTGAGCAGCATGTAAAGCATTATCAGTCTGAGCAGCATGTGAAGGATTACCAGTCTGAGCAGCATGTAAAGGATGATCAGTCTGGGCAGCATGTAAAGGATTTTTATTCTGAGCAGCATGTAAATGATTATCAATCTGAGCAGCATGTAAAGGATTATCAATCTGAGCAGCATGTAAAGGATTATCAACCTCAGCAGCATGTACATTAAAGGATTATTAATCTGAGCAGCATGTAAAGGATTATCAATCTAAGCAGCATGTAAAGAATTATCAACCTGAGCAGCATGTAAAGGATTATCAATCTGAGCAGCATGTACAGGATTATCAATCTGAGCAGCATGTAAAGGATTATCAATCTGAGCAGCATGTAAAGGATTATCAGTCTGAGCAGCATGTAAACTATTATCAATTTGAGCAGCATGTAAAGGGTTATCAGTCTAAGCAGCATGTAAAGAATTATCAATCTGAGCAGCATGTAAAGAATTATCAACCTGAGCAGCATGTAAAGGATTATCAATCTGAGCAGCATGTACAGGATTATCAATCTGAGCAGCATGTAAAGGATTATCAGTCTGAGCAGCATGTAAACTATTATCAATTTGAGCAGCATCTAAAGCATTATCAATCTGAGCAGCATGTAAATGATTATCAACCTGAGAAGAGCATGAAAAGGATTATCAATCTGAGCAGCATGTAAAGGATAATAAACCTGAGCGCAGCATGTAAAGGTTTATCAACCTGGGCAGCATGTAATGGATTATCAACCTGAGCAGCATGTAAAGGATTATTAGTCTGAGCAGCATGTAAAGGATTATCAATCGGAGCAGCATGTAAAGGATTAAAAACCTGAGCAGCATGTAAAAGATTATCAATCTGAGCAGCATGTAAATGATTATCAATCTGAGCAGCATCTAAAGCATTATCAATCTGAGCAGCATGTAAAGGATTATCAATCTGAGCAGCATGTACAGGATTATCAATCTGAGCAGCATATAAAGGATTATCAACCTGAGCAGCTTGTTAAGGATTATCAGTCTGAGCAGCATGTAAAAGATTATCAGTCTGAGCATCATGTACAGGATTATCAACCTGAGCAGCATGTAAATGATTATCAACCTGAGAACAGCATGAAAAGGATTATTAATCTGAGCAGCATATAAAGGATAATAAACCTGAGCGCAGCATGTAAAGGTTTATCAACCTTGGCAGCATGTAATGGATTATCAATCTGAGCAACATGTAAAAATTATCAACCTGAGCAGCATGTAAAGGATTTTTAGTCTGAGCAGCATGTAAAGGATTATCAATCGGAGCAGCATGTAAAAGATTAAAAACCTGAGCAGCATGTAATGGATTATCAATCTGAGCAGCATGTAAATGATTATCAATCTGAGCAGCATGTAAAGAATTATCAATCTGAGCAGCATGTAACGGATTATCAGTCTGAGCAGCATGTAACGGATTATCATTCTGAGCAGCATGTAAAGGATTATCAACCTGAGCAGCATGTAAAGAATTATCAATCTAAGCAGCATGTAAAGGATTATTAATCTGAGCAGCAGGTAAAGGATTATCAACCTGAACAGCATGTAAAGGATTATCAATCTGAGCAGCATGTAAAGGATTATCAATCTGAGCAGCATGTAAACTATTATCAATCTGAGCAGCATGTAAAGGATTATCAGTCTGAGCAGCATGTAAAGGATTATCAGCTTGAGCAGCATGTACAGGATAATCAACCTGAGCAATATGTAAAGGATTATCAACCTGAGCGCAGCATGAAAAAGATTATAAACCTGAGCGCAGCATGGAAAGGAATATCAATCTAAGCAGCATGTAAAGGATTATCAATCTGAGCAGCATGTAAAGGACTATCAACCTGAGCAGCACGTAAAGGATTATCAATCTCAGCAGCATGTAAAGGATTATCAATCTGAGCAGTATGTAAAGGATTATCAGTCTGAGCTACATGTAAAGGATTATCAATCTGAGCAGCATGTAAAGGATTATCAATCTGAGCAGCATGTAAAGGATTATCAATCTGAACAGCATGTAAAGGGTTGTCAGTCTCAGCAGCATGGAAAAGATTATCAATCTGAGCAGCATGTAAAGGATTATCATTCTAAGCAGCATGTAAAGGATTATCATTCTGAGCAGCATGTAAAGCATTATCAGTCTGAGCAGCATGTAAAGGATTACCAGTCTGAGCAGCATGTAAAGGATGATCAGTCTGGGCAGCATGTAAAGGATTTTTATTCTGAGCAGCATGTAAATGATTATCAATCTGTCAAGATTGCCTGATATCAGATTCCTATTTGGAGCACTAAATTTGTGTGTGCCTCTTATTATAGGTTTTGTGTCTTCTCTTTATGGAAATGTAAAATTTTAAATGTTTTATGCACATTATTTTTTACACAATGAAAATTAAGGGTAAGGCAAGTTATGGATTTAAAATAGTTTTGCATTCTTAACATCATATGTGACATACATCAAGATAAACATTTCATCTTTGTTGTCAGTGACAAAAGATTGTGAAGAAAGAGCATGATCACTTATTGGTAGAAAAATTCAGCAATGGTCATCATAATATGATCAGGAAAACCTAGAAGAAGAAGGGACGATTTCTAGCCAGTCTTATTACAAATATTTTACAGGGATATGGGCTTCTAATTTATGTCAATATTTTGAAGGAAATAATTGTTGACTGAAATTGTTTCTAAGAATGGTCAAAAGTGTGTTTTTAATGTGAAAACTGGTTTGATTCTTCCCTCACAGATGTACTGCATTCTCAACCATTGCCAAGTGGACAATTAACCCTCCACCTGACCACACCCTTATTGAATGTGTCTATGGATCATTGTCTTTTCTTTGGCGGTCTTGTCGGTGAGAGTGCTCCAATAAATTGTACTATTATCATCACGTCTAGATTTGTTAATGCCACCATTTTGAACATCTTGGAATTCAAAGGTTTTAAGAGCTACTATGACTTTGAACAGATTAGTTTGAACCAAAACTGGACCCTGCAATCTATTGTGGGAGATGCAATCCTCCAAGATAGAATTGAACTGAATAATTTTCAGAAGCTGACTGTTTTTGAAAATGTAACAACTTTACTTACATTTGCTATAGATTCACCAAAGATTGTTAATGTTGATATTACTCAGAAGTGCAAAATTATTAACAATGGAGCTCTGTTGAACTTTGACAAAGCAGAGTTATCAATCATTGGAAATATTGACAGTGTCATTGGACAAGCATCTATAAATCATACAAGTTTTATCGACAATATGAAAGGACTTTTCTATGCAGACCAAATTTCACTATACACAGACTACAATCTTGATTGTCCACGTTATAGCATTAAAGGGACTGCAAGCAGTAATACGTTAAAAATGAAACACTTCGGGAATTTCAAGAGTGTCATTAATTCATGGAACCAGACGGCAACTAATCCAGCAGGATATCTTCTAATAAATAGTGGACAGGAACTGATCAACTACAACTCTATTTTTGAGTTTGAAAATGCAAAAAGTTTTATTTACCTCAAATTGGACAGTCCCATGGTTTCCTATGTGCTCAGTCAGAATTATGTAAGGCAAGGATCCACAGGGTTGTTTAATTTCAGTGAGGGAGTGGCAGATCTTAGCAACAAATTTGTCAGTCAGTACGTCAACTTTACAACGTACAGCCAGGCTTCTGGGTCCAACTTCACAGGATTTTCAAGTTTTGACAAGTTTAAAAGGACAAGTTTGATATCTGTTGAGCTCCCAGTTAGTATTGTATATCTGAGTGAAGACATAGATATGGCAAATGCGACGTCATTCTTTGCCTTTGATAAACTTTTTATCAATCAGACTTACAATTTTGCATCTCCAATATTGGCTTTTGAGGGTATTCATCACACAAATATGTCTGATGTCTGCAGTCTCTTTTGTTTCGCTAATGCATTTGTCACAGCTGCACATGACATCAAGAGCCCTCTCGTAAATCACCACAATGCATTTACCTTCAAATCCAAAAACATGCAGTCATTTTTCAGAAAACAAAAGTTGTATTTTACAGACGAGTTCAGAACCTTCAACAAGCAGTTTGATTGGAGGTTTGAAACATTCCGGGAAGTGGTAGATGCACAAAGTCAAGCAACTGTAGGAAAAGCAGCAACTGGTGTCATGTCCAGTCTATCCTCCGAACCTTTATCCTATTATTTGAAGATTAATGGAGAGATGAATGGAGAACGCAGTCTGGTATCGTTTGACAATTACAAGATAGGCTTAGATACAAACCTAACCACAAAGGAATTAAATACCACTTTTTTGAGTGATTTGGAATTCAAAAACAGCACAGCATTTCTGAAGTTAAAAAATGTCAAGCTTCTTGCTAAAGGATATATTAATGGATTTAATACGATTTACATCAACTATACCATGATCCCAGATCATTCAGAAGATTGGAGTGGGAATTGTGAGTATCATAAAGTTTACTTATGTCCATAAGATATCATCATGTACATTAAATTATT
Organism: Chiridota heheva; assembly: GCA_020152595.1. NCBI lineage: Eukaryota > Metazoa > Echinodermata > Holothuroidea > Apodida > Chiridotidae > Chiridota > Chiridota heheva. The sequence goes on from JAIGNY010000711.1 coordinate 1,281,275, forward strand.
CCTTAAAATTCATCAATAAATCGTATGAATTTTAAAAGGAATATACCCTGTTGACAAAACAAAGATTTCAATATTTTGATATTTACATATTATCGTGACATATTACCCAAATATTTTTTAATATTTTGATATTTCAATGATTAATAAAGAATTGTATGTGATCTGCTAATCCATTAGATTTAGAGTATTTGATATTAATGTCAAAATTATCAAAAATGATCGCAGTTTGTTTTAATGTGGATATTGGTTTGATTGTTTCCTCACAGATGCATTGCCTTCTCAACTATTGCCAAGTGGACAATTGAACCTCGACATGATCATGCCCGTCGTAAATGTGTTTAGGGAGCAGTTTCATTCCCTCAGCGGTCTAGTCAGTGATTTCCAAATTAAGAGTGTGCCATCTGCTATTCGTAGGATTGCTAGTTCTGCCTAGACTGGAGACTGAGACTTATTGTAGTGCATATGAGCCAAGACTCCAATGTTGACCAATCAGCTGCACTTTTAGGTACCAGACGAAACAATATTTGTTTGATTGCCTATTCTAATCTTGTGTATTCCTATTGTATTTCCCCTATCTGTGTACCATTTGAGTTGAATATTGGTTCTTTGTGCATTTGGGATTGTTGTGTAGCTGCACCATGAGCATCTTTCGTCAAGTTGATAGATACTGGTGCACAGCAAGTTTTCAATATTATAATTACCATTCTAAAATATACTTTTTGATAGCCTATTTTCTTTTTGTGTATTCCTAATGTATTTCCCCTTCCTGTGAATGTATCATTGGAGTAAAATATTGGCTCTTTATGTGTTTGGCATTGTTGTGTCGCTGCACCATGAGCAGTTTTCATTATCATTATTACCATTATTATTAGAAGTATCTAAGAGTGTTACTGGAGGACTATACCATCTAGCTGTCTATGTGTAACTTGCTTCTGATGAACCATAAAATCATACTTATGCACTTTTGCAGATTTTTGCATAAAGATATTTTTTATCTAATTGTTTCTCAAGTTGATTTTCAGTTGTTGAATATCATTAAGTCTAAACCTTGCAATACATTTTGTATTTTGCGCCCCAACAAAATCTGAAATCTGTCGGGGTCTATAATGCTTACAACAGAAACCACAATCCAGCACAAGAAATTAGCAATTACACCAGGGATTTCTTATTTCTACAATCCACTTACACTTCACCTCACTTTCCGCGGTTATAATCTGACATTGGTAGTAAACAGATTTAACTGCAGCTGCACTGACTTTTACAATCAACACAAGGACAAATGAATTTCCCCGTGGTCCAAATTGTCTGGCTTGAAGTAATAATTTACAAATAGGATGGTATTTAACAGTGAAGGTTTTGTTTGTTTATTGAAGAGTGATTTGAAGCGATGTTTTTGTTCAACCTTGCAGGCTTTTGGACTAAAAAGCTATGATGAGAATATCCTTATGGACCAGATGCTGAGAGAGGGTTTAGCTAAGATCTTAACATTTATGCTCAAATTGGGCCAAAATGTTCAAGAAGCTGTAAAATGTTGTGAATGTTTTTAATATTTCATTGGGGTTTTTGTTTGTCAATTTTAAAACATTTTACTAATGCTGTTTTTGTGGTATTTCATGTCGGAAAAACAAATGTATTATGTATTTCCTCTCCTTGATATTTGTGTTCTTCTTTTCCAACTTTCAAACAACAACAGAACATTACAGAATCTGCCCCTTGAACACTACTCCATCCTGGTTGTATGTGCTTTTGGCAATCTCATAACCGCATGAACTATTAAGTGAAATTGATTGAAAAGTTTGAGTTTCTTATTTCATTTCCACTTTACTCCACTTCGTATTATTACAAAATTTGTGGTCAAATGATTGCGTAATCAACTCGTTGAGGAATGTGGTCAACTCGTTGAGGAATGTCCTTGAAACGGGATGAAAACGACAGTGGCAGTTTCATCCCGTCCATGTTTAAAGGGACGCTTTCTTCAAATGAGTCATGAGAAAATTGGATACATGATATATGTTGTTAACGTAAGGAATGCAGATATAATGTGTGATGTAAGAAATGCAGATCTGTGTCACCATGGAGACGTCTCTAGATGTCTCATCAAAGGGAAAAGGATAGATAAAAAAAAATCAAAAGAAGGAGAAAAAACAGAAAAATAAGAGACAAAATTGATGAAACTGGTAATAAAAAAAGAAGTAAAAACAACCCTCTTGAAAAATAAAGTACATGAATGTGAAGAGCAAAAAGTTCAATGAATAATCTACTAAAAATATAATCTCAATCACAGAATTTGTAATAAATCACTGCAGGAAAGTTGCCTAAAAGGGTAAAAAGTCATGCCATGTATCTTATTCCGTTAGAAAAGTGTTTTGTTAGAAGCAAAATAAAATGTATTTGTGGTTCATAAAAGAAAGCACCGACTCTATTGTTGGGTGTGAGGGGGGGGGGGGGAATGTTCAATTGAAGAAGAAAAAAGTGAAGGAAATTGTGATGAAATCATAAAAATTATTGGAGATTTTTGTAAAAGTTTGCTGCATTTTCTGAAAATATGCCTAGATATTGAGAACAAAAATGAATGAAATTGTACAAAATTTGAACAAAATTTCCACAAAACATCTCAAAATACATAAAATACATAAAATTTAAAGCATATTTCACAAAAATGAATTAAAGTTTACCGAAAATAAAGGAAATTTCCAAAAAAGTGAAGACAGCTTCTCGAAAATTGAAGAAAATTTCCCCAAAATGAAGGAAATTATACAAAAACTGAAGCAATTTTTACGAAAATAAATTAAATCTTACGAAAATTTCCTGAAAGCGAAGGAAATTGCACGAAAATGTTAGTCAATTTGAGGAAAAGAAGAAGATTTTCAGAAGAAAAGATGCCATGGAATTTGACTCTTCAAAATCAATTCTTTAGACATTCATTAATAGGGGAGAGGGATAAAATTATTGAAGCCATCCAATAAAATTAAAAGGCTCCCGGTTCGTACGCCACTTTTCCCCGAAAATGGCATTTATTTCGACAATTGCAGTAACGTTTGATAGAAACTTTATTTACAAGTGTAGTTTATACACTGAAGTATGTGGGTGTTTTTTGCCCCTGGGAAGCGGACCGGCAAACTCTCTTGAAAATCTTTAAGCCCAATATCCGAAAGAAACTAGATTATGACATACCAGAGCCGTAATTTCCAAGGTTGCATGTCCCCCACTTTTAAAATCAGTACATTTGGGGGAAAGTTTTCCTCTGGTCTCCCCTGCACTTTTTGGATAATACGCCATGTCCCCCCCTCCACTTTCTTGATGAGAATTATGGCCCCATGACGTGTCCTTCTCCTTAAAGATTTGTTCCAGCAAATCATAACCACAAACTTACTGTAGCAAATAGTGAGACCACTTTATCTTAATTAAAATAACCACACAATAAGGACTTCATCCATTGCTAATATGATACTCAGCACCAACTTCCACAACAACTAAGGTTTTCAAAATAAAGGTAATAAAGAGGAAAATTCTGACCCGACCTGCTTATTTATCAGGTCGGATCTGGCTGTTTGAAACTTTAAGGATCATACTACAAGTGCTGGTATATTATGTTGGTAATCACCACCGCCGCACACCATACAAAATCCTCAGACTCGGTATTGGTGCCTACAAGACGCCCCACCACGCTCAAGCTAGATAATTCTCATCCTCACTTCAACTTCGGAAATTTCCCAAAAATCAGGAAAACGTACTGGAAAAGGAAAGAAAATTTCGCGAAAATCGAAGAAAACTGTCCGAAAATAATAGAAATTTTCCGAAGAAAATTTTTTCGAAGAAAATTTCCAAAAAGGAAGGAAACTTTCCCACAGTTTGAAGAATATTACCGAAAATTAGAGATTTGGAGCTACTTGTACTTTGACTGTTTGATAGAAACTTAATTTCACCATTCACTTAATTTCACCATTCACTTAATTTCACCATTCACTTAATTTCACCATTCACTTAATTTCACCATTCACTTAATTTCACCATTCACTTAATTTTACCATTCACTTAATTTTACCATTCACTTTATTTCACCATTCACTTAATTTCACCATTCACTTAATTTCACCATTCACTTTATTTCACCATTTACTTAATTTCACCATTCACTTTATTTCACCATTCACTTAAATTCACCATTTACTTAATTTTACCATTCACTTAATTTCACCATTCACTTAATTTCACCATTCACTTAATTTTACCATTCACTTAATTTTGCCATTCACTTTATTTCACCATTCACTTAATTTCACCATTCACTTAATTTCACCATTCACTTTATTTCACCATTTACTTAATTTCACCATTCACTTTATTTCACCATTCACTTAAATTCACCATTCACTTAATTTCACCATTCACTTAATTTCACCATTCACTTTATTTTACTATTCTGCTTGTAAACAGACAATTTTTAGGGTCCTTCTACCTCTGGGAGACGACCCATTTCACGCCCCTGGCTGAGTCACATACATCATGGAACCGCATTTATGAGTAAAATTCAATATCTATTGGTTAGTTTAAATGTATTCAAATATGATATGGGTTAGTTTAAATTCTTTGCATTTTCGATTGTTATTATAGTCTATTATCCGATTGGTACGTTTGGGTCCAAAATATTTCAATTTTGTATTAAAAAAAAAAAAAGCAATACTAGATCCGTGCACTTGAAAAATATCATATTTAGAAGCAAAAAGTAAAACAAAAGAAGAGGCAATGGAATTTGTGTCCTGCAGTCAAGCTTTACCACTTGAACAACATTGCAAATTATACTACACGGAAGTTGACAAATTACTTATGAAAAGTAAAAGGATTTAGATTAATCTTCTAGTAATCAATAAAATTACTATTTTTTGTACAAATTTAAATTCTGTAGTTATTGCGTGAAACGCAAAAAGTTTTTAAGGGATTTATAATTTGTATAAAGATCATTTTAAACTGCTAAAATGAAGTGAGATATTTTCATAAATTTTGAAATATTTGAAAGGTATTTTTAAAAATAGTGAAACATTCCAATTGTATGAAAGTTTTTGCAAATAAGAAAATATAAGAATTGTCATATAGCGTCCTTTTAATATCATTTGCAAATTTGGCTTCCCCGTGTAAGTAAAGTAAAAATAGCATAGTACAAATAGTAAACATTCGATTGAAATGATGTCATTTAAAACTGTTAAACTAGGATGTACTACTGTATGTCCATTCATGAGCTTTTAAAAGGGTCATATTGCCGATTAATATCATGCCATCATTCATCAGTCTATTGTCTTTCACATTCTTAATTGTTTTTTATATGGATAGCGGTGCGTTCCCTTAATTTTTACTGTATATCACTTGTTTGTTGTATTACGTTCTGTATATGTGTCAAGGGCTGATGGCCCAGTTTACCAATAAATTGAATTGAATTGAATTGAACCTCTGCAAAAACAAAATGGATTATTATCTGATTATCCTCCACCAGTTCCTGAAAAAGTAAGAAGTCCCTTGAATTTCTTAGATTTTCCTTTCTGTAAATTGAATATTTTGTTGACCATGTAACGCCAGTTGAATTAGGGGCGAAGTTACGAACACAGACGATTACCCCTTTGACTTCTTCGCACAAATGCAACGGGGGCTAGAGCCACAAAGAAGCCTCCTTCATCTATTCATTGCAGCCCTTGTGCTTGTCAATTCAACGGTTTTAAATTAACCCTTAAGGCAGTGAAGCTATTAAAAAAAACATCGGACATATGTATTTGTCTTTGAAAAGTTCATAACTGATCCTGACCTGATCAGACCTGGTCCTGACAACTCTTCCATCTGTCCATGATTTCCACAGGACGAAGTCCCACTACAAGACTGCGCGTTTCCCGTTTTCAAATTATAAGGAAACGTTTTTTAATGAAGAAATGAAGAGAACGAAATCGAAAGGACATGCAGGGAGTTGCAATTCCCTGGGACATGTTTTGAAAAATATTTTCACCGAATTTAAGGAGACAATATACAGATGTATCTATTTTCAAAACGGATCCGCCGCAGGTTCCCCTATTTATGCTTGTTACAAATCATCTTGCAAAAATTTAATATATATTTCCATTTTCAATAATTTATTGATGTAGGTCCTAAAAGAAGTTCGTATATAGGGTCAAAACTTCAAATTGTTGTTAGTTCTCCACCGTAAAACAAATAAGAAGAAATTGATAACTCTGGACGAATGAATATTAAATAAATATCAATAATACAGAGATCAAAGAAACGGAAACGATCTAAGTTTAATAGCAAAAACGGTTAGTTGTGTGAAAATATATGGTTTTAGTGCATGTTATAAATTATTCTGAAAGGGGTCCTTCTCCCTTTGACAGTTGTTGTTTATTATGGGAATCAGGTAAAAATAAGTTTGCCATTGTCTTGTTAAATGAGTAACCTAGCTTTCGAAAATGAAAACAAGCTATATAATGGCCGCGCTGTGGGAACTAAACACTCGTTGGGCCTGTCATCCCTCATAATAGGACTTTAACACATATCAGTGCCGTCGGAAGGTATTTGATATTGTGGGGTGAATTAGCATTAGCTGAAAGTTAAGCTGATAGCTGATAGCGCCAAGTCAGCGCTATCCGATCACAAAGCAAGAGGTTTCCGGCGTGAGGTACAAGGGCCTGCTAGGGATTGAAGGGTGAGGTTACCGAAAGCTGGTGCATGGAGGCCTGGAGGGGTGCAGTGAGACAGGTAGACGGCTTTTTTAAAGAAATTTTTACTGGTCACGGGGACAATTAATAGGTTTGTTGGAGGGGAGCAGAGGCGGAGGCAGTTTTCTTTCCCCCTCCCCCAACCCACTCTTCCCCATTCCCGAGAGGATTTCACCTTCCCAGTTGCATGCTTCCTGCCCGGTTGAAAGATAAAATTGGGAATTTTTGTTTAAAAAATTCCGAAAATTGAAGAAAACTTTTTGAAATTTGGCAAACTTTCCCGATAATTAGAGGAAATTTCTTAAAAATCGGAATAAAAACTGCCCGAAAATAAAAAAATTCCTGAAAATCAAAGAAAATGTTCCAAAAATTGAAGAAAATGTTCCGAAAATCGAAGAAAATGTCCGAAAATACAGGAAATTTCCCCAAAATCGAAAGAAATGTATCAAAAATTGAAGAAAATTACCCGGAAATGATAAAAAGTTTCTGCAAAAGGGAGGAAATTTCCCCAATATTGAAGGGTATTTTCGTAAAATTTCCTTCATTATCGTGAAATTTGCTTTAATTTTTGTGTAATTTTCTTCATTTTCGGGAAAAAATTTATCAAATTTTCGATAAGTTTCTATCAATTTTCGTAAAATTTTCTTCAATTTTCGTAAAATATCCTCCATTTTCGTGAAATTTGCTTCAATTGTCTTGAAATTTGCTTCAAATTTTCGTGCAATTTGCTTTAATTTTGGAAAATTTTCTATCAATTTCCTTTATTTTCGTGAAATTTGTTTTCATTTTTGTGCAATTTCCTTGATTTATGGGAATATTTGCTACAATTTTCGAGAAGTTATTTTTCCATTTTCGTGAAATATGATACAATTTACGTGCAATTTCCTTTAATTTTCAAAAAAATTGTTTCTTTTTTCGAGGAGTTCTCTTCATTTTTCGGGTTTGGGGGAATTTTTTGTAAAATTGCCTTCATTTTCATGAAATTTGCTTCAATTTTTGTGCAATTTTGTTCCTTTAGGGGAATTCTTGGTTCCGATTCTAATAGCTTATGGAACCGATGCAATCATACTGGTGTGTATGTATGTGTGGCCGAAGCTTTCTGAGAAAGCGCCGAGTCAAGGGGGCGCCAAAATCGTCCTGAAAATATATCATTTTACACCCTAGAAAAATATATGTGCTGATCAATAACTTCTACTTCCATACTATTTGCACGTAAAATTACATTTTCCCTTCATTTTGAGGATATTTTCTTCAATATTTATAACGTTTTCTATAATGTTCGTGAAATTTCCTTCATTTTGGGGATATTTTCTTCAATATTTAGAAAGTTCTTCTTTATTTGGGGAAATTTCCTTTATTCTGCAGAAGTTTCCTTCATTTTCGGGAAATTTTGTTTGTCCCTAGATTTGAAACACTGATTTTATGCAATGTCCTAAACGATGCCATATAAACTGTGCATGCCAATTAAGATCTATGTGCACGCTTGACTGAAGAACATTTTTGTTTTATTTGGGGGGGGTGTCCCCCCCCCCCCTCCAGTGAAACTTGACTCACCACGCCACTGATGGTATGTGGATGTGCCTATTGTTTTTGGTAGTGACGTCATGCATATCATTGAGTAGACGGGACTTAATGTACAAATCTTGAAATGCTCATACTTTAACAACCGTATGTTTGGTTTGTTTCATATTTGATTTTGTTATGATATTAGCTGGTACGTACATGCTTGTGCAAACGTGCAGTTTAATTTCATTATAGTGGGCGGGCTTAATAAGATTTACCCGAAAAGAGCTTGTTCACAGGATATCTCAAAAACGATACTCTGGATTCATGTCATATTTGATATTCCGATAGCCCATGATCTGTAGATGTGCCCTATTGTTTTTAGTGATGATGTCATGCATATTAATGAGTATGCGGAGTTTAATGTAAAATCTTGAAATGCTCATATTTTAACAACTGCATGTCTGCTGTTTTTCATATGTATTTCATTATGCGGTTATGATGTAGCTGGTGTGTACATACTTGTGTTATTAAATCTTAAAAATTCATTAACATGCAGAGTGGGCGGGGCTTAATATGATTTACCTGAAAAGAGCTTGTTAACGGGATATCTCTAGAACGATACACTGGATTCATGTCATATTTGATATTCCGCTGGCTCATGTGCCCTATTGTTTTTTGGTGGTGATGTCATGCATATTAATGAGTATGCGGGGTTTAATTTAAACATATTAAAAAGCTCATATTTTAATAACTACATGTCTGGTGTGTTTCATATGTAGTTTGATTATGATGTTAGCTGGTGTGTACATGCTCGTGGTATAAAAATGTTGAATTTCATTAATATGCATAGTGGGCGGGGCTTAATATGATTTACTTGAAAAGAGCTTGTTAACACGATATCTCAAGAACATATGACATGAATATTTTATGTCATACTTGATATTCTAATAGCCCATGGTGTGTAGATGTGTCCTATTGTTTTTGGTGGTGATGTCATGCATATTAATGAGTATACGGCGCTTCATGTTTGGTATGTTTCATATGTAGTTTGATTATGATGTTAGCTGGTGTGTACATGCTTGTGGTATAAAAATGTTGAATTTCATTGGCGGGGCGTAATATGATTTGGCTGGAAAGAGCTTAACACAATATTTCAAGAACGATAAACTACATTCATGTCATATTTGAAACACTGTTAGTCCATGGTCTGTAGATACGCCCTATTGTTTTTGGTGGTGATGTCATACATATTGATGATATAAGAATCTTAAAATAGTCAAATTTTAACAACTACCTGTCTGTTTTGATTCATACTTAGTATATTTATGTTGTTAGCTAGTATATATTCATGGTATAACATTCTTAAATATCATTATTATACGTAGTGGGCGGGCTAAATATGGTCTTGTTGAAAAGAGCTTGTAAACACAATGAATCAAGGACAATACACTGGGTACAGCACAGGCCATATGTGGTACACAGATAACCCATTGTCTGTTTGTGTGCTCTATTGTTTTTGGTGATGATGTCATGAATATTACTTAGTAGGCGGAGTTAAATGTAAACTTCTGTTAGCAATCTTGTAAAAACGATCTCTCAAGATCCGTGGGGTGGATTTAGGTCATACTTGGTATATGGGTGTGTTGTGGTCTGTAGATGATCCCGATTGTTTTTCGGCGCTGATGTCATTAATATTAATTAGTAGACGGGGCTAAATGTAAAATTATGTTAAGAAGCTTGTAAAAATGATATTTCAAGAACCGTGCGGTGGATTTATGTCTACCGTCATACGTGGTATATGGATGTGATGTGGTCTGTAGATAATCCCCATTGTTGTTGGTGCTGATTGCATGAATATTATTTAGCAGGTGGGGCTAAATGTAAACTTCTATTAGCAAGCTTGTAAACACGATATTTCAATAACCGTGCAGTGGATATATGCCAAACGCGGTAAATGGATGTGCTGTTGTTTGTAGATGATCCCTATTGTTTTTGGTGCTGATGTCATGAATATTAATTATTAGGCGGGTTTAAATGTAAAATTTGTTAAAAAGCTTGCAAACACGATATTTTAACTAGAACCGTGAGGTGGGTTTATGTCATACTTGGTTGTGTTGTAGTCTGTAGATGATCCCTATTGTTTGTGGTGCTGATGTCTTGAATATTAATTAGTAGGTTGGACTAGATGTAAACTTTTGTTAACAAGCTTGTAAACACAATATTTCAAGATCATTAAGTTGGAATTATGCCATTCTTTATAAATGGGTGTGTTGTGGTCTGCAGATGATCGCTATTGTTTTGGTGCTGATGTCATAAATATTAATGAGAAGGCGGGACTAATTGTGAAATTCTGTTTATGCTCATATTTTCACAAACCCATGTCATTTATAAATCAAACTTGGTATGATGCTGTTCATAAAAGCAAGGATGATACAGGATCCTGTGGAATGTTGGAGTTGTTGACTTCATCAACTGTGGAGCACAGTGGCCTAGTGGTTAAGGCGTCGGGCTCTGGTGTGGAAGGTACTGGGTTCGATTCCCGGCCAGGCCAGTGTGTTGTGTCCTTGAGCAAGACACTTTATTTTCATTGCTTCAGTCCACCCAGCTGTAATGGGTACCTGTGAGGGCAGTGCCAGTTCTATGTGTTTGGAGCCCGGCGCCTGTATATGGCTGCTGATAAAACGGGCTTGTGACTCCCCAGGGAGTGAGAAAGTTTTCAGGAGAGTTGAGGCCCAGTGACCAGGGTAATAATTGTAAAGCGCTTTGAGACAGTCTAGGACAGTATAAAGCGCTATATAAGCATTACTATTATTATTATTATTATTATCATGTCAGGAGGAGCCAAATATAATTTTTCATTGCTTGTTGTGATTGTGGCTTATAGCTTAAGGCAAACCTTAACACTTAAACAAGCAACAGAATATTTACAAATTAAATGTTATACTATGATAAATAAAGTAAACGTGTAAGAACACAACATTTAACGATATACAATTATTTTTTTAACTTCTAATCCAAAGTTAGCGTTGGAACTACATGGAATTTTCTCCCTCTGCTTTTTAATTCATTGAGAATTTGTCTTAAATTTTCAAAAAGTTTCTTTCAATTTTCTGGAAATGTTTTTCAATTCTCGTCAATTTTATTCATTTTCGTTCAGTTTTCTTCAATTTTTGTGAATTTTTTTTTCATTTTCAGAAAAGGTTGCCAAATTTTACCAATATCTTTAATAATTTTACGACTCCCCCCTCCCCCTTACCCCTTGCAAATAGTTTTTGGACCGTGAATGTTTTATACATTGATAAATTGTTGGTACCGAGGTTTGTTGAGACAAATTACGTAAAATCTTCCCCCTCGTATTTTGATGTTAAATACTTTCATACGTCACAGTCGCTGAATGGCAGTCAATTTGAACAGTGATGCAACCCATGGATAGCGCAACGTTCAAAACGTGTTTGCGTTTAACTGGACAACATGGCCGATCACGGCACGCATGTAACAATTAAAGTATTGGGCTCAGTGAATTCACTGAGCCCAGTAAAGGATTAGGTCACAATGAAGTTTCATGCTAAGTTAACATTGTCTGAAGTTCTTAGTAGGCCCCTATGATGTACTGTACGTGTGCAGCTGTATGGTCGGTCGTGACCAGGCCGGGAGCAATTTTTGGTATTATTATTTCTATTTCCAATGACGAAAGACAAAAATACGGCATCAATTTTTGTTACATGTCATTCTACAAATTATTGGGGGTGCAGACCTCCCCCCCCCCTTCCTCCCCAGGCTCCCTCTTTGGTTCCGAAGGCGCTGATATATAGATACGTATACAATATAAGTACATTGATTAATGGCGCTCGATATATACCATCTGAATTGAGTCATAACCCACCTCACCCTCAGTATGACCTGCAGGGCTCTCCATCTATACCAAATAACACCCATACAAAAAAATCAAGCTCAATTTAAAGAAGCTCTAAAGATGAAGACAAACTCGCATATGAAATCAAATATAACATTATGCTAACAGCTAGCTCCCCTGACCACTGACCATTATGCTAACAGCCAGCTCCCCTGACCACTGACCATTACCTTTGTAGAAGCTAAAACCATTCTCAACTACATTGAATCTTCTTAACCATTAACGTATTGGCACACCGTGTTTCTTCGAACCCATCCCCAGGCTGCATCCTCCAATTCGAGAGGAGCTTCAAACAGTGGTGTTTGTCGGAAAAATTATCCCAGTTTGGGGAAATTCAACGTACACTATTAAAACCCCAAGAGTTAAATACAACATTACGGTCGGTGTTACAGGTCAATAAAGATAACGACGACGAGTGAACACACAATTATAATGACGGGGTCGTCGCCAACGTGTTCGGTTATGATAGTAACAATGCTATCACGAAACGCTGAATACGACCCGGACGAGAACACAGGTACGACGTACGGACAGACATAACATTGAGAACCAAGTCAATGTCCACGGCCTTTGATAACCAGTTGTGGTGCACTGGCGTGTCTACCCAACCCAGGCTTGAACCCAGGACCTCGTGGTCTGTAGACATGTATGATAACCGCTACACCGCAGTAGGTAGACAGCCTATAAAGATAAGAGTTACTTCGTGCAGGTATGTAACTCCAAGTAAACACTTCAATTCCATTTGAAACCATTCAGGCAATGTAAATGGTTACAAATGGAATCAAATGATATTGAATAGTTTTGGTTAATTCCTTTCAACACCGTTTACAGATTTAAAAATGTTGAATGGTTTTGGTCTCACACATTTGGACTTGAATGGTTTTGAACGGAATCAAATGGTCTTGAATGGTTTTGGTTATTTTCTTTTAACATTATTTAAATTTTGAATGTTTCTTCATCCACAATTGGTCTTGAGAAATTCCATTGAAAATTAAAAACAAAAAAGAAGTAATTTTCTGAAGATATTCCAAACGGTATTCGATTGTCACATGACCGAACAATTCCTTATCGTATTACCCGGGAGAAAATTTTCTTTCAATGATTAACTGAATGGTTTTGAATGGTATGGAATTTGGGACTAAGTTAAAGGGTTCGGTTCTATTCAGCGAATGTGGTTCCATTAAGCGAATGGTGTAGCTGAATGGTCTTTAATGGTTTAAATATCAATAATGTGATGGGCGGAGTCACATTAATTGATGAGTGGGGTCACATCAATTGACACAAATAATGTTCGTGCAGAAATAGAGATTAATAACTGCATTAATATTTCTATTTCAAAAATTCATATGATCAGTCTAGAGTATATTTATTTAATCCTTGTGGTTTCATTCCTTAAATATTTTGATTCAAACATTTTTGCTGAATTTTTGATATCTTCCTGAGGAAAATGAATAAATAGGCCTATAATAGAAAGTTCATGCTTTTATTTAATAATTCATAATGCGTCTTATTCAGATGTGACTGTTTGGCAAGAGCCAGTCTGGACAAATGAAAGTGCTTCATAAAGCTGGCTTACCAATGTAACATATTAGAGGATGTAGCTTGATTATGCGAATCTTTGATAGAACTTTCAAAGTCCCCAACACCATTTGGAATCATTCGCCTAAAACCATTCGGAATTTTAATTTAACTCTTCACAAGGGCCAGGAGGTTGAATGCAACAAAACGAGCTCAGTTAACCATTTTATTTAACCCTTAGTAAAGCTAGAATACAGCACCAGAACGAGTTAAACGATTCGATTTAATCTTTTGTAAGGGTTGACTACAACACTTGTAAGTGTTGGAGTACAGCACTAAAACGAATTAAACGATTTTATTTAACCCTTAGTAAGGCAGTAAGGGTTAAATACAACACCAGAACGAGTTAAAGGATTTTATTTTACCTTTCGTAAGTTTTGAACACATCACTTGTAAGTGTTAATTACAGCACTTGTACGTCTTCAGATTTTACAACTCAAAGGTGCTGCATTTGCTACTCTTACAGTTTTAAGAAAGAGTTAAATTAACACTTCAGGTGCTGTCCTTGCAGGGGTTCTTGTTAAGAACTATATGCAGCTCTATAAGTGCTGTTTTGAACTTGTATAAAGTACGTCTCGTCGGAGATGAATTAGCAGTATCGATTTTCCGAAATATTTGATAGGAAAATGTGCAGCGTCTTTTACCCTCACGGCTGGATTGAACTAAGTCTCTCATTATTTTTGTTTTTATATCATATTTAAGAGCGTACGAAGCGGGGCCGGGGCCCTGGCCCCAATATATTTTTAAGGGGCTTTTCCCCAATTTATTTTCCCTGCGCCATTCCCCCTCTCCTCCCCACCAATAATGAAGGTCAAACGGACTAATTTTGAAGAGTGAATTTTTTTTCCTCGTAAAATTTGCTTCAATTGTTTTAAAATTTGCTTCAATTTTCGTGTAAATTGCTTTAATTTTGGGGAATTTTCTATCAATTTCCTTTATTTTCGTATAATTTGTTTTCATTTTCGTGCAATTTCTTTCATTTTCGGGAAATTTTGCTTCAATTTTCGAAAAGTCGTCTTTCATTTTTGTGAAATGTGCTACGGTTTTCGTGTAATTTAATTTATTTTCGGGAAAATTTCTTTATTTTTCGAGAAGTTCTCTTCAAACTTCAGGAAATTTGTTCAATTTTTGTAAATTTTCCTTCATTTTCATAAAATTTGTATCAATTTTCTTGCAATTTCCTTCATTTTCGGGAATTTTCCTTAAATTTTTGAACAGTTTTCTTCACATTTTTGTAAAATTTTCTTAAGTTTTCGCAAATATTCCTTCATTTTCGGAAATTTGTCTTAAATTTTTAGAAATTTTCAATTTTTGAAAAGTTTTCTTAAATTTTTTGAAAGTGTTCCTCAATACTCGTAAATTTAATTCATTTTTGTTAAGTTTTGTTTAATATTCGGCTTATATTATCTTCATTTTTAGGAAATGTTGCCCAATTTTACCAATATTTTTACGACACCAACCCTCCCCCTTCCCCCCTTTTACGTTACAAATAATTTTTGGACTGTGATAAGAGATTCATACATTTTTGTACCAAGGTTTGTGGAGACAAATGATAAAATCTGGCCCCCAAATACTTTCATAAACGTCGCTGATAATATGCAATTTTGTCGAGATAATTTTTTAATGGACTGATCTGAATTCTACCATATGCATATCGTTTCCATCTTATTTACATTATTCACAACTTGTGTTGGTTTCTTCAAACATATTTTCTTAACATGAAGACATCAGTTACATTAGATCACTTTCTATGCAGCCAAACATGTAAAGAACAAGAACAGTGGCGCGTCGAAGGGGGCGTCAAAGTCATCAACATAATTAAACTAAATATCAAATGAATCATAGAAACAGAGATGTTGGCAGTTTTTATTCGTATCAACTGAATCATTGTTAATTTTAAACCAAAACTCTTTAAGCTTTTCACCCAAAACCGAGTTAATTTTGGACCAACCGTCCAAACACCTTCAATTTTGGACCAAAAATCGTAAATTATATACCAGATATTTCTAAATTTGTATGGTGGTGGGAGGGGGAATGGGGAGGGTGGATATTAAAGCGCCATAGGTGAAGCATGAAATATGGCATGCCATGAAAAGATTCCTGCCTTGCGTCTAGGGCCTGTGCAGCCATCCCCTTTAAAAATTAATCCGTGCGAATAACAGCAAACAATGATTCTCCGTATGAATAGCTAGAATGATCTTGATGTTGAAACAATATCCTTGAAATTTTAAGTTCTCACTAACAATAAAAACAAAGAAAAGAAGAGCAACGTTAGAAAATTTGAAAAATAACTTATAGTTGTAACTATTACGAAACATATTCAGGTGTGTCATGAAATTGGTCTAATATCTTTAGGCTATCGAAACTTTTTCAAGACACACCTAGTTTCCAAGTGGTACTATTTATACGGACTGTGCACCGTACCGAAGAGTACATTTTTCAATTAAAATGGGCCATATGTGGTCTGCATATGTGACCAACCGCGATGCAACACCCGATTTTTTTAATATACCAACGTTTGACCCTCTGTATGGTTTTCCAGATGGACGAGAAGAACGAGGTAAGCATCGCCTTAGGCCCCTAGACAAGTAAAGTAAATAGCCTAGGCTATAGCCTACTTACTGGTTTCAGGTTTGGTTAGGCCTAAGCCTAACTGTCGTCGACCAAGGTTAGGCTAGGCCTAACGTTAGGCTAGTTACCTCAGTCACACATCCCTCAGCTGTGTCAGTACGGGTTGACATTGGATTTGCCGTACGAGGGTTGTAAATTAGGTGCAATTCCTTTGTGTTTTTTGTAATTCACACGTAGAAAATTGATGATTAAAAATTAACTTACTTTTTTGATATTCTAACTTAGTTAGGCCTATAAAAATATAGGCCTTTTGCTACTGCTAGTCTAAATAGGCCTAAATACACTTATTCAAAAAAACTTCTCCAAAATCTTTTGCTCTAAGATCATGGAACGTATGGGCAACTACAGTCTCTGCTGGTACCTCGAGAGGAACTACATCCTCTCCCCTACTCAAAATGGTTTCAGAAAAGAAAAAAAACTGCCTGGACCACATCTTTAAACTCGACACCTTCATTCGTGAAGACTTTGTCAGAAATCATCACGCCACCTCAATCTTTTTCGACATTGAAAAGGCCTTCCACACCACTTGGTGGTATGGTGACCTCAGAGACCTTCACTCCTCCAGCCTCAGAAGCCTCCCCACCTTCATTCAGAACTTCCTCCACTCCCGCCACTTTAGAGTACACATCGGAAACACCTACTCCCAAAGGTAGAGCTGTAAACGTTTAGGGATTTTAGTAAACGTGTAGGCCTACACGCCAAAAAAAGCGAGCGTGTATCGTTTACACACGTTTAGTACTGTAATTTTTGGAAATACACCAAAATTGCTCCAAATTTACGACGCAAAGTAAAAAAAAATGTGCAACCGGTATGGCAAAATTATTGACTCCATTGCCCAAATAGATGCTTGAGTTTTGCTTCTACAGTATAAATCATCATTTTTATTAAAAATATGCATGGAAATTGAGTTTAGAAAGAACAGATAACTTCCTTTCAATGTCATTTAAACTCAACATCGCGTAACTTTTTTTGCCGTACTCGCTACGGCTTTCAAAGTCCACTGTGAAATCTTGCATACTAGGCCTATGATACCTCGCAGTAAAACATTTCAAAACTACGCCACCACCCCCTGAAGTTCTGAAATAGTAGTCCTCTCGAAAAACGTGGCCGCCATCTTTGCGAAGCACCTAGAATTTCAGTTCTGTTTGTTTATTTTGCAATATTTTTTCTTTCTTGCAAAATTTATTTGACTCATCAGGTAACATTTACATGTAAATGTACTGATTGTCACAATTTAAGTATTTTGACTGTTTGTTGGTCGATTTAACAGCTTGTAAAACGGGCCTTGATTGCGTGGAATTTAAAGCCTTATGGCCTAACGTTAGGCCTATTGTTAGTTTCACTGTTTACTGCTGCACAATCGTGGTGCATTTTACAAATTAGCCTACTCAGATTTCGGCGAAATCAAAGTGCATAGGTGAAATTTATAGGTGATTACTGCACATTTGTGATTCTCACATTTAAAAAGGTTTATGCTAATCCGGTTTACAAATTACAGTTTTGATAAAAGTCTTTGATTGGAATTTTGTCAGCCGAATGTGCGTGTCATTTGAATCATGAACGACCATATTGATTTTTAATGGCAAGGCTGACTATGAAAAACAATTACTCGCAATGAAGTATTTAGTAAACGTTTACAAGGATTTGCGAGTGTGTAGCGTGTACACGCTAAACGGTCACAGCTCTACCCAAAGGTACACCCAAAATCTGGGTGTCTCCCAAGGTAGAATCCTCTCCCCCACTCTCTTTATCCTCAATATTAAGAGCATCACCAAAACTCACCCCCAAAATCAAAAGCTTCCTCTATGTTGACGATTTCACTATCTACTCATCCTCCCCATGCTTCCATACTCTTCAAAATAAGCTACAACACTGTTTCAACATTTTCTCAATTGCCAGACACACCATCCCACCAACACCCACCTGGACTTCTCCCCAAGGTTTACCTTGGTATTTCTTCCTTCACGAAAGCTCTCCACAACCCAGCCTTCTTCCACTCCAAATACTGTCAACTCAGTAGACATTTTCATAACTATTTCTTCTTCACCGACAGTTCCACACGGAAAAGCTCCTCTGCAGCCACCACCTGTCCTGGCCTCACCCTCTTCTCAAGGTTATCCGATGGCACCTCTACCTACTCTGCCGAGACGAGGCCATCCTCCTAGCCTTAAACTTCATAGAACTCTCTTTCTGCGCTTGTTTTGCCATCTTCTCTGACTCTAAATCAGTCCTCACTGGCATCCTCAACATGCTCTGGCACAAACCTCTTATTCTACAAATTCTCAACAAACTCCTCACTCTTTTTTCCCTAGGAAAGAAAATTTCCTTTTTCTGGATTCTCAGCCACGTCGGCAGCCCTGGCAATGAGTGAACCGACAGAGCTGCCATCAAAGCTCTGTCAAATAACATCTCTCCTTTTCCTATTGCACACTCGGACCTCTGTCTCTCCATCTCCAACTTCGTCAACAAAACCTGGCAAAACTCCTGGAATTACAAAACCAGTAATACACTTCATACTATCAAACCTAAAGTCGGGACCAACACCTATCTGCATAGTCGCAACCGCAGGGAAGACATCGTTGTCACCCGCATCCGCCTCGGCCACTCCTCTCTTACTCACTCCATCTCTTATCCAGCTCCCCTGCCCCTCTCTGCCCCACTTGCAACATTAAACTCTCTATCAAGCATATTTTCCTAACCTGTCCCCTATACCAGAACTCCAGATCTCTTCTCTCCTCACTCTCCTTAATTTCGGACCTATTCGAAAACAATTTTTCCTCAAACATCATCAACTTCCTCTACAACAACAACCTCTTCCATCACATATAATCTCCTCCCCTCCTCCCATTCGACACCTAACCTTACACACCCCTTTCTTTTTACCTAAATTTTTCTCCCACATTCAGCTTTTCCCCTTTTTCCCTTACAAACCTTCCATCTCCTCACTATCCTAGCTCTTACACCATTATTTATTAACACCCTCTTGGCACATTTGACTCTGACTGTCACGGTGCCGTTAAACATCAACAAACCGAACCAAACCAAAATCTTTACCTATTTAGCACCATGACGGGATAAAGTTCTCCGAGATTTATATTTTGGTCGCCATTTTCTTAGTCACCACACGTTTGTGATTACTTATTCAACGTCCGCAAATAAATTTAAAAATGTTCCACTAAAGTTTATTTTTCGCTGACACATTTTTTTGGTACATATATTGGGCCTAAATAGTTTTAGTAAAAAAAAAAACTGCGTGCGAAAACAAATAAATAAAACATCAAGAAATGTTTAGATCATGTGATTGTACTTTATAAGTATTAGTTTAATTTTTTCCTTAAATAATCTAAAACATATCATTTACCCCCGCTAAAATGTTATTGCCCGATGGCAGTGTTTTGAATTTTGACCATACTTTGGAGAGCTCGTCAGACGATTTTTACGCAAGAAAAAGTAGTCCAAAATACTTTGATACAAGTAACTAAAATCACCTTAAAAACAGTTTTTAAAGACATGGATGGCTTCAAACATCGATTCTAATCCTTGTGGGTGAAAAAAAAGGTAAAATGGTTTCGTTTTCATAAAGATCTTAAAACTGAGATTTTCCTATACTTTTAACACCTCGCTTAAAACAGTACAGGAGGGTATTGTATTTTGTAGTACCCTTGGACGGGTACAAAAATGTTGTCAGCAAAAATTCAACTTGCAGTTTAGTGGAACATTCTAAAACTTATTTGTGGACGTTGAATCACAAATGTGCGATGACTATTAAAATGGCGACCAGAATATGAATCTCGGAGAACTTTATCCCGTCGTGGTGCTAAATAGGTAAAGATTTTGGAAAAGGTTTTTGGAAAAGTATATTTTTCAGACTAATTGATTTAACCCTTACTCTACCAGGGCTTTAAAAATAGCGACCCCAATTTTCGTAACTTTTTTTTTATATGCATTTTTGACAACTTTCCTTTCATTTTCTTTCGTTACAAGTTTGATTGGAATAGATGCTAAGATATTTATCTTTTGAGTAATTAAAACCAATTTAGGAAATATTGGACAAAATTATGCAAATTAAGCAATTTTTGGCTAAATTTGGTCAACAAATGGTCAATCTTTGCAGAAGTATAACTTCTTGTCAGTTTAAAAACAGAGATTTGTGTTACATATTTAGATTGTTTTTGAAATTTCCTTTCCAATGATACTAATCTATAATTTTTAGAAAGAAAGAAAAGATAAAAACACATCAAAAATGATAAAAGTCAAACGTCCCCTGAAAGCTGCAGCAGAAAAAAAATTACGCAGTGGTCACGGCGTGACTCGAACCCGGAGCGCCCGCACATTAGTAGCGTACATTTCCTCTGCGCCACGTGGTCGTTCAAATTGGTAAGGTGTAATTTTGTTTTTATAGGATGGGTTCTATATAGAGGGGGGTATGCCTTTATTTATATATCAAATGAAAGGAAATTTTAAGCGCTTTCGAACGGCGGTTCAACAAAGCATGCGTGATGTAAGGTTTGGGTTACACGATTTTTTGAAAAAAACGGGTCAAAAAAAAACGGTTCAAAAATGGCAGAAATTCATGAAACTTTGAAGAAATTTCTCCAGAACAAGAGATTGGACGTAGGGATTATAAAAATTATACCAGAAACCAATACTATCATGTCTTAGGACTTGCGTGTTTGATTTTGAAGCAAAAATGTGATCTTGAAATTATCGTAAGATGTAAAAGAGAAAAATAAAAAAATTGAATTTTTTTAGCAATTATTGAGTTTTACCCTTTTTTGATGTATTTTTTCTAAAAATTATGTAATATGACCTTTATAAAAAAGTTTCATTTTGTGAAAGAAATATCCGAGTACTTTAAAATGATACCAAGATTACTCTTATAGGACTGTGGTAAAGTCCCGATTTTATTTTTTGAAAAAGGTGGTTTGAAAACGGCGATACTATCAATTTAACCATCAATTTCCTACAACATGTGAATTAAAAAAACACAGGAATTGTCCTAATCTCTAACAACCCAATGTCAACCTATACTGAGGATGTGTATAATAACTAGTATAATGACTGTATAATAAATTATTGGTGACCAATTTTCTTGAAACTTTCTGGATTTATAGAGGAAAGATTTAGAAATCTTAAAACATTTATTTTAGTCAACAATCTAGGAATTTGGGGGCAAAAAAAAAGGGTTTTTATTTCAATCCGATAAATTTGGAGAAAAAATTTGAGGCTTCAAGAAAATCATGCTTGTTAGTCATTTTGAAAAAAAATTGTACCTTCTTTCAGCAATTTTACTGTTCTTTATTTTCTCATTCTGAAATAATTTCATATTCATACCTTTTCGATAAAAAAGGATAGGAAAACACAAGCTCACAAATTTTGCGTTCTTGTCGGCCATTTTGAAGAAAACTAAAGAAAAAAACTAAATAACGGTACGGAGGAATTTTTACAATGTCAAAATCCTCAAACTTATTCCTTAAAAACCAAATCCTAAACCCTAATTCTGAACCTTAATTCTAAAACCTAATCCTAAAACTTAATTCTAAAACCTAATCCTAAAACCTAATCCTATAACCTAATCCTAAAACCTAACCTGAAAATGAGGATCTACAATAAGTATTCGCATGTTTTTTAATTTTTTAATTTCACTTAAACGGCAAAACGGCTTGCAGACTCCACTCGTCAGTACAGTAGACCAGTACTAGTATACACACTGAAGAGTAAAAGTTTTGATCGAAAAGCCAAAACTTAATAAGAATTCTTCTTTTTAAAACACGTCTGGCTTAGGCATCTAAAAATCTAAAAATACAACGGAATAAAACCAAAATGAAAAAAGCAAAAATCCTTATATAGAAATTTACCGCTATAGTAGAATTTTACCAAGGTTACTTCCTGTAGTCCCCGTAGCCTTTGATTCTCGAGGTTGCGGAGGCTTCAAGCTTCTGAATAGCAAAAATATATATCAAATACCATTGACTCATTGTAGCCCAGTTGCTCTAATCTCGAACACCAATTGTATTCTGCAATTACTCTGCAAAAGTCTATGCATACGTTCAAGACAAGAGAAGAAAGCTTTATTTACAGCTCTCGGGACGTGGTGGTTTATCCCACTATTTCACAGTGTAGCAGCTAGTCAAGAGTCCCAGTAAGCCTAACGTTAAACTTCAGTCCCCAGAGCCGTGAAAAGAGCTTCCCTTCTCTTGCACATGTAGTGAGCTAAAAACATACCATTTTAAAACCATTTTAAATAACCAAATCAAAGACCAACTCTCAAATTACACCTCCATCTATACTGATGGCTCCAAGGAAGGCAACAAGACAGCTGCTGCTGCCATCATCCAAGACATCACCCTCAGTAGCAGACTTCCTGACCACTCATCCATCTTTTCAGCCGAGGCTAAGGCCATTCTCCTCGCCCTCAACTTTATTGAGTACTCTCCTCTTAGTCACTTTGCCATTTTCTCTGACTCAAAGGCTGTTCTTACTTCATTACTCAATCTTAAATGGGATAACCTCACCTGCCACCTCCTCCTCCGGAAACTCTTTTCTCCCACCCTCTGCAGGAAAAGTGTTCTTTTCTTCTGGATACCCAGCCATGTTGGCATCCCTGGCAATGACAGGGCTGATACAGCCGCTAAGCTTGCCCTTAACCTCCTCCCTTCCCCTTTTCCCAAAACCCTCTCTGACATCAAACCGCTTATCGCTTCTCTTGTTCGTGACCGCTGGCAAACCTTATGGAACTTCCAAATTGATAACAAACTCCATGTTATCCAGCCCACAATCCCGATCAAATCCACCATCAACAACCTTTCTCGTATCGACAACGTTCATATTACCCGTCTTAGAATTGGTCACACCCACCTCACTAACTCCCACCTCCTTATTGGTTCCCCCAACCCCTCTGTAACAATTGCCACTGCATCCTCACAATCCAACACGTTCTCCTTGCTTGCCCCCTGTACAACCTTCCCAGAGCTTCTCTCGCTCCCCACAACCCAATTGCTGAGTTCTTCCAAAAAAATCCTTCAGATAAAATAGTCTCCTTCCTTCAGCATGCATCCCTCTACAACCATATTTAATTCTCCTCTTCCACCCCCTCTCTACTCTGTTTTTAGTTTTACCCATGTTCTTGAATTTCTCTCATTCTTCCCCTGGTCTCTTTCCTTACTACCTCTAAAATGATCTGACCTCTCAGGCACAATTTGACCTTCGTTGTCGTGGTGCCGTTAAGACCTCATCAAACAAACAAACGATTTGTGCACAATTAAAAGACGATGCATCTGTTTTATAACTTTTAAAAATGCTCTATACAAATACTTAACTACTACTACGTGCAAAGTGCATTACTAATTGTCAGCCACATCATCCTTTTGAGTTAAAACATAAATGTTTGCACGTATTGTAATTTTGTATGTAAACCAAGTACGACATATATACTTGTTATTGGGAATTAGGGTGCAATTTATTGGTTAATCTTATTAAAAGTGACCAAAATTAAGTGGACATTATAATGATATATCTTGTACACCTGTTATGAACTTTAAAATGATGATTTTTTGGAATATATGCCAGTGTTGCCATTCTTGACTTTCTATGGGCATCTGGTTTATAAGAGAAATTGCTAATTTCATGAGCTCATAATTTCTTAATAAATTTTTGTTGTTGTTAAATTGTCATTTTAGCCTAGAATGGGCTACAGTTTTTAAGCTCTTATAATGTCAAGCTAATGGAGTATTGAATTATGAAGTTATAGGTGATTGAAAATGCAGGTTTCCAGTTCCACTTATTTAGGCCAATAGGTCAAATGTGACATGTAATGTGTATTTTTTCAATATTTGAACTAGTGTAAAAATTTGATTGTATGCTTCATCTTAGTAAGTTAGATTATTGTGGGAAAATGTTGCCCATTCTGGTAGATAAGCAAGTTTACCCATATTTTGAATTACCGAATGAGAATGCAGGCCTTTTGAAAATTGCATTCCATTCCGTCATGGCAACAATTGCGTATATCATTAAAATTCGAAGGACCATAACTTTGGATTCCTTCTACCAATTTCACTCATTTTTTGTTTGTTTTGAGTTTCTTTTGAAGAGCTCTTTCCAGAGGCAAGCTCGTCGAAAACACTCTTCGACAGCACAGCCTCTCCTTGCTCAGCACTAACTCCCTGACCTACCTTTACCCTGCCACAGGCTCTCTTACCCGTATTGACCTGTCTATCTGTTCCCCCAACCTCCTTGATTTTAGCTGGAAGGTCACTGTTGATATCTGTGGTAGTGACCATTACCCTCTTCTTATACACTCCAACATTCAAACCCCCACTGACCACACCCCCAATTGGAATCTCGAGAAGGCTGACTGGCCCCTTTTCGAAACCATCTGTGACTCACACCTCTTCCCCCACCTCCATACAGCCATAACAATAGACTATTTGGGCTATTTTAGCCAGATTGGGCTAACAAGTTTAGCCCAAATAGGTTGTAACAAAGGAGGTAAAGAATGACTTACTGTAATTAGGCATTTTTAAGTGTCACATGACCTCCTGAAATAAGTTAATTTATAATACTAGCTCAATTTTAGCTATAGTTTACATTAACAAAATTATATGTTAACCGTGTAATTATCCAGTTATTTTTTCTAAAATTGTATTTGGTTGCCTAGTACAACAACTTTAATTTAATTTAATTAGGATTGATGGAATAAACCATTTCTAGCTGAAAATTTACGAATATTATTATTTTTCATAGTAATTTTTTGATTGAAATTTCCTAAGTTTTGTGTAACTGAAAATCCCAATTTGGCTAAAATCTATAGCCTGATTGGGCTATACTATCCAAATAATCCAAGTGACCTTTGTCCAATTTGGCTAAAATAGCCTGAATGGGCTATGCTATCCATTTAGCCCAATTGGCACATGTGCCGGACTGACATATCAAAAACCACATTTTTGCAGATTTTCTCCGAAATCCACTTTTAAACCTCCCCCCAACTGTATTTCCTTAAAATGTTACTGAAAATGTAATTATTATCAATATTTACAGTACCATGAATACCGACACAAAAAAGCCATATTTAGCCTCCAGAAATCCTTCAAAAGAAAACAGTTTTTACGTTCCGATGTGCTCTAATCAAAATCTAGTAGGTAATGAATATTCATAAGAAGAACTTCTGGGTTGATAGAATAATTTCGTCTGCAGTTCCGATTGTGCAAATATATTTTTGCATTAGACCAATGAAGTGATCGATCTCCATGTTTTTTATAAATATTCATATATTTTTTTGTGGAAAGATGGTTAACAACTGCATTCACCTGTTCATTTTCTGTTCGATTTCTATCTATCTGGGTTAAAACAAATTTTAATGGAAATTAATAAATGAATCCTTGAATAATAAAGAGGGAAATTATCAACTCTAGAGGGTATGTGCTTTTGTAGTTTGTGAGATATTGTAAAGAATCCCCGGGTGCAATAAGATTTTTTATTGAGCCTAGTGTTATGTTTTGCGAGTGACCCCCTGCAGAGGTTACCGTCTTGTCCCCTATAGGGCCTACTACTACTAGTTTTACTAGCTGCATAGGAAGAACCTTAAAATTGGTTGAGTTTTGATTCTAATTTAAAAAAATTTGCATCCCTGTCTATTAAACTTAAAAATTGCAAGATGAACGGAGTAACTGTAGAATCCAATGTACTTGTGAAGGACCCAAATTTCAGAGGGTGCATTTTGTGCAGTAAATTCCGAAGATCTTCTGCGTCTTCAGCATAACACAAGCTTTTCTTGGCATACTGGCGTGAAGAAAAGTATAAACTTGTAGTACAGTTGTCCTAATATTTTCTTTCCCAAACACTACAAACAATATGTTATTTACCTAAAATACCAATAAATCTCACAGTTCTAGTACTATAAAACTAAATAACTTCAAAACAATTACAAGTATTCCTGTATCAGTGACTTTATGTACTTATAAATAGAATACTGTCAAGAACTAATGCATATTCATTAGTTGTACTGTTAAGTTAACCAATCATGATATTTTAAAATTAAAAAAGTGTTGTCACCGTGGAAAGTATTGTGGAAGTACTGTAGAGCTGTGACCATTTAGGTCCATCTGTGTACATGCTAAACGTTGCAAATGCACTAAATGTTTACTAATTTTCAAATTGCAAGTAATCATTTTTCAGTCAGGCTTGCCATTGAAAATCAATATCATTCAAACCACACATTCGACTGGCAAAATTCCAATCAATGACTCTTACAAATTGTAAACCATATTAGCAAAATCATTTTTAAATGCGAGAATCACAATTGTGCAGTAATCATTTATGAATGGGGATATTTGCCTTTTGATTCTGCCAAAATCTGAGTAACTTGTGATATGCACTGTGAATGTGCAGCAGTAAACAGTCTGACAATGAAACTAACCATAACATAACGTTAGGCTCTGATCCCACTCAATCAACACCCGTTTTACATACTGTAAAATTGACCAAACAATACACGGTCAAAATACTTTAGTCGTGGCAATCAGTACATTTACATAATAATAATACCGAGTCTAATAAATTTTGCAAAATAAACGAACAAAAAAACGGTTTCAACACAGCTGAAATTCTGCATGCTTGGCAAACATTGCAGCCATTTTTGGTTTGGGTGCGATAGCATCAGGAACCTATGCGGCCATGAGTAGGCAGGGCTTAATGTAAAAATCTTTAAATGTTCATATTTCAACAACATGTCTGTTTTGTTTCATATTTGGGATAATTATGATGTTAGCTGGTGTGTACATGTTCATGATGTAAAAACATTGATTTTCATTAATGTGCATAGTGGGCTGGGCTTAATGTGATTTTGCTTAAAAGAACATGTAAAAGTAGTATCTCAAGAACTGTAAACTGGATTCATGTCATATTTCATATAATGTCATATAATCCATGAGCTACACAGATAGCTCATGGTCTGTAGATGGACTCTATTGTTTTTGGTGGTGACATGCATATTAATAAGTGGGCGAGGGTCACAGTGAAAATTTTGCAAAAGTGGTAAATGAGCAACTGTATATCCTTTTTGTCATATTGGCATGATAATTTTGTTGGTTATTGTGCACATGCTTATGTTATCAACAGATGTCATTAGTATGCATGGTGGGCGTGGCTTAATGTGAAAATGCTAAATGATGTAAACACCATACTGTATTTCATGAACAATATATCAGATTTATGCTATATCAGCTACACAGATGGGTCATGGTCTGAACATATTTTTTCTAAGGCCATCTTTAAAAAATTGTTGGTTTGGAGTAAGCGACTTTGTTGAAATTTTTTGGTTAGGTACATGTAGGTAGGTAGGGAAATAATTTCTTTTTCTTTTTCCTCAAGAAAAAAAAAAGCCAATACAATAAAAAAATTTTTTTAAAGAAGCCAGGCGAGGAAAAAAAATCTAACACGATAAACAATCAATCATTGTATGCTACTGTATCTTGTAAAGAATTCTTTCTTTTGTGCAACCAAAAACTGGGACCAATTATCCTGTCTCAGTTTGTTGTACTTTTGGCGTAGGTTTTACATGGAATGCTCCAAGTCAAATTGTAACCACTTCTGAATTTCAACCATCCTAAATGTTACCCACTGTTAGACAAAATGTTAAAAAGTGATGATTTTGACCACGATGTTTGGGTTCATTGCTCTAACTCTACTGTCGCGGTGCTGTTAAACATCAACAAACCAAATCAATCATTGCTCTAAGAACGTCGCCCATTAAAGTATGTGATGAATAGTAGGCCTAATTTGTGAAGGAGGAAGCATGTGGTAAAGTGTGCGCATATAAAGATGTACTGTATTTAATACATTAATATTATTTCTGTCCCAAGGTCTTGCAGGTAGATTTTTGATACCTTAATTTAGAAGTGGCGGAAATTTTTGTAATTAATTCCAAAATTATATCTTGTTCTAGATCTGTAGTCGACAAAGAGGCCAGAGCAAAAAAAAGAGAGCCATGTACTGTAGAGCAAATAAATGCAAGCGTTTAGCGTTTACACGGGTTTAGTACGGTAATTTTTTAAAGAACACCAAAGTTAAGTTAAAGAATATTGTGCAACCAGTATGGCAAAAGTATTGACTCTCATTTCTTTTTGTGGAAATTCATTCATCAAAATATGTAAATCACTTTCTTCTTTCTATGTTGTTATGTCCTGGTAAAAATGATTGTGAATTCTCTTTTCAGTGATGATTGCTACGCAGGAGCAAATGGACGCAGCTATGCTTCCTTTGGATAAGAGAGACTACTGTGCCCATCTTTTCATGGACATCCTAGCCTGCAAGAGAAACAACATGTACATGTCAAAATGCAGTCACGAGAAACATGCATATGCCCAGTGTGAATTTGAAGAGTATGTAAACAATGGTGTATAGTTACAAGTGTATCTGTCAGTTTCATTTATACATTTTATGGCTGTTATGATATGGGTAAATCAGATATTGGTTATAGTGGACAAAAATATCATGATATATATCACCATAACACAATATACCTATGTCATGATTATTGATTCAGTTGTCAGCATGCAGATCTCAATTTGTCCATAATATCTAAGATCAAAGGAAGGGAAACATGAAATAATCAGATTTGTTATAAAATATTCTGTTCAAATCTCACTCAATTTTTTGCTTTAATATGCAGTTTACTATACATGTGAAAAATGACTTTTGTAAGTCAGGGTTTAAAATCATGGAAAAAACATTATACGATACCGTGATGATAGATATCGTACCAGCCGTAGTTTCATTATCAAAAGTCTGTGGACACATAGAGGCAAACATGGCTAAATTTAAAAAAATGTATCAAAGACTATACTTGGCAAAATATGTCATCAAATTCGCTGGAACTGGTCTAAAATTTTCTTTATAAAAATTTAACCTTTTAAAATATTTTTCTTTTTTACCCGGCGAACGGGTCCGCACAGCTCCATAGTTTTTTAGTGGGGTAACATACAATGTACGACAAACCTGGAAATAGACCCACTAGCTATAAAGCTACATGGTCAGGTGATAAGTAACAATCTTTACAAGGAGTATAGCATCACGAGAGCTATTTTCTTCTTGTTACCGTAGCCATTAGCTACACAGTTCCATGACCGTGTGAGCTACCTTAGTAAGATTTTCCGCGTTGGACGTCACGGTTCCGCAAAAATTTCACCAGCATCATGGACACGGAGGACAGGTCCCCGAGTGTCAGTACGTTAGGCACCCAAGATGCTCCACGTGTAAGCGCTTCTTTAGGTTATGAAGCTTGGTGGTTGAATGATAAGAAAACCATCTCCACAAGAGGCATCTATCTACCTACTGTGGTGTAGCGGTTATCATACCTGTCTACAGACCACGAGGCCCTTGGTTCAATCCTGGGATGGGTAGACACGCCAGTGCACCACAACTGGTTATCAAAGGTCGTGGACATTGACTTGGTTGTCGATGTTATGTCTGTCCGTACGTCGTACCTGTGTTCTCGTCCGGGTCATATTAAGCGTTTCGTGATAGCATTTGTACTATCATAACCGAACACCCAGGCGACAACCCCGTCATTGTAATTGTGTGTTCAACTCTCTCTCTCTTAAGAGGCATAGCATCATGAGAGCTATTTTCTTCATATTACGTACAGTACCACGCACGTACAATTACCGACTAATAACGTTGATTAACGAAGAAAAACGTCAGTCAACGCATTCACGTTGAAACTTACATAATCCCCTCTACGAACTTACATGGAGTCACACGTAAGCTTCTTGTAATCCTCTCTGTAATCTTTTATGTTGAGTACAGTTAAAACCTCGCGTAAGCTTCTTAAAACCACAAAATCTAACCACAAAAATCAAAGTAGGCCTAGTGAAGTTGGGTGTCATCAGTTAAAGATTGTTTTGCAAGAATCCAAACGGTCTGGAGTAAAAGTTTCGCGAACGGTAGGCCTACACCTGATATTAAGTCTCTGTTTCTAAAGAAAACACGCTATTTACTTCCTGTTTCTAAATAATAAAGTCTATGAAATATATTCATATGTTTATTATATATATTTCAACTCATTTTATGACCTCTTTGATCGGGTATTGAATGTGTAAACTCGCAAATGTGCAGCTAAATTTTTCCATTGCGGCAATGTTAGTAAACTTAGCTCATGCTAGTTCCACGAATCTTAGTATTCGACGGCAATCACAAACCATGATCCATTGATGCAAATGAGGATAAGCAAGACAAGCGGCGTTGACGAAATCGTTACCTTATGATTGCTTTGGAAATTTTCCAAAACGTGTGAGAGTTTGTTCATATAACCTGTTGTCGGCAGTGGCATAGCCTGCATTTAAAAAAGTGAGGGGTTCGAGACAAAGTGTTCAAGTTTAACCCACTTCTTTTAAATGCAGTTTTGTTTATTAAGAAGTTAAAAACATACCTTTCTTTTTGATATCCACACAAACAATATATCACACTCATTAATATTCTTAAATGCTGAAAGAGCGATAAGCTTACGATCTGTAGTCACCCCCCCCACACACACTCCCACCACACACAAATCCCCTCCCCACACACACACCCCTACCGTTCATGCCCTTGATCTGTTTAAGTGTTTTATTTGATATAACACGAAGTGAAGTGAAATCATATGCCAGAGTACAAATTACCAACTTGTTCTCCACAGAGGAGAAGTGTGAAGACATTGAAATGTAAAATCCGATGTCTCCCCTCCACAACAATCACCACCCCTACAACACCGTCCCCAGTGGTGTAGCAAGCATTAAAAAAGTGATGGGTCAGAGAAGGTCCTATCCTCTCCCATGAAGAAGTGTTTAATTTTAGCCCACTTCTGAGGTATAAAAAGTAAAGTTTATCTCAATTTTTGAAAATTTCCTCGTAAATGTGGGAGGTCCGGATTCCCCATGGGTACGCTGCTTTCCCCCTCCCATTGCCCGCCACAACAAGCACGGCGTCACAAATGCAAGAAGACATATGAATAAGATGATCAAGGTAAGTTATAGCTACATATTCCAAGGTAGTACTGTTTCCATTTCATGTCAAATTATGTGGTGTCGATTCTTGTATTTGTTAGATTATTGTATTTGTTCCCCCTTCACCTTCTCGGGGAAAAAAAATTACATATAAGGGGAGAATTTCATCATTTTTCAAATCTACGGAGTCTATGGTGTGCCAAAAAAGCTTTATTTTTAGATCTGTTCTAATAATGTAAAATCCTTAAAAAGTTGAAAACGGTCATATTTTTTGTTGCCACGGAACGGCTTTTTCCAGGTCCATGGAATGGACCCGTGCAGATCCATGGAACGGACCCGTGCGGGTCCACAGAACGGACCCAATAATCGGCTCCGCAGTTCTAAGGTTGTAACAATACGCCGTACGTTAACACCTTATCCAATCAACTTCATACAAGTTTCGTTGTTGATAGGAGTAGCCGGCTTACGGCTCCGTGGTCTTATGACCCAAAACCGTCTTGCATCTACAAAGCCTTACACAGTAAGCAGCCCGTTTTGTATATGACTTTTGTACACAACTTTGTGTTGTCTGTACTTTTTTAACCACACATGTCTTTTTGACCAGCCGGTTTTACTCATTGGTTTAGATCAGTAAAGTTTAAACAAGCTTTGCTCAGAGCCAGCAGTCTTATCTGCCACATTGCTCCTCGAGCACCACAGCTCCACAGCTGCTCTTGCTTGAGTTTTACAGAGGTAACGGATATGACGTCATTAAGCCTAACGTAGAAAAAACTTATCAGTGTTATCAGCCTGAGAGATTCTTCCCTTCAACAACTCTTCACCCTGGGAATTTCTCTCCCCTGGTCCTCTCCACAATGGAGCAGGTCCCGGAGTAGGGACAGAGAAAGACACAGGAACTCTAATGGGAAGAATTACAGTTTGTTCCATGGGAGGATGTTTCCTTCCTTTATGGACCTCTTTATATCCAGACTTGCGTCTTGGATCACACGGGCCGTGGAGGAGAGGCTGTTGCCTTCCACGCACCACCAGCTCATCAGTGACCATTGCGTACCTCGACACCCCCAGACTTAGCGAATCATGGAGAGGACGTTGTCGGAGTCGACCCTCGGGCTGAAGATGGTCTACTGGAGACCTCGATCATCCTGGACAGGAGAAGAGTACTAGCAGTGAGGGTGTTAGTGCTTTCCTCCTCTCACAGCGTACGCCTCTGGCAAAAGACTGGCTGAGGCTCATAGCCAACTTTGCCAGTCCGGTGGACTGTAGTTCCCATGTGCAAACGTCAGGCAAGGAACCTACGTCCCCTTCTGCTAGACCTTCGGCTGTCTTTTCCAGGACGCCTCAGTACCTCTGCTTTACACTTTTAGTTGGTGGCCACCCCCGTTCGGTAGTGGTACGGATCCTCCCACCTGTTGTGAGGAACGAAGTTTCCACCCATCAGACTTTCACCGTCAGTGCTGACGGATGCGTCTTGGTCATGGTAAGGGGCACATTTCAGGTGACACCCAATGACAGGAACTTGGTCAGGTACTTGGCCTTTTTCACAGGCAGTTTGCCGGGCATTTTTCACCTTTTACCACCAGTGCTGAGCAGAGCAGTTCAGATTCGCACCGACTTTCCACCACTGTTGTGGTCTCTCTTTTTCAGACAGAGAGGAACGGACTCAAAGAGTTTCTGGAATCCTTTCTCTCATCTTGGCGCACAACGAACTATGCCAGCCTTAAGGCCGCCACCTCGGGTTACAGGAACATGACCACGGATCAATCGTCTTGCTTCAGTAAACCCCACAGGATGGGCATGCTTCCCATAGGTGACCAGAGCGATCAGGACCTTATTCGGTCTCCCAAACGTAGGTCTGTCCGCGTCCGTGGACGATCGCAAACTATCGATTCTTTGCGTCCTATCTCCTGACCCGCAGGTTTTGGGGTTGACGCATTTACTTTTCAAAGGGCCTCAATATGTGAGTTACATTTTCCGCCTTTCATGCTGGTACAGAGAATATTAAGCAAGGTGATGTATGACCAATAGTACCCACTTGGCCCAGCCAACTACAATTCTTTCAGCTGCTCAAGACTTTGCAGGCTTCCCGTACGAGCCTCTGGTCAGGGACAACTTTTGTCTCTTTCCCAGGCTGGGGCAAACTGCACCACAGTCTCAGAGCACATCGTTTGACTGTGTAGCCTTTGTTCGCCGATCCTTGGCATAGCAAGGCTTTTCTGAGGAGTTTTTCACCCCCCTTCCGTTTTGGGGGGCCCTCTCTCAGACTCGGTTTAGTCACGGGCTCTGGGATAGCTTGCAGCCATCTACCGAGGTTTTCCACTTGGGTCGACGGTCATTGATTCGCGACCACTGGGAAGATACACGGAGATCTCATTGTACTGTGTCGTGAGACATTTTCATTGAACTGTGTCGGAGACATTTTTCTCCAATGGATTCTCTAGAAGCAATCTTTAAAAGTAGTCGGCACTGTTCATGGAACAGCCTGGGTATGCACTTGGGTTCGAAGCATGAAACTGGAACTTAATTTAGGGATTTTTCGTGCAGCCGTTTGGGAAAATGCATACCATGGTTTTTTTCCTTGTTTTTGGATGGCTTACTTTACAAAGTTTGTGTTACTCTGCTAATTTTTGCTCTTATGAACTTACGCGCTAACGAATTTTTTCCGTAGATCCGGGAATTCTTTAATTTATTTTAGGTAACACACGCTTCGTTCCCAATCATGTTTTACTAGCCAGTTCCGTCTCGGGACGAACTCGGTGAGTTTTGTGTCGTTATTATAGACACTACTATGATGTTCATATTGTGTCCAAACGCTCTTCCAGTTGACCTGTTTTCCTAGTTTCTAACTCAGGTTCATGCAGCGTTTGCTTCAGTTTACTGTTAATGAATAGTGCATTATTTGATTTGACTGTAACTAGAAGTGGTTTACTAATTTTTAGTACTTCCTATTCAGAGGGCTTTCATTCTTAAGAGGATAAGGAATCTAGTCCCTTAAGTAGGGTAAATCTAGCATGAGTTTTGGGTACCAGCCTTTAGAAAATTGAGCTTCGACCTGAACTCCTTCCTTCCCATCCTCGGTTGCAATCTCATTGCATATTTATAGCATGGAAGGTAAGGTATAACTTGAAGTAAAAATCCCGCTAAGTGTAGAGGGAATATTTACGAGAGTTATACTTACCTTCCATGCATCCTGCCCGCCTCCCCCTCGATCAGGCCTCGGTGGAATGTTAAGTGAAGGTTAGTAGAAGTATTATGAAAGTCAGGGCTGGGCTGGTAACTATGTTTTTAAGGTCGGTTTGAAGTGCGTTAGAATCAGGTCATGTGACTAGAGGGGATTTGTATTGTTTGTGATTTCTGGTTTCTTATGATACAGAATTAAAATCTAAACCAATTACCAAAAACAGCAATTCAAAATAATATTCCCATCTGAAGTAATTCATGTTTGAATTCGACACATGGAGGCTGCTATTTTGTTCAATTCTGTATTAAATATGACACTATTTCTCCAACAGGGACATAAGGATTGCAATGTTTTCTTAGTAAAAATCAAGTAACTTTTTATTCCAAAATAATGTGAGTTTTAACAGCATGTTTTTGATAATTTCATGTGTATACAAAAATCTCCTCCTTTAAAAAGAAAAACAAAAATGCATCTAACATTAAGCAGATGTAAAACTAAGATTAATATTTTAATACAGTGGTACATTTGTATACATCCTGCATTAAGATAGGAACTTTGAACTGATTCTCAGCAGTAATTCCTTTTGCCGTTCTTTTTTATATTTTACTACAGTCATGTGCTCAGGATGAAAGAATATGAGAGGGAAAAGCGACTTTTAATGAGGGCGAGGAGAAAACGGATACGTGCGGAACGAGAGCAGCAGGAAACTTTGCATGCGTAGCATTTAGCATCTTAGAACACTGAATGGTTTGAATTGGAATATTTAGAGACGTATTTGAAGCCATATGAACAGTTGTTTCACATTTATTTTGTGGATGTTGGTGCAGTGCAGGATTCACGACGGTGATGGTGTGAGGATTGACATTGCTGTACTTACCTAGAGTTTAAAGGATTAGTTCAGTGGTCACACCTGTCCATCTTGTATGAAAGAAGACTTCAAAAGAAAGAAAATGGTGAAGAAGGCATTCAGAAATCTTATTCTCTTAAGAAGATATTCAAGTTTTATCTTATTTATGTCAAAATGACTGGTGTAATAAGTCTACTATGCAAAAAGTTGGCATCTTCATCCTCGCATTCTTAACAATTGTAATGTATTTTAAAGAAACTATTTAATTTTTTCACTATTTAAATTATTTTTTTCTCGAGCTTTCTTTAGGTGGTATATTATAAATACCCTTCCTAGATTCAGTTTTACTACTTTTTTGACCTATCCCATGGTTTTTAAACCACAAAATCGCAGGAAAACATAGAATACATAAAAGACTGAAGATTCTGAGGCTGTGACATCACAACTAGTCTTGATTTCAATTGTTTCTACATCTGATATCAAACTTTAAACTTAGATATCTAGTTAACAGAATAAGATTTTTTTGTGCTTTCTTCACTATTTTGTTTCTTTTGAAGTCTTTTTTTTTATATAAGATAGACTTGCTTGACCCCTGAACTAATTTCTGAATAACAGTTCACATAGGGCCATTGTTATTCTGGATAACTGACACATCTATTCTCTCACTCTTTAATTGTTTATTTGCCTTTAAATTCCGTCCTCTTTTACTGAGGAAAATGCAATTGCTTCACTAATATGCATTTCTTTAAATTGTCAAAAGCTTAAAGAGCTGTAATTGGGGTTATTACATTAAGGAATCACTGAGTCATATGTCAACTATTCAAAAGATTAATTGTCACTAAATTTGATTGATATTCTTTCAGTATGAAATTTAATGATGATTTTTGTCATAATAATACATGACTATTATATAGAATCAAAGCTGTCTATCTCCTTTGTAATGAAAGGTCATTTTGGTAGAAAACAAAACAGGTGAACCATGATAATCTTATTTGCCCTTATAGTCCGCAAGCCCAGACAGTTTATTCAGCTAAAAAGATACCAAAGGTTTGAATGTCGGGTCATGTCCATCTGGACCCAGGACTCACTAATCAATGTTGCTGCCAGGTTACATCCTGTACCAGTAGCCAGGGGGCACAAGATAGGGGGCCAAAAAAATGTATTTATTCAGCCGAAGAGATACCCGGACAAATTTTGTTGAATTTTGCTCCCAAGAGAGTACTTATGCTGGCCATAGCCATAACAGCAACTTACACCTGTACCAGGACCCGGACAGTAAGTAACCTTAAAGGGGTCCACTCAGGAGGGTTATTCAGCCGAAAAGATACATGGATGAATCTTCTATTGGAACCAAATTCTCCTAAGACAAGATTGTCTGCATGCACTTCTGTCATTTCAACAACCTCCACCCCAACCCGAACCTCATGCTTAATGGCAACCGCATCCCTTAAGTTGACCACACTAAGTTCCTGGGTTTAACTCTATACCACAAGCTCTCCTACAAACAACACATCACCAGCCTGAAACATAATTGCAAGGCTCCCTCAGCTTCTCTGCCTCCTCTCCAATACCACTTGGGGTGCAAACCGCCATGCTCTTCTCAAAATCTTCAGGCTCCCCATTCGTGCTAAGCTTGACTACGGCAATATTGTCTACTGTGCCGTTCACAACTCTTACCTCAATCACATCAACACCATCCAAAATGAAGCCCTCAGGCTTTGTCTGGGTACCTACAGGACCTCCCCAACCACCAGCCTTCATGTTGAAGCCCACGAACCCCCCTTCCTGCTAAGATGTAGAAAGCTTAGCCTCTCCTATGCTTTTAGAGCCCTCACCAGAACCCTGTTTACAACCTCATTAGGTACCCCAATTTCTCCACCTTCTTTGATAGGACTAAAACCATATCCCCTCTCTTCAGCTTACGCATCAAATCAGACCCTCTCCATCTCGGCATCAATCTCAGCACTTTCTCCTGGCCCACTTTTCCTCCTTGGGCCACCCCTCTCCCTACTATCCACCTGGACCTCTCCACTCATCACAAAACCCAAATCTACCCTAACCTCTTCATCAACCTCTACAACCAAATCAAAGACTAACTCTCAAACTATACCTCCATCTATACTGATGGCCCCAAGGAAGGCGACAAGACAGCTGCTGCTGCCATCATCCAAGACCTCACCCTTAGTAGCAGGCTTCCCTACTACTCATCCATCTTCTCGGCCGAGGCCAAGGCCATCCTCCTTGCCCTCAACTTCATACTTTATTGATTACTCTCTGCTCAGCCACTTTGCCATCTTCTCCGACTCCAAAGCTGTCCTTACTTCATTACTCAATGTTAAATGGGATAACCCCACATCTCACCTCATTCTCCATAAACTCCTTTCATACCCCCCCCCCCCTGCCCCCCCTCCCTTTGTAGGAAACATATTCTTTTCTTCAGGATACCCAGCCATGTTGGCATCCCTGGCAATGACAGGGCTGATGCAGCTGCTAAGCTTGCCCTCACCTTTCCCCCCACCCCTTTTCCCAAAACCCTTTCTGACATCTTATCGCTTTCCTTGTTTGTGGCCACCGGCAAACCTCATGGGACTCCAAAATTGATGAGAAACTCTACACCATCCAGCCCACCATTCCGATTAAACCCACTATTCACAACCTATCCCATGTCGACAACGTCCACATTACCCGCCTTAGAATAGGTCACACTCACCTCACTCACTCCCACCTCCTTATTGGCTCCCCCCACCCCTCTGCAACAATTGCCACTGCACTCTCAGTCCATCACATTCTCCTTGCTTGCCCCCTTTTCAACCTTCCCAGAGCTTCCCTCGCTGCCCACAAGTCAAAAGCTGAGCTCTTCCAAAAAAATCCTCCGGATAAAGACATCTCCTTTCTTCATCATGCTTCCCTCTACGGTGGTTATATTTAGTCCTCCTTCCCCACCCCCTCTCTCTCTACATTATTTTTTCACCCATACACCTCCACTCTCGATCCCAGCTTTCTGGCTTTTAGTTCTCGTGTTTCTCTCAATCTCCCCTGTTTACTCTCCCTCCTACCTCTGGAATGATCTAACCTCTCAGGCACAATTTGACCTTTGCTGTTGTGGTGCTGGTAAACTCTCATCAAACAAACAATTGGAACCATTATACCTTGGAGGTCACATAAATACCAATGACAGCAACTTTATCCTGTACCAGGGTCCAGACAGTAGCCTTAAAGGGCCCCTTCGCTCAACTCGTTTATTCAGCCGAAAAGATACAAGGATGAATCTTCTTCTACTAGAACCATTATACCTTGGGGGTCACATAAATACCAATGACAGCAATTTTATCGTGCATCGGGGCCCAGACAGTAGCCTTAAAGGGCCCATGTCCCTCAAATTGTTTATTCAGCCGAAAAGATACATGGAAAAATGTTCTTCTATTGGAACCATTATACCTTGGGGGTCACGTAAATACCAATGACAGCAACTTTGTCTGTTACAGGGGCTCAAGACAGTAGTCTTAAAGGGCCCCTGTCCCTCAACTCGTTTATTCAGCCGAAAAGATACATGGATGAATCTTTTTTCATGGGAACCATGGTACCTTGGGGGTCATAAAAATATTAATGACAACAATTTTATCCTGTACCGGGGCCCAAAACAGAAGCATTTAAGGGCATCTGTCCTTATTAACTTGTTTAATCAGCTGAAAATATAGAGGATGAATCTTTTTCCTTTTTGTGTCAATATTCCCAGAGGACACAAAATTGTCAATGACAGCAAATTTATCTTGTAACGAGGCCTAGACAGTAAGGACCTAAACATATTCTTTAAGGACCTAAACATATCCTTAAAGGACCTAAACATAGTGTGTTATAAAGTCGAACAAATACATGGATCAACTTTCTTTCATTTGAGGTTTTATGCATGGCAGTTGCAGAAGATATTACTGTCTGATACTTTGTCCCATATGGGACCCAGACAGTAATCATTGTTATTATTATCATTATCATTATTATTATTATGTAGATACTTATATAGCTCTTATATTGAGAACAAAACTAGGCGCTTTACATTATTGGGTAAAAAGGTGTGTTTTCAATTGCTTCTTGAAATTGATAATGTCACTTGCAGATCTGATGTGGACAGGCAGCTCATTCCAGAGAGATGATCCAGTGACAGCAAAGTTGTATTGACTAACTTGTTTGCTGCCATACTGTCTCCTTATCAGTGGGCCATAAGAGGCAGACCTAAGTCTGGGATCTGGGACATACAGATGAATTAATTTCAGACAGATAAATTGGTGCAAGACCATGGAGAATTTTGAAAAGATGAACATAAAGCCTAAACCTGATTCGTGACTGTACTTTGAGCAAATGCAAATGGGAAATTATAGGAGTAATATAAGATCTTATGCCTATGCCAGAGATCAATCTTGCAGCAGTATTCTGAACAAGTTGAAGTTTGTACAACAGGCCACCTGACAAACCACTCAGTAAACCAGAAGCATAATCAATTCTGCTGATCACCAGTGATTGAACAGCACACTTACATGCATCATGAATAAGAGAAGGCCTTATTTTACGCAGCTGCCACAAGTGAAAGTTGTCATTAAGGGTTAAATGGCCCTAACAGATAATTGAGTTGAAACTATACGTAGGCAATACTTTTACATTGGAACTACTGCACCATTACTTAACAAAAATATGAAATTATTGTTACCAAGACATGGTCGGAAGATACTGGGACCCTTTAATGAAATAAATGTTTTGATAAAAACAACATTCTAATAAATTACTTTAGTGGTAAAAACTTTATTGAAAGTGTAACTTTAAACTTTCAACAATATGGTTTTCTCTTACAACAGAAGACTAGAATGGTAAATACTGTCATGGTTCGCATGCCCATGCAAATTGACACTCATATAATATGACCCGGCCAATTATAAAAATGGCATCTCACACTAAGTCCCACATGGCATCCCATGTACCACATGGCATCTCACCCCATGTCCCACATGGCATCCCATCCCATGTCCCACATGGCATCCCATGTACCACATGGCATCCCATGTACCACATGGCATCCCATGTACCACATGGCATCCCATGTACCACATGGCATCCCATGTACCACATGGCATCCCATGTACCACATGGCATCCCATGTACCACATGGCATCCCATGTACCACATGGCATCTGTCCCACATAACATCCCATCCCATGTCCCACATGGCATTCCACTATATCTTCCACATGGTATCCCAGCCCATGTCCCACATGACATCCCATGTCCCATGTGGCATTCCATCATATGTCCCACAGGGCATCCCATCCTATGACCCACATGGCATTCCACCCTATGGATCACATCCCATGTCCCAAATGACATCCCACCTCATGTCCCACATGACATCCCATGCCTTGTCCCATATGGCATTCCACCATATCTCCCACATGGCATTCCACCATACAGTGTCTCACATGGCATTCCACCATATGTCCCACATGGCATCCCACACTATAACCTACATGGATCCCATCCCACATGTATGTCCCACATTAATCCACCCATATGTACCACAGACATCCCTCCCTATGTCCCACATGGCATCCCTCCCTGTGTCCCGCATCAGTGGCTTCCCACCTGATGTTCCACATAGCATCCCACCATATGTTCCACATGGTATCCCTCCCAATGACATCATACTTTATGTCCCACATGGCATCACATCCCATGTCCCACATGGCATCACATCCCATGGCCTCCTACCCTATGTCCCACATAGCCTCCTACCCAATGTCACACATGGCATCCTACCTTATGTCACACATGGCATTCCACCTTATGTCACAGATGGCATTCCAACCTATGTCACACTCTGTGCTACTCGTGGCATCCCACCTGATGTCCCACATGGCATCCCACCTGATGTCCCACATGGCATCCCACCTGATGTCCCACATGGCATCCCACCCCATGTCCCACATGGCATCCCACCCCATGTCCCACATGGCATCCCACCCCATGTCCCACATGGTATTCCACCCCATGTCTCACATGGTATTCCACCCCATGTCCCACATATGATATCCCATAGGCTCCATAAGAAGTCTCATCCTAGCTATCAGTCCCTGATTGAGCATACTAACTGTCAGTTCATATAATAACTCATATGCAAATGACTTGTTGAAATGGGGTGAGACGCCATGTCCCACATGACATCACATGTCCCACATGACATACCATCCCATGGCAATCCACACTATGTCCTGCATGGCATTCCACCACATATCCTACGTGGCATTCCACCCTGTTCCACATGGCATCCAACCCCATGTCCCACATGGCATCCCTTCCTATGTCCATATGCAATCACACCCTGTCACATTCCCTGCCTAAGCATATTAAATAAAAAAAATCTGGTCAGGTAATATACTGTAGCAACTTTATGCAAATGGCACAATAATAAAGGTGGAGTTTAAAAATCATGCCTGATGCAACTGTTGGTGCCCAAATATTTTGAAGGATTTTAAATCTCAAGTGCTACAAGAGAGACTTAAGGATCTCTGAAGAATATGGAAAATTATATCATTTACAGTTATCTTCTAAGAAAATATCAAATGTATTGTAGACTTTTTAAAGAAACTAGTCATCAATCCTGTCTTAAGTATCTCTGAAAAAAACTTTAACATTTTATAGGAAAATCTAAGCTTCCATAAGGATATCTGAAGAAACTTTAACTTTTTCTGGGGAACTCTAAAGAAACTTTAACATTTTCGGAGGAATTTTCAAAAAACTTTAACATTTCTGAGGAAATCTCAGGACAAATCTGTGAACGGCCGGACGGCCGGACGGACGTAATAGGTTCGCATAATGCTTTGCATGCGAATTAAAAATAAAAAAGCACCAAAGTGAACGTAGATATGAGCAATATTTACATTGTATGCCTGTTTTATTAAAAAAAATACAAAAATAAAGATCGCCCAAAGCTAGGAAGGGGGAGGGGGGGACTATAGGGTGAAAGTGTGCACCCCCTCCGCGCCTCTCCCTTCATGTCCAAACCTATCAAATAGAAGGTAGAGAATGGTTGTGTTTTCATCTCACAGTAGTATTAATGAATTATGAATGAAGCATTTTTGTTTGACAAATATTTCCAACAAATTTTATACCTGTTATAATAAAACAAAATAAGGATCGCCCAAAGCTGGGTGGGTAAGTTTTGCTTGAACTATTGACAACTCCAGATTGAGCAACTGGTTTGTTTCTTTTTTGAGAGAGGGGGGGAGGGGGAGGGACTGGAGGGTGAGGGTGTTCAAGGCAATGCTATAAAGATATTTTGAGATGAGCATTTTTTGTACCCTCTATGATTTTTGAGTTGATAGCCTCTCCCTTTTCATGTCTAAACCTATCAAATAGAAGCTAGAGAATGATTGTCTATATATTCTAGCATTCAAGCAACCTTACCCTTAAATATTGATATTCTTTACTGTGTTAGAAATTACCAAGAAAATGAAATAATTTCAGAGTTTGCATTAACATAGTAAGCATAATAAATCCTTTGTCTGTGCTTGATTAATAAGTTGTTGGTATGGTTTATGTTAAATAAGATTTTTTCATTTCACAATAGTATTAATGAAATATAAATGAAGCATTTTTGTTTTAGCCATTTATGAAACTGTCAAATGGATCAACTTGGGTGGTATCATAACAAATTAGCAATGGCTTGTGTGCATTAAGAAATAAATTAATAATGAGTTAGCAGTTTATGCCTGATCCTCCTCTTCTTCCTCCTCCCATTCGCTGTCACAATCCATGGACTCCATCTGTCCATTGTCGGTCATTCAAGTCAATGTCATTGTCCAAATCCTCGATTAAAGTTTCTTCAAAATCACATGGACTGCTTTCTGTGTCATGGCATGTTCTAGCTCTGCGTTTTCATCACTGATCATGGTGTCTGGAAGAGATGATCCTGCAAAACAGTAAGGAATATAGCTGCCACCCTCAATAGCGACCCATCCAAATTTCAGTAGATATAAGTCTTTCGTTTGTTAAGAGGTATGAGCTCGTCTCCACATCATAGCTATATAGTTAGCACGTAATAGATGTTGCGCTAGATTGCTTTCTTACAGGGTGGTAAGGACGAACAATCTTTCTTCTTTGTTGCCTGTCATTTTGATGAAAGACTGGTATCTGGCCTCCTTGAGGTTACTTAATTGCTTAAAGCCATACATTTTGCACACATAAGCGGTGATCGCAGGTTTATCTCTGACATCATCACACAATGACCTAAGTGCTAAAATGTGATTTCTGTCTTTCTCCAAATAACTGAATGGTAGTACTTACTTGCCTTTTCTGTAAAATGCATGCTTAAAGTCACACCCAGTGAGTGCATGGAAACCAATAAGTGCTTCAGTCAATCTTGTTTGCTTCCTTTCCAGCTCTCTCGAAATGTCGGTAACATTGATTAGCCTTCTGTTGTTCGCTGAACCAAAGTCTATCACCATCTCTAATGTTTCTGGCATTTTTGAGGCAAGCTTTATACCACAATAACGAGTACATCAGTATCAGACTGGGGAGACTGGGGCTGCACCTCCCCAGTTGAATGCAATGTGCAATTCAGGAAAATTAATGTCATGCAATTCAGGGAAATTTCTTTGATATATTCAGGGCAAATATACATGGCGAAAGGCTCTGATAATGGAAAATCGGTTAATTATAGGTTTACGAGGCCTTCACCCGGGCAGAGAAACTGTCAATATTCGGAAAGAAATAGGTGATGACCTTGACCTTTTTTTGTTTTTTGTTTTTTTTTGCTTTCAAAATATTCGGGGCTGAATGATAAAAGATGCTTTTGGTCGGTAATGTCTAAACATTCGAGCAAAAGTGATGTGCCCCCACCCGCTCCGGCCCCCAATTCAATAAGCTCCGGTACGCCTATGTAAACCAGGGATCATGTACTTTGCACAATGGCGTAATCTCGTTTCCAAAATTAGGGTCATGACTAAAAAGGCAGCACAGTGGTTTGCAACACGGATCCATAGCCCAATATGAGGTGCAAAGTCTATTTGGGTGTACTGTCTGGGCCACCGTACAGGATGAAATTGCTGTCACTGTAGTTTTTCTAACCCCTTATGAATAGTTTAAAATGAAGAT
Organism: Chiridota heheva; assembly: GCA_020152595.1. NCBI lineage: Eukaryota > Metazoa > Echinodermata > Holothuroidea > Apodida > Chiridotidae > Chiridota > Chiridota heheva. The sequence goes on from JAIGNY010000711.1 coordinate 1,325,736, forward strand.
GATTCACCCATGTATCTTTCGGCTGAATAAAGGAGTTGAGTGACAGAGGCCTTTTAAGGCTCCTGCTTGGCATAGGATAAAGTTGCTGTCATCATTGTTATTTTTGGGACCCCCAAGGTACCATGAAGATGAAAGAAGATTCATCCATGTATCTTTTCAAATGAATAAACGAGTTGAGGGACAGGGGCCATTTAAAACTAATGTCTGGGCCCAGATACAGGATAAAGTTGCTGTCATTGGTATTTATGTGACCCCCAAGGTATGATGATTCCAATAAAAGAAGATTCATCCATGTATATTTTCGGCTGAATAAACGAGTTGAGGGACAGGGGCCCTTTAAGGTTACTGTCTGGGCTTCTGTCTGGGTTCCGGTACAGTTGCTGTCATTGGTATTTATGTGACCCCCAAGGTATAATGGTTCCATTAGAAGAAAATTCATCCATGTATCTTTTCGGTTGAATAGCCCCCCTGAGTGGGCCACTTTAAGGCTACTGTCTGGGTTCTGGTCCAGGCATAACTTGCTGTCATGGCTATGGGCAGCATGAATACCCTCTTCCTCTTGGGAGCATAATCCAACACATTTTGTCCGTGTATCTCTTCGGCTAAATAAATGCATTTCTTGTGCCCCCTGGCTACTGGTACAGGATGTGATCCGGCAGCAACATTGATTAGTGAGTCCTGGGTCCAGATGGACATGACCCGACATTCAAACCTTTTGTATCTTTTAAGCTGAATAAACTGTCTGTGCTCCCGGTCTATTATTGTTGATGATGGTTAAACAAATATTTTGTTCCTAGCTTTTGAAGGTAGATTATAAATTTCTCCTCTTTGCATCATATAGGATGGTGATATCCAATTTCGTGAACTTAAGGACTTATTCTTGTTTGGTTTAAGAAAACTTGACAAAAGTGTTATTTCCAAAGTTCACACAGAAAAGCGAAATTCTTTCTTTAAATTTGCTATTTACATTTAGTAGTTATTATCCTGGAAATACAGAAGTTCTGCTCGCTCTGTTGATGCCGCAAATGAATCCTACCGCATCTAATAATAGACATATGTAAAACCACACCAGGTGTACCAGTAAAGTGTAAGGGCGCTCCATTGCCGACAATAGTGGCTTAAATTTTACTTCGAAAACATAAAACACAAAATGGAAAGAAAAATATTTGAATCTATCAAATTTGAGACTTACTCTCATTAAGAATGTTAGATTTTGGTAATTAAACTACTAAAGTTGGTGAACTAAGGGATGCACGAAATTGGGTTTATTTACTATACTAATAATACAGATGTGGTTTTACTGACAGTAGGCCTAAGTGTGCATTTGGAAGATGATTTTGATCATCCCAGATAAAATGCACAATGTTTTGTTTTGTTTTTCATTTTTAGGCATATGCCAGGGAAAGCACACATACGTCACAATGACTTGTTTTCATTGGACCCAAGGAATTTGCCAAGATGGAAAGTGGATGAACACCCTGCTCTTTTTGAGAAGTGTTCAGAGAACCAGGTAGAAGGTGAAAACTCCTACCATCGGGATCGACGGCTTTATTATGTCCCCTCAGAAGGACAGTGAGCGCCACCCAACTTTTCATAAAGGTCGGGTGGGAGAGAAGGTGTAATGCAGAAGAAAAAAACTTGATGTCAGCGATCAGCGTATATCGTTCTGCATATCTGTGGAAAAATCGCTGGTTAAATCGCTGTTGGACTCGAACATGCGTACACTCAGCCGACTGAGCTACCTGCCTCCCTTGGAAGTTCTTTACACTTTTCCTTGTATTTTAACACTTGTTGTTGATATCTTATGAGAAGTGGACAGGTTTGACAAAGTCAAAAATTAATAAACTTTGTTACTGTCACGGTACTGGTTATTAATGATGCCAACTTTTCTTGTTCCCCTCAAAAAGTCCAGAAAGTTTACTAAAAGGTCCATTTTTTGGAAGTGACTTTTTTTTTTTTTTTGCTCGTCAGTAAAATTTAGACTCCGAACAGTGTAAAAACTGCCATGTTGACCATCAGGCACAATTTTGGAGAAAAAAGAACACATATTTTATGCCATCATCGTTTTTTCCCTTCAATCCAAAAGACTGGCAATACCCTGGGGATTTTAGAACAATGTGATTATAAATTATGCAGTATTTGATCTGGGATAACTAATTCTTTGATTTGATTTAAACATTTGGATTAAAAATAATTCTTTAGATTGAAATATTTAATCTTTGAGCACAAGCGAGACCAGACGACAAAAATTACATCCCATTAGCTGCTCATGTATTATTTTTTTTGATAGATTGGTGATTGAAGATGATAAGATTTTTGTAATGAGAAAGGTCATGCTTTGGAAATATTCAATCAAATCTTGTAGGTAGATGAGATGTGTGTTCAGAAATCTGTAACCTGTTATTGTACTGTGGTACAATAAGAGGTTGTTCACAAGAAAGAAATTGTAGTTGAAAAATAATTTGAAAAATTAATGAAAAGAACAAATTTATTTGATCATTATTTTTCTTAAAGTATGTAGAGTACTACAATTATTTAGTATTTGCAAAGTGTGATTTGGTGCCTCTACTATAGGGCCATTCTTCAATCGGTTACCAGTCAGTGCACCAGACCGCAGAATGGCCATACCAGGTCACTGGGAAAGCCAAGGGTCAGCTAGAGCCATTCTCCAGCCATTATGTGTGGGAACGATTGCGGAATGGCCCTATAATGGCTTTTAATGGCAAGTTTGTGGGTGGGTAGTCGTGAAACGGGGATTCCCTCTTTTGTGGTATAATAGTATGGGGGTCTTTTGATTGTCTGTCCCTTGAAGGTGCCCTTTACCTTGAATCATGTGCTCTTTTGGTTAAACATGAAGACCAGGCTGTCCTCATGGTTCCTGCTGTTTAATATAAGGGAATACCAGGAGGAAGGGGAAGGGGTGGAGGTAAAGGTATGGAATGTGACTATTTTGGTTTTCAGGCCTATTAAGTTGTAAAATATGGACTTTGGAAAAGTCCAGGAATTTCAACCAGTGTTGTAATAGGATGTACATTTTGCAACAAAGGGTAGATGTGCCTGTTTTCGCTAAGTGTCGTGGAGCTTGGAAAGTATGGACCTCGGTCTGAAATGCTACACATGCCCACAGATACGCTAAGAAATCTATTAAGCAAGTGCCATCCAGCTTTGCATTGCTGTTATTCCCGTCAATTACAATATGCTAGTAAATGAAACACTGAAAATGATATCATAATGCCATATTTTATTATTATATATTGTGTTTGATTGTTTTTCATCAAATAGGGAAATTATCCCTAAAATATTAAAGGATATAATCGCTAAAATATTTAGGGAAATAATCCTTCACATATCTAGGAAAGCAATCCCTAAAATCATGAGTAATCTTCATTACAACATTAATATTATAATATTAATATATTATGATATTAATATATTACATTCATTACAATAGTGTAATAACGATTCATCAGTGCACTAAATCAGGGAACTCCCTGACTAAATATAGCAATGTCATCTTTGCACTAGAACATTCAATTGCTTGGCAGCCTCTATTGCAGGAATCATCAGTGGTTAGAGAGGTATATCTTGTTGTATGGGTACAAAAAGGCACTCAGGTTCCATTTTGGAGATGCCAGTATTGAAGGTTTAGTGGTCAAGTAAATTCTTACATGTAAGATCATTAATAAACTAATTAAACAGTAATTACCATCCTGGTTCGCATGCCCATACAAATTGACACCCATATATGAACTTAAATACAAATGAGTTGTTGAATAAGAAAAAAAAGTGGAGTCAAATAATTATGCCTGATATAGCCCTTGGTGTATACAACATGGTAAATACAGTATTATATCATATGTCCCTCATGGCTCCCATCAATGTCCCACATGGCATCCCTCCCTATGTCCATATGCAATCACATCTTGTCACACTCCCTGACTAAGCATACTACATAAAACAACTTTGGTCAGGTCATATACTGAAGCAACTTTATGCAAATGACCACAATAATAAAGGTGGAGTTTAATAATCATGCCTGATATAACTGTTTGGTGCCCAAATATTTTGAAGAATCTTAAGGATTTTAAATCTCAAGTGCTACAAGACAGACTTGAGGATCTCTGAAGAATATTGGAAAATTATATCATTTTACAGTTATCTTCTAAGAAATCATTAAATGTTTTGTAGACTTTTTATGGAAACTAGTATTCAATCCAGTCTTAAGTATCTCTGAAAAACTTTAACATTTTATAAGGAAATTCTAACCTGTCATAAAAATATCTGAAGAAACTTTAAACTTTTTCTGAGAAACTCTCGAAAAACTTTAACATTTCTGAGAAAATCTCAGGAGAAATCTGTGGACGGCTGGCCAAACGTAATTGCCATTACATAGGTTCGCATTATGCTTTGCATGCGAACCAAAAAGGTCTGGTCACTACATATACCGTAGCAACTTTAAGCAAATAACCACAATAATAAAGGCAGAATTTAATAATCATGCCTGATACAACCGTTGGTGCCCAAATATTTGAAGAATTTTAAATCTCCAGTGCTAAAAGAGAAACGCATGAGTATTTCTGAAGAATATTGGAAAAGTATACCATTTTCCAGTTATCTTCTATAAAAATATTAAATGTTTTGTAGAATTTTTAAGGAAACTAGTCTTTAACCTGTCTTAAGTGTCTCTAATTTTTTTTAAATATTTTGTAAGGAAATTCTAACCTTCCATAAGAATATCTGAAGAAACTTTAACTTTTTCTGAGGAACTCTGAAGAATTCTATAAAAAAAAATTTTTTTTGAGGAATTCTTAAGAATAGCTGTGGATGGCCGGATGGACGAAATCGCTATTACATAGGTTCGCATTATGCTTCGCATGCTCACCAAAAATGATATAAACAAAAACAGCTGTCAACAAAGGGCACACAAGCCTAACTTTTACCCTGCTTCGGTCTGTAAAGCTGAGCACTAGCTTTTGGTATGACCCGGATGGGATGATCCACGACCTTCCAGCTGGAAAGCTGGTGCTCTACCAATTGAGCTGAGCATTAAAAGTACGTGAAATGTTTTCCAAATCTAAAATCATTTTTTAAAATTTATATTTTCAATTTAACTTAAATGTTTTAATTTGAACTAAAACTGTCACTTTAAAAAAAGAAAATTGCACTCACCAGAGTATGGGTCCTCTAGCTTGATAGTTAGACCCTTATTGCACTGCCACATAGCAATGCTAAATACAAAGATATTATCGTTAAGAAAACGTGATGAAAGCTGTAATTTTCAGGCTCAAAGTCGAATGATTTTCTGGCTCGTTTTTCGCTTCAACCCCTTATTGAGCCAAAACAATACAAAAACAGTAATAGATATTACTATATACCAGGATGATCTAAATTCGATCTTAACCAAATACAAATCCTCACATTCTCTATTCAATAAGTAATGGAAAACTTAATCAACTATTTACTGTTTTTTCTTTAGGTTTTTTTTTTTTTTTTCTTCCAAAAGCTCTATATAAATATCTATCGTTATTCTTATTATACTAAATACTAAAATGTCTAAACTCAAATATTACACAAACCTACTACTACTAATTCAAAAGTTTAAAATAATGGCTTAACAATTTAATTATTTACAGTAAAATGCTTGTGTCATTTCAAGCAAAACGTCTCATTCCACAAACATTTTAAACTAATTAATATTATATACAAATGATTTGGATAATTTCTCAAATTTAAAAATAAATGATTATCTGGTTTTCCAGACTTACATTATAAATGGCCCCACAGGATTATATGAATTGATATGGCTACTCTTAATGCTGTCTTGGTTTAGGCCAAAGGCAATGAATACAATTAATCTGAAGAAAATGAAAAATTCAAAATTATTTCTGTCACAAGAAATACAATTGAGGGACGAGAATATTAGAATTCAGACTGGCTGGTAATGTTGATGAAAAATTTCTTCAGCAAAAAAAAAAAAAAAGGCATTTTTATTCCATGAAGCACACATTAATAACTTTATGTATTCATTGCACTAAAGTATATAGGAAATTTTCAATTGCAAAAAGGAAAGAATATTTTCCTGAGTAAATTTGAAAGAAAATACCAAAATATAACAACTTTGTCCTTATATTTATCCTTATATCATGGCTTTTTGCAGAGTTGTTACAGAGATAACAAGAGGGGGAGAGTTTCAGCCACCAATGGTTGAATTTCTACAAAATCGGGGAGGGGGGGGGGGAAATGATAATGAACCCAAAATTAAAAACACTCTTTTGAAAATTTGCCTTGCAAAAGAAAATTGATCAAATTTTGGGACTTAAAACATGTATTCCTCCCCCTCCAGTTTACAAACATGTGGTGAAGTTGTTACCTGATGAAAAGCCAACAGAATAAAGGTCTGTGATTTTTCAAAATCAAACAATATTTTCAATCACTGTTTCACAAAATTGCCTGAAATGTTGCCCAAAATTTAACTCCATAGTAAACATTGGCAAAATATAACATCCTCCGTAAATTACACTATCTTGACAATTATAAGGTGTATAATGAGCCAATTATGCTCATGGGGTCAGTGCTTATCTCCTGTTTCCATGGCGCAAGCGGATGAGAGTACACGACTCCCCCTAAACGGGACACCAGTCCATCCCGGGTTAACTCCCCAGCACTGCTGGCACTAATCTTACAGCTGAGTGGACTACAGAAAGTAAAGTGCCTAGCTCAAGGACACAATGCAGTGCTCTTGGTAGGAATCGACCCAGGTACCTTTCGCATACGAGCATGACTCCTTAACAACTGAGCCACTGCACCTCCAAAATATAATTGCAATTACATGAAATCATTCTGTCAGAGTTCAGAATTTTCTTATAAAGATCAGTTTCTAAGAGCTTTAAAAAAAGTACAAATAATTCTTAGGAAGGCATTAAAGGATTAGTTCAGGGGTCAAGCAAGTTGATCTAGTATGCAAAAAGGACACCAAAAGAAACAAAATGGTGAGGAAAGCATTCAAAAATCTTATTCCGTTATGGAGATATTTAAGTTTTGTATCTTTTATGTAGAAACCCATCCTCTGATTTCCTTAATTCTTTATGTTATCTCTAATATTTTTCCATACAATTAGGTGGCTTAAAAACCATTTGATAAGCCAGGAAAGTAGTGAAATAGAATTTATTAAGGTTTATGAAAGCAACCAGTTGAAGAGTTTCAAATAATTCAAAGAGGGGGCACCACCCTTCCATAGTAGACTTACTACACCACTTATTTCTACACAGATAATACAAAACTTTAAACTTGAATATCTTCTTGAGATACTGATGTAGTTTCTTCATCATTTTGTTTCTATTGAAGTATTCTTTCATATAAGATAACCTTGCTTAAGCACTGAACTAATCCTTTCAATAAACAATGTGTGCTACTAGCAGGAGATCTTTGTTAGTCACACCAAATGAGTGACCTATTTGGCAAAATAAAGAAAAGACAAAGGTGTAAATGTAGTTATTTCACATACTGCACAAGCCTTCAAGCTAAGTATGCTAAATGCACTTTAAGCGAAAGAACAAGGGCACAATATCCTCTTAAGGTGTTATAATCTTGGTTTCAACAAGTTTACAATAACGGACAAGAAATAAAATATAGCAATTTACAATCGTTTAAAAACCTGCCATGTTAGATACATATAAGTGTTATGTTAATGTAAATCTTAATACAAGAAATAGCAAACATGTTGAACATTGAAAACATGAGAGCATTGAATTTTTGAAATTTAATGATTTGGGGACTTTTTGTCAAAGTTAATATGAAATTTGTTAACCCATTCAAATAATGATTGCAAAAAAAATAAAAGGCTAGGCTAGAAATTGCAGTGATGTCAAATCTTGGCTATTTTTCTTTGTAAAGTATATTTGATTTCTTTACTAAATCTACTATTGGAATAGCATTGTAATCTTACCTTATCAAAAGTACATTTGCAGTATTATCAGTCACCAAATTTACAAACATTTCTGATTTGCTACAAACCCCACGGTCCACGACAGAGGTGGGGGCCATGGCACCCTCAAAAATTTGTAAAACAATGATTTTCAAAGCATTGGTATTCACACATTATACAAGAAAGCCCTTTGGTGCCCTGTCACGGTGGCACTCAGGCAATGCAACATCCAAGGTGTGTCATTATATGTATGTTCTGGTAATCTTAACATATATGGCTTGATGCTGCCAAAAGTGCCTAGCACAAAAACAAAATACAATGTTTGAGATCCTACAATCTTGGACAAAACTTTTGGGGAGTTCAGCATTGCAAAATGCTAAATATTTAGTGTTGTGATTGTTGATTATTTCCTTCCTCAATTTAAACCCCTTCCTCTTTCCATTGTTGGATTTTTGGTGTTTTAACCTAATTTGAAGAAAAGACAAACATTATCAATGGTCAATATTGAATAGGGTGGGGGAGAGGGGAAGGTTAAGATATTATTGTGAGATAAGGGACACTGGGGACATTAAGGAAATTATGCAAATGTCCTAAGAAAAAGAAAAAAAAACTAATTACTATGATAGAATATGGAAAGAACAACTGTGACGGTGCCTCTATTTATGATGTATGTATGTTAAATAATACATAATAAAAGTATGTTCATAAAAAAAGGAGTGCAAAATTTTACGATGTGTTCCAATAAGGTTCCAATAAGGTTTGTCCAAGATTGTAGATACCCATCTAGCATGATGTAAACAAATATTAATAAGGTATTAAATTTTATTATATATCATAGAAAATACACTACTAGATCATTAACAGATCTGAAGTCCCCACAGAACTTTTGTTTGTTTATGTAGCAGAATAAAAGCTCAGCCAGGATACATGAATATAATTTTAAAAGAAAAACTCTTAAACTATAAACAAAACCAAATTTCATGTGGAGACGTGCAATAAAATAATCATAAGAATTAACCTTGTTATGTGAGGGTGTTTTCAAATAAAACATATCATTACTTAACAGGGTGAGCATTAAAAAAAAAAAAAAAATATTTGAAAGAGCTTATGCATATTCTACATAAAAGGGATGAAATAAAACACAACTTTATGAAAATAAGAGATGACAGATTTACACAGAAATTAATATAATATAATTCCTCCAGTCAAACAGATGCAGTTTTCATGCATAATGTTTGAATTTTTAAGTTTAATATCTGATTTAATTTTGTTCAGTAAAAAATCTTGGGAACTTTAAAAATATAGCGATGAAAAAAGCGTCAAAGCATTTTCTAAACTTCTTATTATCATAAACGGCACATAAACAAAACCACATTAAAATATACTAATATATGCATGAGGAGGTCATAATGTCAAGTAATGGCAGCTGTGCAGGAAGTGGGCACAGTAATTTGTACTCCATTTCATGTACAACATGGGGCATCTTATTTGAATCGTTTGAAGAGAAAGCAGAACTAAAGGTTATGTGGTTCCGATGCTTCTTTTTCATAAGCTGATTGATTTGCAAAATTTGTACTTACTGTCATGTCATTGCATATCATGAAATATTTGTTCCAGGATATTTATTAATAAACCACTTCCACCACCATGCAGATCAATAAAAATGTTGACAACATTAGCAATTTGCACAATGATTAACAACATTATCATAGAAAGTATGATGCAAAAATGATTGCTCATTTATCCTATTGCAAGAATTTGTCAGTAAGCCCCACCTCCCAATTTATATTAATTATTACAACATTAGAACATATGTACAGACCATGACCCATCTGTGTACCTGATATAGCATACATCTGATGTATCATTCATGGCGTACGGTATGGTGTTTACATCATTTAGCACTTTCACATTAAGCCATGCCCACCATCAAGGGAGAAGATCCATTTTTTCAAGTGGGTGATGAATTTTGTGGGAGGACTAGTTTGCTGTGTTCGCTGATAGGAGGGCCACTTAAGAGCCCCCCTGGTGGGATCCCTCTGAAAACTGTAGAAAACAGTAGAAGGCTTGTACTCTTGGGGTGAATTATGAGTCCAAAATAATTAAAAGTCATTCTTAATAACAAACAGGTTCATTCAATTTTAGCTTTCGAATGCGAGATAAAAAAGAATCCCACCCCCTCCCTCCCACACACACACCTCCCCTTGGCGGGCCTGGGTAAAATAATACTGGGCATTGCGGTGATGAGTAAATGCATTACTTGTCATAGAAATTAACGCTGAATCTTGTATATTTGCATGAAACACAAGAGCCCTTTAGTTATTAAGTATCGTTAGTTTAAGTTCACATCAAGAGACTTCAGAATGGGAATTTACAAAATTGTATCACGTGTCGTTATTCAGGATAACTATTATATTGTGGTAATTGAGATGAAAGTATATATTTTTCTGATTTATGGTTAGTTTTGTGATAAATGTTAATCATTCCCAATTTCTCAATCAAAAAGCAGAAGTTTATTTTAGTAATCAAAAAGTGGGGGTAAGTGTTTGTTTGTATGATGAGAGCTTCACGGCACCATGACAAGGAGGGTCAAAATGAGGGCTTAACGGCACCATGACAACGAGGGTCAAAATGAGGGCTTAACGGCACCATGACAAGGAGGGTCAAAATGAGGGCTTAACGGCACCATGACAACGAGGGTCAAAATGAGGGCTTAACGGCACCATGATAACGAGGGTCAAAATGAGGGCTTAACGGCACCATGACAACGAGGGTCAAAATGAGGGCTTAACGGCACCGTGACAACGAGGGTCAAAATGAGGGCTTAACGGCACCATGACAACGAGGGTCAAAATTGTACATACCATCCCCCTTTTCAAAAAATGGGTGGGGGATATATACCCCCATCCCCCAATCTACGCCCTTGCCCACCATGCATATTAATGACATCTGCTGATAACATAAGCATGTACACAATAAACCAACAAATTTGTTATACCCAATATTGCGCAAAAATGACATAGAGTTGCACATTTATCACCTATTCAAAATGCCCCTCCCACTTATTAATGTGCATGATATCACCACCAAAATACAGGGAACATCTACAGACCATGAACTATCTGTGTACCAAATATGACATGAATTCAGTTTACTGTTCTTGAGATACAGTGTTTACAAGCTCTTTTCAGCAAAATCATATTAAGCTCCACCCACTATGCATATTAATGAAATTCAACATTTTTATATTATGAACATGGACACATCAGCTAGCATCATAATTACACCACATATGAAACAAAACAGAAATGTGGTTGTTAAAATATGAACATTTCAAGATTTTTACATTAAGCCATGCCTACTCATTAATATGCATGATATCACTACATAAAACAATAATAGAGCACATCTACGTACCATGGGCTATCTGTGTACCACATATGACATTAGTCCAGTGTACTGTTCTTGAAATATCGCATTTACGAGCTGACCGTCACAAACACACATATATACAAACACACACAACCCACACATGCATAAATACACACACACATACGTACACTATCACACATACATACATACACACCATCATGACTGCATAGGTTCCTGATGCTATCGCATTGGAACTAAAAAAGGGCCACATATTTTTTGAAGCCAACTTGCCTCTATTTAGAGGTCCACATTTCTTCCATGTTCCCCTCCTCCACCCCCATTGTCTTCTAGTCTAGAGAATTTTGTAGACTACATCCATTTTGTAAGTTTAATAAAGCTAAATGTAAAACAAAACAATTTTAATTCTCAAACTTTCTGGCACATTCCTCCAAACAATTCCCAGACTTGCCATTTCATACTTACTGTACAAATGAATGCAATGTAAATAGTAACTAATTACATCTATGTGAAGACATTGGAAAGCTGCATAGAAATTAAATAACATTAAGATTGCAAGTGACTAAAACGAACAAAAACTAAACAAACACTCTTGGTTAATGGGACTTGAGCAATTTATTGTGCCCATTTGTTACCCCATTCTCCTTATGGGTCATCTTCTGGGGGGTCCTGTATGCTTTGATGTAAAAGTGCAGGAACAGAAAGAAAAAGAGGATCCCGTAAAGACCAATGATCCATGCAAAGACCTTCGGGTACGAACATTCTATAAAGAAAAGTTGACTGGAATGGACCATTACCAAGAAGAACTGGATCTGTAGAGGAATGAATAAGAAACATTTGCTGTACCATTGATATATGCTATAACAAATGATCTAATGAATTTGTGTCATTTTGTTGTTGTGTGGTGGGAGTTGATTTGTCAAGTGGCCCCTCATTAAGGATCTATTTACGACCTTCTCATACGGGGGCATGGTTACGACCTTCTCATACGGGGACACAGAACAGCTGCCCTTAAAGAGCTATCAAATTTGTAAACAGCTAAATTACATGATCATAAACTACATTTGCAAGGATGAATCCAGACTTTCCAAAACCAGAAAACAAAAGGTTTTGAGGTTCCTATGCGCAATATGGATTTTAAGTTTGATCTATTGTTTAATAACTGTTACTGCACACTGGGCTCAAAACAACAATGACAAGCAAATAACTCACAGTACTCACAAGAATTGAATTTCACAATAAATTTAATTCAACCATTTCTATCCCATTAACATGTATGCACTTGCTAACAACATAACCATTTCAAATATGAAACGAAACAGACATGCGATTGTTAAAATATGAGATTTTCAAGATTTGAATTTATGCCTTGTCTACTCATTAATATGCATGACCTTGCCGCCAAAAAACAATAGGGCACATCTGCAGATCATGGGCAATGTGTACCACATATGACCTAAATCCCACATATTGTTCTTGAAATACTGTGTTTACAAGCTCTCTTCAACAAAATCATGTTAAGCCCCACCCACTATGCATATTAATGAAACTCAACATTGTTATACCATGAACATGTGTACACTAGCTAACAACATAATTATACCACATTTGAAACAAATCAAGTCACCAGGTTGTAAAAATATGAGCATTTCAAGATTTTAACATTAAGCTCCGCCTACTCAACAACATGCATGCCATCAAAACAATAGGGCACATCTGCAGATCATGGGCTATCTGTGTATCATATATGGACTATTACATGTATCATACTTAAGATACTGTGTTTACAAGCTCTTTTCAACAAAATCATGTTAGGCCCCGCCCACTATGCATATCAATGAAATTCAACATTTTTATATCAAGAACATGTACACACTAGCTAACATCATAACTGTTCCAAATATGAAACATAACAGATATGCGGTAGTTAAGATATGAGCATTTCAAGATTTTTACATTAGGCCCCGCCTACTCATTTATATGAATGACATCACCACCAAAAACAATAGGGCACATCAACATGAGTCTTAATATTTTGAGAACATCACTTTAAGTTATGGCTTATCAAAATTTGGGGATTTATTTTATGTATCAAAATTGTTTTATTTTCCCCCTTAATTTCAGTATTTTAAAATGATGAGAATATATTTCTGCATTAATGCTGATTGAGGTTAAGACCCCAAATCTCACCATTTTCTTTCAAAATATTGTGGAGTGGGTCTACATAAGATAGTACAGAGGTCTGGCCATTCATGCATCACACATTTGCATTTAATTTTGTTTCTTGGTATTTTAACTAATGTTTTGCTTTTAAACTACTTAAGCTTATATTGCCTGTAGAAGAATAGAAATGACCATATAAAGTGGAAAGGAAGAGGTGGGGGAAGGGGAGGGGGGGGGGGGTTCATAAAAAAAAAATCCTGGTTTCAATTGAAAAAACTCACTGGTAAAATGTTTCCACTAAACATCGCTACCTGTAGAGAAATCGTCTGTAAACAGAGTAGCCTTCTGAAATTTATAGTTTGCTTATTAATACTATTCCTTTGTTTTCATCTCACAATTTAACCTTCCAACCAGGAAGATAGTATACAGCCGGGAATGTAAAATTATCTCATGAGTGAAACCCTCCCCCCACCTCTATTCAGGCACACTTCCTATGCATCTGGTTTTCTCTACCTATCCATATGCCTTCGAATTAGCAGATAATAGATCAAAGCGAATACCTTAAAGTAAGCCTTACCAGCTGCATGGTTGTCATATACTTCTTCCACCATAGATACTTCTGCATGCTGGGGCCACAGGCAGCAAGACCATAGTAGAAGTACATCATAACGTGAATGAACGAATTTAACATGGAATGGAATGTACCAAAGCCTCCTGCAGAAGACATGTAGAGTGTGTGTTAAAGAAAATAATGGCCAAAAAGTGAGGACATATTTTTCTTGAGTCTCAAGAATATTCAAACCACTTTTTGTTCACCTGATGGTACTGAAAAACTTTGATACTGATGTTTTAATCAACCATAATTGTATCTTATTAATATCTAAGTAATTTTTCAACAACACGAGTATCAAAAAATAGACCTGTGTTATTTCTAAACTTCCTTGACATGGCAAAAAAGATGCCCTTGGTTTTCAGACAATAGCTCCTTTTATTCACAAAAATTCATTTACCGTATTTGATGTGATGTAATAACTGCATGGGGCACTTCAGAATTGCACCACTTTTTAGGCCCAAAGTTTCTTCCTAATAAACGCCCATGACCCTGAGCCACATACAGTGTGCTATTTAAACTGCATTGTCCATATATGTGTACTGGTTCTATACTAGCCCACAATAACCACCACAAAAACATAGCGAATGTCGGACACAAAATAAGTAAAGAATGTAACAAAACTTGAGCATTTTAAGTCTTCAAATTTTTCAAATAAATTATGTTTCCTCAGTCAAAAAATGGTGGGTGGGCGCTTATTAGAGCAGGGGCGCTTATTAGAGCGGGGGCACTTTTTAGAGCAGGGCGCCTATTAGAGCAGGGGTACTTATTAGAGCAGGGGTGCTTATTAGAGCAGGGAGCTTATTAGAGTGGGGTGCTTATTAGAGCAGGGGCGCTTATTAGAGCAGGGGCGCTTAATACATTGAATATGGTAGATATTAAAGCTTCAAATAAAAAATAAAATAAAAACTGGAAGGTTTAGATAGTGGTTAGACACACATTTATTTCAAGGGGACATAAAATCTGATAAAATCATTATTTCATATGATAGAGGTTTAAAATCTAGTCAAATTCTTATTTCTATCTCAAATAATTCATGTTTGAAGGCAACATGGAGACTGCCATTTTGTTCAATTCTGTATCAAAATCTTGTGCATGATGACATAATTTCCCCAACAAGGACATAATGATTATATTTTATTTTGTTATGAATTTGATTAGATATTATTGCAAAATCATGTGACAAAGTTTTAAGAGCATGTTTTGATCATTTGATGTGTAAACAAAAATGCCCATGACACTTACAAAAGGAAAACAATTTTTCAACTTGAGATAGATTATAAAGAAATGCAAAGCATTCCAACATCCTGTTGGGCTGATGACATCATTTCCTGCATGTTTTAAAATCAAAATGGCAGCTTTGGGAGGTATGAGACTTGGTCAGAAAATATGTTATTTTTATTTCTAACAAATGAACTAAGGATTATGTCAGACTTAATGTCTCAATTAATGTTATTACGAGCAAAACAAAAAACAAATGTAAAAGAGATCAATCACAACGAAATACAAAGCCTTCCAGCATCCTACTGGGCTGATGACATCATTTCCTGCATGTTTTAAGATAAAAATGGCGGCTTTGGGAGGTATGAGACTTCGTCAGAAAATACGTTATTTTCATTTCTAATAAATGAACTAAGGATTTTAATGTCTCATTTAATGTTATTGAGGGCAAAACAAAAAACATAAGTGTAAGGAAACTACAGTACTTCACACCGTGTTCCGTTCAGGAGATATTAAAAGTCATTTTAAATTTGTATGAAAATGATTCGTGTACAGAAGTCTCCTGTAGGAGTGTGACATCACATCCTCATTTTCTTAAAACTTTCAATGTATTTATATAGAAAATTAATTACACTTCTAATATAATTCAAAAAAAAAAAAAAAAAATCCAATATTTTTTCAGGTGGTACATCATTAATTACTTTGTTTCAGTATTTTCCTTGGATGGTTTAGTTCGTTGATCCTTAACGGCACCGCAACAGTCAGAATCAAATGTGCCAAAGGGTGTTAAAAACTAAGGTGCTTGAGTTGGGACAGAGAGGAAAGAGAGGAGGGATAGAGGAAAGGGAGGAGAGAAGGTGAATAAGGGAAAGAAGCTAAGTTAATAAAAGGAAGATGAGGAAGGTAAGGCAGAGAAGGAAAGGGAAGGGAGATTTAGATCAGGTGAAATAGATTGCTGTTGCGGAGAAAGGTGATGAAGTTGGAGGTAGGATTGTTCTTGAAAAGATAGGAAATGGAGATAGAGGGAGAGGTGGGATCTGGAGTTCAGGTATATGGGACAGGTTAAGAGGATATGCTTGATGAAGAGATCAGTGTTGCATGGAAGGCAGAGAAGAGCAGGGGAGCCGGAAAGTAGGTTTCCTTGGAAACCACATAACCTCAGGAAAAAGGCAATAAACACATGAATTTTGAGGAATGAGAGAATGTGTTGTGCTTGAAAACTTGAGATAGATTATAAAGATATGCAAAGCATTCCAACATCCTGTTGGGCTGATGACATCATTTCCTGCATGTTTTAAAATCAAAATGGCAGCTTTGGGAGGTATGAGACTTGGTCAGAAAATTTGTTATTTTTATTTCTAACAAATGAAGTAAGGATTATGTCAAATTTAAGGGAGGTCTTACACATAGATATAACTTTAAGATCCTTAAGAGAATGAGATTCCTTATAGGATTAGTTCAGTGGTCAAGCAGGTTTATCTTACATGAAAGATGACTTTAACAGAGACAAGTTCAAGTTTAAAGTTCAGTCTTATCTGTGTAAAACGATTAGTGTAATAAGGCTACTATGGAAGATTGGTGCCCTAATACTCACTTTCTTAACAAGTGTTATTGCATTTTTTAATTTTTTTATTTAACTTTCTTACTATTTAAATTATTTTCCCTCAAACTTCAGGTGGTAAGTTATAATAACCCTTACTAGATTCTGTTTACTACTTTCCTGACATATTCAATGATTATTACGCCACAAAATTGCAGGAAATATATATAATACAATACATGAAGGATAGGGGGAGTTTGAGGATGTAAAGTCACAGCTGGTCTGATTTCAGCCATTTCTACAAAATGGACACAGCCTTTAAATTTAAGTATCTCCTTAATGGAATAAGATTTTTGAATGCTTTCTTCATTGTTTGTTTCTTTATAAGTCCTCTTTCATATAAGAACTTACTTGACCCCTGAACTAATCCTTCAATGTTCTCTTCACCATTTTTTTAACTCCTCTTTCATATACATGCTTTACCACTAAACAACTCCTGTTAATATCAACATTACAATTTTTTGAGAAAAACTTAAAGGATTAGGTTTAGCGATCAGACAAATGTATATTATATAACACAAGACAAAAAATAAAAATGTAAACTTTGAAGAAACAACTTTAAGATGTAATTCAGCTAAGGTTATAAACAGTTTTAAAAGATATTCAAAATTTGAAAATGACTGAAGTACCTGAAGGAGAGGTATTTTACAACCCCTTTTTTTTTTTCTGTTTTCAAAGCTCTTCATACCTTGACACATCAATGTACAAGTATCAGTTTGTATTTATTCATCCTAAGTTGTACTTCTTTGTCAACCCAGAATTTGACCAATTGACATTAGTTTTGGTAGGCATTAGCTCTGGTTGGCATCAGCTCCAGATGCTTGGCGTTAGCTCCAGATGGTTGGCATTAGTTCAAGATGGTTGGCAATAGCTCTGGCATTAGCTCCAGTTGGTATTAGCTCAGGTTGCATTAGCTCAGGTTTGCATTAGCTCTGGTTGGCATTAGCTCTGATTGGTATTAGCTCTGGTTGGCATTAGTTCTGGTTGGCATTAGTCTGGTTTGCATTAGCTCTGGTTGGCATTAGCTCTGGTTGACAATAAGTCTGGTTGGCAAAAGCTCTTTGCAAAGTTGGCATAAGCTGACCAGATGGTTGGCATTGCTCTGGTTGGCATTAGCTCTGGTGTGCATCAGCTCAGGTTTGCATTAGCTCAGGTTTGCATTAGCTCAGGTTTGCATTAGTTCTGGTAGGCATTAGCTCTGGTTGGTATTAGCTCCAGATGGTTGGTATTAGCTCTGGTTGGCATTAGCTCTGGTTGGTATTAGCTCAGGTTTGCATTAATTCTGGTAGGCATTAGCTCTGGTTGGCATTAGCTCCAGATGGTTGGTATTAACTCTGGTTGGCATTAGCTCTGGTTTGCATTAGCTCTGGTTGGCATTAGCTCTGGTTGGTATTAGCTCTGGTTGGCATTAGCTCTGGTTGGTATTACCTCAGGTTTGCATTAGTTCTGGTAGGCATTAGCTCCAGATGGCATTAACTCAGATGGTTGGTATTAGCTCTGGTTGGCATTAGCTCTGGTTGGTATTAGCTCAGGTTGGTATTAGCTCAGGTTTGCATTAGCTCTGGTTGGCATTAGCTCTGATTGGTATTAGCTCTGGTTGGCATTAGTTCTGGTTGACATTAGTTCTGGTTGGCATTAGCTCTGGTTGGCATTAGCTCTGGTTGACATTAGCTCTGGTTGACATTAGCTCTGGTTGACATTAGCTCTGGTTGACAATAAGTCTGGTTGACAAAAGCTCTGGTTTGGAAAAAGCTCTGCTTGGCATTAGCTCTGGTTGACAATAGTTCTGGTGGGCATAAGCTCTGGTTGGATTAGCTCAGGTTTGCATTAGCTCTGGTTGACAATATTTCTGGTTGGTATTAGCTCTGGTTGGCATTAGCTCTGGTTAGCATTAGCTCTGGTTAGCATTAGCTCTAGTAGGTATCAGCTCTGGTTGGCATTAGCTCTGGTAGGTATAAGCTCTAGTTGACATTAGCTCTGGTTGGCATTAGCTCTGGTTGGCATTAGCTCTGGTTTGCATTAGCTCTAGTTTGCATTAGCTCTGGTTTGCATTAGCTTTGGTTGGCATTAACTCTGGTAGGTATTAGCTCTGGTTAACACTAGCTCTGGTTGGTATTAGCTCTGGTTAGCATTAGCTCTGTTTAGCATTAGTTTTGGTAGGCATTAGCTCTAGTAGGCATGCTCTGGTTAGCATTAGTTCTGGTAGGCATTAGCTCTAGTAGGCATTAGCTCTGGTAGGTATTAGCTCTGGTAGGTATTAGCTCTGGTAGGCATTAGCTCTGGTAGGTATTAGCTCTGGTTGGCATTAGCTCTGGTAGGCATTAGCTCTGGTAGGCATTAGCTCTTGTTGGCATTAGCTCTGGTTGGCATTAGCGTTGGTTGGCAGTGATTGATTGATTAATGTGATAATTTACAGGACAAATAGTCTCGTAAAATATGAAAAAATGAAGTCTTACCTGGTACAAATTTAACTCCTATCCACCATGTAAACGGCATAATAGCATGGTGGAATACATGAAGAAATGACACTTGACGATTCTTTTCCTCAATATGAAGAAAAACTGTAAGAAATAGAATAAAAGAAGCACACTTAAGCCAATTCAATCAAAATTAGGTTTCTTACAAAATTGCCAATTTTCCTTGTATATTAGCTATAAAGTATGAAAATGGCAAAATGTTTCATCAATATTGGTTAACTAGAATGGTAAATACCATCATGGTTCGAATGACCATGCAAGTTGATACCCATATCATATGACCCGTCCAATTATAAAAATGGCATCCCACACTAAGCATTCCATCATCAATGGCATCCTATGGCCTCCCCTTATGTAGCATCCTATGTCCCACATAGCATCCTATGTCCCACATGGCATCCCACCCCATGTCCCACATGACATCCCATTCCTACCCTTGTCCCACATGGCATTCCATCATATCATCCACATGGCATTCCACCATATGTCCCACATGGTCTCCCACCCTATGTCCCACATGACATCTCATCCTATGTCCCAAACAGCATCCCATCCTATGTCCCACATTATATCCAACCATATATCACACATGACATCCTCTTTGTGTCCCACATGGCATCCCTCCCTATGTCCATCATGGCATCCCACTTTATGTCCCGCATCAGTGGCTTCCCACCTGATGTTCCACATGACATCCCACCTTATGTCCAACGTTGGATCCCACCATATGTTCATGGTCTCCTACCCCATGTCCCACATGGCCTCCTACCCTATGTCCCACATGGCCTCCTACCCTACATCACACATGGCATCTCAACCTATGTCACACTGTATCATTAGTGGCATCCCACCCCATGTCCCACATGACATTCTATCCCATTTCCCACATGACATCCCACCCCATTGACCTCATGGCATCCCACCCTATGTCCCACATGGCATTCCACCATATATCCTACACAGCATCTCACCCTGTCCCACATGACATCCCACCTTATGTCCCACATGACATCCCACCCTATGTCCCACATGGCATCCCACCCTATGTCCCACATGGCATCCCATCATATGTCCCACATTATACCCAACCATATGTCCCACATTGCGTCCCACCCAATGTCCCACATGACATCCCATAGACTCCATAAGCAGTCTTGTCCTAGCTATCACAGTCCCTGATTGAGAAACTAAGTAGATCAGTTCATATATAATAAGATATGCAAATGAACTGTTGAAAAAGAAAATACAAACAGAGTCAAATAATCATGCCTGATATAGCCCTTGGTGCATACCACATGGTATATATTCTACCCTATGTCCTGCATGGCTCCCATCCATGTCCAACATAGTGTCACTCCCTATGTCCATATGCAGTTACATCCTGTCACACTCCCTGAATGAGTATACTAAGTATAAAAGTCTTGTCAGTTTATATACTGTTTCAAATTTATGCAAATGAACACAATACTAAAAGCAGAGTTTAATAATCATGTCTGATACAGCCGCTGGTACACAAATATTTTAAAGAATTTTTGGGTTTTAAACCTCCAGTGTAATGAGAGATGCTTGAGGATCTCTGAAGAATATTGGAAAATTATATCATCTTACATTTATCTTCTAAGGAAATATCAAATGTTTTGTAGACTTTTTAAGTCTTCAACCTGTCTTATTCGGATTTACAAAGCCCGTAGCAGGCCCCTAGGTATAATTTTTTTTCTCTCACCATCTTTGCATCACTCAGTCTGTGTGTGTGGAAATTTGTTTTGTCAGTATATTGCATTGACTGCATGAGCACGTGCCACTAGCTTGCTGTACTGTACCAGTACCGCATAGGATTTTGCCTCACTTAGTTGTGCAGATTTTGTTGTAAGGCAAATTAGTGTGGTGATTGGTTGAAAAATTTGTCAATCAACTAACTCAGAGAGGTCAATTAAATGTGACATCACTTGTGAAATCTTTGAAATTAGATATCTTAGAGAGTAGTATATCAATGTAGCTTCCTCATCATTATACAGTAGTTCTATTATTGGCTTCTATCATATTGATGCACATGGTGACCATAAAAGTATTCCTTCCTGTTTTTCTTCTAATTTATGGCTGTGGTGATGACTTGAAAGAGGTTTCCTTGTACTGTGTCCACAGCCAAAGGATCAATTGTATCCTATCATTGTCTTTCATGTGTTTTAAATGTTGTAGTTAATAACTCCATGATATCATCCTCATCTAAGATTTCTCCATCCAACATGATCTGCAGCAACATGATCTGCAGCAACATGTTTGTTTGATGATGGCTTAACGGCACCACAACAACTAAGGTCAAATTGTGCCTGAGAGGTCAGAACATTCTAGAGGTTGGAAGTAAAGGAAACGGGGAGAATGAGAGAAATTTAAAGACAAAAGGTCAGAAAGCTGTGATCGTGAGGGGAGGTGCATGGTTGAAACAAAAACAAAGTAGAGAGGGGGTGGAAGAGGAGAATTAAATATGGTCGTAGAGGTAGGCATGATGAAGGAAGGAGATAATGTTATCTAGAGGATTTTTCTGGAAGAACTCAGCAATTGAGTTGTAGGGAGCGAGGGAGGCTCTGGGAAGGTTGTACAGGGGGCAAGCAAGGAGAACATGATGGATTGTGAGGGTGCAATGGCAATTGTTGCAGAGGGGTTGGGGGGAGCCAATAAGGAGGTGGGAGTGGGTGAGATGAGTGTGACCAATTCTAAGACGAGTAATATGAACGTTGTCAATACGAGAAAGGTTGTTGATGGTGGCTTTGATCGGAATTGTGGGCTGGATGACAAGGACTTTGTTATCAATTTGGGACTTCCATGAGGTTTGCTAGCGGTCCCGAACAAGGAGATCGATAAGCGGTTTGATGTCAGAGAGGGTTTTGGGAAAAGGGGCAAGGAGGAGGGTGAGGGCAAGCTTAGCGGCTGTATCAGCCCTGTTATTACCCGGGATGCCAACATGGCTGATCTGCAGCAGGCTGATCTGCAGCAGGCTGATCTGCAGCAGGCTGATCTGCAGCAGGCTGATCTGCAGCAAACTGATCTGCAGCAGGCTGATCTGCAGCAGGCTGATCTGCAGCAACATGATCTGCAGCAACATGATCTGCAGCAACATGATCTGCAGCAACATGATCTGCAGCATCATGATCTGCAGCAACATGATCTGCAGCAACATGATCTGCAGCAACATGATCTGCAGCAACATGATCTGCAGCAGCATGATCTGCAGCAACATGATCTGCAGCAACATGATCTGCAGCAACATGATCTGCAGCAACATGATCTGCAGCAACATGATATGCAGCAACATGATATGCAGCAACATGATCTGCAGCAACATGATCTGCAGCAAGGTCTGATAGCTGAAACATCCTCATATCAAAAGGTTGGGGGTTTTCTGTCGTAAATTGGAACAAGGGGTGTATACACCTTGACAGGTTCAACAAAAGCATTTCTTATACTTCATAGAAAAATACATGCTGCAATAATAGCTGTTCTTAAAGTGTCTCTGTGCCTTTTTAATGCAGTGAAAATAGAGGACTTACCGTGTCAAACATTTCAATAAATTTTGAGAAGTAAAACCACCAACATACACGTGCCATCTGTTGGAAAAACAAGAAAATGAAAGGTAGATTCATACTTGGGCCATGAAGACCAGTACTTATCTCAAGTTTTCTTGGCATAAGCAGATAAGAGCATAAGACTACTCTGGATAGGATACCAGGTCCATTAAAGGTTTAATTCCCAAGCAGTGCTGGTACTCTGAAGTTAAGTGTCTTAATTGCAAGGACACGATGCAGCACTCGCAACCCGAGCATGACTCCTTTAACCCCAAAGGTCAGATCCACATGATTTATGACAATTTGGAACTTCAATTTTCTAAAAATAATTTCAGGACCATACCAAACTGATACGGAAGCAATTTGTATATCATTTGAAAGAACTCCTTTAATTCTTTCAAATTCTAATCATTTTTAATGGGGGTCATATTGATATTTTTAGAGTAAAATAGAGCCAGACATGAGTAAAATAGAGCCAGACATGAGTAATTTTCATCAAAAGTTTACAAAATTATTGAATATTCAGGATGTACTTAAAAAAGGTTTTACTTTATTTTTTGATCAAAGTTATTCATGTAAATTTTAAATACTGTAAATCTAATCAAATTTCGCCAAAGCCTATCTCTCATTTTAAACTGGGACATTTTAAACTGTTTTTGACCATTTTTGTCCATTTTGAATCAACCTTAAAAAAATATCTAACCCCTGAATGAAAAATCAGAATCAAATGTTTTTTTTAAATAAGCTACTATGTTGATGCACAGCCCTCAAAAAAGATAATGTCACCATAACTTTCCTGATGCAATGATTTTGATTGACAGAAGGAATTTACAGAAAGACACATTTTTTTACTAAATAAATGGAGAAAGAAATGTAACTGAAGATCTACATGTAAGACATATGATACAATAGCCTGAAAGAGGTGAATTCGGCAGGTGGCAGTCTCAAGTACTAAAAGGTAAAATAGTACGTTTTTTATTCTTTCCAGGCTAGTGACTAGTATGTGTAAATTCCCTATACCTGTTTCGCGAAAACATGACCACACATAGTATTTCATACATTTCTACAGTAAATAATAAATAGGGTATATTTGACTAATTTTACAAATAAATCAACCATCTTAGGTGAGAAATATATATACTTTTTTTAATGAAAAGTATATCTGGGTCATAAAACTCCTTTTTACAACAAAATGACTAAAAGTTGGGATGATATTTGCATTCTACCAACGATGAAATCATTCTCATATCTTATTTCACTCCTTATTTTGGGGTAATTTGCATATTAATTAGTATGCAAATTATAATAAATAACCTTATGAATATCATACAATTGATTTTTAACATTTTCAATAGTTTACAAGAAAACATTTTCAGGATATAGCTTTCCCACAATCTTGTAGAAACTTATGTGACATGATCTAATTTGCATATTCCAATTGTTCCTACCTCCAAAAAAATCAGTGGTATCATTGAAAAGAAGTTTTTATCAACATTTCATAAATTCTATCAAAAATGCCACAACTGCTTGCAACAAGAGAGTACATAAATACAAAGTTAGGCAGTTTTGTCAGTGGGCATGCATATTAAATGAGCTACTTTTCAACATTTGCATATTCTAGTGTAAAATTATGTGGGCCATTACAAAGATCAAAGTATTTCCTTTCAGTTAACACACTATACTTGTAATGATAGTAAAGGAAAGGAAACTGTAGAAAATAAGCATCATCTAAAAGTTTTCCTAAAATGCAGTTTCTAAATGGAAGGCTCAGGCATTTAAAAAGTTTACTAAGTTTACTAGTCACTGCACCTCCTCCCTCTGTAACAGCATTTATACAACTTAATCAACATATATTTACAAAAAGAAAATTTATTACATAACAAAAGTGTTATGATAATTGGCAAAATATCGTCTGTCAAACGTTATACATAAATTGAAAGAAATTTAAGATTATTTTCAGAAAACAATTCAAAATGAAAATATTTTGGATTGATTTGATTACGAAGAAGTAAACCATTATCTTTACTCCGCTATAACACAACCAAATTTTTATAAAATTTGCCCCTAAGACAATCTAAAATGAATAAAAAACAAAAAATATTCTCAGATTATCAGACCTAGCCAATGATACATCAAATTACAAACCAATTCCATCAGTTTTTGATGTCATCACAACTAACCAATGACATTTGACCTCTAACAATTTTTGAATCATCATAGCATTTTGAGTTACTTTGGGGAATCATCAGATATTTGATAATATTATAACAAAACAAACTTACACGTAGAGCTTGTGGGCTATTGGAATAATCCACTAGCTGACAACCTAAAGTGTACCCAGCCAGCCATCCAGACATATTAAACTGAAAAGAGAAGAAGCATGATTAGTTTAATTGTCCACAATGTATTAGTGCTATTGAAAATTCTGTTAGAAATTCTTATCAGTTTTGGAAACAGACCATCAAGAAAGGACTTGACTTTAACAAAGCATGGTACAGTAGGCTTCACTTATTTGAGCTGGTCAGGAAAGTTAAGGGGCCATTTCTTACTGATGATATAATTTAAATTGTTCTCAGACTTATTGAAACTAGATAGACAAGGTTCCCATGAATTTAAACCAACTGCCATTAAATAACTATAGAAACGAGGTGACAAGTACATGTACTTCCCATATAAACACACACAGTTTTTGTCGTGGTGTATTAATCTATATCCTAGTGTATTAATTTACATCCTAGTGTTTTAATTTACATCCTAGTGTATAAATTTACATCCTAGTGTTTTAATTTACCACCTTTCCTCAGAAATGTTCATCAAATAATTTGAAACATAATAACAGCCTAACATGACATTTCTGGAAAACTAATTTAAAGGATGAGTTCAGGTGTCAAGCAAATCTATCTTATATGAAAGAGGACTTCGCAAGAAACAAAACAGTGAGAAAGCATTCAAAAATCTTATTTCGTTAAGGAGATATCTAAATTTAAAGTTTGGTATCATTTGTGTAAACGACTGAAATCAGACTAGTTGTGATGTCATAGCCTTGGATTCCTCAAGTCTTTATGTATTCTGTTATACTTTGTCCTGCAATTTTGTGGCCTAAAAGCATGGGATATGTCACAAAATGTAGTAAAACTGAATCTAGGAAGGGTTTTTATAATATACCACCTGAAGAAAAACAATTTAAAGTAAAAACTTTAAATAATCTTTCTCTAAAATACATTAAAAATTAATGTCTGAGTTAGATTATTGGCAGCTTTTCAACCAATCACCACATAAATTTGCCTAGCAACAAAATCTGCACAACTAAGTGGGGGCAAACATCCTACGCGGCACTGGTACAGTACAGCTAGCTAGCGGTGTGCGCTAAAGTAGTCATTTTGCAATTTACTGTACAAAACAATTTTCTGCACAAACAGACTGAGTGATGCCTAAATGGTGAACAAAATTTGCCCTGCGAGCTTTGTAAATCTGATTGCTGTTGCCCAGAACAGTTAGCAAACAGAATTTTGTTATCCCATTTGCTAAAAGCTCTAAAGATCCGGAGAAGTGCCATAAATAAATCAAAGCTTGTGGCAGGCCTAACAAACATTTAAATGTCAATGCATTGGTAATGCACTATTGCAGATTTGAGATTTGTTTGCCCCACATAGCTACCGCATTGCTATGGTGAGTGGCTTATTTTGTAACTCAGAGACGTTAATTGTTAAAAATGTGAGGATGAAGATGCCAACTTTCCACAGAAAACTTACTACACCTGTCATTTTACATAGATACGACAGAGCTTTAAACTTGAATATCTCCTTCACAGAATAAGGTTTTCGAACGCTTTCTTCAACCATTTAGTTTCTTTTGAAGTCCTCTTACATATAAGATGGACATGTTTGACCATTGAACTGATCCTTTGAATAATGACATATGGCTGAAATTTATGTGTCCATATACAGATGGGTCTCACACTAGTACTTCAACACTTCTGGTTAATAAAAACAATGTGGCCATGTTAATGTAAATACTTCAATGGACATTACAACATCTCAAACAAACAAAATAAATACCCCTCCCATTTTCAGCAAAACCTCCTGTAGTTCGATTTCTTCAGACAAAGAAGAAAAAATTGCTGCAAATGGAAGTACTTACCTCCCAAAAACAGAAGAAGGATAATGCTACCATCAAGAAGTTATAAACTATAAGGACAGATTTCAAACTAAAAGGTTCCCTATTGGCCATCAGCTTAGGTCCAATCCAGACGATCATGAGGTAGATGATGACCAAAATGGTGCCGGGTTTTGGACTCTGCATAAACAGCCAGTCCTCCGTTCTAGGATCTGTAAAGATGGCATAAATTAGTTAGGTGGTTCAGTATGGTCATTAAAAATGCAGACATGAACCGGAGATTTTAAAAAAATCCATGAAATCCTATGATTTGGGAAAAACCTAAGATCTAACTTAAACCCTTAGAAGCATTAGTAATAGGTTGTTAAGATAGAGCATGTACCTCATGCCAAGTATTGTGGATGTACTTCATTCCTATTCCAAGTTACTTAAAGTTAATTTTTTTGTTAAAACCATTGATATGCAAATCTCCTAATTAGTACGTTTGTTTCTTTGTTTGCCATGAGAGTTTAACGGCACCACAACAGCAAGGGTCAAACTGTGCCTGAGAGGTTAGATCATTCTATAGGTAGGAAGGAGAGTAAAGAGGGAGAAAGCTAGGATCGAGAGAGGTGTACGGGTGAAAAAATAAAGTATAGAGAGAGGGGGTGGGGAAGAAGGACTAAAGAGAGGGGGTGGAGAAGGAGAACTAAATCTGGTTGTAGAGGGAAGCATGATAAAGGAAGGAGATAATTTCATCCGGAGGTTTTTTTTTGAAGAGCTCGGCTACCGAGTTGTGGGCAGCAAGGGAAGCTCTGGGAAGGTTGTACAGGGGGCAAGCAAGGAGAATGTGATGGACTGTGAGGGTGCAATGGCAATTGTTGCAGAGGGGTGGGGGAGCCAGTAAGGAGGTGGGAGTGAGTGAGGTGGGTGTGACCTATTCTTAGGCGGGTAATGTGGACGTTGTCGACACAGGATAGGTTGGAATTAGTGGGTTTGATCGGAATGGTGGGCTGGATGACGTGGAGTTTGTTATCAATTTGGGAGTCCCATGAGGTTTGCCAGCGGCCACGAATAAGGGAAGTGATAAGCAGTTTGATGTCAGAAAGGGTTTTGGGAAAACAGGTAGGGGGAAGGGTGAGGGCAAGCTTATCAGCTGCATCAGCCGTCATTGCCAGGGATGATAACATGGCTGGGTATTCAGAAGAAAATAATATGTTTCCTACAGAGGAAGGGGGAGAAAGGAGTTTACGGAGGATGAGGTGGGATGTGGGGTTATCCCATTTAACACTAAGTAATGAAGTAAGGACAGCCTTGGAATCGGAGAAGATGGCAAAGTGGCTGAGTGGAGAGTATTCAGTAAAGTTGAGGGTAAGTAGGATGGCCTTGGCCTCAGCCAAGAAGATGGATGAGTAGTCGGGAAGCCTGCTACTGAGGGTGATGCCTTTGATGATGGCAGCAGCTGCTGTCTTGTCGCCTTCCTTGGAGCCATCAGTATAGATAGAGGTGTAGTTTGAGAGTTGGTCTCTGATTTGGTTGTGGAGTTTGATGGAGAGGTTAGGGTGGGTTTGGGTTTTGTGATGAGTGGAGAGGTCCAGGTGGATAGTAGGGAGGGGGGGGGCCCAGGGAGGAAAAGTGGGCCAGGAGAAAGTGCTGAGAGGGTGGGATTGATGTCGAGATGAAGAAGGTCTGAATTGATGTGTAAGCTAAAGTAGTATGCATTAATAACCCCGAAACTTATCGTTAAGATAAAGCATTTCATTTAAAATTAAAAAGTAGGTTTCTTCACCCATTCTACTCATTTTTTTGCCCTGTGTCATACAAGACAGACATACGGTACCTGACTATTAACCCGTTAGCATCATCAGAGATCAAATATTTCACTGTTCCGCTGTTCCAAGAACAGTGCTTTTTATGCAGGGACAGTGATATTTCAAAAATCACTGTTCTTTCCACAAGCATGTGGCACAAATGATCAGTATCATGATATTGTCAAACAAGATTATCAGAAAAATAATTTTTTCCAGTGAAGAAAACACTTTTCTACCTTGTCTGCAATTGTCAGAAAAATTAATCATGAATACACATTTACAAGGTTGCTTGCAAGTGTATGAATGTATGCAACGGGATGCTATATCATGAAAATACTTATAATCGGCATACATATTTGAATATATTAAAGTAGTTGTAAATTAAGTCCATTAAAAAGAAAGAAATTTGTAAAGTTTACACAAAAAAGTTGGAACAGTGAAATCTGATCCACAACAGTTTTATTTGAAAAACTACTCTTTCATGGAACACTGGCAAACAATTTAAATTTTGACCCCTGATCATTGAAACTGTGGTATTGTATATAGGCTAAACTGTAAACAGCTGCATTTTTATCATGTTTCAAGGAGACAAAGTCTGATACAATCATTATTTCATATGATAGAAAATACAAATCTCATCACCAAATACAGCAAGTCAAAATCTTATTTCTATCTCAAGTTATTCATATTTGAAGTTGACACATGGAGGCTGCCATATTGTTTAATTCTGTATTGAAATATTGTGCATGATGACATAATTTTCCCGAAAGAGACATACAAAATTTAATGTATTTCTTTATAAATGTGATTACACTTTTTATTCCAAAACGTGACACAAAGTTTTAACAGAATGTTTTGTTAATTTCATGTGTACACAAAAAATTCCTTGACCTTACATAAGAATTTTTTTTTCTCGTAACCTAGAAATCTTGAGGTAGATTATAAAGAAATACAAAGCATTCCAACATCCTGCTGGGCTGATGACATTATAATCTGCATGTTTTGAAATCAAAATGGCAGCTCCCATAGTACTATTTGGTAGTAGAATTAAAGTTTTTAATAATGATAAATATTGTGTTAGATTGCTTAAGGGGGTATGAAACTTGGTCAGAAAAATTTGTTATTTTTAATTCTATCATATGAAATAAGGATTATGTCAGACTTTGTCTCCTTAAAACTAGGCACGGTTCATGGAGACTTCTTCCAGGATTCAGTAATGCAACATAACTAGGGGCCCCACAGAGGATCAAATTTATACTTTGTCAAATGTCTCCCAATCCTTCTTCTATGAAATATATTGTTTTTAAGCTGCTAGAGCACGGGTTCTTAATTAATTTTTTCCAAGGGCCATCATTTCACAACAGCCTCAGAACACGGGCCAATCGCATGGCATAAACCAGTGTCACGTGACAAACAAAACCCGTTAAAACAATCCCTGAATACAAACAAGCTGAGAGCGCGCACGGCGACAAGGATGCATGCCAGATGTCAGCTGTTCTCTTATCAGCTTTCCTTTGACAAGCCGTGAGTCTGTCTATTTTATAGTGGAACTAAAGATAACATAAGCCGTGATGTTGATTATAGTGCACAGGTCTGCCTAGAAAACCCCAAAATAAACAATTATTTTGGGATTTTTACTGATTTCATTCAGATTTTTTCCACTATGACTATTGTTCGTGGGCCAGATTGGATTGCCTGGCGGGTCAGATTTGGCCCGTGGGCCTCTTATTAAGAATCACCGTGCTAGAGCAATTAATGATCATATTTTTGGCCCCGCTACAACCAAAACAAAAGAATGTACCTGTATACTTCTCTATGATATCATCCCACCACTGCACAATGGCCGCCATGGTTTCTCTTCAGATTATTGGCTCTCCAATGTCCAAAGCAAGTATCCAGGTAACCTTTTTGAAATCTGAAAACAAAACCCAAAATCTTCATGAATGACTTTAAATTTATATCCACATACAGTACCATATAAATATCAATGAGGTCCATTGAATATGACCCCATAAATATCCTTCTTATTCCTTACACCACCATTGACGTTTGAATAACAATTAATTGGATATGGATATCGATAGGAAGATATGAACATTTATAAACAGGTGGCGCATTTATAGATAGGTGGCGCTACTTAGTAAGGCATTAAGGTATGCTGACTGATTGATGGATCCATAACATTACCAAAATGATGGGTAGGACTGTTCCATACTGGAAACTTGAGCCAGTTGCTCGCAGACTCTGTGGCATATGCAAATATGCGTCAATCGGTTTGGTGTATGGCGCAAATTGATAATCTGGCGTAGTGTACAACATTTAGGTAGCCAATACCTACTTATAATCGGGAGTGGTGTGTGATTGATAATTATTATCAAATGGTTACTTAAAAAGTACAAATACTATAATCATATTCAAATGAGCTGAACATAATACAAAAGAAATATAGAAGAAATTATTAAAGGAGTGAAACTAAAATATAAAAAATATACATTAGTAGCCTAATATACCTGTATGCAAATATGATAAATGATACAAAATGAAATTTAAAAGCTATAAATTAAGATGCAAAAATAAAAATAATCTTACTCCAAATGTTACAATCCCCTCGCCACTGATAACATGCTTTCCAGTCTCTGTCACACCTGCCATCCCACCCTCTCTTCCCCATGTTATATCATGCTACTTCCCTCCCTACAGGAAATCATACACGAAAATCCAGATGCCATTCCACCACATAACCTATATGTCATCACATGACAAGATGACATCCAACCATTTAACTTGCCACCGTCCCACATGCTATCCCTCAATGTACCACGCGCCATACCACGTGCCATGACACCCCATCCCACATGCCATCAGTCCTTGTACCAACTGCCATCCTACCCTGTCCCACAGGCCATTTCATGCTATCCGACCGTCCCACATGCCATCCCACCTGAAATCCAGATCTAGCCTTCCATTACATGCCATCCTGTCCCAGCTGCCATGCCAACCTGTCCCAGCTGCCATGCCAACCTGTCCCATATGCCATCCCAGCTTGTCATAAGTGCCATGACACCACCTTATTTCACATGCCATGCCATGTCCCACATGCTATCTTACCCTGTCCCGTATTCCATTCCATCCTGTCCCCCATGCCATCCCACCTTCATCCCAATTCCTACATCAAGAGTACAGAGTACCAATCATTATGCCATCTTCCACCCGACATTCTTTCCTCCCATCCCCTCAGAACTATCAACCCAACATACCCCATTTACCTGTCATCTCCCTTCACCTGTCATCCTTCAATAATCTACCATTCTAAATTCACCTACCATCCTCCATTAATCTACCATCCTACATTCACCTACCATCCTCCATTCCCCAACATACCCCATTCACCTTCCATCCCTGTTTCACTTACTACCCCAACCCACCCTTTGCTATCCCCTCATCTACCAAATGTTCTTAACCAACTAATCATTCCAACCTTCAATATAACCTTCATTTACTCCATCCCCATAACTTAAATCTGACACTCCCAATAAAAACATGCTAAACTTTTTCCCCCTAATAAACCAGATAGAGTTGATCTATCTACCAAATCAGAATGAAAATTCATTGTTGATTAATTTGGAGTTTATCAGAAGTCTATTATGTTGTCACTCTATTCAAGCAAAGACTTCCTGTTTTTTCCCTATTCATTCCCAAGACACTTCATTATAAATTCCATTCAGTTGTCAGCTTTATCATTCAACTTTTTTTTTCCATCCCAGAACAAATATTTTACTTGCTATTCAAGTCTGGAATGCATTTGTTCCAAGTTTTTTCAAAGCAAGATTTTCCTTTCTATAAATATCTTTTCATAAAAATAGTTGAAATTTCTTTTCGAGGACTAAAATCATTGTTCCCCAGTAGCTGAACAATGCAAGAGAAGAGGTCAGACGGACAATGGATGTAGATAAACAGATGGACAATGGATATGGACGAGCGGATGTACGGACGAATGAATGAACGGATGGACGATTGGTAAAGATGCTACAGTGTATCCCGTTCACCACCTTCGTTTGTGAGGGGGTTCAAAATGTTTTTTTAAATGTGCTTTACTCTTTAAAAAGGGGGCAAAAAACCTTATATACAAAATTGATAAATGGTAAAAAGTTAAAAGCTGTATAAGTATAAGTTGGTTAAACCCCAAAAGAAATTTAAATGAGCCTTTTTCAATTTAAAAAGGTTAAAATTATCTATATATCTCAAATCATCAGGAAGTGAATTCTACAAATATGGGGTAGCATGACTGAAAGATCTACAATCGTTGACAAAATGATTAGGATGCTTACCGGAAAATTTGCATGTTATTTCAAATATTTGTGTACAGCTTTTTCTCCCCTCCCCACCCCCTCCTTCCCCATCCTCGCTCCCCTTCAATGTTGTCAAAATATGTCAATAAGAAACACAGAGACATGGGAAGCAATTATCAACATTTTCCACTCATTTCACCAACATTCAACGGGGGAACAGGGGTATTCCAACAAGTTTTGTCCAAGATTGTCTGAAAAAATGTGTGGCTAACACAAGCGTTTTTTGCTGAACATTTGAGGGGCTTTTTGAAGTATGTGAATAGTATTTTACTTTGTTATGAAAGTTTGGATTTGTCGATAAGGGGGAGGCAAGGTGAGACTTTGGCACCTGGAAGTTAGTATAAAGATGCATTATTTACAGAACCAGTGCTACTCAATGTTTTACCCTGAAAATAGAGTAAAGATCACCGTACTTAATGAGACTTCTATAATCAGTGGTAAAACGATTGACAACATTTTTATCTTAAGAAGAAATTCCTTTTCAATTTGTGTATGGACTTTAGACGATTATTTTCACTTTGTAAATTTCTAGTCACTACAATTTCAACACCCGTAACTTATAAACTTGCTTTACTTTCTTCAAATAAAAGACAAAATTATCAACAACAAATGTAGCTTAGGCAAGAGTGTGGCGCACATCTAATTTAAACATGGAATCTAACAGTGTTTGCTATTTACAAAATTGTGTCATATTTCTTTTATTTCATCAAATTTTTTTAAAGTGTTTTTTTTTCATCAATCTTCCATCTATTGTTATACCATATTTTTCATAAGATTAGAAAAGCAATATGGGCATGTCAAAGCTACTTTTTGCATACATGCTGGAATCTGATAAAAAAAAAAGGTGAAATACTCTTCACCTAGCTGTCATCATTTCAGTCTCCATCTCAGCCACTTCTCTCCTCGCCACCACCCCCATCCCCACCCCCTAAAAGCCATCATTTTCTTGTAATCCAAAATGTGCAGAACAATGCAGTGGTCAAGAATAAAGCACTCACACATTCTGAAAACATGGACTGCAACATAAGGGTTGTTTTGCCAAAATAAAGAATAAAGCACATATTTCCTATCTACTTAAGATAGCACGGTCCAAAAGAAGTTAATGCCTTTTATTGTATTATCCTGAATTCTCAAAGCAAATAAAGATCTATATTTTTTTAAATATCAGACTTCCCCTATATGAAACTATTTTTCCATTGACATTTATGACATTTTCACTCAATGACATTTCTCAGACAATCATGGACAAAACTGTTGGGACACTTACCAGAAAATTTGCATGCTATTTCAAATATTTTTATGTACAGCTTTTTTCAGCCCCCTCCCCTCCCTCCCCCCTTTCAATGTTGTCAAAATATTTCGCTAGGAAACATAGAGACATGGAAAGCAATTATCAACATTTTCCACTCATTTCACCAACATTGAACAGGGGAACAGGGGGTGTCCCAACAATTTGTATCCAAGATAGTAGGTCCAAATTTTGAAGTTCTGAGTTTAGGTGTGTTTAAAAACATGTGATATGAAGGGTGCAAGGTTTTAGTGGGGTTGTAAATAGATATAAGATCACAAAGGTACTGACATGTGGGACTGGATTATTAATGCATATAAAAGTCAACATTAAAATCTTAAAATGTATTCTCGTGTTAACCGGAGGCCAGTGCAATCTGTGTAGACAGGCTTTATATGGTTGTATTTACATGTGTCACTCAGGAGTCTGGCAGCTGGGTTTTGGACTTTTTGCAATTTGTCTGAGATAAGCAGGTAAGTTACAAAGAATAGAATTGCAATAATCTATATGTGAATCATCTAAATATTTACATATATACCACAGCTTATGAATACTGAAGGAATGATTCCATGGCATAACTCAGCAACAATTAAAAATTCAATACTTGTATTTAACTATAAATTTCATTAATTGCATTTGATTGGTCAATTAATTTCACGAGAATTCCACTTTTACCAGCAGCAATGTGTAATGTACGCATGAGCCATGTTGTACTCATGCAACCAGAATTTCCAAAGTTAGCACCATGGGTAGCCTTCGCTAGCAGCAGTTGCTTAGGCGCATTGTAGCACAATCAATAAGATATAGACGTAGGCTTATGCAGTGCCTCAGTATGGCAGATGAATGCAAGTAATATTGGATTCTTATTTGCAGCTGTTTTAGGCTACTCAAAATTATTATCAATCATGCAACAAGCCATGTATTTTCCAAAATACGATAATTTCACTCCTTTGTACAGTCTGGTGGGATTTCACCTCTTCATTTTGTTATCTGAAGAAGAAAAAATGCTCATTAGGTCATGACTTTTAGAAGTAACTGCTGAATCCAATCCAAGGTATACCCCTTCAATGATCTTGAAAAAGTTTTTAAGGGGACAGAAGTCCATTTTTTATGCTGTATTTCATGATAGAGGAGACTAGAGTAGGAACTTCTTATCCTTCCTCTGCAGTCATAGTCATACAGTAGTGATGGAGAAGGAAGTTGCCCTTTTGTTTGCAGGGGTAGTCATAGGCATAGTGCACAAAAATGATGCAACATGAAGTGACTGCTACTGCACCTGTAGAGACATAGTGGATACTATGCATTGGATTCTGCAATTAAGCTGACTTTTAGCAGAAAAATTTTGCCAGAGTAAAATCCACAGATAGTTGGTTGGTGGCCATGTTCCAAAACTTTTGTTATATGTCACACCTGCGCATTTGCACTCTGGGCTTCTTTATTTTACTAGCAGGAGGAAAAGTTTTGTATGTGCGCTATCCATGTGTCGTCTTTACAACAACTGACAGAAAAAGTGTGCCAAGAATCATCTGATTTTGGTCCTGTAAGAATATAGTTTAATACTTTTTAGCAGATGAAAACAATGACAAGGAGTTGGAGAATTGATTGAGTGCAAACTTGAACATGCAAAAGACAGGTAGGCCTAATTTGAAAGAGAGCTTCCACCCAAAAATGGTGCGGAGTAGCATAATTTAGTTTAGAAGCAAATCTAACTTAGGCATAGGCCTAGGGCTAGTACGAATCTTCATACTCAAACTCCTTTGAAATTGTTTTCTTTATTATCAACTTCCACAGACATTTCTGAAACAATTTTAAGATTTTGTATATATCAGCATTTAGACTTAAAAAAAAGTAAATACATTAAGAAGTTATTCCATGTGAGCCTAGTGGATTTATGAAGCCAACTTTTGAAATATTTCACATCAACACTTGGCTCTGTCGTACTCCTTTCATTGATATCATCATGACCAAATATCAACAGTTTCCCAAATTCACAATAACATTAATGTTAACCAAGTTTAAACTTCTCCAGTGCAACTACTGTACAATGTGGTCACTAAAACGTTCATTCCACAATGGAAGCTGTTGTTACCATGGATACAACCAGCGAAGTATCTGGGGATACAATACAGATTGCTCCTTCAATCCTGAAATGCTTGACTGTTTGTGTTATAAATTCTGAATTCGATGATAAAGACTTGGTGGAATGTGTTCTTTTGTTCTTTAAATTACCATCCAACCTTCATTAAAATCAAGAAAATATCAGTGAAGGAAAGAAACAAATTGATTTGCCAATGATGTAAAGCCTTCCAGTTATCCTCCAAAATACAGTGGGCCACCTAAACAAGCCCTGCAAACAATCGATGAACTGAAATCTGATATTTTTGCTCTTTAAACATCTCATCTCTCTAGTGATTCATCAATGCAAACCACTGATAAGAAACCCATAACAAGTAAGCTAACCCAAGCTTCATCAGCTAGTGGTATGTGCATTAACTCATATTCAAACACCTTGCAAGCAAAGCCTATGTCGTATGATGTTGAGAAGAAACCGGAGGTGACAGATAATAATCGACCTTTAAACACAACATTTGCACTCGAAGATGAAATTCTCCCAGAATCACAAAACACTAATCATTGAAGACTTGATGTTACGAAACGTAGAAGTTAATCGTCAAAACAATATATGGGTATTATATCTGTGCGGCTGTACAATATCGTCGCTTTTATCTCATATTGAAATTTTTTAAAGTTCAGACGAAATTCAAAATGTCACCAATGTCAATGTTGATGTAGAAACTACGATTTCGCCAATAAAAGAACTTAATATAATGTATTGCATGACACCAATATTCTTTTGGACGCAATCAGGGCAAAATTCCTGAATGGCAGGATTTCTTTATTAGGTCCCTGCCCACGATTTGATGCCACTGCGGATAAGGTGCAAGCCATTAATAATGCAATTCGACAGGCAGCTAAAACGGAGAAATGTAATTTCATTGACAACCTAAATGCCTTTATGTTCCTTTATGGGAGCATTAATAAGTCTGCCTATGCTGATGACATACATATGATCTACAAAGGGACAAGCAAGTTGCTCCGGCAGTTTTCGGTGGTTCCATCCACTTTCACTCCTAAAGTTGCACTGAAGCAATTTGTAAGGAGATGTAAAGGACGTCCTACAAATACTTCACACCACCTCAGGTCACGAGGCCGACAATCAAACCAGTATACTCAGTTCCGACATGGAGAGTGAAATCAGTGCACCCAACAAACATCTCAAAGGTGCGGCAAATTTTGTAATAACTGCCATTTTCATCAGCAGGATCGCATACACCAACCAGGGTCACAAACTCATACCCACATCAGCAACAAATGAGAAACCCAGGCTCCCACACCCAATCAGTTCAGTAACTCTGTTTATGATGGATGCTTTAATTGCACCGAGGACAATCTAGCAAACAAAATTATCGGTATGACCGGCGGGTTACATGTTTTAAGTGTAATCGCCTTGGCCACAAGGCAAACAATTGTCGTTTATATCAGGAGGATGGCCAAGAAGAGAGAGTCGATCTTAACTATTCTAATGTTTTTGAAAATTGCAATTATTTTAATAAGTTGAACTGTTTGAATGATTCTTCTAAATTGTTTGAATTTAATTTATATATAAACCATTTTAGTATTCTGCAAGACAACTGTGCAATAATTTAATTAAGTTCAGATCAGCTAGTAATCAAATAAGTAGTGCCAAATAAAATACAGAGATAATGGAAGTGAAATTCACCGGCATTGTTATAATAAGTTCCCTGACATTTGTATGCCATATGCCAGGAAACATTAAATGGTACTAAAAATAACAGGCATTGTAATGATAAGTACCTTGACATTTGTATGCCATATATCAGGAAATCTACATCAAATGATGAAGAAAGAACATATATCGCCAGCTTAAAAATGGCAGTATTACTATTAGCAAGGGGATTAAGATAGCACACTTAAGT
Source organism: Chiridota heheva (assembly GCA_020152595.1). Taxonomy (NCBI): domain Eukaryota; kingdom Metazoa; phylum Echinodermata; class Holothuroidea; order Apodida; family Chiridotidae; genus Chiridota; species Chiridota heheva. The sequence continues at coordinate 1,364,222 of JAIGNY010000711.1, forward strand.
TGCTGTAGCTTGCCATGTAAATTGGATCAAGTTAAACAGCTACTAAAAAAGAATCCCCTCAAGATTATTTGATTTAGTGAAACATCAATGATAATAGTGACGAGGAAATTGCTTTGGATGGATTTTATTTATATAGGAGAGATCAAATTCGTCATGGTGGAGGTGTGGCCATTTATGTCCAAGAGAATTTGTGTCATTCTGTTAGGTCAAATTTGAACATAAAAAGTGAAATTGAAGCTTTATGCATAGAAATAAAACCTCCTCACCAGAAATCATTTATAGTATAAGCCATCTATCAGCCCTCTGATTCATTCATTTTGTTAGGACAGTATTATATGCAATTGATTACAATAATAAGATTTTAATTCTAATGGGAGATTTGAACTGTAACTAGATACAAGTACAAGTCACAATGGTAATGACTCAAACTATACAAGATTGAAAGTTTGAAGTCATCTTTTTCAGTTGCATAAACTAGTCACTGACTATACTAGAGTCACTGATATAAGTAACACCATCATCGAGTTAATTTTCACTTCCGATGAAGCAATGCATTCAAAAACTAAGATTTTTACAACATAGGTTAGTGATAATCTTGTATTAACTGTAATTGGTAGAACATCCACTAGTGATTATCTTGTATTAACTGTAATTGGTAGAACATCCACTAGTAATTATCTTGTATTAACTGTAACTGGTAGTACATCCACTAGTGATTATCTTGTATTAACTGTAACTGGTAGAACATCCACTAGTGATTATCTTGTATTAACTGTATTTGGTAGAACATCCACTAATAAATAGTGCAATGAAATAAGTTACAGACATTTCACGATTTTAATGAGGATATTTTTAAAAGACCTCTCAAGCATCAACTGGTGCACAATATTTGAGAATGACAATGTTGATGAAGAATTAAAAAAATGGTATTCATTATTTATGTGTGTCTTAGACAAACATGCAACAATGCATAAGAAAAAACTATGAGTAAGGAAAAATGCACATCCCTGGATTAACAGTGATATTCTTAACCTTACGAACAATCCAGATTATCACTTGCAAAAAGCCAGAAAGACAAACAATCTCGAAGAGTGGCAAAGGTACAGGACCTTGTGTAATGTAGTCACATGGTGTTCTCAGGCGTGCAAAAGCTAAAAGCCTCTCTGAAAACCCATACAATGTCTGCAAAACTTTATAAACAATCATCCCTAATAGAAAGAGTACACTACCAACTACTCTCCTTAAAGGTGAAGAAATAAGGAATGCAACAGACATAGCTAACGAATTTAACATTATCTGTACTTTTATTGCTAAGTCTATTGTACCAAAAATGACACTGTTGTCGCTGGTATTGATAATCAATCATATCGATGCAACTACTGATAATGTTAGGGATGGTAATAATTCGTTATTTGATATTCCTTACATCACTGAGTTTTTCGTTGCCAAGGAAATAGACAAAATGTCATGCAAAAAAGCTACTGGTCTTGATGGTATTATCTGCAAAATATTAAAAGTGGCAAAGCACATTATTGTACCATCTATCACTAAGATTATTAACTTATCTGTAAGTACATATAGCATGCCTAGTGTATGGAAAGAAGGTAATGTAATACCCATTTTTAAGCCTGGTGCCTTAAATGATGTTACAAAATATCGACCAGTCTCTATTTCAGTTACCAGTACTCTCTAAGAATTTAGAAGAGGCGGTTTTTAATCACTTTTATTCATATTTGACCGGATTTAAAATTATCTGTGAAAATAAATCTGGTTTTTGCCCCAAGCATTCTTGCTGTACGGTGCTGCTAAAACTCGTTGATGATGGGTTACAAAATATAGATAGCGGAAAACTTATTGCTATTATTTTACTTGATTTACATAAAGCTTTTGATACAATCAATCTTTCAATTTTGCTTGAAAAGGAAGTTGTTGGGTGTACGGCAAATGATATCTCCTGGTTTAAATCATACCTTGCCAACCGACAACAAAAGGTGTCTTACAAGAATAGTATTTCATCATCAAGGAGTATTAATGTAGGTATCCCACAAGGCAGTATACCATGTATACTAGGCACACTTTTATTTTTTAGGTTGGCCTACATTAATGACCTACCAAAGTCAATTCGTTGTTAAAGTAGATATGTAGGCAGATGACACCACATTTTATGTTGCTTGCAATAACCATCAAGACATATCATCTTCGCTACAAGTTGCTATTGTAGCGCCCCCTATTGTAGGAGCATCACAACCTTTGGGGCCAAGCAGTGGCATGGGTAAGTGAGCAGCTGGATGCCACCCAGCATAAGAAGGTGAGGGCTACAAATATAATTAAACGAGACACCCCACAAGTATGTCATCACCCCAGGCATGAACGGGACCATGGACAATAAAGGGAGGAGGCTTGAGCTACAAGCTACTAACTACTGCCTAAAGAAATACAAAGAGAGAGTAGGATATAAATTACGCAAAGATAATTATATTTGGTTCAAACCTTACTTCCAGTTGCTATCTTTTAATCATTTACAAAAACAAGTCCTCACAGGGCTTAAAGGGAGGTAGTACCATAAGGGAAGCCTTAAAATTCTAATTGAGTGCCGCAAGTTTCTTTCTCTCGGCGAATAAAACTAAATAAAACTAAACTCGGTGCAAAATAAAGAAAAATAACTAGCACCCAGTGTACAACTTGATAAATCATATAAATGTTTAAATGTTTAATGAACGGTTCTCGAATGAGCATTAAAGAAAGAACTGTTTAAAGAAAAAAAAAAGTCCTCAAAATAACCAGGAAGCACCTAGTGAGATAACATCTCCCTCCGTATGCCCTACATGCTACGCACTACGTGCAATACAGAGTGAGACTCCGACCTATTTGTTTTAACGTGGAAATCGCCTCAATCCTAAAATCGCAACTACACCGTCTATTTACGTCACCTGTCACACTGTAATTACTGTACTTACGGCACATGAAAATAAATAGTTCAACTTCTCCTGTTATTGCTTTTAAACCTGTAAGTAATATAAACATGTCGGTAATCCTGAAATTATTAAAAAATGGGTAAAAATGTAAGCCAATATTGTACACTCCTTTCAGTTCAACCGTACGCTCTTGGAACTTTTTATTTATTTTTTAAACAAAGATGCACAACACCGATACGCGTACTAATAAATACAACGCCAGCAAATGTTCGATAGAATTTGAAATAATTAGATACAATCACTCCGGCCCACACGATTGTGAAAAGGTAACAACCGAGGCAGGTGAAAGTTTCTTCCTTTTACTGGTTTTAGTACAAAGTTATTGAATGTATTTTTATGTGCCCAAGCTTTTAAGATTAAGACTTACATACTAAAAGCTTTTTCAATTAGGTAGCTTAACTTTTTCAGTTTAAAATAAATGAGGTAAAAAAGTACAAATTTTGAGGAAAATGTTTACAAATCAGGAGTGAGTCGCAAATATCCTGCGACGCAACTATGTTGAGTCAATGTAGCGGTTTCCACCGTTATATGCATAGCATGATGTCTGACCAAGTATTCGCAGTCATGTAATGGCTATAGCGTATACATGTACTACGGTCAGATGTTTATCTGACTAGGAAGCACCTAGCTTCCTCAAAAATAACCAGGAAACACCTAGCTTCCTCAGAAGCACCTAGCTTTCTTAAAATGTTTATTTCTTTGTTTGATGAGAGTTTAACGGCACCACATCAGCAAGGGTCAAATTGTGCCTGAGAGGTTAGATCATTCTAGAGGTAGGAAGGAGAGTAAACAGGGGGAGATTGAGAGAAACACGAGAACTAAAAGCCAGAAAGCTGGGATTGAAAGAAACACGAGAACTAAAAGCCAGAAAGCTGGGATAGAAAGAGGAGGTGTATGGGTGCAAAAATAATGTAGAGAGGAGGTGGAGAAGGAGGACTAAATCTGGTTGTAGAGGGAAGCATGATAAAGGAAGGAGATAATTTTATCCGCAGGTATTTTTTGAAGAGCTCGGCTACCGAGTTGTGGGCAGCAAGGGAAGCTCTGGGAAGGTTGTACAGGGGGCAAGCAAGGAGAATGTGATGGACTGTGAGGGTGCAATGGCAATTGTTGCAGAGGGGTAGGGGGGGGGGGTTAGCCAGTAAGGAGGTGGGAGTGAGTGAGGTGGGTGTGACCTATTCTTAGGCGGGTAATGTGGATGTTGTCGACACAGGATAGGTTGGAATTAGTGGGTTTGATCGGAATGGTGGGCTGGATGACGTGGAGTTTGTTATCAATTTGGGAGTCCCATGAGGTTTGCCAGCGGCCACGAATAAGGGAAGTGATAAGCAGTTTGATGTCAGAAAGGGTTTTGGGAAAACGGGTAGGGGGAAGGGTGAGGGCAAGCTTATCAGCTGCATCAGCCGTCATTGCCAGGAAGGCTAACATGGCTGGGTATCCAGAAGAAAAGAATATGTTTCCTATGGAGGAGGAGGGGGCAAAAGGAGTATATGGAGGATGAGGTGAGATGTGGGGTTACCCCATTTAATATTGAGTAATGAAGTAAAGACAGCCTTGGAGTCAGAGAAGATGGCAAAGTGGCTGAGCGGAGAGTATTCAATAAAGTTGAGGGCGAGGAGGATGGCCTCGGCCGAGAAGATAGATGAGTAGTCAAGAAGCCTGCTACTAAAGGTGATGTCTTGGAGGACGGCAGCAGCAGCCGTCTTGTCGCCTTCCTTGGAGCCATCAGTATAGATAAAGGTATAGTTTGAGACTTGGTCCTTGATTTGCTTGTGGAGGTTGATGAAGAGGTTAGGGTGGGTTTGGGTTATGTAATGAGTGGAGAGGCACAGGTGGATAGAAGGGAGGGTGATGCCGAGATGAAGGTCAGATTTGATGCGTAAGCTGATGGGAGGGGATAGGGTTTTTGTCCTATCAAAGAGGGTACAGAAATTAGGGTATCTAATGAGGTTGTAAACAGGGTTCTGGGTGTTGGAGAGGGCTCTAAAAGCATAGGAGAGGCTAAGCTTTCTACACCTTAGCAAGAAGGGGGGGGGGGGGGTTCGTTGGTTTCAACATGAAGGCTGGTGATTGGGGAGGTCCTGTAGGCACCCAGAGAAAGCCTGAGGGCTTCATTTTGGATGGTGTTGATGTGATTGAGGTAAGAATTGTGAGCCACACAGTAGACGATATTGCCGTAGTCAAGCTTGGCACGAATGGTGAGCCTAAAGATTTTGAGGAGAGCATGACGGTTCGCACCCCAAGTGGCATTGGAGAGGTTGGGGTGCGGTTGAGGTTGGTGATGTATTGTTTGTAGGAGAGCTTGTGGTCTAGAGTTAAACCCAAGAACTTATTGTGGTCAACTTTAGGGATGCGATTGCCATTAAGCACGAGGTTCAGGTTGGGGTGGAGGTTGTTGAAATGACAGAAGTGCATGCAGACTGTCTTGTCTTTGGAGAATTTAAAACCATTGTTGTAGCACCAGGCTTGCAGCCAGTTGAGGTTGAATTGAAACCTATTTTCGACAAGAAGAAAGCTTGGGGAGGAGTAGAAGATAGTGAAGTCATCCACGTAGAGGGCATGTTTGATGTTGGGGCCAAGGTTGTACGCTATGTCGTTAATGCTCAGGTTAAAGAAAGGTTCTAGAAAGGATGCTGCCTAGGGGACACCCTCTTCTTGGGGATAAAGGTTGGAGAGGGTGTGGCCAATATGAACTTGGAACTGCCTGGGTGAGAGGAAGTTTTGAATAAAGGTGAGGAGGTGGCCTCTGAGGCCAATGGTGTGAAGTTTGTGGATGATGCCGTATTTCCAAGTAGTGTCAAAAGCTTTCTTGAGGTCAAAGAAGATGGCAATGAGGTGTTCCTTTTTTGCAAAGGATTCACTGATAGTGGTGTCGAGTGTAATTAAGTGGTCCAGGGTATTGCGACGTTTCCGAAAGCCGCTTTTGTGAGGGGAGAGGATTCTATTGGTCTCAAGGAACCAGTTTAGATTAGTCTCTGGTTAATGATCCTTTCCATAATTTTACAGAGACAGCAGGTAAGGGCGATGGGGCAGTAGCTGGAGGGATCGGTACTGTCCTTCCCCGGTTTCCGGACGGGGGTGATGATAGCTGTCCTCCAGATAGGAGGAAAGGAGTGTAAGGACCAGATGTGGTTGAGGATGGTGAGTAGGGTAGTGATGGCCTTGTTGGGGAGGTGTTTCAGGAGTTGGTAGGGAATGTTATCTGGGCCCTTGGAGGTGCAGCCAGCGTCATGGATGGCTTGATTTTATTCAGAAAGGGTGAGAGGGGTGTTATAGCTCTCGGTGTTGTCGGAGGGAAAGGTGATACTCTGGGTTCATCGTGAGCTTTTTTGGCTTTGAAAGCATTGGGGTAGTTGGCCAAGGACAAGATTTTGCTAAAAGAGGCAGCGAGGTGGTTAACGATGTCCTTTTTTGTGGTGAGGTTACCATTCCAAGTCAATACAGGTGAGAAAGCCTGTGGCAGGATGAAGGTAGGTCGGGAGTTAGTGTTGAACAAGGACAGGTTGTGCTGTCGAAGAGTGTTTTCGACGAGCTTGCCCCTGGGGGTGATGGTGTTGGAGCCCCACAGGGGGTTGTGGGCACTGAAGTCACCAAGAAGGATGAAGGGGGTGGGTGGGAAGCTGAGAGATGAGGTTGCTAAGGCTGGTTGGTTGAACGTTGGTGTTGGGGGGAGATAGATATTGCAAAGAGTGATGGTTTTGTGGAGGGAGATAGATATGCAGATGGCCTGAAGGTCCCTGTTCACATAAACTGGGCTGTGTGCGATATCGTGTCTAACGAGAATGAAGACGCCCCCACAGGCCCTGTCAGCGTCCACTTGAAGCTTATGGTAGCAAGTGAAGTTATTGAGAGAGTAATGGTCAGTGGTTTTTAAAGTTTCATGTAGGCAGAAGATGACTGGGTTGAAGGTAGTGACCAGTAGGTTGACTTCTTCAGAATTGGCCTTAAGGCTTCTGATGTTCCATTGTATAATGTTGTAGGTGTTATTGTAATTGTTTGTGGTGCACGCCATAAGGAGGCACGGAGTTACCTGGAGAAAGATCTGTTGGGTCTGACTTGGCTTGTTTTTTCTTTGGATCTGTTTCTTTGGGAGCGATTGTTTCTGTAAGTTGGACGAGAAGTATGACTGATGTGTTCGGTAATTAAACAATCCCTATTCTCTTCAGTGTCATACATGTGGGTTTGGGTGGTGGGCTGTTTGTTGATTAATTGTTTGTTAATTGGTTGTTTGTTGATTGGTTGTTTGTTGATTGGTTGTTTGTTGGTTGCTTTGTTGATTGTAAGCCTGGTTGGTTTTAGTTTGATGTATGATGGTATTAGAGGTTTTGGTGTAGGGGACGGTGGGGGCTTTAGAGAAGGAAGGGAGGTTGAGGAGAGAAGTAGTGGTAGAGGTGGTTTGGGTATTGGGTGTGGTTGGGTTGTTGGCAATGGTGATGGGCTTATGACTGGGTAAAAAGAGCCAGGTAAGGTCGGTTTGGGCATGTGAGTCAGTTTTAGTTGTGTTAGGGGGGGGGGAAGGGGGCAGTATTGGTATTAGAAGAGACTGCGCTCAATAGGAAGGCTTGGTGTGGAGGGAAGCGAGGAATTGTTTTCTGGCCTCTGGGTAAGTTATGTTGGAGTTAAGGGTTTTAAGTTTAGTTATTTGTTTTTCCTGAAGCCAGAGGGGCATTTTTGGGAGAAGGAGGGATGGTTGGCTGGGTGATTACCGTTGCAATTTGTGCAGAGTGGCGTGTTGGTGCAGGAGGTGTTGTCATGGTCTGGGGCTCTGCAGTTACCACAGCGCGCTTGGCTGCAGCAGGAGTTTTTCCCATGGCCATACCTCTGGCAATTATGACAACGAAGAGGGTTGGGAATGTAAGGGGCGACTGGGATTCTCAGGTAGCCGGCAATGATGTGGGAGGGGAGAGTTCATGTGACAAAAGTATAGAAGGTGGTATTGGTGGGTGTTTCAGCTCCGTCTCTCTTGAGAACGAGACAACGGGCTTCAGTGACGTGTTGGCTAGTTAGTTCCTATACAAGGTCATCATCGGTCAAGTAAGCTAGGTCTCTGGTTTTTATGACACCTTTGCTGGAGTTCATGGCATGGTGGGGTGACTACCAGTCAATACTAGTGTTTACTAGGGTTTTGGTGGAGAGAAGGGTGGTGGCTTGAGTGTCCCTGGCGCAGTGCACCAGGAGATCGTCGGATCTGAGGGTAGAGACCTTGGGGAGGGTACCGACAAGGGCGTACGCTTTGTGTGTGAGGAAAGGGGAAACTTTTTTAAAGCTTTCTACTTTATTGGTGGCATGTATGATTAAGATTTTGGGTATTGGGGCTGAAGAATGGTCAATGGAGGTAGCAGGTGGGTCACGGGGAGGGGAGGGAGGGTCAATGACAAGGCACAAGCGTTTTGTCATGATGTAATAAAAAACCAAGGGTCGAGAGACCCGAGGCAACGAGAAAAACAAATCGCAGAACCACTGTAGGAGGACCACTGTATAGTATCAATAAGGGTGTGAAGGTCTGGACAAAATTGGAGGGAAAAAACAACATAATTGATTTTACCGAAAGCAGACGCCCATCCACAGCATGGAAATCCCCAAAAAAGAAGAATGAAACAAAATTTAAGGTGAAAAGCAGAAGTAAAATGTAGAACAAAATGAAAAGTTTTAGAGAAGAGATACGGAATTCACGTTGCTCTCAATGCACGGTAAAATGTCCTTCCAAGATAAGAGTTTACAGACGGAGGTGGAATAAACAAGAATCATTCCCTGCTCAAGCAATTTTTGTTGCCAACTAAAAATGAATAACTTTAATAAATATAGTCAAGACATCGAAAAGAAACTTACCGGGGAATGGGCGGCACTGCTCGTGCAAGTAATATTTCACAAGACCAACATAATAATTTCAGGGTTGCCGGTACGGTAGGGACCTCAAAACTTTTCCCACAAGGAATACCAGCCCTCTATACCAAAAAATCCCTCAAATACCTGGCAAGGGTGAACTCAGAAATTGTCAAGTGCCACGCCCTTGCCTAGCTTACACAAATTGTACAAGCCTAGTGCCGAAATTAGGGTAAACAAACAACAGTATACCAGCCAGAAAACAGGAGAGAAGGACCCGACATCCCTAGATCTCACCCTAGATCTCAATCCCAGACTTTGCTCCCCTTTAAAAAAAACTAATAGAATTAAGATACATTAAACTTGAAACAAGCTATAAAACTGCATGCCTCCAGTAGCCTGCGCCTGTCGAGCTATTTCCCAATACAAACTTAAAAGCTATGCCCTGGTTAATAAGCCAAAATTCTCTCTTATATAAAATACATAATAACCTCTATATCCGAAGGCCAGGGAGCAAGTGTTTGGGTGCTCCAAAAGAAACACAACTTAGCTACGTCCGCTCCACAAGAAATACGAGTTGGCTATGTACACTCCAAAAGAAATACGAGTTACATCCACAATGGAAAGGAATCTGCAATGTGGTTGTACGGCTGGGAACCCTGGACCTGCATAAAAGAAAAGCAGAAGAAAACATCTTAATGAATATAAGACCTACAGTAGGTACCTGAACTTCTGTTTCCGCATTTGAGTTTCACATGGCCCAAATATTACAGGGCTCATTCACAATCAAATTACAGTTACACCGGGAAATAAACTAAGTGACAACCTCCGGGCATCACACCATGAATGACCTAGCTGCATGGTTAAGAAGAAACTAGTATTAAATGTCGATAAAACTAAGATCATGCTTATTGGTTCCGCAAACAAGTTATGTAATTTTCAGAAGGGACCTGTAAATGTTCTTGTAACTTGCAAGACTCAAAATGGTCCAATCTGCCAAAATATTACGTGCTGAGATTGATTCAAATTTGAATTTCCACAATCATGTTGATTATATTTCGAAACAGCTCCCAAGCCTCACTAACGAGCAGTAATAACCTTGATAAATTACAAAAACAAGGGTTATGAATGATATGTAATGCTAAATGGGATGAGCCTTCTGATAATCTTTTCATAATGCTAAATTAGGTGCTGTAACTTCATGAGTTTTTTCATGACTGTATAATGATATATAAATGTATAAATGAAACAGCACCAAACTATCTTTGTAAAACGTTTTAAACATTTCGATTCAGATCTTTGATTGACATGGCAAACCGGAAGCCGATTGCTCAGATTGTAAAACTGATATATATAAGGAATCTAAGGAAGTAGATTATGTAGCAATCTAAATAAGGATTTGATATGTTGTCCTTCCTTAGCCATTTTTAGAAGCCAAATCCAACAACTGAAATTTACGTTGCCCATTAAAGCTTTTGTTCTTAAAGTCTTATCCTTTTACTTCTGTTAGCGCTAATATCTTATTATTTTTCTTTTTTATGATTTTTACATCTTTCTCACTTTTTCACCATTTGGTTACAATTTTACTATTTTCTACTTTGTTGTATGTTGTTTTCTTTTCATGCCATTTGTATAACTTTTTCATTTGTTTGATATTCTATTGTTTTGCTTTTCTTTCTTATATATTTTTTAGATTTGTACTGTATTTTGCTCAGAGCCCTGTGCAAGACCAGTCCTCGGTCTGAACAGCTTACCCTGATAAACTCGGACTGAACAGGTTACCCTGATAAACTTGGACTGAACAGGTTACCCTGATAAACTCGACTGAACAGGTAATACCCTGATAAAAGAACTGAAATGAAAAATAAATAAATGATTTCCTTCCCTCTGAATCTCTGATTTTAGAGTATGAATGATTACATACATAATCCATTTACACCTTAAGCAGATTTTCAATATGAAGACTTCCATATATAAGGTTTCTTGTACACTATGATGTGAAGCTGCCTATTAAGGTGGCTACAGATGCTTCACCTAATGGGATTAGTGAAATCTTGAGCCATGTAATTGATGGTCAAGAGAGGCCAGTGAAAATAGCATCATGAGCACTGACTAAGGCTGAACAAAAGTACCCACAAATTGAGCATGAAGCTTTAGCAATTGTTTTTGCACTCCAGAAATTCTATCCATACAATTTATGAAAGACATTTTAGTTTGGTAACAGAAAACAAACCATTGACTGTGATATTCGGATAGAAAACTTGACTTCCGGTAATAGCAGCAGAAAGAATTCAAAGATGGGCACTATATGTGGCACGGTTTGATTTTGAAATTGAATTTCGAAACAGTGAGGAAAATGCAAATGTTGTCTGTTGGTCTAGACTACCCACTAATCCAGCACCCTCACATGAAGTAGATAAGGAGGCCAATCTTAGTTTTATGGACACTATAGAAGCGTTACCTGTCAATGTCAATGACATAAGACGTGAAACTGCTAAAAATAAACAGCTGTCCAAGGTTCAATTGTATCTGATGAGCGGCTGGCCAAACTGTGAAAAGGACCTAGAACCCTTTTACACCCGCCGTAATAAGCTCTCAATTAAAAATGGTTGTATCTTATAGGGTACTAGAGTAATTGTCCCACCTAAGTTCAGGGGTAAGATCCTAAATGAGTTACATTGTGGGCACATGGGGGTTGTAAAGATGAGAAGTATTGCCAGGTCCTACATATGGTGGCCTGGGATGGATGCACAAAATGAACAGTTGGCTAAGGCCTGTGATGCATACCAACGCATACAGAATAGGCCAATTACAGTCCACATACACCCTTGGTTACCAGCGAGGGAGAGATGGGAATGCATATATGTGGACTTCCAGGACCCTTTCTGGGTCACATGTTTTTAGTAGTAGTTGATGCAAATAGTAATGTGTAGTAATCATAATGAAGCCCACTACCACTGACAAAACCATTGAAGACTTGAGAAAACTGTTCAGTACTTAGGGATTACCTCAAATTATTGTCTCCGATAATGCGCCTCAGTTTACGTCCCATGAATTCAGAACATGCGTTCAAGCAAACGGGATTCTTCATAAATATTCATGTCCTGGACACCCAGCTACAAATGGTCAAGCTGAAAGATTTGTCCAATCTATGAGGCAAGGACTTAAGGCTTCTGTAAATGATAAGTTCTCTGTACAGGCCAGGTTAAGCAATTTTTTTTTAGCATATCAAAATGCTGAGCATGTGCTCACCAAAGAATCCCCACCTCAGTTATTTTTGGGATGGCCTTTAAGGACTAGCTTACATCTAGTCCGACTAAAACCTGATGAAAGTGTGCCCAATAAGTTGCATGATGTCATGGAAAAGTCTTCTGATGACAAGAAACCAGTTAAGGAGTTTCAAATTGATGAGTTAGTGTATGCAAGAGATTTTAGAGGCCCTGGAAAACATCAAGCAAAGTGGGCCACAGGAATAATTGTGAGTCAAATTGGACCACTTAGGTATAGTGCAAAGGTAGGAAGCCAAGTTTGGTTAAGACACACAAACCAAATTAGAACCCGGTCTGCAAACACCCTTGATTATGGTTCAGAGGATGACAACCTGAAAGATTTATTAGATCAGATGTTGGATGAGAACAAACCTTATGACAGTTCAGATGACAAGGTTAGCCAGGAAACAAAAGGGGGTGATAATAAAACTAATGACCCCAGTTTTTTGGAGAAAAACAATGGGACACCACAATGGCGATATGCTGAGGAATTTTAGGACAATAATTAGATACCATAGGTAGATGTTGAATAAGTTATAATAACTTGTATTCTAATTATTTCTTGTTTCTTTTGTATTCAAAATAGAATAGTTTTAAATATCATGGACCAATAGTTTTCAACAAAGGTATAATTACGTTTACCCATAGATGGGAGAAATTCAATACTGTAAAATTAAAACACAAACACACTTAGCATCAATCTTATTAAGTTTATTGACTATTTCCATACAGTACAATCCAGGCGAATGGTTGAAGATCGGTAAAGTTTACTTAATATTTTACATGAGTTAATATGTTTTATCACAATGTTCTTTGATATGGAATATGGAATATGAAATATTCACTATACCATAACTTTGAAATAGCCAGGGAGAATAATGGATATTACCAAGTTCTCCTTGATTGTATTACTGGTATATCAAAAATAAATACTGCCCTTTCGCTCTCTTGGGTCATGAACTCTAAAGCTGCTGTACATGTCTTCCTTCTCGTCTCGGTAAAATCCACCTAATAATAATATACGACAGTTTGGCACCTGGCCTGCGCACAACATGCTGGCCATAGATATAGATCATCTCAGGTAGGGCTACAGCGCTTACATAGGTAAAATCCGAGATCTTTAATGTTAAATCTGTTGTGTGAGTAAACTCTTAAAAAATATTTTAAGTCCGGCCAAGATGTGCTAGCTCGAAAATGTGTTGCCGCTTCCGACGCCCCTCACGGCACAACGGATAGGGATTTGACCCCGACACCCAGTCAGATCTTTAGATCTATGCCCAGAAAACACCTTCCAATAACTATATCTAGAATATTTTGAAGAAAAATGAATTTATGAAGGAAATAAAATTCAAAAAATTGAAAATGAACTCCCATTAACTTAGCACGTAAAAAGCGAGAGCTCGAAAATGTGTTGCCGCTTTCGACCCCCCTCACGGCTGAATGGGTAGGGATTTGACCCCGACACCCAGTCATATCTTTAGATCTATGCCCAAAATATAATATCCAATTATTACATGAGAAATATTTTGTAGGAAAGTAAATTTATGAACGAAATACACTTTAAATTTTTGAAATAATTCCACTAGACTTAGCGTAAAAAAGTGCTAGCTCGAAAATGTGTTGCCGCTTCCAACGCCCCTCACGGCACAACGGATAGGGATTTGACCCCGAAACCCAGTCAGATCTTTAGATCTATGCCCAGAAAACACCTTCCAATAACTATATCTAGAATATTTCGAAGAAAAATGAATTTATGAAGGAAATAAAATTCAAAAAATTGAAAATGAACTCCCATTGACTTAGCACGTAAAAAGCGAGAGCTCAAAAATGTGTTGCCGCTTTCGACCCCCCTCACGGCCGAATGGGTCGGGATTTGACCCCGACACCCAGTCATATCTTTAGATCTATGCCCAAAATATAATATCCAATTATTACATGAGAAATATTTTGTAGGAAAGTAAATTTATGAACGAAATACACTTTAAATTTTTGAAATAATTCCACTAGACTTAGCGTAAAAAGTGCTAGCTCGAAAATGTGTTGCGCTTCCGCGCCCCTCACGGCACAACGGATAGGATTTGACCCGACACCCAGTCAGATCTTTAGATCTATGCCCAGAAAACACCTTCCAATAACTATATCTAGAATATTTTGAAGAAAAATGAATTTATGAAGGAAATAAAATTCAAAAAATTGAAAATGAACTCCCATTGACTTAGCACGAAAAAGCGAGAGCTTGAAAATGTGTTGCCGCTTTCGACCCCCCTCACGGCCGAATGGGTAGGGATTTGACCACGACACCCAGTCATATCTTTAGATCTATGTCCAAAATATAATATCCAATTATTACATGAGAAATATTTTGTAGGAAAGTAAATTTATGAACGAAATACACTTTAAATTTTTGAAATAATTCCACTAGACTTAGCGTAAAAAAGTGCTAGCTCGAAAATGTGTTGCCGCTTCCGACGCCCCTCACGGCACAACGGATAGGGATTTGACCCCGACACCCAGTCAGATCTTTAGATCTATGCCCAGAAAACACCTTCCAATAACTATATCTAGAATATTTTGAAGAAAAATGAATTTATGAAGGAAATAAAATTCAAAAAATTGAAAATGAACTCCCATTGACTTAGCACGTAAAAAGCGAGAGCTTGAAAATGTGTTGCCGCTTTCGACCCCCCTCACGGCCGAATGGGTAGGGATTTGACCACGACACCCAGTCATATCTTTAGATCTATGTCCAAAATATAATATCCAATTATTACATGAGAAATATTTTGTAGGAAAGTAAATTTATGAACGAAATACACTTTAAATTTTTGAAATAATTCCACTGGACTTAGCGTAAAAAAGTGCTAGCTCGAAAATGTGTTGCCGCTTCCGACGCCCCTCACGGCACAACGGATAGGGATTTGACCCCGACACCCAGTCAGATCTTTAGATCTATGCCCAGAAAACACCTTCCAATAACTATATCTAGAATATTTTGAAGAAAAATGAATTTATGAAGGAAATAAAATTCAAAAAATTGAAAATGAACTCCCATTAACTTAGCACGTAAAAAGCGAGAGCTCGAAAATGTGTTGCCGCTTTCGACCCCCCTCACGGCTGAATGGGTAGGGATTTGACCCCGACACCCAGTCATATCTTTAGATCTATGCCCAAAATATAATATCCAATTATTACATGAGAAATATTTTGTAGGAAAGTAAATTTATGAACGAAATACACTTTAAATTTTGAAATAATTCCACTAGACTTAGCGTAAAAAAGTGCTAGCTCGAAAATGTGTTGTTTCCAACGCCCCTCACGGCACAACGGATAGGATTTGACCCGACACCCAGTCAGATCTTTAGATCTATGCCCAGAAAACACCTTCCAATAACTATATCTAGAATATTTCGAAGAAAAATGAATTTATGAAGGAAATAAAATTCAAAAAATTGAAAATGAACTCCCATTGACTTAGCACGTAAAAAGCGAGAGCTCAAAAATGTGTTGCCGCTTTCGACCCCCCTCACGGCCGAATGGGTCGGGATTTGACCCCGACACCCAGTCATATCTTTAGATCTATGCCCAAAATATAATATCTAATTATTACATGAGAAATATTTTGTAGGAAAGTAAATTTATGAACGAAATACACTTTAAATTTTTGAAATAATTCCACTAGACTTAGCGTAAAAAAGTGCTAGCTCGAAAATGTGTTGCCGCTTCCGACGCCCCTCACGGCACAACGGATAGGGATTTGACCCCGACACCCAGTCAGATCTTTAGATCTATGCCCAGAAAACACCTTCCAATAACTATATCTAGAATATTTTGAAGAAAAATGAATTTATGAAGGAAATAAAATTCAAAAAATTGAAAATGAACTCCCATTGACTTAGCACGTAAAAAGCGAGCTTGAAAATGTGTTGCCGCTTTCGACCCCCTCACGGCCGAATGGGTAGGGATTTGACCACGACACCCAGTCATATCTTTAGATCTATGTCCAAAATATAATATCCAATTATTACATGAGAAATATTTTGTAGGAAAGTAAATTTATGAACGAAATACACTTTAAATTTTTGAAATAATTCCACTAGACTTAGCGTAAAAAAGTGCTAGCTCGAAAATGTGTTGCCGCTTCCGACGCCCCTCACGGCACAACGGATAGGGATTTGACCCCGACACCCAGTCAGATCTGTAGATCTATGCCCAGAGAACACCTTCCAATAACTATATCTAGAATATTTCGAAGAAAAATGAATTTATGAAGGAAATAAAATTCAAAAAATTGAAAATGAACTCCCATTGACTTAGCACGTAAAAAGCGAGAGCTCAAAAATGTGTTGCCGCTTTCGACCCCCCTCACGGCCGAATGGGTAGGGATTTGACCCCAGCACCCAGTCATATCTTTAGATCTATGCCCAAAATATAATATCCAATTGTTACATGAGAAATATTTTGTAGGAAAGTAAATTTATGAAAGAAATACACTTTAAATTTTTGAAATAATTCCACTGGACTTAGCGTAAAAAAGTGCTAGCTCGAAAATGTGTTGCCGCTTCCGACGCCCCTCACGGCACAACGGATAGGGATTTGACCCCGACACCCAGTCAGATCTTTAGATCTATGCCCAGAAAACACCTTCCAATAACTATATCTAGAATATTTCGAAGAAAAATGAATTTATAAAGGAAATGAATTTCAAAAAAATTGAAAATGAACTCCCATTGACTTAGCACGTAAAAAACGAGAGCTCGAAAATGTGTTGCAGCTTTCGACCCCCCTTACGGCCAAATGGGTAGGGATTTGACCCCGACACCCAGTCATATCTTTAGATCTATGCCCAAAATATAATATCCAATTATTACATGAGAAATATTTTGTAGGAAAGTAAATTTATGAACGAAATACTTTAAATTTTTGAAATAATTCCACTGGAGTTAGCGTAAAAAAGTGCTAGCTCGAAAATGTGTTGCCGCTTCCGACGCCCCTCACGGCACAACGGATAGGGATTTGACCCCGACACCCAGTCAGATCTTTAGATCTATGCCCAGAAAACACCTTCCAATAACTATATCTAGAATATTTCGAAGAAAAATGAATTTATAAAGGAAATGAATTTCAAAAAAATTGAAAATGAACTCCCATTGACTTAGCACGTAAAAAACGAGAGCTCGAAAATGTGTTGCAGCTTTCGACCCCCCTTACGGCCAAATGGGTAGGGATTTGACCCCGACACCCAGTCATATCTTTAGATCTATGCCCAAAATATAATATCCAATTATTACATGAGAAATATTTTGTAGGAAAGTAAATTTATGAACGAAATACACTTTAAATTTTTGAAATAATTCCACTGGAGTTAGCGTAAAAAAGTGCTAGCTCAAAAATGTGTTGCCGCTTCCGACGCCCCTCACGGCCCAACGAATAGGGATTTGACCCCGACACCCAGTCAGATCTTTAGATCTATGCCCAGAGAACACCTTCCATTAACTATATCTAGAATATTTCGAAGAAAAATGAATTTATGAAGGAAATAAAATTAGAAAAAATTGAAAATGAACTCCCATTGACTTGGGACGTAAAAAGCAACAACTCGAAAATGTGTTGCCGCTTTTGACCCCCCTCACGGCCGAATGGGTAAAGATTTGACCCCGACACCCAGTCAGATGTTTAGATCTATGTCCAGAGAACACCTTCTAATAACTATATCTATAATATTTTGAAGAAAAATGATTTTATGAAGGAAATTAATAATGGTGGGAAAAAATGATAAATGAATCAAATACACTTAAAAATTATCAAAATAGAACGGAATTAAGATGCAATACAAAAATAAATGAAGTTTTCATAATATATATTTTGTTTTTCAATTAGATCTTTCTTAAAATTACAAAATCAGCAATCTCAGTTTAATATTTCCTCTTCACATAATAAATGGTATATAAAATGTGCACTATATTCATGCGTGAGACGCGACTTAGTATCACCTTCCATCAGCTCACTAAGAACCAATCCAGTATCACTTGCATGAAATGCGTTCAATATAACTACCATTTTTAATCAACTTTTTATCTCTAATCTTTGCCTGGCATGTCCCATTATGTTACGGAACACAAGTTTACTTTATTGTCTAAAAGACCACCAATACCAACTTATTCAAACAAGAGATTTTCCTCGTGAAGTGCGACACAATATTATATATTTTTAATAAATGGTTTGACCTTTATGGTTCATGACCCATGATAATCTGAGATACAAGTTTACATCACTGTACAAATATCTTGTATTGTTTTCTCATTTTACGTGCTAAGTCAATGGGAGTTCATTTTCAATTTTTTTGAAATTTATTTCCTTCATAAATTCATTTTTCTTCAAAATATTCTAGATATAGTTAATGGAAGGTGTTCTCTGGGCATAGATCTAAAGATCTGACTGGGTGTCGGGGTCAAATCCCTACCCGTTGGGCCGTGAGGGGCGTCGGAAGCGGCAACACATTTTCGAGCTAGCACTTTTTTACGCCAAGTCCAGTGGAATTATTTCAAAAATTTAAAGTGTATTTCTTTCATAAATTTACTTTCCTATGAAATACTTCTCATGTAATAATTGGTTATTATATTTTGGGCATAGATTTAAAGATCGAATGTAGTGGCGGGGTCAAATCCCGACCCATTCGGCCATGAGGGGGGTCGAAAGCGGCAACACATTTTCGAGCTCTCGCTTTTTACGTGCTAAGTCAATGGGAGTTCATTTTCAATATTTTGAATTTTATTTCCTTCATAAATTCATTTTTCTTCAAAATATTCTAGATATAGTTATTGGAAGGTGTTCTCTGGGCATAGATCTAAAGATCTGACTGGGTGTCGGGGTCAAATCCCTACCCGTTGGGCCGTGAGGGGCGTCGGCAAGGGCAACACATTTTCGAGCTCGGGAGTCAGTTTGTTGTTCTCATTTATTACGGATGTAACCTTGTGTAAGCGCTGTGACCCCGTCTCGATCATCTGGCCGCGCATGTGAAGCAAATTGGCCTAACTAAACTATAGTACTAACGCAAAGCCCGCATCGTTATGCAAAACCTGACAAACATTCAACCGCACAGATTTCTGTTTAATTTAGCTATCCTGGGCCGAACATCGGCTACAAGAAATTATTCCAGTGTGGAGAAAGAGAATAGCAAGTTTGAAGCGAATGTTGCCCCATCGACAATGAGCCTAAGGTTGCTTATGGTAGCCTAACGTTCAACACACCTTCACCTTTATGTATGGAAAGTGTAACCCACTGTACAGACCACCAATATGTCAAAAAGTGTATTTGTGGGAGTAATATTATACTATAGCTACAGTAGGCATACATACGACGTTACAATGATATCAGTTGCGCGAAAACCTTTCAGAAAAAATTATTATCGAATTATCAAATAATATGTTACTTCAAACAAATAAAAGGGGACTTACGTTAGTTTTTCCAAATCTTCAAACTGGGATCCGTGCAATGAGTTATTCATAGAACCAGACACGGAATTAAGAGTTACTTTTCAGCATGGAACACACCGAAGGCTTGAAGTTATCCTCACTACTAGGCCTAGTAGTAATTAGTAGGCCCTATTAGGATACCTGCGCTGTCTGACTCTCTGTAGTTGTACCCTTAAATTCACTGTACACTGCTCACAGACAGAGGGATTGCAAAGATACAGTGCATACCCACGCATACCAATATTGCGTAACAACAATAATCTAGGTACTGCGATAATACCCAATGCTGGCTTAAATGCGGGCTTAAGCACTGGGACACGTAGTACCCCCCACTTTTCCGATAAATGACAAAATACCCCTTTTGAAAATGAAAAGTACCCCTCAATTCAGTGGCATAACTAAGGGGGGCCCGTAAATAAGTATATCATTCACCTACATACCTTAGGGGCCCGCAGCCCACTCACCCCGACCCGTATTGCCCTAGCTACTCAATTACTGTCAAAGGTTCAAAAACTAGTGGAATTTGCGCACACTTTTTAATATTTTTTAAATTTTACAAAAGAAAATGGCCCTTAGTTACTTACCTAATAGTAGAAACTGGCATCTTTTGTCAGTCCCATTAGAAAATTGCCCTTTTTTGAAAATTAAGTGCCCCTTTTACTTTACTTTATTATCTACAGACAGGGGAAGAACATATGTTTGTTTGTACATGATCCTCCTTTACGGGAACTCGGAAAGACTCCTATATGGAGCATAGACGCCAAGCTACAGCCTGCATTGATGCCAGTCTCAGGCCAGTCTCGTCTCGGGATGAACACTGGATTTTCACCCTACTCTTTTCGAGAAGTGTTCAGAGTGTGACTGTCCTACTATCGGGACCGACAGCTTAACGTCCCCTCTGAAATAAGCTTAACGTCCCCAATTTTCTCAACAGCTGAATGAGGAGCAGGATCTGTATCTGTGTCTGTCTGCATAGCTGTGAAAAAACTGGTTAGACCTGTCCGAGGCTTAAAGCGGGTACCTCCAGCATCTCAGTCGTGTGCTCTACCAACTGAGCTACCTGACTCTTTAATGCATATGACTTGGGGAAGTTCCCCCTAAAGGTCGTTCCTCTCTCCCCCACACACACACTTTTTGAATGCTTCCTACATCCATGGTTTCAAATATTCTGAAAACCATGCAAAGAGCAAAAAGTCACATCAAAATTGGTAACAAATTGACTATTTTATAACACTTTAACAATACCTCTTTAGCATACATTGCACAACATTTTGTGACCACAGAATTGGCCAAGTGGAAAATATCCCATGCCTGCTTGATTTTTTTGGTTTTTTGTCCATCCCAAATGTTTAGAAATGGAGAAGTTGGCTATGTAAACAGGGTATTGAATATCATTGTAAGCATGACCAAGGTTTAACAGTAGAACGCAATTTGATTGAAAATAGCATTGGAAATTTGGGGAAGAAATATAAAGAATTACATTACAGAATTTAGCTGTATTCCTTTGCAGAGTCTTATATCGTCATATTGACAGTGTTGATAATGTGTGCAAACTTTGATTTGTCGTAATTTGAAAATAATAAGTACTTTTGTGACTGTCTAAAAACTGTTGTACTCATAATGCTATTTCATCGAAGTGTAAAATCACTACCAGGTCCATATACCGTTAAAAGGTACAGTGACCAGGTTGATTAACTTGGCTCTATGGGTACTTAGCTCCAATTCTCTTCACAATTTCAAAGTCAACATTGATAAGTTCTTTACTAATTCTAGGCGTCTTTTATTTATTTTATTTGTAGTGGTTGTGGTGGTGGTGGTTTTGTTTAGGCTTTTTATCATGGGGTGATTCACCTTTCTTAGCTCGTCATCTTGTTATATTATCGTAAACCCACTTTATTTTCCAGCAAAATAAAAACATAAATATTAAGATGACACCCTTCTCCCCACCCCTTCCATGGGACATGTGACTCCCCTGGGGAAATTGATCCCTTAAAGGATTTCACTTTCCCATGCAGTTGTATGATTCCTACCCGGCTGGGAGATAAATTAAGAAAAGTGGTAAAAATTAAGAGAAATTTGGTAAAATTGAAGAGAAATTTAGTAAAATCATTGGAAATTTTAGTAGCCTAGTAGGCAATATTTCCCAAAAGTTGAATAAAGTTTCCCGACAATTGGCAAAATTTCGCGGGCAAAAATCCTGAAAATTGAAAAAAGGGTTTAGAAATAAAGGAAAGAAAACGATTCCAAAAATTTTCGAAATTTCAAGGATATCAGCAGCAACTTGAAAAATGATAGAAACCTAATTTAACAGTATAATTTTACCGCTGGTAACCAGGAAATTTTAAGGGTCTTGCCCCAGGTTGCCGCGGGCCCTTCCTACGCCCTCCAGGGCCAATTTATTGAATCCTGGATCCGCCACTGAATGTTCTACATTGCAGGAGATGGAGGCATAGGCAAAATGCCCCTGGGATGATTTCACCCCTGTTGCCAATGGTTGAACGTTTTCTTCCCGGTTAAGAGCCTGGAGGTAGAGTTGAGAAATTATCAACATTAATTTCCCAAAAATCGAAAATCTTCAGGAAAAGACCAAGGTTAAATATCAGAAAGAATAATTTTTCTTTTCCGGTGGTGGACTTATGGAACAATTTACTATATGATGTTATTGAATCACCAAGTATTCAGGCCTTCCAGAGAAGGCTGGATACATTTTGGATCAATCAGCCAATAAAGTACAGTTATACTGAAAGCATCAAATCATCCAGACAACATCTTTTTGCAGAATCAGGTGATTCAGAAGAAGAGCTGGTACAAGAGAAACTAAGGGGCCTTTTACCAGGAAAGAATCTGTAAGAATACATACAGTTTTGAACAACACTGTCCACTATACTTTGCGTGGAGGAAAAGTATGGCCACATGACATAATTGGCCCAGTAAATGACTTGATATCGAACAATCCCCAATTAACTTGTATCCTTAAAATATACTTTGAAATAAGTAAGAATATAATTTACATTACATACATTGCAAATTTTATAGGTATTGAAATATCAAAACTTTGATCAGTCATAACTTCAAATTAAATTTGTTAATCTCAAAATATTCTGATAAGGCTCGTATTCATAACAGGCAGACAGACAATTTCACGATAGACTATGAAAGCGCCTTTGACGCATTAGAACTCGCTTTCCCTATTGTGTACATTTCAACCTGTGACATGTTTTGGTGCATTTTTTGGTCCAAAAGTAAGTTCACCCAATGATAAGTTCAGTGCAGTCATGCATATCACATGTGCTTCATCGCGGAGTGTGCACTCTGATGAAAAACCAGGCACAGTCGGTAAAGTATCAATTTGAAGATGACGTACAACACTGTTGGCCAAGTGGTCAGACCGTACGGAGATCGGCGATGTTCTTAATTTCAACGCACTGGACATCGCCATAAGCTGAGGTGTGTGGTGTGCAACAGGTAAGAGTATGAAGTATTTCTATTGAGTTAAGCCTGTTAATATTAGGTATTTCTAAATTCTGTGTGTTCCTGATGTGGAGGAATTTCGTATGTTGTATTGCATTGGGCACTCTGTCAGGTAACAGGAGAAATACAGTCCTGCTTAAGTAAAGTTGTTTTTATTTAGGGTGGATCCCTACACAATCAAACTGTTGACTGTTAAAAAAATCAGAAAAATATCCCCATTGAATTATGCATCAATTACGTTACGATGCATAACTCAATGGGAAAAGTTTTTTCCAATTTGTTTATCATATATAAGGCCATAAAATCATTTACTTCTCAAATCCATCAAATATATTACATTACATGTAGGCCTACATAGTACAAAATGTTAAAATAGGGGAAGGGGTTACATACGAGGGTCGCCGAAAGTAGCAACCTATTTGGGCAGTTTGAAATATTTTTTTGGGGGAAAAGTCAACTTGACACATGAAATCTGAGTTTGCTAGTTCATCTGTTCTGTGTTCGTAGGCCTAAGGCTACAGCGCTTACACAGGCTAAATCCGAAAACCAATGGGTCAAATCCGACAGCCAGTGTGATAACGAACAGATGATATCTATTAATGACCAACGTCCAAATAGGTTGTCACTTTAGGAAGACCTATAGGCCTAGTGGTCATGTATTTAATTCCTTCCGCTATTTTAATGTGTTTAACTATTAGTATAAAACATTAAGAATACAAAATATTGGCTGGATTTGAGAAATAAATGAATTTGGCCAGGCCAATATTCTTATCAGAAAATTAAAGAAATGTCCCAATTGAGTTAGGATCAACTAGCTTTGTCGAGAATAACTATTTCAAACCGCCCAAATAGGTTGCTACTTTCGGCGCCCCTAGCGGGCCAGGGACCATGTGTGTAACCCCTTCCCCTACTTTATCATATTGTACTATGTACATGTAATGTTATAACATAAAAATATTGGATGGATTTGACAAATAATTGAATTTATGGCCATTTTTATGATAAAGAAATAGGAAAAATATTCCCATTGAGTTACGCATCAACTTTTTCCCCCAAAAAACTATTTCAAATCGCTCAAATAGGTTGCTACTTTTGGCGACCTTCGTGGACCAGGAGCCATGTATGTAACCCCTTCCCCTATTTTAACATATTGTACTATGTACATGTAATGTAATAACATAGCAATATTTGATGGATTTGAGAAGTAAATGATTTTATGGCCTTTTATATGATACAAAAATTGGAAAAAATATCCCCATTGAGTTATGCATCGTAACGTAATCAATGCGTAAGTTAATAGGGATATTTTTCTGATTTTGTTATCATAAAAATGGCCATAAATTCATTTATTTCTCAAATCTGTTTAAATTTGTATGTTATTACATTACATGTACATAGTACAATGAGTTAAAACAGGGGAAGGGGTTACATACATGGCCCAAGGTGCGCGATGGTTGCCGAAAGTAGCAACCTGTTTTGATTTTTAGGTCCCCACAATCGCAGGACAAAATATGATAGAATACAGTACATATAGATTTTGAGGAATCTGAGGCTGTGATGTCACAACTAGTCTGATTTCATTTGTTTCTTCAGAATTGATACCAAACTTTAAACTTAGATATCTCCTTAACGGAATAAGATTTTAAACATTTTGAATATTAAGATTATATGACTAGCCTGACGGGCTTGAATGCTGGAAATTGTGTTAGCCCGTATGTAAAATCAACTAACCCCGGGCTAGCGGGCTAATGCTAATTTTAAGCACTGATGATATTACTGATTCAAATCTGTAGAATTTCATGTCACATCATGCATTTTGTAAATACAATTTCAAAGAGAATTGTAAAGAAATACATTATGTGTGCTAAGACATAGGGCAAATTATGCCATTGGCATGATTTCAACTCAAAATCAGACAAACTGGCAGGGTCCATGTAACAACTTCAAACTTGGATAACTTGAGAATGGAATTAGATTTTGTGACGCCTGTGTTTTTTTGTAGTTGGTTTATTTTGTAATTCTCTATCATATACAGTATCAAGCTAGAATATTTGACTTAATGTCTCCTTTAATAACTAGTTGTAAATGGTTGTATGACCCCTCTGTGTGCAATACAGTAAAATCAAGAACATTGCTGCTATACCACATATACTGTAGGTTGTACGATTATAAATACATGTACTACAGACATGTTGACGCAGTGAAGCGGAGGCGTACGTATATAAACAGATCAATAGAGGCATATATTTAGGGGTATGGACAAAAGTTAGGGTCTCTATCAACTCTTTTAAATTTCCCGGTAGAACACTCAATTTCCAGACAAAACTCTTGATTTGGCGATTTTCATGTATGTTTTCAATTAAATATTTTAATGTATTAACTTTTAAAAATGAATAAATAAGATGTCAACAACCTACTTATTATTAACGAAGCACTTAATTTCCGGAAAAATCTTGGTAGTGGTGAGGGGGGAGGGGACAGAAAAGTCAAACAATATAGGAGGGTGGCAATAATAGAGCAAAACTAGTTGGGTGAAAGATGGCATAATGATTGGAAGATGTAGGAATAGGTAGGTGGGTGGGTTGGGATGAAGGACAGAATGGGATGGAATGTGGGACAAGCATGTGGGACAGGGAAGCATGGCATGTAGGACAGGGTAGCATGGCATGTAGGACAGTGTGAGATGACATATAGGAAAGTACTGGTCAGTTCTGTCACATGTACTATGCCATGGGATACATTTAACAACAGCATACAAATGTGAGATACAGTGATCAACATCAAACTCTAGGCTATGCCATGAACATAGCAAAATAGATGTTTCATCAGAATTGGTTACAAATTGATCCATTTTTTAGCATTTTTAATTTCAGGCCTTATATTATGAAAAATTCTGCAAATTTTGTGACATCACCTTAAGGAAATTAGATGAATATATCATTATGTTTATTTACCATTTTTCAATCCCCCACCAGGGTAGCATGGCAGTATTATTATCCCCTCACAGGGGTTATATCATCTTTAACATTCGTCCACATCTATTGGCTGTCCGACCACTTGCAATGTTTAGCTACATGTACTGGGGAACAAAAGATATCTGCCCTTGGAAAGGAATTCCAACTATTTTTCTAGCTTGCTTGTGTAGGAATTTATATACTGCAATAGCGACTCTTGCCTTAAAAGAACTTACAACAAATGCATTCCTGACATGAGTAGTAATTAAAATATTTGTTCTGTCTGAAAAAGTAAGTCGAACAATAGCTCTGAAGCTTCAAACTAATTTGTAATGAAGTGTCTTGGGGATTAAAAGGAACAAAAAAAGATTGTCTCCAAATTAATCTGCAATGGATTCTGGTAGATAGATGAGCCTTATCCGGTTTATAAAGGAATATATCAAGTCCAGCATGTTTTTATGGGGAGTTTCAGATTTTATGTTAAGGATTAAAAGGAGACATAAAGTCTGACATAATCTTTATTTTATATGATATAATTAAAAACAACAAATCTTCTGACTAAGTCTCATAACTCCTGAAGAAATCTAACATATTTTTTGTACTAAATAGTACCATGAGAGCTGCAGTTTTGATTTCAAAACATGCAGATTATGATGTCATCAGCCCAGCAGGATGCTGGAATGCCTCAAGTTTCTAGCTCATGAAAAAATTGTTTTTCTTTTGTAAAGGTCAAGGAAATTTGTGTGTACACATGAAATGATCAAAACATGCTGTTAAAACTTTGTGTCACATAATTTTGGAATAAAAACATACTATACAGTTATAAAGAAATACATTGCATTTCTTAGTCTCTGTTGGGGAAATAATGTCATCATTCACAAGATTTCAATACAGATTTGAGCAAAATGGCAGCCTCCATGTGTTGACTTTAAAGATAGATAACTTGAGATAGGAATGAGATTTTGATTTGCTGTTTTTGGTAGTTGGTGTAGATTTTAATCCTCTATCATATGAAATGAGGATTATATGCTGTTTATGTATATTATCAGGGTAATGAGAAGGGAGCTGTGGTGCAATGGAGTGAGTGAAGGTTGGAATGATTAGTTAGTTAAGCGTAGAGCTGGTAGATGAGTGGGTGGAAAAAGGTGGGTAAGGGTGCTTGGTGAATGGAGGATGGGAGGTGAATGGAGGGTGGTGCATGAATGGAGAATGGTAGGTTAAAGAGGGATGATAGGTGAATGGAGGATGGTAGGTGTATGGGAGATGGTAGGTGAATGTGGGATGATAGGTGAATGGACGATGGTACGTGAATGGAGGATGGTAGGTGAATGGGGTATGATAGGAGGATGGTAGGTGATTAGGAATGTTGGGGGATGGTAGATGAAAATGGAATGGTCGGTGAATGGGGGATGGATAGTGAATGGAGGATGGTAGATGAATGGAGGATGGTAGGTGAATGGAGGATTGCAGGTGAATGGAGGATGGTAGGTGAATGGAGAATGGTAGGTGAATGGAGGATGGTAGGTGAATGGAGGATGGTAGGTAAATGGAGGATGGTAGGTTGATGGAGGATGGTAGGTGAATGGAGGATGGTAGGTGAGTGGAGGATGGTAGATTGATGGAGGTGAGGGGATAAGAGTTAAAGGAATGTTGGGTGGTATATGACATAATGAGTGGTAGAGGTAGGAATTGAGATGTGGGTGTGATGGCATGGGGGACAGGATGGAATGTAATTTGGGACATGGTGGGATGAGATATGGTGTAATGGCATGTGGGACAAGGTAACATGGCATGTGAGACAGGGTAACATGGCATGTGGGACAGGATGTATGGCATGGCTTCTAGGACAGGGACCATGGGGTGGTATGTGGGATAGGTTAGTATAGCATATGGAAGAGTGTGGCGGCATGACATGTAGGACAGGATGGGATGACTTGTGGAACAGGCTAGCATGGCATGTGGGATGACATGGGGGACAGGACAGGATAGTATGGCATGATGAACAGGGTGTGATGGCATGTGGGACAGGGTTGGATAGTATGTGGGACAGGGTGGCCTGGTATGTGGGATGTTATCTGGTTTTCAGGTGTGTTGGCATGTGGGATAGGATGGAATGGTATGTGGGATAGGATGGAATGGTCTGTTAGACAGGGTGGAGTGGCATATGGTGGGAGGTCATCTTAATTTTAGGTGTAATGGCAATATGGTGGAGAAAGATGGTATGGCATGTATAACAGAGTGAAATGGCATGTGGGATAGGGTGGGAAGACATGTGTGACAGAGAGTGGGATTGTAGTGGGACAGAGGGTGGGATTGCATGTGCGTCAGAGGGTGGGATGGCATGTGGGACAGATGATAATATAGCATGTGGGACAGGGTGTGGAAGGTGTGGTTAATGTAGCAGGAGAAAACGGTGTGATGATTTTCAGTAACTTAAATATAGGACAGGAAATTGCCCCTTTGCACATTGAACATTCCATGTTCATTCCTAATAATTTTGTGATGTTTAATTCGTTTCCCATATCTAACACAATCTACCTCAGAAATCCTACATCCACTAAGTTTTATTCCCAAAACATCGCTTTCTCACCTTTGATCTGCATTGATCATTTGCATTCTGAACACTTTAGGATTACCTTCAGACTGATTTCTTCGAAGGCCATATCATTGTTTTCAGTTTTATTCAGGCTAAGCTTTGTTTGAGTGCCCTTCAGACAAGATTCACATTTAATCATTTCTTAATTCATGGCAAAAACCAATTGTTTTGATTTTCTTTGATACCAGAGACCACTTGATTTGATTATCTTTCCAAGTCCAGAAAATGTATTGTTTGAATTTCTTTTCAGGGCATGAATTCATTTGTTCTATTACATTGAAAAGTTTTAACTTAGTCTCAACAGACCTTACCCTTAACATCCCCACCCCCCATTTGCAACCTTCCATACTTTCAATATGTCCTCAAGTTTAACCACTTCTTCCATAAGCAATAACAAAACCACACACCACATTTAATCAAAATCCAATTATCAGTTCTGGAGATACATTGATGACAGACACACACACACACACACAAATTAAACTAACAATCACAGGCAAAAACATAACCTCCGTCCAACTTCGTTGGCACATTTTACTCTGACTGTCGCGGTGTCGTTAAACATCAACAAAGCCAACCAACTTCGTTGGCGCAGGTAGTTACACTAAAGGATTAGTTCAGTAGTCAAGCATGTCCATCTCATATGAAAGAGGAACTCAAAAGAAACAAAATGGGAAAGAAAACATTCAAAAATCTTATTCAGTGAATGAGATATTCAAGTTTAAAGATCTGTCTTATTTGTTTACAAATGACTGGGTTTAGGTAGTCTACTATGGAAAGTTGGCATCTTCATCCTCACATTCTTAATAATCGTTAATGTACTTTGGAGAAAGTTTATTCAAATTCTTTTACTATTTCAATTATTTTTTTTCAAACTTTCTTCAGGTGGTATATTATAAATACCTTTCCTACAAATACATTCAGTTTTACTACTTTTTTGACACCCCATGGTTTTTAAGCCACAAAATCGCAGGGCAAATGATATGATAGAATACATAAAGACTGAGGAATCTAAGGCTATGACATCACAACTAGTCTGATTTCAGTTGTTTCTTCACAAATGATGCCAAACTTTAAAGTTAGATATCTCCTTAATGGAATAAGATTTTTGAATGCTTTCTTTACTATTTTTTTTGTTTGTTTTGAAGTCCTCTTTCAAGATTGAATCCTTTAAAGATTTTGAGCTGTCTTCTCTTCCATACATCACGACTGTACCATACATAACAAATTCTTCAAGCTTTGATTGGCCATAACTCGGAAATTAGCATAAATTATAGACTATTATTTTTATAATTGAAAGCTCTTTCTGGTGAGTCTAAAGTAGACCTGTCCATATATCCTTTAAACAGAATCTATTAGGTACTGCAGAAATAGCAAATATATAAGGTTAAAATGATTTTCATTCATGAAATCAAATTTTATTGTGTTGTTTAGGTTATAGGTCATCCTATAATTTCTTCTAAAGATATATCTTATCAAACATAAATTGTTTTGTCATTTGCATTAATTACAAAGTACACTGTCTTTTGCATACCATACTTTATCGGTTTGAAGGGCTTCACAAATATTTGCTCTCACAATTCAATTTTGATAGCATTCACACTAATCATATTGATACAGAAGTCACTCCTTTTTAGCCTAGTTAAAAAATACAGCACCTGCAAAAATGATGTTAAAGAAACAAATTTGTACAGAAAATGTATTCAGTTATTTTTAGGAATTGAGTTATTAATATATATATATCTATATATATATCTATATATATATATATATATATATATATATATATATATATATTTATATATATATATATATATATATACATACATACATACATATTTATATATATATATATATATATATATATATATATATATATATATATATATATATATTTATAGATAATAAAAATATTTTGAGTTATTAAAGAAGTTATAAAGTTTGACACAATCATCATTTCATATGATAGAGGATACAAATCTCTACCAATTACCAAAACCAGCAAGTCTAAATCTTATTCCTATTTCAAGTTATTCATGTTTGAGATTGACACATGGAGGCTGCCATTTTGTTCAATTCTGTATTGAAATATTGTGCATGGTGACACAATTTCCCTTATAGGGACACAAGAATTAT
This sequence comes from Chiridota heheva, assembly GCA_020152595.1. NCBI lineage: Eukaryota > Metazoa > Echinodermata > Holothuroidea > Apodida > Chiridotidae > Chiridota > Chiridota heheva. The sequence continues at coordinate 1,394,915 of JAIGNY010000711.1, forward strand.
AAATTTATTTTCAATTCTATCACATGAAATAAGGATTATGTCAGACTTTATGTCTCCTTTAATAGTGAACAGCTTACCTTTCTTACAGTAGTCATGCTCAGTAACCTTTTAACAAACAGCTTAGTGTGCAACAAATTACCAACAAAATAAAATTCCATTAAATTTACGTCAAAGAAGAGTGACGAAAACTTTTGTTCTTGATTAAATTCCTCTTTGACTAAATTTGTGGAATAAGTGGGAGGGGGTCCGGGGGTAGTGATTGGTGAGCGGTTAGGAAGGGGTAAGGTTTTAATTTTTTCTATTTATTATTTTCTTTTCTGTTATTATATTGTAAGGGGGTTTTGCACCATGAGCTTCAGGTATTTTGTTTGCAAAATATCCTCAGCCACTGTTTATATTTGTTAAACCATCTTATTCGATCATACGCTATCTCTTTTAAATTTATTAAATCAATATACAATTCTAAAGAGGTATCTTATTTCACTGGATGTGTATGTGTATATTTTGTCATTGTTTGACTAGAATAAGTACATGAAAAGAAAAAGAAAAACCTCCCTCAAATTTAATTGTTATTGTGAACCCAGGATGTGCATGTACTGTATGTCACAAAGTCATATAAATTATTTCAATAAAATTCATGAAGACATTGTTTAAAAGGGTTGAGAATATCTTTTCTTTAAAAAAATTAAGGGGTATGCCTGTTCATACATCACAAATTTGCATATTTGCACCTACAAATTAAAAAACAAACTGTATAATGATCAATTTTGAGCAGATTTGACGAGAAATTTAAATTCTGGTATTGTCATGATTGTTACCAGAGTTTGCTAATTTCTGCCTGTTTGTATCTTGAAAGAAAAAGCATTACATCATATCAGAAATATCAAGATGCATAAAGAATAAACTTACCTGAATTGTAAACCTATTTTGATATAACAAGGGGTAGTATGTCACTGCACTTAAGACTACCATATATTCCCTAATAAACACCCCGGGGGCATAACATTTAAAAAAAAAAAGGGGGTATTTGAGGTTAAATTTCAAGTAATTTTTCAGTGGCAGTTCTTGTGAGTGTGCAGAGCAAGTCCAATTCTTTTGACTGTATTTTTGGGGCAGTTTTACAGTTTTAAAATGAGTTTTGGCTGAAGTCTTAATGTTAAATAATATTATGTATTTAATATTACGAAATTACCAATCAATTTTTGTGTGACTTTACGATTGTCACTGCACAAAAAAACAAAACATGGAGGGCGTTTATAAGAGGGCGTTTATTAGATGGAGGGCCTTTATTAGAGGGTGTTTATTAGAGTGCGTTTATTAGAGGGCATTTATTAGGGAATATACGGTATTAGGATTATTAGTATTAAGTTGCATAGTTTTGTCAAATAGGTCAATATGCATGAATTCAGTTGTGGCCCTGAACTGAAACTTCAGAATAAACAAGGAGATAAGACCAGTACCACCACTTCACACAAACAAACATAGATTTGGGGAATAGTAAGGACAGTCAAGTATTTATTAGTGAGTAAACATGGTTATGCAACTATTGTCAATGACATATAAGTTAATCATAAACTCTAAAGCATTGTTAGTAAGACAGAAATCTAATTTGGTAGTATTCAGGTGCCCATATTTAGAACATGAGGGTAAGTTGGAGAGTCCTAGTTTCAAACAATTTGTTGAAGAGCTGATGAGTTTGTACTGATGGTGTCAGGTAATTTTTGCTTTTAAAAGAATTCTTGCTATGCTTCCTTACAGGTTGGAGTTGCTAACTATAAGTGCATTGAAAGAGTATAACCAACTTTTTTTTTGATTGTACATAAACCAAGTAAATGATGTAAAATTGTGCTGATAATTGCAAAATTTCATTTTATTACAGATCTAGGTTGACTCAAGAATAAGCCAAAGCTCCTCCATTCTGTCTTGAGGCAAAGTATGTGAATACCATTATACCATTGCTGGTGAAATGATTGAGTTGTAAACAGGTAAGTGTAGACTAAGGTTTTTTAAAAATGTTTTCAATTCATGAAAATAAAAAAAGTTGTTAAAACAATTCATCAAAATATTCTAATGTGAGGTTGTGATGTCACTCTTCTGCTTCAGACATTTTACACCTATTATTTTCATACAAACTTGTTAAGTAAGCTGTAGACTTTAAAGGAAACATAAAGTCTGACATTATCCTAATTTCATATGATAGAATTTAAAATATCACATTTTTCTGACCAAGTTCCATATGCTCTGAAGCAATCTAACACAATTTTTATGATTATAAAAAACTTTAATGCTACTATGGGAGCTGCCGTTTTGATTTCAGAAACATGCAGATTATGATGTCATCAGCCCAGCAGGATGTTGAAATGCTTTGTATTTCTTTATAATCTATCTCAAGTTTTCTTGCCTATAAGAAATTGTCTTTTTCTTTTTGTAAAATTGTCGAGGACATTTTTGTGTACACATGAAATTATCAAAACATTCTGTTCAAACTTTTGTGTCACATTATTTTGAGATAAAAACTTTAAACACATTTATAAAGAAATACATTTAATTCCTTATGTCCCTATTGAGGAAATTATGCCATCTTGCACAATATTTTAATACAGAATTGAACAAAATTGCAGCCTCCATGTGTCAACTTCAAATATGAATAACTTGGATTTTGACTTGCTGTTTTTGGTAGTTTGTTAAGATTTTTATCCTCTATCATATAAAATTGTATCAGACTTTAAGTCTCCTTTAATATCTTGTGAACAGAACAAGATATAGGTTCGTCACAGTTCTGCCATCTTTTCTCATAAAAGTTTGACAAGTCTGGCAAATCATTTAAAGGAGGAATATTGTTATAGTTTTCTTAAATAAAATACAGTTTCCTAAACAGATATTACCATGTGCTTCAGACATGTTGATCATCATACCCTTTATTATGGGTCAGTTCTACTGTATTAGAAACAATAAAAATGATAGTGTTTTTACATTTTTTAATAGTATTTTTCATTTTGAAAATTGTTTTCATCTTTGTTTTCTTAAACTAACGATTATTATATCATGAAAATTCAAACTCAAGTTTCTGTTCTGGCAACATGGGGTCTGCCTGACATGCTGCAATGTTGAGGTACACTGTTGTATAGACCTTTTCAAACCGAGTTTAGCCGAATGTGAAACATCAGAGTACTTTAACCAATCAAATGCTGGAGGAATTTTTGTTTTACTAACCATCCAATCAGCTGCAGGGACAATTGTAAACAACAATATGCATGCGTATTACCTTCATAAGCTTTTACGCACATATGTGCAATAAGTCAAGTGTGTATACACTCATAAACGTTATGTAAAATGTTTAAGCTTTTTGTTGTATGCACACGTAAGGTATCTAAATTGTGGATATTTGTTTTCGTATGGAAATGTTTTACATTTTCCACGAGGATAGGAAGTCTTCCCTTCAGACTGTCGCAATTAAGGAATATGCGATAACTAGGTAAGTTTTGAAGTTCAAATTTTGCTTCCCTTACGTTTATCACACAGTAAGTGAATACGTGGGAGTTGCAGGTCTAGTGTGCTCGTAAAATGTTGTTTTTGTGAACGGAACACTAAATGTTCGCTGGGGTTCACATTCCGTTAGCATTTACAAAACATTAAAAGCATTTGTTCACAATTTATTCACAACAATAGGATGTAAAATGGCAAAGATCGTTCAATTTTTAAAAATGTTGTTCAGTGCAGACGGCCTAATGGTTTGAAATTGTACCGTTGACCTCACAGCAGAAAATGTGAAAGCAGTGTTGAGAACTTTTGGCAGCAAATCCCTTGTAATCTGTGAATGAGACGACAAATTTTGCATATCTAAAAACTTGAGTGAATGGAGTTGGATACAGTTTATACAAAGTTTTCTGTTTGGTATGGAATTTTCTAACCAAATTATGCTGCATTTCAAGTCACTGAATAGTTCAGTAAAGTGCCTATTTCTGTATGCATATACTGTTGATTAGTATGTGAAATTGTGTTTTTAATGGGCTTGACCTCATACGTTAGTAACTTGTGTAGACGATCAGGATTCCTCCAGAATTTGATTGATCCATTATGGTCACATGAATTTCGGCCATGTGACATTATTCAAATTAGATTTCCGTAAATTACCGATTCTAATATGAAAAGGTCTATTCTGTGGGTTGGATGTCCGGGTACTTCGTGACCGGAGGTCATCAGATCGCATAGTAACCGCACACATGGAGTTAAAACAAAGCGATCAGCTGTGTTTGTTTATATATGCCATATGTACTACACACAGTAAGAAAATGGACTTGCCATTCGTGGTAATGCGCAAAGCTTTGTTTTCACTTACTGACGTAATCTCCCAGAAGTGATGTGGCACCAACCAACAAAATTGGAAGCAATTGAACCAATAAAGCAATATGCCTTCCTTATTGGGACCTTCACTTTTTGAGTTATGGGTCTTTTTTTGAGGGCCTGGCCCATTTTTACGACTTTGTGCAATATTTGACGATCCATACCTTTTGCCAATTTGCCACTTTTTCAAAGATACTTAAGACAGGATTGAAGACTAGTTTCCTTAAAAAGTCTACAATACATTTGATATTTTCTTAGAAGATAACTGTAAAATGATATAATTTTCCAATATTCTTCAGAGATCCTCAAGTCTCTCTTGTAGCACTTGAGATTTAAAATTCTTCAAAATATTTAGGCACCAACAGTTGTATCAGGCATGATTTTTAAACTCCACCTTTATCATTGTGCTCATTAGCATAAAGTTGCTTAGTATATGACCTGACCAGACTTTTTGGTTCACATGTGAAGCATTATGCGAACCTATGTAATGGCGATTACGGACGTCCGGACGTCCTTAGATTTGTCTTGAGATTTCCTCAGAAATGTTAAAGTTTTTTAAGAAATCCTCTGAAAATGTTAAAGTTTCTTAAGAGTTCCTCAGAAAAAGTTAAAGTTTATTTAGATATGCTTATGGAAGGTTAGAATTTCCTTATAAAATGTTAAAGTTTTTCAGAGATACTTAAGACAGGATTGATGACTAAGTTTCCTTAAACAGTCTACAATACATTTATATTTTCTTAAAAGATAACTGTAAAATGATATGATTTTCCAATATTCTTCAGAGATCCTCAAGTCTCTCTTGTAGCACTTGAGATTTAAAATCCCTAAAATTCTTTAAAATATTTGGGCACCAACAGTTGTATCAGGCATGATTTTTAAACTCCACCTTTATTATTGTGCTCATTTGCATAAAGTTGCTACAGTATATTACCTATTAAACCAGACTTTTTTATTCAGTATGCTTAGTCAGGGAGTGTGACAGGATGTGATTGCATATGGACATAGAAAGGGATGCCATGTGGGACATGGATGGGGGCCATGAGGGACATATGATTTGATATTTACCATGTTGTATACACCAAGGGCTATATCAGGCATAATTATTTGGCTCCACCTTTTTTTCTAATTCAACAACTCATTTGCATATTAGTTATTATATGAACTGACACTTTCATACATAGTATGCTCAATCAGGGACTGTGATAGCTAGGATCATGAGACTTCTTATGGATCCTATGGGACGTTATGTGAGACAGAATGGGATGCCATGTGGGACATGGGGTGGGATGCCATGTGGGACATGGGGTGGGATGTCATGTGGGACATGGGGTGGGATGCCACGTAGGATATGTGGTGGAATGCCATGCACGACAGGGTGGATTGCCATGGGATGGAATGTCAGTGGGACATAAGATGTCATGTTGGACATGGCGTCCCACCCCATTTCAACAAGTCATTTGCATATAAGTTATATGAACTGACACTTTCATACTTAGTATGCTCAATCAGGGACTGATAGCTAGGATGAGACTTTTTATGGAGCCTATAGGATGCCATGTGGGACATGGGGTGAGATGCCATGTGGGACATGGGGTGAGATGCCATGTGGGACATGGGGTGGGATGCCATGTGGGACATGGGGTGGGATGCCATGTGGGACATGGGGTGGGATGCCATGTGGGACATGGGGTGGGATGATATGTGGGACATGGGGTGGGATGACATGTGGGACATGGGGTGGGATGCCATATATGAAAGTAAGACTCGATCCATTCTTATTCCAGGTGACCAGTGGGCCCTGTCGAAATACAATACGTTCTTCTTCCAAAGTCTTAGACATACATGTTTCACCAGTGTAATTATTGAGCCCAAAATAAAGTAAAAGGGAAATTTCATTTTTAGAAGGGGCACTTTTCCAATGAAGACACATTCAAACGTTTCCAAGTGGGACCCATCATGGATTATCTAGGTGGCAAGGTACTGCACTTCATGACCTATAGTAACATTTTGTGGTTGGTGCTAAATTGAAATTGAGAACATTTGTTAATAATTGCCAACTCTTTAAAATTACTGAGGAAGGAGCAGTCAAGTTTCCTTAGGCATACACATGATCAGATTGTCTCCAAATGAAAATCCCTTTGAAAATACACACTGGAGGGAAAAAGGAGGGCAGGATATGTTTCATCTATAACTGTGACATATAGTACAGTAGTTGCTGATGTAGGATAAGTGTATTTTCTCCCTGGGACATACAACAAAAAATTCAAATATGAACAAAAACAAAACATCAAAATTCATGCAGAATAATGATTATAGACGTCTATAGCAATTAAATGTTGTCACGCAGGGCGGATTTTGTATACACAAAAGTGTTATTTTAATATTTGACCTTTTGAGTATATGCAGTACTTACGATGCAGAAGCAGATTTTACTAATTTCTTAAAGGAATATTCCCATGGATTTTCATTTTTTTCATATATGATAGAGAAAATTTGTAGAAACATTAAGTGGTGAAAAAACTGTGTTCATATCTTCCACTGTTTAGAAGTTATAACAATTCAAGAGTAGATAAATGTTCTTAAAAACACCTCATACAGTATATGTCCTTCAGCTTGGTGATGTCATCAAGGCAAGGCAATTCCAGCACAATTCTTATGTATTTCTTATCAATTTAATCACACTTTTTTTTACATTATCGAACAGCATTTTTGGTTCATTATAGAGATTGGGTGGAATATATCATTCACAAGAAAAGATTTTGTTTTTTTCTCGGTGTACATCATATTTTCTATGAGAAAAAAAATTAAAATTATTTTAAAGAAATACAAAAGACGTTTTGTTGAAATTGTTTCACAGATGTTGCCAATCAGTCACTTTTGTCCAAATTAAAAAATACTTTAAAATTTTGTAACTTCTAAACGAAATACGATATCAACATAGTTTTTTCACCACTTTGTTTCTAACAAATTTCTCTCCATGGGAATATGATTTATGGATCATTCTACACATAATTGATCTGGAAAAAATGCCTGAATTCCGAAAGACAGCAGAAACTTTTACAGAAGTATGGGTTTTATGTAGGAAACTTTGTTGATCTAAAGTCGTGTAATTGCTTTGCTCACAGATTTTTGGGAGTAAAGAAAATTGGAAATGTCAGAATAGAATGGCTGTGGTAGCAGAGAAGATTGGAGACTTTTATGATTACCTGTTGGAGCTTGGAGGTATAATACCACTTTCTTTTTCTTCATGTTGATCTCAGTTTTGTAAGATTATTTGGGTTGGAGATTTTACTTGTGGTGCTGTCAAATTATTCCAAAAGTTTCTGCCGTAAAGAACCAATTCTTCTATCGTAGCTTTAACAACAACAAGTAATGTAGTACCAGAGCTGCCCGCAGTCACTACTTAAGTCATTATGTACTAAGAATGAACTTGACTGGAGTATACATTCTGTTGATTTCTTTCCCCATAGAAATAATAGGGATAAAAATCAATGACTTACCTTCAAAAGTAGTTGCAAATGACTTTGAGCAACTGCAAAATGGAGTGACTTGTTACAATTCGGAGAAGTACAGTAGCATATATCCTTTGAAAAGACCCTATCAGATTTAGGGTGTTTTACACTTATTAAGGGACTAATATTCCCTTTTTTACCTCAGATGTAAAGTTGGCCATAGAGTTTTTAGAAACGAATTTTTTTCTTGCAAATAATGACAGCTCATTTGCATATCACATGACTTTGAAAAAATAAAGAAATACATAAGAAATGTAGTTTTTACATGATAACTTCCTCAGATATTTTATAATCTTTATGAAACGTTCCAGATGTTCTTATTAAGTCACAGGCAATATGGTGAAGTAAAATAAATACAAAATGTTGTATAGTTAATGAATTAAGCCAATTAATACCCAACGTAACTATTTTTAATGATATTCAAAGCTCGTTTACTTCAATTTTGCAAAACGTAAATTATGCATGATCTTCATTTTACTTCACACCATAGAGGTTTACATTCTGCACATTTGTGCCAATTTTCAAGTTAATGCTAGGTCCAGTTTTCAAGTTATGATTTAAAAACTATGAAAACCCATATTTATGTAGAAGAGTAGAAATGCACCCATATTCATGCAGAACAGTAGAAATGCACCCATATTCATGTAGATCAGTAGAAATGCATCCATATTCATGTAGAACAGTAAAAATGCTCCCATATTCATGTAGAACAGTAGAAATGCACCCATATTCATGTAGAACAGTAGAAATGCACCCATATTCATGTAGAACAGTAGAAATGCACCCATATTTATGTAGAACAGTAGAAAAGCACCCATATTCATGTAGAACAGTAGAAATGCACCCATATTTATGTAGAACAGTAGAAATGCACCCATATTCATGTAGAACAGTAGAAATGCATCCATATTCATGTAGAACAGTAGAAATGCACCCATATTCATGTAGAACAGTAGAAATGCACCCATATTCATGTAGAACAGTAGAAAAGCACCCATATTCATGTAGAAGAGTAGAAATATGACAGTCACTCAAGTGGTCAACCTCTAGAAGCAAGGATCGATAATAACATTATCCAGGCAGCTCTGTATACTAAATTCCTAGGTCTCTTAATTGATAGTAAGTTGAATTGGAAAGAACATGTTTCATTGATTTGTAAAATAGTACCCCGTAACACGGGTATTTTGAATAGACTAAGGCATTTTATTCCATCTCACATACTTCTTTTGCTTTACAATTCTCTTATTCTCCCCCACCTTTCTTATGGTACTCTCTTATGGGAAAATACGCATAATTCCACTTTGCAACGCTTTATACATCCTCCAAAAACGAGCTGTTAGGACTATTGGTAATGCCTTACCTACTGTAGATCCCCATCCATGCCTTTGTTAAGACACCTTAAGCTGTTAATTGTTTACGATCTCTACAATTACAATCTAGGCATTTTCATGTACAAAGTCACCAACAAATTGATGCCCGAGGCCTTTCTGTCATTTTTTAATAATAACAACTGCTTTCATTCTTACGATACTCGTAATTCTCATCACTTAATGCAACCCTTTGTTCGTACACATAAAGCCAAGTCTCAAGTACGTTGTGCTGGTGTGACCCTCTGGAATTCCCTCAGTAATGATTTAAAATCATCGAAATCCCTAAATTACTTTTAAGTCTAAGCTCAAGAATTATCTATTGGCACCATATAACTAACCATCAATATTCCAACGTTTCTTTCTCTCTGTCTTCTTTGTTTTCTGTGTATGTCGGTGAGAGGGGGTGGGTGTGAGGGGAGGGGTGTAGAAGGATGGGGATAGGTGGGATGGGAGGAGAAGGGCAGGGGGGGTGGGGGAGGGGTGGGGTGGGTGTGTAATTTGGGTGAGTATAGGCGACAGGGTCTCAGTGATAACATGTCGCTGGTTGGGTAGGTGAATGGGTTAGGGGCAGGCCTATCTAATCATTTTTTGTATTGTATTCTCCTTTGTTGATGGCGAGCTGGCTAGCAAAAGTTTACACTTCCTCCAGTTCACCATTCACTCCATACTATTCTGTTTATTGCATTATATGTTTATTGTTTTTTGTTTCTAATGCTATTTTGTAATTACCAATTTTCCTTTGTATGTAAATCAATGGAGTGATGAATAAATAAATAGATAAATAAATAAATGCACCCATATTCATGTAGAACAGTAGAAATGTATCCATATTCATGTAGAACAGTAGAAATGCATCCATATTCATGTAGAACAGTAGAAATGTATCCATATTCATGTAGAAGAGTAGAAATGCTCCCATATTCATGTAGAACAGTAGAAATGCTCCCATATTCATGTAGAACAGTAGAAATGCACCCATATTCATGTAGAACAGTAGAAATGTATCCATATTCATGTAGAACAGTAGAACAGAAATGTAGAACAGTAGAAATGCTCCCATATTAGAACAGTAGAAATGTATCCATATTCATGAGAACAGTAGAAATGCATCCATATTCATGTAGAACAGTAGAAATGATTCAATGAAATGCATCCATATTCATGTAGAAATGCACCCATATTCATGTAGAACAGTAGAAATGCACCCATATTTAGTAGAAAAGCACCCATATTCATGTAGAACAGTAGAAATGCACCCATATTTATGTAGAACAGTAGAAATGCACCCATATTCATGTAGAACAGTAGAAATGCATCCATATTCATGTAGAACAGTAGAAATGCACCCATATTCAGAAATGCTTAATTGATAGTAAGTTGAATTCCCATATTCATGTAGAACAGTAGTTAAATGTACAAATCCATATTCATGTAGAACAGTAGAAATGCATCCATATTCATGTAGAACAGTAGAAATGTATCTAATCATTTTTTGTATTGTATTCTCCTTTGTTGATGGCGAGCTGGCTAGCAAAAGTTTACACTTCCTCCAGTTCACCATTCACTCCATACTATTCTGTTTATTGCATTATATGTTTATTGTTTTTGTTTCTAATATTATAAATCAATGGAGTGATGAATAAATAAATAGATAAATAAATAAAGAACAGTAGAAATGCATCCATATTCATGCATCCATATTAGAACAGTAGAAATGTATCCATATTCATGTAGAACAGTAGAAATGCATCCATATTCATGTAGAACAGTAGAAATGAAATGCACCATATTCATGTAGAAGAGTAGAAATGCTATATTATGTAGAACAGTAGAAATGCACCCATATTTAGAACAGTATGTAGAAACAGTAGAAATGCACCCATATTTATGTAGAACAGTAGAAATGCTCCCATATTCATGTAGAACAGTAAAAATGTATCCATATTCATGTAGAACAGTAGAAATGCACCCATATTCATGCAGAACAGTAGAAATGCACCCATATTCATGTAGATCAGTAGAAATGCTCCCATATTCATGTAGAACAGTAGAAATGCTCCCATATTCATGTAGAACAGTAGAAATGCTCCCATATTCATGTAGAACAGTAGAAAAGCACCCATATTCATGTAGAACAGTAGAAATGCTCCCATATTCATGTAGAACAGTAGAAATGTATCCATATTCATGTAGAACAGTAGAAATGCTCCCATATTCATGTAGAACAGTAGAAATGCACCCATATTCATGTAGAACAGTAGAAATGTATCCATATTCATGTAGAACAGTAGAAATGCACCCATATTCATGCAGAACAGTAGAAATGCACCCATATTCATGTAGATCAGTAGAAATGCTCCCATATTCATGTAGAACAGTAGAAATGCACCCATATTCATGTAGAACAGTAGAAATGCTCCCATATTCATGTAGAACAGTAGAAATGCACCCATATTTATGTAAAACAGTAGAAATGCACCCATATTCATGTGGAACAGTAGAAATGCACCCATATTCATGTAGAACAGTAGGAAAGCACCCATATTCATGTAGAAGAGTAGAAATGCATCCATATTTATGTAGAATAGTAGAAATGCACCCATATTCTTGTAGAACAGTAGAAATGCATCCATATTTATGTAGAACAGTAGAAATGCACCCATATTCATGTAGAACAGTAGAAATAGGTTGAAATTTGTCTTTTCTTTATTTAACATGTATTTTTAGCTTTAGGGCTAATTTTTAGCTAGACTATTCGAAAAATTGTAGAGCTATTCACTACTCCCGGCGTCGGCGTTGGGTAAAGTTTTGGTTAAAGTTTTCATAACTTAGGTTATGAAGGGTGTACATTCATGTGACTTGGCATAGAGGTAGAGGACATGGGTACTGATCAATTGAGCATGATTGGGCGGTTGTGTGTGGATACTAATTAGCTTATTTGCATGACAATGAAAATATTTGTCAGGTTAAAGTTTTGGTTAAACTTTTTGGTTTAAAGTTTGTATGGATGGTGTACATTCATGTGACTTGGCATAGGGGTGTAGGACATGGGTAGTTCAAATGAGCATGATTGTGGGGTTGTGTACTGATAATAATTAGCTTATTTGCATAATAAAATTATTTGTCGGGTTAAAGTTTTTGGTTAAAGTTTTTGCTTAAAGTTTTTATAACTTAAGTTATGAATGGTGTACATTCATGTAACTTGGCATACTGTAGGGGTACTGTTCAAGTAAGCATGAGTAGGGGTTGTGTGGCCTAGGGGTACTGTTCAAGTGAGCATGATTAGGGCTTGTGTGTGCATACTAATTAGCTTATTTGCGTAATAATGAAAATATTTATATCTATGATATGTCTTAAATTAAAGTTGGGGTGGGGATTTTGCTTACACAAATGATCACATATGTTAAAAGCATTGTCTACACTTAATGGTGAGGTGTAATGTGCATGTTAATTAGGTTATTTGCATGATAATAGATTCTAATGCAAATTTTGTACTTGAAAATTTATTTAAAAACCTGAGATAATAGCTTATTTGAGGTACAATTGATAGCAGTTGTTGGTCCGCACTGTGTAATGTGCATTGGTACATGATTAAGTTGATAATAGCTTGGTACTTGATACAGTTGTTGGTGGCATTGGTACTGTTAAGTTGAGCATGATTGGAGTTGTGTGTACATACTAATTAGCTTTTTTGCATAACAATGAATATATGTATTTGTGATGTCTCTTAATATTCTTAATAAAAAGTGGGTGTGGGGATTTTGTTTACACAAATGATCATATATGTGAAGAGCATTGTCTACACTCAATGGTGAGGTGTAGTGTGCATATTGATTAGGTTATTTGCATATCAACAATTTTCCCTCAACTTTTTCAGCTGTCAAATTATAATTATCCTTAACTAGACTCTTTTCAAGTACTTTCATGGTATATCCAGTAGTTTTAATCCCCAAAATCACGGGAAAATGTGAAAGAATATCTAAAGACTGAGGATATCAGGATGTGATGTCACAACTATATAGTAGTCAAGATGTCAGTCGTTTCTAAACAAATGAGACAAAACTTTTGACTTAAATATCTCCTTAATGGATTAATATTTTGGAATGCTTCCTTCACTATTTGTTTTGTTTCTTTCTTAGTCCTGTTTCATATAAGGGGAATTAAGTTGACCTCTGAACTAATTCTTTAAGATGAATAGAGGGGCTAGTAAGGTATGACGGAAGAAATACAAAATTATTGCATTATGCCGCAAGGGTACATTGTTCACATTTTAATATTTCATTGACATGGGCAAGTCATGGGTCTCTCCTTTCTTTGTGACTCAATGGATATAATAAATAAAGGTGTTTCATTTATAAAGATTTCTTTCATGTTTTCGGAGTTACTGGGTGAGGCAGTAACCTCACTCAAAATGTCTGATACAACTCAAAGATATATGGAGGCTTTCAGTAAAATGTGGAAATCTAAAGAAAGGGGAAAAGTTAAGTGCATCCTTCAAAAGCTCATGTAATTTGAAATAACTTCCTCTACTGGCCCCATCACCTGCATATACTGTACGTCCATCAACAAGCACATTGTCTATGCTAGCTTTGAATAGTCAAGCATACTGTCTTTCTGACAGTTCTTGTTAATGACTGGCATATGTTTTCATATAAACAGCAGTACTGTTTGACATCAAAATGGTTTTTTTTGCTCATTTTCAGATCCAAGGGTAGAGAACTGGTTTTTATGCAGGACACCTATCCCATGCCTTTTTATAATTATTGCTTACCTCATATTTGTCAAATGGCTGGGACCAAAGTTGATGGCCAACCGTGAACCATTTGATCTCAAGAACTTAATGATATTCTACAATTTCTTTCTTGTTATCTTGTCAGTGTACATGTTTTTTGAGGTAAGTGAGATACTAATTTTCATCACTGTTTATTGAATGCAAAATTAAAGGTATATTAAACAGCTACAAAAATGTTCTCTTTTATTTCTCATGAAAAAGAAAAAAAAAATTATGAGTATAGTTCAGTCTGAAATTCTGAAGAAATTTTTTTTAAATTTTATTGATAATCAAATTTTGGGGATTTTATGATGCATTCAAAAATTGAACAGAACAGTATGAACAGGAAAAATGTGTTATGTAATTCTTAATGTATTTCTATCTGTAATTTCAGACATTAATATAAGAGTATAGAGAGCTATGTCTGTAGATACATTACATATATGTATATTAAGACTTAAAATTTGAAAGTAAAAAGGTTTTGATGGAAATTTTGCTTTTTATCCCCTCGCCAATAAAGTTAGTGAAGCGGAGAGGAAGCATTTGTACCGTTCGTCCGTCCGTCCACATCCATTGTCCATCAGAGGACATGCATTGTTCAGCTACTGGGAGCAAAAGATTTCTGCCCTTCGAAGGAAATTATTTTTAGAAAAGTATTTTTGTGACTTATATAAAAGAAGAATCTTGCTACCAAAGAACTTACAACAAATGCATTCCTGACATGAATAGCAATTAAAATAGTTGTCTTCTCATGAAAGAAAAGTCAAACAATAGCCTGATGCATCAAATGAATTTGTAATTAAGTGTCTTGGGGATTAATAGAAATATAAACAATAAAGTGCCCAAATTAATATGCAATGAACTTTCATTTTGATTTAGTAGATAGATTAGCCCTATATAAGGGAAAGTATTAAGTTGAGCATGTTCTTATGGGGACTTTCAGATTTAAGTGAAAGCTTAATGTTTTGCTGTTTATGTGAATTATCAGTAGGTAATGAGGAGGGAGCTGTGGTGCAATGGAGTGAGTAAAGGTTGGAATGATGAGCTAGTTAGTTAAGAGTATAGTTGGTAGATAAGAGGGTGGCAAAAGATGGCTAGGGATGTTACATGAATGGAGGATGGTAGATGAATGAAGGATGGGTAGTTAATGGTGGGGGCTGGTAGGTGAATGGGGCATGTTAGGTTGTTAGAGGTGAGGGGATGGGCATTAGATGAAAGAATGTTTGGTGGAAGATGGCATAATAATTGGTAGATATAAGACTTGAGATGAGGATGAGATGAGCATGGGGGGACAGAATTGGATGGAATTTGGGACAGGGTGGGGTGGCATATGGGACAGGGTGAGATGACATGTAAAGGGTGACCTGGCATGTGGGACAGTTGGATAGCATGGGGATTGTACAGGATGGCATGGGGGAAAGAACATGATGGCATAGGGGACAGGGTGGGACGGCTTTGGAACAGGGATGGATTGAGTGTGGGACAGGGTGGCATAGCTTTTGGGACAGAGTGGGATGGCATGTAGTACAGGGAGGGATGGCATGTAGTACAGGAAAAGATGGCATGTAGTACAGGGAGGGATGGCATGTGGTACAGGGAGGGATGTTATGTGGTGGGATGTCATCTTGATTGCAGGTGTGATGGCATATGGGTTATGTGGTGGAATGACATCTGGATTTCATGCATGATTTCTTGTAGGATGGGATGGCTTGTGGAACCAATGGTGGGATGGCATGTGGGACAGAGGTTGGAAGTTGTGTTAGTAGTGACAAGGGGATTTGTATTGTTTGCGATAATTGGTTTTTCATAGTTTTAATGGATTCTGGGCAAATTGGGTAATGTTGCTGATACCTGTCCATACCCTGGTAGAGTGTATCATTGTATGCACTTGTACTGTAGCTCTTCTTTGTGTTGATACACATTGCACAGTAGTTAGGTTGATTTTATAAGAAATTGGTGTATTTATTTGCTGGCAGTTGTGTCAGTAAATTGTGGAGTTCACAATTGAAATGCTAGAGGTTACAGGATCTGAGGGCAGTTGTGGTGTTTGTTCCCAGATTTTAAAGAAACTTCATGAAATTTTTTCCCTAAATAGGCAAAATACTTAGCCAAGACTCAAATACACAACATCATTATCTCGCCTTAAGATCGGACTCACCATGTTTAATGACCATCCACAACTTCTATTTGAAACTGCAAAACTGCTCCGACCATAAAAAAACTAGATTTTAAGAAGCAACCTTTTTCCTGAAATACCATCAAACACCTTTTTAGTCTTTCACCAAAATAATAAACTTCTTACTCCTCATAAACTTCCTTCAAATTACCAGACAAATTAAAGGAATAACTTGAATGCACCCCTTGCATGATTTTCTTTAATTGTAGCTTCAAAAGCTGAGAATAACATTTGGTGTTAAGCTGCTTCTTTGGTGGTGTAAATTCAGTTTGATATTACATCAGATTTTACTTGATTTTCTGCTCACTTTTCCCTCAAATGGTATTTTTGGATCCAATGAGATATTGTCAGGAACCTACAGTATGCGGTCATGATAGCCAGCTCATAAACGTGATATCCCCAGAATGGTAAAGTGGATTCATCATATTTGGTACACAGATAGCCCATGGTCTGTAGATGTGCCCTATTGTTTATGATGGTGATGATGTCATGCATTTTAATGAGTAGGCAGGGCTGAAAGTGAAAATCTTAAAATGTTCATTTTTTAACAACCACACGTCTGTTTTGTTTCATGTTTGGTATAATTATGATGTACGCTGGTGTGTACATGTCCATGATGTAAAAAATGTTGAATTTTATTAATATGCGTAGTGGGCAGGGCTTAATATGATTTTGCTGAAAAGAGCTTATAAACTTGGTATTTCAAGAATTGGATTAATATATTATGTGGTACACAGATAGCCCATGGTCTGTAGATGTGCCCTATTGTTTTTGGCGGTGATATCATGCATGTTAGAGCTGTGAACGTTTAGGGATTCTAGTAAACGTGTACACGCCAAAAAAAGCGAGCGTGTATCGTGTACACGAGTTTAGTACCGTAATTTTCGGAAATACACCAAAATTGCTCCAAAACTACAAGGCGAAGTAAAAAAATCGCCCAACTAGTATGGCAAAAGTACTGACTGCATTGCCCAAATAGACGCTGAGTTTTGCTTTCCAAATCGTAAAAAGTTTACTTCTACAGTACAAATCATCATTTTTATGGAAAATATGTATGGAAATTCAGTTTAGAAAGAACAGATAACTTCCTTTCAATGTCATTTAAACTCAACATCGCGTAACTTGTTTTTCCTAATCGCTACGGCTTTCAAAAGTCTGAAAATCTTGCATACTGAGGCCTATGATATACCTCGCCGTAAAACATTTCAAAAGTACGCCACCACCACCAGGGACTTCTGAAATATTAGTCCTCTCGCAAAAAATGGCCGCCATCTTTGCGAAGCATGCAGAATTTCAGTTTTGTTAAAACCTTTTTCTGTTTATTTATTATGCAATATTTTTTCTTTCTTGCAAAATTTATTTGACTCATCAGGTAATATTTACATGTAAATGTACTGATCGTCACGATTCAAGTGTTTTTTGGTCGATGAAACGGGCCTTGATTGCGTGGGATTTAAAGCCTTATGGCCTAACGTTAGGCCTATTGTTAGTTTCACTGTTTACTGCTGCACATTCGCGGTGCATTTTACAAGTTAGATTACTCAGTTTTCGGCGAAATCAAAGTGCATAATATCCCCATTCATTGGTGACTACTGCGCATTTGTGATTCGCACATTCAAAAAAGATTATGCTAATCGGATTTACAGTTTATAAAAAATCATTGATTGGAATTTTGTCAGCCGAATGTGTGTGTGATTTGAATCATGAATATTGATTTTCAACGGCAAGACACTAGGCCTATAATGTATGAAAAACGATTACTCGCAATGAAGTATTTAGCAAACGTTTACAAGATTTGCGAGCGTGTAGCGAGTACACGCTAAACGGTCACAGCTCTAATGCATGTTAATGAGTATGCGGGCTTAATATAGAAATCTTTGAAATGCTCTTAATTTGACGATCACATGTCTGTGTTGTTTAATATTTGTTATAATAATGATGTTAGCTAGTGTGTATGTTTTCATAGTATAAAAACATTGAATTTCATTAATGTGCATAGTGGGCGGGGCTTAATATGATTTTGTAAACAAAAAGCACAAGTAAATACAATATCTCAAAAACTGAACTGGATTCATATCATGTGTGATTGTGATGATACACAGTAGCTCATGTACGAGAGCGACGTGACAACTGCTCCTATTCTCTTAAACTATTTTCGCTCCATTTTCTCTCCAATTTGCACCATTTTGTTTTATAACTTCATTTTCGGATTTTCTTTTCGGTGGATGGGCTTTTATCCTCGGTGAGATTGTTTCTTTTCTTTTTTTCTATTATATTTTCCCTCGTTCTGTCCCGACTTTTCACGCCCTTCGTTACTAATACAGCGGTCCCCATATAGTGGTTCCGCGATTTTTTTCTAGCTGCCTCGGGTCTCTAGGCCCTTGGTTTTTTCTTTCATAATGACAAAGCGCCTATGCAGTGACCTTGACCTTGACCCCCTCCCTCCCGTGACCCACCTGCTACCATCATTGACCATTCTGCAACCCCAATCCCAAAAATCCTTATAATCCATGCCACCAACAAGCAGGAAAGCTTTAAAAAAGTTTCTCCTTTCCTCATCCATAAAGCCCTCTTTGGCCTTGTCGGTACCCTCCCCAAAGTCTCTACCCTTAGATCCGGTGATCTCCTGGTGCACTGCACCAGGGACACACAAGCCACCACCCTCCTTTCCACCAAAACCCTATCCAACTCTGGTATCGACATCACAGTCACCCCCCATCGTTCCCTAAACTCCAGCAAAGGCGTCATACGCACCCGCGATCTTGCGTACATGACCGATGACGACCTCCAAGAAGAACTAGCTAACTAACCAACATGTAACCGAAGCCCGTCGTCTCGTTCTAAAGAGAGACGGAGCCGAAACTCCCACCAACACCATATTTCTCACCTTCGCAACACCAACTCTCCCCTCCCACATCATTGCCGGCTACCTGAGAATCCAGGTCGCCCCTTATATTCCTAACCCTTTACGTTGCTATAATTGTCAGAGGTATGGCCACGGGAAAAACTCCTGCCACAGCCAAGCGCGCTGTGGTAACTGCGGAGCCTCGGACCATGACAACACCTCCTGCACCAACCCCCCACTCTGCACAAATTGTGACGGTAAACACCCAGCAAACCATCCCTCCTTCTCGAAAGACTGTCCCACCTGGCTTCAGGAAAAACAAATAACAAAACTTAAAACCCTTAACCCCAACATAACCTACCCTGAGGCCAGGAAACAATTCCTCGCTTCCCTTAACTCCAAGCCTTCCTACTCAAACGTAGTCTCCTCTAACTCTAATTCCGCCCCCCAAACACAACTAACACAACAAAAACTAACTCCCATGCCCAAACCGACCTCACCTGGCTCTTCTTACCTAGTCCTAAGCCCATCACCATTTCCAACAACCCAATCACACCCAATACCCACACCACCTCCACCACCACTTCTCTCCTCAACCCCCCTTCCTACTCTAAAGCCCCTACCGCCCCCTACACCAACTCCACTAATACCTTCATACATCAAGCTAAAACCAGCCAAGCAAACAACCAACAAACCAACAAATCAACCAACCAAAAAACAACCAATCAACAAACAACCAATCAACAAACAACCAATCAACAAACAACCAATCAACAAACAACCCACCTCCCAAACCCACACTGAAGAGAGTATGGATTGTTCGATTACCGAACACACCGATCATACTTCTCGTCCAATTTTCAAAAACAATCGCTCCCAAAGAAACAAATCCAAAGAAAAAACAAGCGAACTCAGACCCAGCAGATCTTCCTCCAGATAACCCCCCGCCTCCTTTATGGCATACACCACAAACAATTACAATAACACCCACAACATCATACAATGGAACATTAGGAGCCTTAAGGCCAATTCTGAAGAAATCGACCTTCTGGCCTCCACCTTCAACCCGGTCGTCTTCTGCCTACAAGAAACTTTCTTGAAAACCACCGACCATTACTCCCTTAACAACTTTGCTTGCTATCACAAACATCAAGTGGATGCTGACAGGGCCTGTGGTGGCGTCTCCATTCTCGTTAGACACGATATCCCACACAGCTCTGTTCATGTGCACACCGACCTTCAGGCCATCTGTATTTCTATCTCCCTCCACAAAACTTTCACTCTCTGCAATATCTATCTCCCTCCCAACACCAACATTCAACCAACCAGCCTTAATAACCTCATCTCTCAGCTTCCCACCCCCTTCATCCTTCTTGGTGACTTCAACGCTCACAACCCTCTGTGGGGCTCTAATACCACCACCCGTAGAGGCAAGTTCATCGAAAACGCTCTCCGTCAGCACAGCCTGTCCTTACTGAACACTAACTCCCCGACCTACCTTCATCCTGCCACAGGTTCTCTCACCTGTATTGACCTGTCTATCTGTTCCCCTAACCTCCTCCCTGATTTTAGTTGGAGAGTCACTGCTGACCTCTGTGGTAGTGATCATTACCCTCTTCTTATACACTCCAATCTTCAAATCCCCACTGAGCACACCCCCAATTGGAACCTCGACAAGGCTGACTGGTCCCTTTTTGAAACCCTCTGTGACTCACACCTCTCCCCCCATCTTCTCGAGGATGAGGATCCCATGTCTAACTTCAGTAATATCCTTATCAACATCGCCACCTGCTCAATTCCCAAAACCTCCAAACCCCCAAATCATCCCCCAACCCCTGGTTCTCAGATGACTGCAAAACCGCCATCAAGAACAGGAAAAGAGCCCTCGGGAACTTTAAAACTAACCCGACCACCCATAACCTTAACCTCTTTCGCATCAGCCGTGCCAAGGCCAGACGCACTATCAAGGACAGTAAACCAACACTTGGAACAACTTTATCTCTTCTCTCACCACCAACACCCCACTAAGAAGATTTGGAGAATGGTTAACAGCTTCCACGGCAGAGTAGGCAAATCTTCCATCTCCCATCTCTCTTGGAATGGAGACCTTCTCACCAAAAAAAGACATCGTTGACCACCTCGCCGCCTCTTTCAGCAACATCTCGTCCTCGACCAACTACTCCAATGCTTTCAAAATCAAAAAGCTTGCGATGAAGCCCGGAGAATCACTTTCCCTCTGACAACTCCAAAGCTACAACACCCCTCTCACCCTTTCTGAATTAAACCAAGCCATCAGCGACGCTGGCTGCACCTCCAAGGGCCCAGATAACATCCCCTATCAGTTTCTGAAACACCTTCCCATCAAGGCCACCACTACCCTACTCACCATCTTCAACCACATTTGGTCCTCACACTCCTTTCCCCTATCTGGAGGACAGCTATTGTCATCCCCGTCCTTAAACCGGGAAGGATAGCACCGACCCACCAGCTACCGACCCATCGCCCTTACTTGCTGTCTCTGTAAAATTATGGAAAAGATCATTAATCAGAGACTAAACTGGTTCCTCGAGACCAACAGAATCCTCTCTCCTCACCAAAGCGGCTTCCAAAAACGTCGCAATACCTAGACCAGTTAATTACGCTCGACACCGCTATCCGGGAATCCTTTGCAAAAAGGAACACCTCATTGCCATATTTTTTGACCTCGAGAAAGCTTTCGACACTACTTGGAAATACGGCATTACCCGGAAACTTCACACCATTGGCCTCAGAGGCCACCTCCCCATCTTTATTCAAAACTTCCTCTCACCCAGGCAGTTCCAAGTTCGTATTGGCCACACCCTCTCCAAGCCGTACCCCAAGAAGAGGGCGTCCCCCCAAGGCAGCATCCTCTCCCCACTCTCTTCAACCTGAGCATTAATGACATCGGGAATGACCTTGGCCCCAGCATCAAACGTACCCTCTCGTGGATGACTTCACCATCTTCTACTCCTCCCCTAGCTTTCCTATTGTTGAAAATAGGCTCCAAACCAGCCTCAATCAGCTGCAAGTCTGGAGCAACAATAACGGTTTTAGATTCTCCAAAGACAAGACAGTCTGCATGCACTTTTGTCATTTCAACAACCTCCACCCCAACCCGAACTTTGTGCTCAATGGGAATCGCATCCCTAAAGTTGAAAACACAAAGTTCCTTGGTCTAACTCTAGACCCCAAGCTCACCTACAAGCCACACATCACCAACCTGAAACTAAAATGCAATAGCTCCCTCAACCTCCTCCGACTGCTCTCCAACACTACTTGGGGAGCGAACCGCTATGCTCTCCTCAAAATTTTCAGGCTCACCATTCGTGCCAAGCTTGACTATGGCAATATTGTTTACTGTGTCGCTCACAACTCTTACCTCAACCACATTAACACCATCCAAAATGAAGCCCTCAGGCTTTGTCTAGGAGCCTACAGGACCTCCCCAATCACTAGCCTTCATGTTGAAGCCAACGAACCCCCCTTTCTACTTAGATGTAAAAGATTAGCCTCTCCTATGCTTTTAGAGTCCTCACCAACACCCAGAACCCTGTTTACAACCTCATTAGGTACCCCAATTTCTCCTCCCTCTTTGATAGGACTAAAACCCTATCGCCCCCTTCAGCTTACGCATTAAATCAGACCTCTTTCAACTTGGCATCAACCCCGCCACTCTCGGCACCTATTCCTGGCCCACTTTTCCGCCTTGGGCCACCCCCTTCCTTCTGTCCACCTAGACCTCTCCACTTATAACAAAACTCAAACTCACCCTAATCTCTTCATCAATCTCCACAACCAAATCAAAGACCAACTCTCAAATTACACCTCCATCTATACTGATGGCTCCAAGGAAGGCAACAAGACAGCTGCTGCTGCCATCATCCAAGACATCACCCTCAGTAGCAGACTTCCTGACCACTCATCCATCTTTTCAGCCGAGGCTAAGGCCATTCTCCTCGCCCTCAACTTTATTGAGTACTCTCCTCTTAGTCACTTTGCCATTTTCTCTGACTCAAAGGCTGTTCTTACTTCATTACTCAATCTTAAATGGGATAACCTCACCTGCCACCTCCTCCTCCGGAAACTCTTTTCTCCCACCCTCTGCAGGAAAAGTGTTCTTTTCTTCTGGATACCCAGCCATGTTGGCATCCCTGGCAATGACAGGGCTGATACAGCCGCTAAGCTTGCCCTTAACCTCCTCCCTTCCCCTTTTCCCAAAACCCTCTCTGACATCAAACCGCTTATCGCTTCTCTTGTTCGTGACCGCTGGCAAACCTTATGGAACTTCCAAATTGATAACAAACTCCATGTTATCCAGCCCACAATCCCGATCAAATCCACCATCAACAACCTTTCTCGATCGACAACGTTCATATTACCCGTCTTAGAATTGGTCACACCCACCTCACTCACTCCCACCTCCTTATTGGTTCCCCCAACCCCTCTGTAACAATTGCCACTGCATCCTCACAATCCAACACGTTCTCCTTGCTTGCCCCTGTACAACCTTCCCAGAGCTTCTCTCGCTCCCCACAACTCAATTGCTGAATTCTTCCAAAAAATCCTCCAGATAAAATAGTCTCCTTCCTTCAGCATGCATCCCTCTACAACCATATTTAATTCTCCTCTTCCACCCCCTCTCTACTTTGTTTTTAGTGTTACCCATGCACCTCCTCTCTCGATCACAGCTTTCTGGCTTTTGTTCTTGAATTTCTCTCATTCTTCCCCTGGTCTCTTTCCTTACTACCTCTAAAATGATCTGACCTCTCAGGCACAATTTGACCTTCGTTGTCGTGGTGCCGTTAAGACCTCATCAAACAAACAAACAAACATGGTCTGCAGATGTGACCTAATGTTTGTGGTGGTGATTTCATGCATAATAATGAGTGGGCGAGGCTTAAAGAGAAAGTTTGGAAAAAGTGATGAGCAACTGTATGTCTATTTTGTATCATATTGAGCATGATAATTTTGTTGGTTATTGTGTACATGCTTGTGTTATCAACAAATGTCATTAATATTCATGGTAGGTGTTGCTTAATGTGAAAGTGCTAAATGTAAACACTACAGATTTATGCTATATGTGGTACACAGATGGGTGATGGCCTGTACATATGTTCTAATGTCGTGGTAAAAACATAAAAGAGTAGGCGGGGCTTACTGACAAATTCTTGAAATAGGATAAATGAGCAATCGTTTTTGCATCATACTTGCTTTGATGATGTTGTTAATTATTGTGCAAATGCTAATGTCAACATTTTTTTTGATCTGCATGGTTAATGTGGCTTTTGAATAAATATCATGGAACAAATATTTCATGATATGCAATGACATGACAGTTAAAACAAATTTTTCAAATCAATCAGCTTATGGAAAAGCATCGGAACCACAAAACGTTTTGGTTCTGGTTGCTTTTCAGAGAGGCTTTAGATTTTGGGTCTTGGACTTGAAAATAAAAATATTAATCATATTAATATTTATCCTTTGCATCATTTAATTTTAAGTGTAGCCTTTAAATTTCTTCTCTCTTTTGTCTCTCCAGTTTAGAATAACATCATGGCTTTCGAATTACAGCTATAGATGTCAGCCGGTAGATTATTCCAATGACCCCTTGGCTTTACGGGCAAGTGATAACTTGAATTCAATTTGTTTGTTAAAATTGTTTTCAAGAAGAAATCATACCAGATATAAAATTCAACATTTTATGATCAGCATTTTATTGATCAGAATTTAATGCTCTTTTCATTATGTTCTTGAACAGAAAACTTGTGTACCTATTTAAAGACCTTTAAGTCATCTTAGATTGTGCTGCCTCTTCCTGTCTATAAACCTCTTTTTCATCACAATTCAGCATTGTCTTATGACCATATGCCATATTGAACTAACGATTAGAGTTTCAACTGCATGAGAAATGCAACAGAATATGCTTTAAAATGTCTGTAGCCCTAATAAAAAATACTATACTCTAGGCCCAAGTTAGAATTACAATAGTAATCTTTCACCAATCTCTCCGTAATTTTCATTAACCATAGACAACTAACGAAAGTGCATCGGGCCAGCGCCAGGGTGTAAACACAGTTAATCGGTGGTGAATGTGTGTGGTTAGGTTTGTGCTTTTTCGAAAATTGATGTATGAAGGATTATACGGGAATTACACGCATTTATGCTTACGCAGGGATTAAATTTTGTGGGGCTGCTTATACGTGATTCTGCGTGGAGTTTTACGTGGCTTATATGGGGCTTACGCGGGGATTATATAGGGCTTACGCGGGGATTATATGGGGCCTATGCAACAGCTAAAACTGTCTACGGTTTTATGAGGGAATATACTTAGTTACACGATGTTATTCGATTCTATACGTTTTGTATGCGGTAGTTCTACGTGAGCGGTACTGTACATTATATTCTACTTGTATTTTTTTCCAGATGGCAAGCGTGTGCTGGTGGTTCTTCTTCTCAAAGGTCATTGAACTCTTAGATACTGTCATATTCATCTTGCGCAAGAAGGATAACCAGATCACATTCCTCCACGTGTACCATCATAGCAGCATGATTGTCAACTGGTGGCTCGGTGTCAAGTACATTGCAGGAGGACAATGTAAGCTATTTCTTTGGTGTTGCAGATTCGTTTTGATACCCACGTCAATTGTTTTTTGTTTTCTTGAATACTCTTGTTGATTTATAGGTTCTGAGAGTAAGATTTAGAGAAACGAAGAAGTGTGGAGGCTACATTAGCTAAATTGTTTTTAAAAGTATATTATTTATGATGGAAAATAGCAATCACTTCCATCAGACCTGATCGACCATTTTATATCATTTCAATTTGGGAATCAATTACTACAAGTTCTTTGGAGAGCTCAGCTAATTATGAGAAAATGTTTTGGAATGTCAGCCATACTCTCAATCCACACATTGGTGGAGGCAGTGATATTCCAGTTTAAAATACTAACAGATTTGTATAGAAACGACTGAAATCAGACTAGATGTGACATCACATCCTCACATTCCTCAAACGACTATTTCATTGCATTATTTCCTGAGATTTTGTGGCTTGCCACCATGAGATATGTCAGTAGATGAGTAGCATAGTTTAGTGGAGCATCTACAATTTATCATCTGAATTCTGAATATGTTTGAAGAAAATTAGGAAAAAAAATATTAAATTTATTTTGATTGAAATACATCAAACAGTTTTTAAGGAAATTGAGGGAGTGACCTCACTCCTCTATAGTAGACTTTCTACACCAGTCTTTTTCAGAATAAACTGGTAACATTTTAAAAACTTTTCCCTTGACCATAAATAATCTCTCTAAGAATGAAATTAAGCCACGCCCACCATAGCAACGCGGTAAGTAGGTGGAGCAAACAAGCCTCAATCCGCAATTATGCATGACCAACGCATTGATATCTTCTACATGTGGCCTGCCGCAAGTTTTTGTTCCATTTATGGCAATTCTCCGGATCTTTAGAGTTTTTAGCAAAAGGAATAAACAAAATTCTGTTTGCTAAGCGTTCTGGCTGGGTAACAGGAATCTGATTTACAAAGCCTGTGGTGGGCCCGTAGGTGCCATGTTTGTTCACTATCTTGTCATCACTCAGTCTGTGTGTGCAGAAATGTGTTACTGCAGTGTATTGCATTGACTGCATGAGCGCACGTCACTAGCTAGTTGTACTGTACCAGTACTGCATACAATTTTTGCCCCACTTAGTAATGCAGATTTTGTTGCTTGGCAAATTCGTGAGGTGATTGGTTGAAAAATCTGTCAATCATCTAACTTAGAGAGGTTAAACATCACAAACCAAATCCTAAATAGAATAATGATGTAATTTCTTTTGTTGGGTTGTTTTTTCATCAACAATGCAAAATCAGTGCATCTGAAGGTTGAAATTGATCCTTTTGCATTTTATTCATCATATCCATATTTTTAGGTTTACTTCTTTCCCATTTTCCTTCTCTATAGCTTGGTTTCTTGCCATGTGCAATTCATTTGTGCATATCATCATGTATTCATACTATGGTCTGGCAGCTCTAGGACCTCACATGCAAAAGTACCTTTGGTGGAAACGGTACATGACGCAAATCCAATTGGTAAGAAAACTTTAAATTTGAGCTCATGCATTAAAGCCACCTGAATTTTATTTATCAAGTAGAGACTGGTAGAAAAGTAAAGATGTTTCCCTCTTTTCTCAACACATTCAAGGTTTATTTACTGAAACAAGCTAAGCTAAATCCATCCAAGCCATTATGCTCATGAGGCCAGTGCTTATCTCCTGTTTCCATGGCGCAAGAGGATGAGAGTACATGACTCCACCTGGACGGGATGCCAGTCCATCACAGATTAACCCCCCAGCATTGCTGGTACTCATTTTACAGCTGAGTGGACTGAAGCAAGTAGAATAAATTGCTTTGCTCAATGACACAATGCAGCACTCACAATGGAAGTCGAACCTGGTACCTTTCTAATAGAGCATAACTCCTTAGCCACTGCACCTCTTTCTAAAACAAAGCTTGTGCTGAACCCCTTTGTGGAACACAATTGGTATGGTTTGGTGTCCCACGGTCGAAGGCTTATTGTTATTAATTCTTTGACTGCATTGGTAGGTTTTGAGGGGCCTTTGTACATTGTCTGTAGTGTCCTTTTTTCTTGCTAATATTGCCTTGGTCTTGTCCTTAGATCTTAATAACTAATGAAAACATCCTTTTAAAATCCAGTTTTTTTTTCTAGTAAGTTGCTGATGTGGTTCTTTGGTAGTACACCAAGCCACACCTCTTTTATTGGTGAGTGGAGCAATGAGCTACAATGTTTGTTTGCAGGAAGAAAAGTAGTACCTGACCAACAGTATTTATTATCACCACAGTAGGGTCTTTCAATTCTTTAGTGGACAGGCAATATGTAAAGTAATTGGTTTTAATTGTTGTGTTCTTATATAACAGTTGCATATATAACCTTTGCAAAACTAAACCTTTAATTGTTGTTTTACTCACAGATACAGTTTTTCTTGGTGATTGCTCATACAGGATACAACATGACCACCAGCTGTGCTTTCCCTCAGGGCTTCAACTATGCAGTGCTTTTTTATGCCATCTCCATGATTATTTTGTTTTCAAACTTCTATCGCCAATCTTACAAAGCCAAACAAAAACTCAAAGATTGAGAGCAAAGGTACGGTGCAGGGTTGCCAGGTCTTTCTGAAGTCTATTGGCGAAAATGCCTGAAAAATCGGAGAGATCAGACGTAAGAAAGCAATACAAAACCAGTTAAAAGTAGCGTTGATTTGAAGCGAGGGTATATTTCTTAGAAGCTTGAACCTTCTTTTTGTTGAATAATCGTCTTGCACACAAAATCTAGCTTCTATGAAAATATGTTCGATCTGCACCATATATATTTTAGTGCTGATGAAGACAGCCAATAAGTGGCCTGGATTACAAGATGGGCCCAGTTTGATGTAATGCATGCTTAGCAAAAATTAATACTCTAATTATAATCACTAGATAAAGTATAAATCGGCCAAAAACGTTTGGTCAGTATCAGGAAACATTTACAGGCCAAAGGTGTTTTAAAAATGCCTAATTTATGGTAATTTGGCCTGCAAAAGGCCAATGTGGCAACCTTGGTACAGCACACATATTGTAAATAGGGCATGTTAGAGCTTCTATTTTTAACAGTGCAAAAGAATTGATCCTTTTTTTTTTTTTTGCCAACTTTTCATGAGTGTTCAGTACAATATGACTTGCTTGAGGATTTAATAGTTTGTACATTGAAAACAGACTATATTTTTAAAGGTTTAAGTCTGTATTTATTTTGAACAGTCTTGGATATAGTTTTTGGCTCGTTGAGTTTGCAATATTCATAGCATTTGCATCTGCACTGGACTTTTATAAAGATGTATAGGGTAAATTTTTGGATATCCATGTAATATTTGAAACATAATATTAATGAAAAAGTGTGTAGAAGTTGTAGCACCCTCCATTTCAACTAAGTCTAAAGAATAAGAACCAGAAAAGGAGGGGGGGGGGGGAGGTGAGGGGTGGGCACTGTGAGGGGTGGGCACTGTGAGGTATATATACATGTGCCACATGAGCAGTTGTCTCTTTTTTCACAACTTTTATGGTGCAGGTATCAAAAATCCAATCTCTTATTCTGCTGGTCTTAAAAGAATTGCATATTTTCATACTCCCAAATCAAAAATCACCTATTTTCGTACTGCAGGTATCAAATATCACTTATTTTCATACTGCAGGTATCAAAATCATAAGCTGTAATACTACAGTTACCAAAAAAAAAATCACATACTGCAGTCCAATTGTGACATTCTGGGCAGCACATACCTACCACTTTAATATGGAAGTGCCCCCCAGGAATAAGAATGCATCGATGAATTACCATGTGAAGTTTCATAACGAATAAGAATGTTTTCATGGATATGAAAACCATTATGATGTGGCTCACAATGTCAGTGCTTAACTCAGTTCCTGTGAGACTTCCAACTGGATGGAAGAATAGTCAAAAACGTGAAAATAGAATCAAGTTACATTTCTCTTCTAGTGTGCACACAACAAAACAGTGTTTGGTCTTTGTTTAGTATATAGTGTCAAATTATCAAAGCTAAAAAACAGTGCAATCAAGACTCCTCCCTCCTCCCCCTCCCCCTCCCCCCTTCTAAAAAGTTAAAATTCTGACAAATCATTGACTGCATTTTTGCCAAAAAGGCTGTAAAAAGTGAAAAGCAAAGACTAATCATCAGGTGCAAGAGGCTAATCTTTGCAAAATGTTTGTCTTGCCATGAATAAAGAAGCAAATAAAGGTATTCTCGCTTCTAAAGAATGTTAAATTAGGGGTTTGGGAAATATAAACAATAAGCAGAATGTGGGGTAGAAGATGACATGATGATAAAGTAGCTGAATGTCATGTGGGACAGGGTGGAATTGTATGTAGGGTAGGCTGCGGTGGGATGTTGGTCAGGATGTATTGGCATTTTAGATAGGATTTATTGGCATGTAGAACAGGTTGCGTTGGCATGTGGAGGCATGTGGAACAGGATGGGTTGGCATGTGGAACAGGGTGGGTCGACTTGTGGGTTGGGGGAATGGCATGTGGTGGGATGTCATCTGGATTTCAGTTGTGATGGCATGTGGGTCATGCAAGTGGTGGAATGACATGCAGTATCTGGTTGTCAGGTGTGATTACATGGGAGTATAGATGTGGGATGACATTTGGGACTGGTTGGGATGGAATGTGGGACCGTGGAATATGCATAGTGGTGGGGGGATTTGTATCGTTTCAAATGTCTAGTTTGTCATACGTTAAGCAATATTCTTTTGTATAATTTTGCTGTAATGTTGTACATTTTTCATGCTGCTTGACTTTGCTTGACACACATATATTTTTTTAATTGGAATTTGTATTGCAATCCAGGATATACTTCTGGGAATGTGTAGGGGCTGGGGGAGGGTACAGGTTGGAAAGGGGGTTGAATGGCATTCTTTCATTGACGTTGGCAAGTCAGGGCCTCATCTTTCCTTGTTATTCAATTGATATAACTAAAAGAGGTGTTGTAGTTATAAAGACTGCTAGGTTTTACATGTTTTCTGAGTTACTGGGTGAGGTAACCTTAAGCTTTTTTTGTCTTGAAATACCTGGGAAAACTATTTGAAGCTTGTAGTGCAAATGAAAATGTAAGTGCATTTTTCAAAGCTCAAGTAATTTAAAATCATCTGCCACTGCTACCCTATTTCTGTATATACTTCCCTCTACGCCCATTCTCATAACAGCTTTGAATAGTTGAGCATACTGTCCTTCCAAAAGTTCTTCTTTAAAAGAGCAATTTAAAGTAAGATAAGTTTGTAACATATCATTTAGTAATATGAAATATTGATTAGCAGCTCCATTCCCACCTTGATCATTTGCATAATAGTAATCAATTTCTCAAATTTCAAGTTTAGCATACACATATCATGTTGTATGATATCATTCTGTTTTATAGTTTCTTCACTGGATTACTAATTTTTGACAACAATATTTATAATTACAATCATTATTTTTCATGCACAAAATAAAAATAATAGGGTAGTATTTCAATTTATGTCATGAATATTTATATATTAATTATTTCCATATCTAACCAATTATATTTTCAAATTTGTTCCAACTGGTATGTAAGAAATTAACACCTTAGTACTGAAAAATTAATAAAACTAGCACTTGTAAGCTATATACACCCTTTCACAGTTCCGTCCACCATTTTGAGTTTCGATTAAACAAGCAAAATTTTCATTGTTCTTGCGTGATGTAAATGTGGGTATTTCTAAACGACGCGCGATAATACTACACAAACCAAGAGCGATAATACTACACAAACCAAGAGCGTGCTTTCCTGTGCGCCCGTTGTATTGGTTTGCTTACTCGCAACTTGAATTGAATGTACATGTCCCTATGCACATGAGCAGACTGGAACCGTGTAGGGTGTAGTGTCTTGATACATTGCAAAACATTGTGAAAATGGACAGATTTACCAACTGTTTTAAAGGAACGGTATCTTCTCATAAATGCATTCAGAAGTGAGCGCCGCCACAGTGTAACGTCACTTCTATATTTCGATTGTCCCTATTGATCGCGAGAAATATGCGATCTTATCGATTACACATCTGCCGGACTGAACATATGGGCTACATTTGTTATCGATAACATATCAGATTTCTCGCAATCAATAAGGGAAAATGAAAACCGGAAGTGACGTTATCAGCACGGCGGCATTCACTTCTTATTTTATCTATGGAACAAAACCTTTCCTTTAATGGGTAGCTCAACCCAATGAGATTTTCCCATGTCATCATACATTCAATGTTAAGTTATATCACAAATTATAAAACAAAAATCAACATGATATACAAATTTGGAGATAGATATCCTGAATGAAATAACTTTAGATGATTTGCTTATTCACTCTCCTTTCATGAATAATGTTTTACATAATCAGTGAAAAAGGATAGCTTGGCATGATTCAATTACCAGTGCTGTTTCATCAAACGGTTGTGAGCATCTCTATATAACCTCAGCTATTGAAGTCACAACCAGGGGTGGACTGGCCAGAATCATTCCACCAATCCAGGTGCAGGACCGGCTTCCAATTTTGAAGTGAAGATCGGCCCACATTATATTTAATTACACCATGGTCAACCAAAACGGACGGCCTCACTGCGCCTGTTTTAGCGGCCAACTGATCCAGGATCGGTCGATCGGCAGGCCAGTCTGACCCTGGTCACAAAATATTATATTCCTACCAAAAGTGGTTCACAGAATCTTGCTGAGATACGCAAATCACCATACATCATGCCCCATATATAATCCTTTCTTTGGGACTAAGGATTTGTTTTTCACAGGAACATACTGTACCTGCAGATTCTATGACCATAAGTGCCTATATTCCTGTTATGATAGTGGCAGTGGGGTCTCATTGTCTTTATTTGGAAATTAGAGTTACATCTATAGAGAAAACATGGGCATTTTAGGTATCACAATACTAAGTTACATCTTGTTGTCTCCTGTACATGTATCTATAACACTCCCACTATCATATTTGTTTGTATTTATTTGTTGAAAAATCCTTAGGGGCATTAAGACTAAGAGGCTGGTGTGCTAGAGGGCCATTAGGGGTACTTAAAAAGTAGTTGGATGAAAGTTTCATGGAGACCAATATAAGTAAAATAAAAAAAAAAGGTGTAGTATGTTTTATCTATCCAGAAGGAAGAAATGTTAATGTTAGAGCTCACTGAATATTCATGATTGCAATACAATTGATCTTCATAACTACAATGATTATTCATAAGTACAATGATTATTCATAACTGCAATGGCTTTTTCTTGAACATTTACATAGTTGATGCTACATTGAACATATAGACCTTTGCAAACTGCCAGTCTTGTAGTGTGAGTACATTTGTCTGAGTACGAGTACATGGCCATGCGTATGAGTACATCAATTTTTATTTTGCCGAGTACGAGTACATGCCCATGAGTATGAGTACGAAAAAGAGTCTAAAGGCTACGAGTACGAGTCCAACAGTCATGAGTACAAGTACAGGAATGAGTACTCAAAAATGTACTCGAATACGTGTACGGACTCGAATTAGAATACGAGTACAAGACTGAATTAGCAATTTCCAGAAAACTAAATTAAATATGTCACATCGCCAAAATTCATGTGTCCATAATGAACCAATCGTATACTCGGGGAATCTTACCGACCAATCAAATGCTGGGGGAATCTTGGCCATCTACATAATTCACGTACGGTATGGGACCAAGTGTATGAAAAAATGCTTTTAAACGCTCATCATACGTACGTTATACATGCAGGTAATACACACGTGATACATGAAGGTAATACACACGTGATACATGAAGGTAATACACACGTGATACATGAAGGTAATACACACGTGATACATGAAGGTAATACACACGTGATACATGAAGGTAATACGCACAGGCATTGCTGCTTACACCTCTTCCAACCGCTGCATCTGATTTATTGCATAAGAAAGGGAGTTGATTGGTTGAAGTAATCACATTTGGCTAAAATTGCTTTGAAAAGTCTATTGTTCTCAACTGTTTATAAATCCAGAGAATGGAGGGTCTGAGACATTGTGACAAAATTTCATTAACCAAAAATCTGTGACATTTAAAAAAAGTTGTAACAAAATGAACATAAACAGATGTATTAAAGTTTGTTTGACATTTTGTGACATGTTTTAACCCTTTACTTACACTTATTGGTAATTTGATGTTGCATTTTAGTGGTCACTGGATTCCATTTTTCATGAAACAGACATAAACAAATGACTGATCCTTTCTACGAGTATTACTGGTCATAATGTGTGAATCTATGCCAATCAAATGTGACAAAGGTAAAACTGATTTGACATTCTGTACAAAAGGTGCCCAAAATTATGTGACATTTGAGACATGTGACAAATTTGACATTTTGTGATGTGACATTTTGTGACAAACCATCAATCACTCCATTTTCTGTAAATCCTTTCCTGGTCTTGATGGCCTTTTAGGTAAATGCGTATCCCTGGCTTCCTGGGCACAAACAGATGAGAGTTTGTGACTCCCCCTGGAACACTGGTACTCTTTTAACATAATGTGCTCTACATTTTTTCTTGCAATGGTATAAAAGCCCACTGTTAAAGGGTTAGTTCAGTGGTCAAGCATGTTTATCTTCTATGAAAGATGACTTTAAAAGAAATAAAATGGTGAACAAAGCATTCAAAAATCTTTTTCCGTTAAGGAGATATTCAAGTTTAAAGTTTGATATCATTTGACTGACATCAGAATAGTTGTGACGTCACAGCCTCAGTTTCCTCAAAGTCTTTATGTATTTTAAAGAAAGTTTATTTAGTTTCTATGGCAGGGGCAGATACAATCCCTGCAATGCACATATGTCAGGAGTGGAAAATTTTGTATGTTGTTTTTGTTTTTGGTTACAATTCAAATTATAAAGTTGTATGATTAAACTGATTTAAATTTGACATGACTTACCGTAAGAAACCAAAGATTTTTCAAAGATCGATCTTTTGTCTTTCCTATTTTGGTGCTGGGAATATTTCGAAACTTTTTTTTCATTAGTTGTACAGAAACAACAAAAATATCGGAATATACTAAGAATACATGGCTGAAATTATATCTGATGTTATATTAGACTGTAGTTTGATTATAAAGTCATTAGGTTTTGTATATTTTATTCTATACATCTGTAGTAGAGTAGCTGAA
This sequence comes from Chiridota heheva, assembly GCA_020152595.1. Taxonomy (NCBI): domain Eukaryota; kingdom Metazoa; phylum Echinodermata; class Holothuroidea; order Apodida; family Chiridotidae; genus Chiridota; species Chiridota heheva. The sequence goes on from JAIGNY010000711.1 coordinate 1,429,727, forward strand.
AATGATTTTTGCATGTAAGTGATGGAAAAAATTACAGGTACAGAGATTTATATCAAGATTTATATCATGGTTATATCTTGTATTTAATTCTTTGCTGTAAAGTTAATCAAAACAACATTTTGAAATTTCCAGTCCTCGTTTGTGTATGGAACTCAAAAATTCAAATGAAACGTAATAAAAAACCTTGTATCAGAAACCGCTACATTCAAATCTCTTGCGAATAATTCAACAATTTTAATAATTCTTAAACATATTTTGCTTTTTGTGCTTGTAAACCATAAGTATTGTGCAGAGGGGTAGGAAGGGGGGGGGGGGACTTTCCCACTAGTCCGACTCCACCACCACTCCCCCTCCCTCCCCCGAGAGGATTTTGCTTCCTGAGTGCATGCTTTATTCCCGGTTGGGAGTAACATAAAATTTCATACATTTTGGGAAAAATACCCAAATATGACAGAGATTTCCAGGAAATTAAAAGGGTTTTCCTGATTAGCAGTAACTTTTGATTAAAACATAACTTTTCTACTCCCCATGAGGTAACCCTCCCTACGCCCCTGGTATTGTGTGTGTGTGTGTTGTGTATGCAGGTACAGGAAGGATGTGTGTGCAGGTACAGGAAGGATGTGTGTGCAAGTAATATGTTTTTATTTGATGAAATTTCTTGATGTAAGTCAACAAACTTGTCAGATCTCAATCTCTTTGTATTTAATTGTCAGGTGGCATAGATGCTACATCTATACAACTATATTATGCAAATAGCTTAGTTCCTTTTTTCATGTTTCTATTACGTGCCTTGAATTGATCAGAAAAGTGTGATTTATACTGTTACAAATTGCCAGTGTTAAATAGTTTGCTAAAATCATTAGCTGAATTGATATTCTGGAATCAAAAGTGTATTCAATTTACTACTACTATTGTTACTACCATTGTTTTTGAAATTCAATGTTTCTTTGTTCAGTTGCGAATGATGCTACAATTTTATAGATGAGCAGCAAATTTTGGACATATTCAATAATACAGGGTTATAGGAAGATTCAAAGATAATTCAGATTTATTTTCACGTTGCTTTTGTTTCAGCATACAGTATTTATAATTTATGATAATAAAATTTCATACAAATTTGAGATTAATGTGTTCTTGTGTGTTTGGAAATCTCAGTGTTGAATATCTTTAGCATTTATGATAATATGTAATAATTACATTGTTGGTCGTATACCACCCAGTGGCGTAGCTAGGGGCCAGGGGCGACTTTCCCCTGTCCCCCCCCCTCAATTGTCCGACACTGCTACCACCTGCTCTCCCCGTTTCCTTGCATCAGAAGAAATGACCACAAAAGCATGAAGTGCACCCATAGGCAGGATTTACCTTCCAAAAGTGTGGGGGCATGCCAATATTATGCCCCGATATCTACGACATTGCTACTCGCAGAGTCCTCACTCAAAATTTCTTAAATAGTGCACACGCTGTCATCCTTAAACCATTCTCAAAATAAACAGTTACAGTGGATGTATATTTGTACACTATGTATGGAGTGTAGGGGGCAGTGTCGGAGTTTCGGTGGCCTTGAGATGTTCAATTTTCCAACATTTGGAAAATCAGAACATTGCTGATGTAATGGCACGAAACTCTTATGAAGGGAGAGGGGGAAAAGTGGGGGAGTCGCATTAAGATCGGGGGAGTCGCAAAAAAATCATACAAAAGACAAAATTTGAAAAACAGTGAGTGGGGGGAGGAGGGGGGAGGGGGGAAGGGGGGGGGGGGAAGTTTCCTGCTGCGAGTGCATCACTATTTCTGCATGTTAAAATGGCTGCAAGTAGAGAACTATGGCCTGAACCTACACACTCACGGGCGATGGAAGTTCGATTTGGGGCAATTTTAAGTGGCATATACACGAACATTGATAAACACATATTGATGAGGCAAAAAAATGCGTCAGTTTCTAAAATGAATTTACCTCTACCAATACTCTTCCTCCATTACTCCTCAATACCCCTTCTCATTAACCCCACTCCCTTGTTGTTTTATTTATTTTTTAAATGCAAGGTGAACAATAAAACATGTCAAAGACAAGTTAAGGCAACAAGATACTATGAAGAGAGGTCAATTTTCGATAATTTTCTTTCAATGTTGTTTACTTGAACTCTTGCCAAATTTTATCAAAATTTCCAATAATTTTACACAATTTCTCTTCATTATTTTTCAATTTCATTTTAATTAATGTCCCAATTTTACCACTCAATCGAACAGAAAGCATGCAATCGGGATAGACCCCACCCCCTCCTTCCCCTTCACCCCCTGTACGCCTCCCACTTCCTTTGCAATTATTGGGAATTTTGATAAAATTTGGCAAGAGTTCAAGTGAACAACATTGAAACGTTTTACGTTTCCTAGAATAACCGGGGGATAAAAGCCTTGACTCGAGGTGAGTACTTAAATAACCTCAACGCAGCTTCCTGATCAGACAATAAGCAACCAAGGACGAATCCCCCGAAAAACTAAAATGAACAAAATACCTAATCAATACAACCTTTGTGAAATGGTTGCCGTAATTGAATTTAACATGAATGGGGAAGGTGGAAAAGAAATGGTGATCTTGTTCATTTGAAAACACAGTTGAAGAAGACATTGAAACCTATAGCAACAGCGTAGCACATGAGTAAGCACGTTGAAGAGTACGTAATTAGGCAGTAAGAACATGAAAGGATTTTATCGATTTTGTCCCTTGCATTTAGTCAGAAATAAACCCTCTCACCATGGAGTTAAAGGAGACTCCATGTTCTTACTTAGAAGTTCACGGACGTCATAGTATCCAGACCGATGCTCCATATACGTGCAAGAGGAAAGATGTGCTAATGTTGTTGTGATGTTTATGAATTCATTTTAGGCAAAACATTAAAATATAAGGAAATTATCAACTTACTGAGTCAAAAGTCAGCCGTTCAAGTTTAAATCCAAATCTGAGAACAACTTAGGATCACGTAGCACCGATCAATAGAAAACTTAATTTATTTACAGCGGGAGTATATGGCTTGATAAAGGTAAGATGTTTAAAAAGTATACCATTTTGATTTCTAACGAGTGAACGGGGAGGGGGATGCGGCAGTGACGTATGAGATTTTTTCAGAGGTATGTGTGTGGGCGTATGTGTGTGTATGTATGTGTGTGTGTGTCGGAGGGTTAAGAAATGTAGTTTGGGGCATTAAGAAATGTAGTTTGTCGAAATTGTGATTCTAATGAATTTTTTATTATTATTTTTATGTTTTAGGTCAGCATATTATAAAAGGCGCCCTTTATTTGAACACTATAAGTCCTGAATTCTAAAAAAATTCTTCTCATGCTCTCTGAATATATTTTCATTTCCCTGGCTGGCTGATTTCCGTCGTGGGGTCCAGGGGCCTGCTCCCGAAAGCTGGTGCATTTTCACCCTTTCGTGGGTCTAAAATGATCTCATAGTGAGACAGGCAGACAGGTTTTTTTTTTTTCAAGGATTTTTCCCCTGTTCACTGGTAGGTCAATTGAAAGGTTGGTTGAGAACAGGGGCAGAGACGTAGGAAGCGGGGACGGCGGAGGCAGTTTCCTCCCCCATAGAGAATATCACCTTCCCGGTTACTTGCATCCTGCCGAGTTGGGAGATGAAATTGGGAATTTTGGTAAGATTTGGCAATATTTCCCACACGTTCAAGAAAATTTTACGAAAATTGAAAAAAACTCTCCGAAATTTGGTAAATTTCCTCGATAATTATAATATAATTTTTCCTGAAAATCGAAAAAACTGTCAGAAAATGAAGGAAATTTACCAAAAATTGAAGAAAATTGTCCGGAGATGAAAAAAACTTGAAAAAAAAATGAGCAAAAGTTTCCGATAATTAGAGGAAATTTCCCGAAAATTGAAAAACTGCACAAATTTCCCAAAAATGGGAAAAATGTTCCGAAAAATCAAGAATTTTTTTTGGAAATGAAGAAAAGTTCCTTAAAATTGGCACAAAGAGACCCGGAAAATGAGCAAATTTTCTTCAAAAGTTCTTATATGTGCAGTTGTATGGTGGGTCACCAGACCGCGAAGCAGTTTTATTAATTTTGTATTTGCATTGACGAAAGGCGAAAATACGGTATCATTTACAGGTCTAAAAATTATTGGGAGGCTGAATCCCCAGCCCCTCCCCTCCCGCTCCCGACGACACTGTTATGTAAAGAAATTTCCTTTAATATTTCATCCTCTTGTCTACTGGCTTCTTGGTTACTGACTTCAACATGTGCACCGTTCCGGAGTTGTGCAAGGCTGACTAGTTTTATGATTTTATATTTATCGTCAACTCCCCCCGTAAATATAAACGCTCTTTGCTTTGTATCAATGGGCGAGATTTGCATTTGCCTGCAGAAAGTGTGATTGTGTGTGGCGAGAGGTGGGGGGAAGGGCAAGTTGCCCTTGCTGGCCATAAATTTTGGCGAAAAGGGGTAGGCACAAGTGAAAAGAAAGATAAGTCAAATGTGTTTTGGGATGAAAACTAGATGGGGGAAAGTATGTCACTCCAATTGGCACACCATTCCTGGTAGGCCAACCTCCATATTTTAAAGCAAGCGAGGACCTGACAAAATGAAGAGCAAATCATAATTGCAGTTTTCATATAATTTGGAAGGAAAAATAATCTCAAGGGGTGTTTATCCTATTTTGTGTCATTATTTTCTTCATAAGTTGAAAAAAAGTACTATTTCTGTCCCTCTTATTATTCCCCTCCCCCTCCCCCTTTTCCTTTCTCTCAACGACCAGTGAAGGTGCCACTTATGATTTAGGGGATTCACAGGCTACGCCTTTTTTGCCTTAAATTGATTGACCTACTTGAAAGTGAAAATTCCTTTCCAAAAGCCCTGTACTGGCAACTGCCCACCTAAAATAGAAATAACCATAGACCCGAAATATAACATTGCTTACTCTGCTTCTTTGCAACAACAATATTTTCAGAGCCTTTATAGACTGATAGACAGATCGAAGGGTTTAATACTGATTGTAAATTTGAATGCTACTGCGGATTCTAAATACCTAGTACGGGACCTATAGTAGTTTGCTATGAAGAGCTTAAACTGTCATGCGACCTCCGGGCCATCAATTTATGACTATGCAGGATTATATGCCATCTATATAGATGAATATCAATAACAAAAGCTTTATTCCGACTGGGCATTGATCGGAAATTAAAGAATGACCGTGGTAAACGAGATAAATCCACATGGCCTCCTATAATATTGACTTTAATCCATATATTGATCTGCTTGATTATAGGTCGGTAAATGATCAGCATTCGCATTTTATTTCAATGTTATTATTAAACATCATTCTCTAAAAAGAATGTTATACGGACATTCAGCATTCCAGCGCCAGTCTAGCAAGAAAGGAGGGGGGGGGGAGGAAGTGCAGATTTGTCCCATTAGGGTGGGGGGGGGGGTAGGGGGAGCAAGAAAGGGCAGCTTTGCCTCATAAGGGAAAATGTTTATTCATTTATTCTATATACAATGAATTTCATATTTCAATAGTACGCCTATAGATCGGACAAAGTATGTCTACCGAGACACATTTTCTAGGTGCAGTGGGTTAGTGTAATGGGACCGATCTTGTGTCTAATTGCCACAACTGCTGATTTTAAAAAGGACGTAAGGGCGTGGGAAAACTATGGGCGTAACTATATGGGATAACGGAATTTTAATGGCGAGAAGTAAAATAAGGTATAAAGATTCATGAAATCTGCCGAAATGTTGACGAAAATCACCGAAATGTTTACGAAAAACCACTGTAGTGTTGACGACAACCATGATCGAAATGTTGACGACAACCACCGATGTGTTGAGGACTCGTCAACTATATGTTGAAGACTCGACAAATGTTAACAACAACTGCATAAATTTTGACAACCACATATATAATAATTTTGACAAGTACATACATGTTGACGAAAACAACCGTCATATTGACGATAACCACGGACATGTTGATGAATACCACCGAAATGTTGACGACAAACACCGAAATGTTGACAACAGCCACCGAAATGTTGACGACAATCATCGAAATATTGACGACAATCACCGAAATGTTAACGACAATCACTGAAATGTTAACGGCAGTTAACTACCGAAATATTGACGACAGTTAACCACCGAAATATTGACGACATTACGACATTTATAGAAATATTAACAACCACCGAAATGTTGACGACAACCATCGAAATATTGACGACAACCACCAAAATGTTGACGACGTGACTTGTCGACATTATCCTAGTGATAGTGTGACTTAGTTTTTGGATCATTACAAATTGTCCTCGTTTTTATCTTCTTCAGATATGGAACCTATACAGATTATGGTCACAGATATCGATTCAATGATGAGCTCAAATAAAGAAGTCCGTCAAGGTTACATTGGTACAGGTTTGGTCACTGCAAAGGATAGTGGTGAAGATTTAAGTCGTTCCCAGAAACGCCTGACGTCACCATCCCGAAGAAGACCAAGCCGTGTGTCAGTCGGTTCCGATAAAGCTCCATTGAGGTTAAACCGTCGTCTGTCATCTCGGTCCACTTCTACAATAGAGCAACCAAAAAGGGCCGCATCTGTGAAATTAGAAAATACTTATAAACTTGGACCCGATGAAGAAATCCAGTTTCGCGGGTCAAAGGTAAAAGTTGTGATGGATACGTACCTAAGCGAAGTATTAAGAGAAGTCGAATATGACCCCAACACGGTGACGAGCATGACGAAAAGTCTTAGTGATGGTATTCTCAGAAGAGTCAAGTCCTTAGGATTTACGCGTCATAAATTTGTGGTCCATGTCGGAATTGGACAAACAGACAGTTGTGGACTATCTATTGCATCTCGCTGTGTTTGGGACGAAAATACTGATAATTACGTTACATTTGTCTTTAAAAACTCCTCCATTTATGTTGCTGCGACTGTTTTTGCAGTTTATTTTGAGTGAAGGATTGCAATTGGCAGATTAGGATGTTGGTGTAAAGTGGATTTAGCCTCAACCGTTGCCGTCGTTTGTATGATCTAGGATGCGTTCATGGGCAAGACAGTGCGAGTTTTAAGAGATAAATAATGGGCACTAAAACTGTAAGAACGAGCCTTCAGAACCAACTGTACGTGATGAGAGCAGGGGATCCATTTTTCAGAAAAGGACATATTCTACTTTTGTATGCAGCTATGGCGTCATATAAGAAACAATATAACGCATACACGTATAAATGGCTTCGACGAGCCTGAAGAGCAATGACACATATTTCATGGCGATAGCATTAGTTGATTATTGTCACAGCCGGTATATATCAAGGGAATATTATGTCATCTATCACTTTAAGAAATTTCCGTGAATTTTCATTTTCATACATATGATTGAAGACTTTTAAAGAAACAAATTGGTAAAACAGCACATTCCGGTTAAGAGTTATTGCATTTCAAAGATGTCATCAGTGAGTTAAAAAGTGACCTTCCAGTGTAAAGCAATGTCATAATTGCAGATCCGAGATAATAACCTCCGCCAACGAAGTAGGACGGAGGTTATGTTTTCGCCTCTGTTTGTTTGTTTGTCATCAAGATATAATTGGATTTGGATTAAATTTGGTGTATGGTTTTGTTACTGCATAAGGAAGAAGTGATTAAAATTTAAGACATATTGAAAGGGGATGTGTGCCAATAGGAAGGGGGCATGCTTTCGCCCTGTTTGTCTGCCATCAAGATATCTCAAGAACTGATGATTAGATTGTGATTAAATTTGGTGTGTAGTTTTGTTACTGCTTACCGTGGAACTATTAACTCAGTTAATAGCTCCATGTGTTTACGGAAGAAGTGATTAAAATTTGAGACATATTGGAACAGAGGAAGGGTGAAAATGGGGGTGGGGGTATGTTTTTGCCTCTGTTTGTTTGTCTGTTTGTCATCAAGATATCTCAAAAACTGATAATTAGTTTTGAATTAAATTTGGTGTGTGGTTTTGTTCATGCTTAAGGGGAAAGGGATTAAAATTTGAGATACATAGGTGTAGGGGAAGGGTGCAAACGGAGGTTGGGACATTTTAAGATGAGTTTGTTTGTAATTAGAATTTCTCAAGAACTGATGATTGGATGTGAATTAAATTTGGTGTGTGGTTTTGTTACTGCTTTAGGGAGAAGTGATTAAAGCTGCAAATGGAGGTGGGAACATTTTAAGATGAGTTTGTCTGTCATTAGAATATCTCAAGAACTGATGATTGGATTTGGATTAAATTTGATGTGTGGTTTTATTATTGCTTAAGGGACAAGTGATTTAAATTGTGAAACGCATTGATCCAAGAGAGGGACAGAAATTGAGGGGTGGGGATGTTTAGGGTAAGGTTTGTCAAGACACAGTTGAAACTTCCGAATGGAATGTGATAAACAATGAAATCACGTTATGAAAAGAACCCAACAATCAATTTTTAGGACTCATTGAAAATCATATCAAGAAAAAACAGCTAAAAGTTTCAAGTTCAAGTTTATTAAAGAGGCGATATCGTCATATGTGCACAATATATAAGATTCCTTTCAAATTTTTTGTTTGGTTAAAATTTTGCTGCGCGATTCGTTGTCTCGTATTGCAAGGTACGGTATATAGTTATTCAAAACGCCTGGAAGGTTACCACACGAGATAGCCTAGATGCTTGCGGCGATCGCAAGTGACGTTTTTTTTTTTTTTTCAAATCATGTCGTGAGTTCATGGTAGAATCGTTTATTTTGACTTTTTGCTTTCATCTTCTTCTCTTTTTTTTCTGAGTTATTTTCATTTGGTGACTATCATTGTAGTATTATAATACTGATATTTCACTTTCGCTTTCTGACAAAAAAGCATTGAAAAAAAACAAATAAGTTTCTTGTCACAGTAACGTAATGCGCTGTGTATGTAATTCTGCACACACAATGTACATGCTAGTGTCTGGCTGTACTGTGTGGTACAAACAGACAGAGGATCGGATCTTGCCTCCACAACCGGAAGTGACGTCAAAATAAAGTATCCCCCTATTTTTACCGTATTTTACTGAGACGAGCCTCCCTCTTTAAAAATTTAGTATAAATGTATATTAAAATATATTTATAAATAGGACAAATGGTAAGAATATATGCCAGATACATAAAAATGAGAAAACAAAATATATATATATATATCTAAGAATACATACAAATTTATAACATACACATATACGACAAAACGTTGAGAAAATGTGTCAATTTATTTTTTGTAAGTTTTGTAAAGGCATTTCCTGGATAAAACAAGCCGCTCTATACACAAAAGAATTCTTGTAACGCACATTTCTAAACTTTCGTGTGATTGCCTTATTTCTTAGATTATAATTGGCCTTTTGAAGAAGTGACATCAGACCAAAGAACAGAGGGTGCTGTTACCTTTTTTGAATGATATGGGCAAGTCTTTGAAATTCCTTTTTTTTGCTGAATTGTTTACTTCGTTTATGAGAATATTACAATCGAGTCTAAAAATATTGGCACAATGTTTGAAGAAAGCTCTTAGTCTTTGCTGATCAAGTTTGGCAAGTAGGGAGTGATACCAAACCGGTACAGCATAAAGTATCTGAGGTAAAATGTAAATAATAATCAATGTAATAAGAAGAGTTGCTTTCAGCCATTCATGAAAAATGATGGAATGTGATTCTTAACTGAAACGGAAGTCAAACAATGAATGCTTAGCCTGAATGAAACTGAAAACAATGATATGGTGTAGGAAGAAATCAGTCAAAACATAATTTCAAGTGTTTAGAATGCAAACGATCCTTACAGATCAAAACTTGAGGATGAATCTTGGTGGGCCTAGGATTTCTGAGGTAGATTGTATTGGGTATGGGGATAAATGAACTGTACAAATTGATCTTAAAATCCTTAAAGATCATAAAGAAAGCAAATCATTTCATTAAAATCGGTTACAAAATTGCCATTTTACGGTTTTTTACAGATTTTGATGCGAATATGCAAATTTGTGTGTTACTCATGATGTATGAACATAGTCTCTATTTCCTGATGTAAATCCAATAGTTTCAAACCCTCTACAATTTCGCTTCTTAAAAGCGAAGATAATTCTGATGAGGAGGATTTGATCTTTGCCGTATCGGGGCCCCAACCAATCTCAAGCTTCAAGGCATCTTAATCATTTTCAAGGTCATATAAAAAACAAGCATTTTGAAGTGTTCTCCTGTTCGTACATCACATTTTTTCAATATATTAAAAAAAGTTTAAACTTCGATTACTCATATCTTGAGAATTACACAATGTCATGCTATTTTCGAAATCAAAAGAGTATTGAACTCAGAATTTAATGTTTTTTTCGATCAGTGGTTGAAAAGTTCACTTTTCCTGTTCGTATACCTTTACTTTCGGCAGAAAATACAACTTTTGATTTAATGATAAAGAAACGGGTGAAGTATGTAAAATCAAAACAAAACAAAAGGCGCAAATGGTTCTTAATGAATGTTTACGTAAAATTGTATTTGCAATATTAATTGTCAATGATTGATTGTTTCGTTAAAAAAGATGTGTACAGAAGAAAGTACAATTTCGGAAGTTATATAAAGAGTTACGAATATGAAAAATACAGTATTTCAGATTTTCTTGTAAATTGATATTTCGGTTAATTTTCAGATCCGTGGCATGATTGACGATTCTAATTAAAAACATGCTTCCCACAAATTGTAAAAACGTTTGCGGTTTTTCTTGAAAGAAAATGGTATGTTGATAACAGTTATCGTAATAGCTCTCTTTGTTATACGATTCCAAGGTAAGCCAGAGTTGTATATAGGAAAGTTACAATAAGTACATTTGACATGTCCGCCATTTTGGATATCCAAGTAGAAATGTTTCCATTAAGTTCGTTCTAAAATGTATTAATTTGATGAATACTTTCTGGTCACCAGTCAATAACGTGCAGGTTAACATGGCACATGCGTGACGAATGTTTGCAATAATCTGCGTCTTTTGCGTCGGCTCAGATCAGTGACGTCACATATGTCATTTGCTGGTCGTTTCACTGACTGACACTCTTGCATTTGAGCGGAATCGTCTATTGTTGAAATCTTATAAGCACCAACCTTCCTCCAAGTAAAAGAATCACTTCCCAATTGCAATTTTGGCCCACTATTGTTACCATAGTTACAATTGCGTTTCACCGAGCAGTAAAGTTGGTGCAATTCTTTACTATTCACGATTAGCTGAGGTTTCTGCGCGACGGGACATTGAATATTTGAAAGACTTCCAGGAAAAATTGTATCCGTTATTTTCAACGGTCGTGGTCCGTGGTGACGTCGATAAGGATAACGTACTCTCTGTACAGAATGACTGATACCCTGACTCAGAAAATCAACCTCGTCAGATGGTGCACTTGGTAGAGGCGCTAAACATGTTTTAACGTCACATGCTTTCTCCCAAGGAATCACCGACGACCTTCCACGTGGACTCACGTGACCAGATTGCGTTGTTGTGCGACTATCGTCAGCGTCTGCGTTTTGAGGAAAGTCATCAGTGAATACGATCCTTCGCAATTTCTTGCTGTAGATGTAAGGTTTATCACCATTGCATACAGACGCAGCGGTACGTAGTTTTGGGCAAGGTTTCAACTCATAATGACACCTTTGATCTGAAAATTAGAGGAGAAAAATGAAACGAATTATGAATAATAGGGTCCATGGAACTATGATCGCAATCAAAAATATACTTCTTGCGCTGAATAGAAACTGTGCATCAATGGGAATAGAATAGGTTTTAAAATGTTGCCACAACCCCGACCTATATTTACAGTTAACTATTTATCTTTGACTGTTTGATGCATTCGAATGAGCAAATATTATACCAATAAACACACAGAGCAGGGGAAGTATCCCCCTTTTCCACGCCGAAATTTGAAAGAATTGGGAAAGGTGAGTGGATTTGTTTGGAAAAAAAGGCATACGCGTTTGAGAAAGCGGCATCAAAAAAAGAGTATGAACATTTTAACCAATATTCAATGAAATTTATGCAAATTATGCCTTTAATTCGGAAAAAGTGTTATGATTTACGGTGTTGATCATGACCAGCAGCAACCGACCATTTTTTTCTTTAAAGATTAGGGTCAGCATCAATCTTCTTTATGAATACTTCAAAATTTGGGGCTTCCTGACATAAACTTCTATGGACCATAAAAAGCAAAACTGCAGATTGATAAAGTATTTAGTTAAGTAATTAAGTGTTTCACCTTTATGATATGGCCCAAACAGCACCTCACGTGGATCAAGCTTTGCCTTTAACTCGGCTGAAAAAATTCCAAAATCTCTTAAGAGACTTTGTCTTGTCCATCCATTTATTTCTCGATAATACGGGCTTTCACGGCCAATAAGGCATGGCGTCACACATGAGTTTGACAAAGGTTCTGCCCACCTATTTGCAAACACCCCCCTAGATACCTGAAAACGATAGAAAAATAATTAATCATAGAAGTTTACTAAAGATATTATGATATTCAGAAAGTGAAATTCTTTCATCACAGGGACTGTTGGATAGCGGAAGGTGTATACAGGGGCATTGAATTTGAGGATCAACCTCTGATCTATTTATTAAAAATCCCAGAAATCCCCAGGCCTTATCCTAAAGGGTTTCCAGAAACATACAATTTTCCATTGTTTCTTTGCATAAAATCATGAATTGGGTAGAAAATTTTAAAGGACACGTAGCCGTAGGATATGCAGTATGACAAGTTGTCCCCATTGTTTCGAACCCCAACTCAAATGGTGATGTTTGGCCTTGCAGATTCTGGCAAAAGTTCGATTCCAAAGTTTGACCAGGATGAAAAATTATAGTTTAGGGCTCCTGATATTGTTTGAACGGTGGGAATATTTCGTGCTCGCAAAGAGCACGATATTTCTCGTTTTGTGTTAGGCCTATTTCAGAATGGAGTAAGGAGAAATTTCCAAATATATATACATATTTTTTTTTTGTCTCCCAAAAAATAAACGTCGTTAAATTTGTTTGAATTTGGCAACAATATTTTATAATCAGCAATGGCTGATCTAGGAAGGGGTCATGGTTTAAACTGCTTATTTCACACATCAATATTTATCTCACCAAGGCCTATCCTATGCAGTAGGCTTATATGGCTATGGTAAGCTATTAAGTTTACATGCCTAACGTTAGGCCCCCTAACGTTAGGCTAGCTCCTTTTTTTAAAAGTTAAACATTATCTTACCGTTGCAACAGCCTCAACATCGGGTGCATTTACGCTTAAAGGTTGCACCCACGGTAAACCGCCAACCACCAAAGCAGGTCTAAAACTCTTATTGTAACCCATTTTAGGGAACATTATTGGATATTTCTGATAAAATTTATGAAAATCAATGTGTTCTCAAGGAGATCAGATTGTTTAATGCAATGATAAGTTTTGCGTTGCTGTGGAACAAAACAGTGTTTCCAAGCAACATATCTTTGAATGTTAGATTAGCAACGAATCGTGCTTGTTTTGGTTGACGCCCTTAACTTTGCGCATGGGAAAAAGTTCCGCCCGTGTTCATTTAGAGCAGTTAACGTAACGCACGGAAAAGTTATTGTTTCGTCACCTATCATCAGTATGTGCAGCGACGTCATCCGCGCACCGTGCAGGAAATCGTCCAATCACTGCGCAAGGAGTGGTAATCAAAGAGCGCACATAAAAAAAAAATACGGTACTCGCTTGCCTCCACGTTTTGGCATCTTTAATCAAACCTGATTATTGCTAAAAATGAAAAACATATCTTTCTGGCTACTTTGCGTATAAAACATGGTTATATTTACATCTTCTATTTTGTGTGATTACTAAGAGTGTCTTGTCTGCTTTTCATGTTGTCTATAAGCGTAATTCGTGTACAGTGGGTAGGTGGGCATTGCATTATTATGTGTTGCTGAACATTTCCTTTATCAATTCACCCTTGTTGACACTTCTCAGCTCCGCGATGGATCCTGTAGCCTTTCTGGAGAAATATACTGAAGGCATAAAAACTTACTTCCGGTACCCAAGAGGTCCGCAGCTGAGTGCGTGTGACGTCACATGCACATATTCTATTATTTTAAAGAAATAGAGTAACGTCATTTACATAGGCGGGATTTTGGGGGTGGGGTTTAGGGGATAGAATGGGTGGGGATAGCGTCGTCGAAAGGTGTTTAATATCGGGTGGGCTGAAATAAAGTTTGCTAAATTTCAAGTTCTTCAGCGCAAAGCGCGAGATTTTTGGCATGGGATCCATACCGGGGCCAGTTTAAAGGCTCGTGGTGGGGTCCAGTGCAATCAATTACGGAAGCTGATACATTTTTGAGGTTCTATAGAGTTCAGCCCATTTGGAGAGTCAATGAGATGCTCCCCAAATTGCAGCCACAGATATTGCCAGTTTTAAATCAAGGAAATTCGGGAAAATCAGAAAAAAATATTTAGCTATATTCAGTTATATCAGGACATTTGCGACTAAAATGTGGAACCAATTTTTTGACAAATATATTGTAAAAATCCGAATATTTGTTATCAAGATATATAAAATCCTGAAATCCCCACCTGGCCCTTAAGAGGGCCACAATCAACTCAGTAGGATCACGTAAATTAGGTCATCAGAATCGTTCATGTGAATTGTTAAATGATATAATTTAATATAAATTAAATTTGGTTATATTAGCCATAATTGCCCTTCATTGTCTGTACAAGTTATGTGTAGGCCTATCATGTGTATAGTATTCCGCAGTCGGGGGCTCCAATTCAAAGGTAACTCAACCACTATTGAAAATCAGGGGGGTTCCTACACTCCAAAAAGGGAGAAAAGGGTAATCTGGTGATGGGAAGAAAGGAAGACTACCAATAATGCAGGGACGCCAATGACCTGCTGATATTCTTGGAAGTGTGAAAATTAGAATTCAACCCTATGCGCACGCGATTTTTTTCTTCACAAATATATAATAAGGTAGATACCAAACTCTGACGTCAGAATGAGGCAAGGTGGGTTCTCATTGGAACGTGCGTACACCGTGCGCATATGCAAGAATCCGCATTGGATATTGATATTCTCGAGGTCGGAGAGACGTAACCGTGTACGGGCTCAGTACGGTTTTGCTAAGTTGGAGGGGAAACTTTATTATTATAGTCAATGGGATATTTTTTATGAATGCTTGTGTCGCCTTAGCCAGTCAGCGAAAATTAATGATACTCGTATCTGTTGGGAACTATTATCTAGTACACAACATTTGTGAAGAAAAATCAATTCTGTCCAGTATTTTTTGAAAAAAGACAAAAAAATATGTTTTTCTCCCATTGATTGCAATGATAACTGACTCTTTGTTTTCCCCTTTGACTGAAGTTTAAGATCGTCAAAAAAACATTGTTACGTCGCCGTGTACCACAACATTCCCGAATGTCCGACCTCCAGAATTCTACTCAGTCGCAAGTTCGGGTAGACCTACTTTTCCTTAATTTAGGATTCACTTTTGATTACAAATGCAGTAATTGCTTGACAAAAAATGATTATTGTATCTTGATTATGTTTTTATTACCAAATAATAGAAAATATACAGAATTTACAAGTCAAATACTTGTGCATATTAATAGTATGACAGGTAAGTATAATTCTCGTAAATACCCCCACTACGGTAAGAGGGGTGGATTTACTGCACTTGTCTACCTAAACATCTGACTGATCATCTGATTTTCTAGGTGCGTTATTAAGTGTACGGGTGTCACGTATACGACAACGGAACAGTGTGTCAATAATTTTAACATTCGCTCGAGTATTTTCATGATATCAATCATAAGTCCCATGTACAGATGAATAGAATTCTTTTTCGGTACCTGCAGAATTAAGTTGTTCATTTTTGATACCTGCAGTATCAAAGAAGTCAAATGTGTCAAAGGATGAATGCAAGTAACATTATCTACATCATGAGTAAAGTTCATTGTACACATTGCATACATCACCACGGGCCGTAATTTCCAGAAAACATGCCCCCTCCCCCTCCACCACACACACTTTTCAGCAAAATATTAAAAATTCAGTACATTTTACTGACATGTCTCTCTCCCCCCCCCCCTCCCCCCACACACTTTTCAGCAAAATATTAAAAATTCAGTACATTTTAGGGATAATTTGCCTGTTGTTTCCCACTTTTTGAATAAGAGGCCATGTCCCTGCTTTCCAAATGAAAATCATCGCCATGCAGGTAAAGATTTATGAAGGATAAGACATTCACTTTATCTGCCTGCCATGACATGATGAATAACTTTATGATATTTTTGTTATTTGTTTTAATTCCTTTCACTCACAGCAAGTATTCCGATGAATGCAAACAGTATGAAAATAAAACTGCCATACATAAAACATTTCTCTACAAATACATCATTGCTCCACTCAATGGGTATCTTTGTTTTGATCAACATTATCTTCATGCAATAGCAGTTGGTATCAGGAATCTGGTTTGAGAAAGTTGCTTGACATCCTGACGCGATGACGACGAGTGAACACACAATTACAATGACGGGGTCGTCGCCTGCGTATTCGGTTATGATAGTAACAATGCCATCACAAAACGCTTATACGACCGGGACAAGAACATAGGTAGGACGTACGGACAGACATAACATCGACAACCAAGTCAATGTCCACGGCCTTTGATAGATAACCAGTTGTGGTACACTGGCGTGTCTACCCAACCCAGGCTTGAACCCACGGCCTCGTGGTCTGTAGACAAGTATGATAACCGCTACACCACAGTTAGTAGATGATCCTGATGTTTATTGTGCTTCATACTTATAACACTACTTCCTCAGCCACTATTGATTGGATTAGTAGTCTATGGCAAATATCTTGGGGTTGGCAAAATAAGACAACATCAACCCCGTTATGTATGTAAATCACCACTGAAAGTGTTGAATTATTGCATTCACGAAAACTTGACTATGGGCAGACATTTGCCAAGCTTACAAAGTTTAGCAGTTTCCAGGGTGCTGTCATTTTTATATTTCATTCCAAGAATCGTACAGTATAAAAGGATTTCATTATTATCTCTCCAAGTCTGGTTGGGCAAATCTTCTTGAATATACATCTGGTACTTCTGAAACATTGAGGCTGGCTGTCCATACGCCATGTAAGGTCTTTGACACCACAGAAAATTTCTACAAAAGAGAGTCATACAAAACTGAATGTTACCTCAGTATTTGAAAATATCACAATTATTTAACAGAAATTATAATTTTAAGTATTTATTGGCTTAAGTTAATTTTTCTATTCATAAGACCCCCAGTATCAACCGTACTATCTCTACAAGCTTCCAAACGGTAGGTAACAGTAAAAATAATATAAAAATTAAAAAAAAAAAATGTTAATGATATACTGTACATGTACATTCTGTTTGATAATAGCAGTTCCAAGCACAAACAAAATTACATGTTGGAAATTGTTTATAACTTTATACTGTACCTGAAATAGGCCATTGATAGGATTTTTGAACATTTTTTGGTGAATTCATGCAAAGTTTTGATTTGTGTGGAATATCTAAAACAAGAGTGCACTAAAACTGAATGTGGGTTAAATCTGTGGCAGTTTGCTTGCTAGTGTTATTACATTAATTCGTATAAAGTGATTGAATGCATTTGCAATGAAAACGGCCCAAAAACGTGGAATTATACAAAGAAAAGGTTGGGAGCATATTTGACCAATATTTGTACGAAAACTTAAAGTAAATTTGACAAAATGACGTAAAAATAAGACAAATTTGATTCAGACAAAATGTAAGGCTCCACGGCATTGATCAGGACCAGAAGCTTGCCTGCAATCGACCGTCAGACCGTTGTCCCTTAGGAATATCAAAGTAAGCTTCTATGTTCTTTATCATGCATACGTACTCCTATGGAACATATGCTGGTAATAGGAAAACAGTACAGATTGTATAAGGTGTTTAGTGATAAGTGATTATTTGTGTTTTACCTTTACGATGTGGCCCAAACAGCACCTCACGTGGATCAAGCGTTGCCTTTAACTCGGCTGACCTAATTCCAAAATCTGTCAAGACTTTGTCTTTTCCATCCATTTATTTCTCGAAAATACGTGCTTTCACGGTCAATAAGGCATGGTGTTAAAACTGAGTTTGACAAAGCTTCTGCCAAACTATTTGCAAACACCTACAGTGGAAACCTGAAAATGATCAAAAAGAAAAAGCTTAAGAAATTAATCAAAGAGGCTTTTTCAGTACAGGGTTCGTGGAAGGTGTAATACTCTGGGGGAGCATCATTTAGGGAGCACCCTCTGAGCGATTCATTATAAACGCAGACATGGCAGTACGATAGCTTTATAGACAACCCTTACCCCCCCCCTCCCCTCTACCCCCCCCCTCCCCTCTACCCCGCCCAGTCCCCACCACCCTTCCCCACACCGGAAAATTTGATGGGTCTGAAAATTAATGACTAAGGTTTTTCTTCCTTTCTCAAATTCGCAATCACGAAAATTGAACATTTTAGACCAGCGTCCTAGGAAGGTATTTAATATGGGGGAGGGGGTAAGGGGGTGCCATAAGGAAATTCCTCTAAAATTGAAATAATGAATAATCTTTTTATATTTATTTCATTAAATTATTTGTTTCATTACAACATTCATAATTCATAATAACTTATAACAATAGGAAAATACATATAATAACAATACGAAAGTTGTGAAAGGGAAGTGCTCTAAAAAACCTTAAAAGCTTAACGAGTAGAGCACTCCCTCTTAAATATCTAAATGATACTAAAATTTACTATAACTATATACAAAATGAAGGAAGAATTCCCAAGATTTAAAGCAAATTTCACGAAAATGAAGAAAAATTGAAGAAATTGGAAGGAAATTTTCCCAAAATGAATGAAATTTTCCATATAAATAAAATTTCCCAAAAATTGAAAAAAACTTCAGAAAATTAAGGAAATTTCCGAAAACAAAAAAATTCCCAAAATAAAAAAATCCAAAAATTGAAGAAAATTTCTAGAAAATGAAGGAAATTTCTTAGAAAAAAAAAAGAGCAGATTTCACGAATGTGAAGTAAATTGAACCCTTACTATATTCAATTTAAGACTAAATATGACTAAAGTTCAAGCCAATCACAAGAACAGTATACCTAATATAAATTGTGATTTTTATGACCGAATTTATATTTAAGTATTTTTACTTCAAGAATATTACTGGAATGAATATGAGCAAAATAAACCTTTATGATACGGATAATATGGATAACCTAAGGAAAATATCCTTAGGTACGCAGAGAGTGTAAAATGAAATAAAAATAAAGCTAACAAAGAACATATGAACTTCCCCGATCTCCGTACAGTTTAAACCAATATATAGTATATTTAGCCAACAGTGTTTTACGAGTCTTGCACGTCATCTTCGAATTTATTCTTTATGGACTGTGTCTGGTTTTTCATCAGAGTGGACCCCGAGCCTAATGAACCACATGATCTAGGGAAAAGCCATAGTCTACACTGTTTATTCAACAGTTTCTTTTTCTAACAAGGCCTAGGACCTTGCACGGGCCTATATACAATGATGCAATGTAGGCTACGTTATTTTGGTCATATACCTAGGCCTTTTTCTAAAGGCAAAACATTATCTTACCGTTGCAAAAGCCTCCGCATCCACGCTTGTAGGTTACACCCATGGTAAACCGCGCCGCACAACAAGCAAAGCAGGTCTACAACTCTTCTTGTAACCCATTTTAGATAGGGAAGGGAAAGGGAAAGGGGGCTAAACGTCTTTTATCAGTGGTTAATCCTTATTTTTCCCAAACAGGATAGCTAGTTGCACTCATTTCAATTTAACTTTAGGTTAGGTTAGGGTCCAGAATCTAAGCCAATCAGACAAGAGGAAATTTATGTCATTGCAATACTGGTTGGGAATGAAAACAAAAATCGCCTTCCGCTTATCAATTGTAATGAAAACTTGAAGTAAACGTGACTTGTAATTTGACCAACCGACTTTTCCACGTCATAGAAAGTAACATCCTCTTGTGTTTCGCCCTTGCTTTTTTATGTTAAAGCATCCCTAAAAAGTCCTTGCGTTTTACTTTTTGTTATCATGTATGTGCTATTTTCCTAATAGAAAAAACAAAACAGTTGAACAAATGCGCAAAACAGAGGGTAGGATATGCCATGATCGGAAGTTTCAGAAAGAAAAAAAATATTAATAGGTCATCACAATCATGTGCAACATCTTTCCAATATCACAGTGTACCCAAAATGGCCAGTGAATCTAAGAAATGTGGTTGGTGGTTCACCATGGGTGCAACCTTCAAGCGTGAATTCGTCAGATGTTGATGCTTTTGCAACGGTAAGATAATGTTCTTCCCTTAGAAAAAGGTTAACATAAAGAACCCAACCTATATTATATCATTGTATATATAGACCCAGGCTAGGTCCTATAGGCCTACTTATAAAAAGAAAGAAAAAATAACTGTTGAATAAACAGTTTACAGACCATGGGTTCCTCCCTAGATAAGCCATTGTTAATTATAAAATATTTGTGCACAAAGGATTGCCTTCAAAGCTGAAGGCATGTACTGAAGGCTTGTACTGCCTTGCCTGCGTTCAAAATAAATCGCTCAGTGGATGACCATCAAATGATGTTCCCCAGATTATTGTACCTTCCACCACTCCTGTGCTGATGTGTTAAAAGAACTTTAATTTCCGAATATCATCTGTTCATAAACTCTTTGGTACCTCAAAACCTCTTTAAACAATTGTTAATCTTTTTCATTTTTATCATTTTCAGGTATCCAGTGGGGTGTTTGCAAATAGTTTGGCAGAAGATTTGTCAAACTCAGTTTTGACACAATGCCTTCCTGACCGTGAAAGCCCGTATTATCGAGAAATAAATGAATGGAAAAGACAAAGTCTCTTGAGAGATTTTAGAATTTGGTCAGCCGAGTTAAAGGCAAAAGCTTGATCCACGTGAGGTGCTGTTTGGGCCACATCGTAAAGGTGAAAACTAATAATCACGTATCACTAAAGACTATCAATTTTCAGTTTCTCCTTTTATCAGTTTATGATTCATAAGAGTACGTATCAGGAAGTCACAACTACTCACTCTTAACTATTCATAAAGAACATAGATGTTGACGTCAATATTCTAAGGGACAACGGTCGGTTGCTGCTGGTCCTGATCAACGCCATGGAGCCTTATATTTTGCCCAAATCAAATTTGTTTTATTTGTGCATAATTTTGCCAAAATTTCATTAAGCTTTGGTACGAATATTGATCAATATGCTCCCAATCGTTTCTCTGTACAATTCTACCCTTTTTTCATTACATATGCATCATCCCTATTCTGACCACTTGTTCCTAAATCTTTCAGCATGGGAGGTGAGAATATTTCTCCCTGACTTTCATAGTACAGTGTGTTTTGTGTTAATGATCTTTGCTCATTTGAGCACGACGACGACGACCAATGAATACACAATTACAATGACGGGGTCGTCGCCTGCGTATTCGGTTATGACAGTAACAAAGCTATCACGAAACGCTTAATACGACCCGGACGAGAACACAGGTACGACGTACGGACAGACATAACATTGACAACCAAGTCAATGTCCACGGCCGTTGATAACCAGTTGTGGTGAACTGGCGTGTCTACCCAATCCAGGCTTGAACCCAGGGCCTCGTGGTCTGTAGACATGTATGGTAACCGCTACACCACAGTAGGTAGATTGCTCATTTGAGCAACAACAACAACAACAATTGAATACACAACATTAACGGACAGACACGGTAGTTACCTGCATTTCCCCATCAGTCACCAGAGGTGACTGCCGGGTTCTGCTAAACACTACCGAGGATGATAAAATATATACGGACAAACAAACATAAAGATGAGAGAAACAACTTAAGAGAAGAACCAAACAATGACATCAGGACGCGGCGACCAGGCAAAGAGCAGGCAGCGGAGGAAAGATGGACAAGATGAGAGGCTATCATGGCGTTAGGATCGTTAAGTTGGCGTGATGGAAAAAAAAAAAAAAAGTCATTTGAGCAAAAAGAACGAGCATTTTTATAGCTGTCAATATTGTCAGGGGTCGCGACAAGAAGTCCTAATCTTTTCATTTGTAGACCCATCCGTATTTTTTGGAGCCCCAATCGTATCATTTTTCTTTTTGAATTCTAGATCAAGTGTCATTACGAGTTGGAACCTTGCCCCAAACTACGTGCCGCTGCGTCTGTGGGCACTGGTGATAAACCTTACATCTACTGCAAGAAATTGTGTAGGATCGTACTCATTGGTGAATGTTTAAAAACCAGACGTTGACGATATGACGCAATCTGGTCACGTGAGTCCACGTGGAAGGTCTTTGGTAATTCCTTGTGAGAAACCATCATAAACGTTAAAACATGTTAAGCGCCTCCACAAAGTTCAGCATCTCATGAAGTTGCTTTTCAGAGTCAGGGTATCAGTCACCCTGTACTGCTGTACGAAGAGTATGTTATCTTCATCGACGTCACCGTGGACCATGACCGTCGAAAATGACGAATCAAATCTACCCTGGAAATCTTCCAAATATTCAATGTCCCGTCGCGCAGAAACCTCAGCCAATCGTAAATAGTAAAGAATCGCACCAACTTCACTGCTCCGAGAAACGCATCTGTAACTTATGGTTACAACAGCGGGGGGATACACTGAAATTGGGAAGTAATCCTTCTATTTGGGGGGAAATAGGTACTGATAATATATCAACAAAAAATGATTCTGCCCAAATGCGAGAACTGCAAGAGTGCCACTTCGTCAAGCGACCAGCAAATGGCATATGTGATGTCACTGATCTAAGCCGATGCAAAAGCCGTAGATTATCGCAAACATTCATCGAGCATGTGCCATGTTAATCTGCAGAACCCAATCTCATTATTAATCTTAGAGATTGAAACAATTCAGAAAGAACTTAATGGAAACATTTCAACATGGATGCCAAAAATGGTGGTCATGTCTGATGTTGCCTTTTTAAAGGCTTACCAGGATTCGTGACAAAAGAGCTATATCCATATATGTCACCAACATACTTTCAATTGCATTTCTTTTAAGAAAAACTCATAAAGTGAAAGCTTCTTAAAGCTGTGCAGTGGGATTAATGTTTTAAATTAAAATCTTATCATATCGCAGATCTGAAAATTAACCTAAGTTGATATCAAACAAGAAAATCTGAAATCTAAGCCTTTCATATTTTTAACTCTTCATGTAACTTCCAAAATTGTACTTTCTTGTGTACACATGTTTCTAAACAAATACAATACAATTTTCAAATACAATTTTTTGTACACATTCATAAAAAGGCGATTCCGCCTATTGTCTTTTTTAATGATTTTACATAATCACACGTGCCAAACGCATGAAGGGTCTCAGGGGGAAAGAACCACCAAGTTTTCCGGTTACAAGCGGGAAAATTCCACTGGTCAATTAAGTAAGTTCTATCATACGTTGCTGTAAATTGGGGAAACCTCCTTCAAATTGTGGAAAATCTCCTTCAATTCATTCCCGTTCATTTTCGGGCACTTTACTTCGATTTTTTGTTAATTTTCGGGACATTCTCTTCACTGTCAGGCAATTTTCCTTGCTTTTGAGGAAAATTTCTTCAATTTCGGGTGATATACTCGCGTTGAGGCTTTACTCCTTAATCCCTCCAGTGACCCTGAGTCTAAAGCAGGCCTATGGATCCCACCCATTGCTCGACATGTCACTACATCTTGTCGTTTCACTTCAATTAATTGCCCTGCTCCCCCACTCCCAGGGGCGTAGGAATCATCAAGTTTCTGCTAATCGGGAATTCCCCATCAATATTCAGGAAATTTTCTTCAATTTCTGGTAAATTTTCTTCATTTTCGCAAAATTTCCTTCATTTTTGCAAAATTTAATTAATTTTCGGACAATTTCCTTCATTTTTGGAAAATGTTGGCCAGTTTTCGGGAAATTTAGGGACAAAAATGTCAAATAATTTAACATTTGTTAATTTTAGTATGCTAACAATTTCCCAATCTTATCTTCCAAGCGGGCAAAAAGCATGCAACCGGGAAGGTGAAATCCTCTCAGGGAGGCAGTCTGCCCCCTGGTTCCGCCTCTGCCCACTTCCTGCCCCCCAAATATAGAAATCTTAGCTACGCCAATAACTCCACGAGTTTGCCCAAAATTTCTCAATTTGAAAAACAAGAAATCTACAGAGCTTCCGGGGGCTTCTCTAGTGGCGTATGCAGAGGGGCCATTGCTCCCAGCTAGATATAACTTCTCATGAAACACGTTTTTGGGTTCTATACCGGCAAATGGTGCAGTTCTGCATTCTACTGCAATCGAAGTGCGGAGAAAGGCAGAGGCGTATGAAACGTAGGGGTGGGAGAGCTTTCCCCATTGACATGGACCCCGTGAGTTTGGCCGAATTTTCAAGATAAGAAATGGTAATCCAAATGCTTATCTCGTAAAATTTAAAACATTCGTGAGAGTTTAAGGCACCACAACAGCAAGGGTCAAATTGTGCCTGAGAAGCTAGATCATTCCAGAGGTAGGAAGGAGAGTAAACAGGGGGAGATTGAGAGAAACACGAGAACTAAAAGCCAGAAAGCTGGTATCGAGAGAGGAGGTGTATGGGTGGAATAAATAATGTAGAGAGAGAGGGGGTGGGGAAGGAGGACTAAATATGGGTAACACATTAGAATTCAAAGTTGTGAAGTTCTTCTCATCAATCCAATTTTTGAACTTCGTGTTGATTTCAAGCCATTTTGAGGAATCAAAAACAAGACATTTATTTGTTTGGTGAGGCTTAACGTCACGACAGCAAACTTAGGTAAACTAACCTGTCTGACTTAGATGATTAACAGCTTTTTAACCAATCATCGCCTGAATTTGCCTAGCAACAAAATCTGTGTAACTAAGTGGGGGAGGGAAAAGAGGGAGGGGGGGGGGAAGGAAACAACCTATGTGGTACTGGTACAGTATTACTAGCTACCTGTGCGCACTCATGTAGTCAATGCAATTTACTGTACAAAACAAATTTCTGCAAACAGACCAAGTGATGGCAAAATAGTAAACTG
Source organism: Chiridota heheva (assembly GCA_020152595.1). NCBI lineage: Eukaryota > Metazoa > Echinodermata > Holothuroidea > Apodida > Chiridotidae > Chiridota > Chiridota heheva. The sequence goes on from JAIGNY010000711.1 coordinate 1,454,797, forward strand.
CGCTTACGGGCTGTAAATCTGATTGCTGTTGCCCAGAACACTTAGCAAACTGGATTTTGTTTGTCCCTTTCCTAAAAACTCTCAGATCCGGAGAAGTGCCATAAATCGACCAAGGCTTGGGGCAAGCCTCGCGAACATCTAAACGCCAATGCATTGGTAATTCACGATTGCAGATTGTTTTCCCTCACCTAGTTACCACGTTGCTATGGTGGGTGTGGCTTATTTTATAACTCAGAGACGTTAATTGTGCCCGAGAGGTTACATTATATCAGAGGTAGGAAAAAAAGATAAGGGAAATAATCTGGGAAAAGGTTGAGAGCCAATTGATAGACACGAATCTAGAATCATAAAAGCAAATGCAATGGGATATAAACATGAATTAAGATATGGAGGCAGGGGGATGAAGAAAGGAGATCATTTTATCCGGGGAATTTTTCCACAAGAGCTCGGCAATGGAAGGCGACTGGGTTGAAGGTGGTGGCCAAAGGTCAACTTCTTCCGAATTGGCCTTAAGGCATTGTATAATGTTGTGGTTTGCCATGAGGAGAGGGGGTATTAGAGAAGGGGGTGGGGGGAGAGAGGGGTATCTAGAGGATGATTTGTTGTGTCTGGTTTTCTTGTTGGATTTGTTGGTAAGGGATATTCTTGAAAATGGGACGAGATGTTCAGTGAGTTATCTCACAATCCATGACCTCTTCGCTGCTGTGTGATTTGTTGGCCAGGTTGGCTTGAGGTTGGTGCTTGATGGCATTTGAAGTGTTGGGGGAAGGGAGGAGGGGGTCTTAGATGAGGAAGGTAGGTTGGGGGAGAGATGGTGTCGGATTGTGTAGTGGGTGTGGTTGGATTGTTGACAATGGCAATGGGCTTAGGGCTCGGCAAGTAGAGCCAGGTAATGTCAGTTTAGGTGTACGAGTCTGTTTGGTGGTGTTAGGAATAGCGGTGTTGTTAATGTTTGAGTAAACTGTGTTCAAGTGAGAGGGTTTTGTGTAAAGGGAAACAAAACATTGCTTCCTGGCCTCTGGGTAGGTTATGTTGGGATTGAGGGTTTTGTTATCTGCTTTTCCTGAAGCCAGCTGGGGCAGTCTTTTGAGAAAGAGGGGTGGTTGGTGGTACAATGTGGGGAGTTGGAACAGGTGCTGTTGTAGTCTAAGGCTCCACAGCGTGCTTGGCTGCAGCAGTTCTTCCCATGGCCATACCGCTGGCATTTGTGACAACATAGCGGGTTGGGGATGTAGGGGACAACAGGAATTCTGAGATATTCTGTAGTGATGTGGGAGGGGAGGGTTGAGGGAGCAAAAGTTAGGAAGATGGTGTTGCAGCACCGTCTCTCCTGAGTATGAGATGACGGGCCTCGGTCATGTGTTGGTCTGAAAGTTCCTGAGGTCTTCATCGGTTAAATAAGCTAGATCCCGGGTTCTGACAATACCTTTGCTGGAATTCAGGGAGCGGTGGGGGGGTTAAAGTGATCTCATTTTCAGAACTTAAATGGGCCCCTAGACCCCACATTGTTATACACATGTTATTCACATACATGATTATTTACAACACTTTAGTGCCCCAATTGTTCTAATCTTGACTACTGTGCCCCAAACCAAAATCTCTGACAACGCCACTTAGGAGGTTTGTTCCAATTTGTGTGATTGTACACACATGTATATTGTTTATAGGAAAGTCGGGTAAATGCAAAGAGTTCGCCCATGGTGGTGGCATGTGATCACCATGAGAATACTTTGCCCCTCCCCCCCCCCCCTTCATAGAATTTGCTTCTGGTTAATGTTGACAAAGTTTGCCCCATGTGTTGCACAGTTGTCTCTATTAAAAACAAAACAATAGTACAACACTGTTTAGTTTTATGCAGGTTTATCATGTTCTGACAGAAATTGATTTGAAGTCAACTGGAGTATTCACATTAAGCATCCATGGCTAATTTATTAACCAGCTATGGAGCACTGGTTGGAGACCCATCAAGGATCGAGCCTGGGATGCTAGATAGAGAAGCCTTGTGAATAACTACAAACTGGCAATACCTGTAAACAGAAGCACAGAAGTTTCCTTGTTTTATTTTATTTTCTCAGATACACTTCTATATGAATGGGCATAGTAACTACATATCAAAAGGAGCAAATTCATAACCAATTTACAAACTGTTTTACACAAATTTGTGTAAAACTTATTTCGAATGATAATTCCTTCAAGCTTTCAGATATACCAGAAATGAACTGCACGTGTGGGAGCATTTTATACATAATATGTGGGAGTCATGATAGATATATGACAGAGTTATAATATGATATGAGACATGACAGCAGTCATGATGACTCATGACAGTCACGATATGACAGTCATGATATGAGTCATGGCAGGAGTCATGGCAGGAGTCATGATATGAGTCATGACAGTCATGATATGACAGTCGTGATATGAGTCATGACAGTCAAGATATGACAGTCGTGATATGAGTCATGACAGTCGTGATATGAGTCATGACGGTCATGATATGACAGTCGTGATGAGTCATGAGTCATGATATGAGTCGTGATATGAGTCATGACAGGAGTCATGATATGAGTCATGACAGAGTCATGATATGAGTCGTGATATGAGTCATGACAGAAGTCATGACAGAGTCATGATATGAGTCGTGATATGAGTCACGACAGGAGTCATGATATGAGTCATGATATGAGTCGTGATATGAGTCATGACAGTTATGATATGAGTCATGACAGAGTCATGATATGAGTTGTGATATGAGTCATGACAGTCGTAATTTGAGGCATGATGACAGAGTAGTCATGATATGACAGTCATGAAAGTTTTGAATTTTTAAGTTCTTGTTTTCAGTTAAAAATTATTGTTTTTAGTTAAAGTCTTGTTTTTAATTAAAAAATTATTGTATTTTCAGTCAAGAATTACTGTTTTCAGTCAAAATTTCTTGTTATTAGTTAAAAATTCTTGTTTTCATTTAAAAAGTCTTGTTTTCAGTTAACCCTGGAGAATTGATTGATCAATGTGACTTGTCAGCACATCAACAGTGAAGGCAGCTTTAAGGAACAAAACATTTGGGGAATTGGTTGGAGGTGGAATGGGGAATCCCGTAAGAGGAAGGGGGATCAGATGATTTTCTTTTAGTTGAAGTACAGATATATATACATGTGGGTGAGTTTTTATGGAAGAGTTCTGTGCTTGATCTAACCTTAGGGGTGATCCTGCAGAAATTCTTCATATTTACAAATCTTCTTCTTAAAGTAATGTCATCAATTTGCTCACCACAATGCTACATTCAGAAAATAAATCTAAATATTTTTTAACAATTTCACGTTTTCCAGTTTTTTAAAAGACATACATATATCTAATTAACACAAACTTATAACAAACAAACATCTGAAATCGATACTTCATCAAATTACATATTTATACAGCATTATTCACAAACAGGACGGATATTCCAAGGCTTGATAAAGAAATAAGAAAATTGTGGAATGTGTAATTCAAGGTGTTAGTTACATCTTATCTATGTATTTAAATATATCCTTTTTGAATTATTTTACAAGCTAAACAGTAAAAGCTACAATATTTTTGGTCAATCATCAGTCGGAAACTGGTCGAAGGTCTCTATTCTTGGGTCACTGATCCTGACCATACTTTAGGACATGACACTCTGAGAATCATTTTCAACCGGTGGTGGAACTGGAATTGAGAACACTGTCCCAAAATCCTGAAAAGAAAAGAAATTAATATATATAGGTTTATACATGCATAAGATATCAACTCATCTTTGCTGCTTATTTGTTTTACATCAACATTAACAAATACTGTTGAAATGCAGGGGAAGTTTATCAGGCGATGAAACAATGCAAGAATCACAAAATAAAAGGGATAAAAGTTAAAATTATAGGTTCAACATTAAAAACTTTTGCAAAATGAAATTTGCCATTTTTATATTTACAGCTTTCTTCCTGTAATTTTCTTTTTGGAAGTGGAAACTCCATTAAAGACATTTCACAGCTTGGGTGAGAGCAGTGCAAAGTAAGGCCAAGATTGCTGCATATTCATCAAATTCTCAACATTCAATTCCTTTTAAGGTAAATGTGAACAAGGCATACATGCATGTGTAATGAAAGAAGTAATTGAAATCCAAAAGAATGCTTTAGTAGTTTTAACCATATTATGTTTTGATTGATATTTGAAAGGTCTATGGGTATGTTATGGTAACATTGGCTACAATTGTTTGAAAACCCATTCCTATCCAGCCATTTGAAAACTGCCCATTTGACCACTTTTTCAATTTTCAGGGCTTCATAGGTAAATTTTCATGTAAATTTGGGATGTCTATTTTGTCATCGTGAATCCATTGTTTTTAATGCACTACCATCACTCTTTGAGAGCAGCATTATTCTGACAAGGAATTTTTTGATCTGTACAACAACATTATCTGTACAACAACATTATCTGTACAACAACATTATCTGTATAACAACATTATCTGTACAACAACATTATTTGTACAACAACATTATCTGCACAACAACATTATCTGTACAACAACATTATCTGTACAACAACATTATATGTACAACAACATTATCTGTACAACAACATTATCTGTACAACAACATTATCTGTACAACAACATTATCTGTACAACCCTCCTCCCCCACCTTCTTGAAACAAAAATCAAAGTACTGAAAACACTAATGATGGGTTTGATTCATAGTAGTCATTTGTGTAATTGATATGATGTATAGTCGTCTGATACATCAAGGGTTCTTAAATTTTTCCAAGGGCCATCATTTCACAACTTCAGGACGTAGGCCAATCCCATAGTAATTAACATCATGTGACAAACAAATCCCAACAAAACAATCCCTGAATACAAACAAGTTGAGAGCGTGCGTGATAAGAAGGATGTACACCAGATGTCAGCGGTTCTCTTATTTACCTTCCTTTGACAGGCTGCGACCCCAATTTATAGCGAAACTAAAGGTAACATTTTATTTGATAAGCCGCGATGTTTTAATGAGCTGATCTGCCTAGAAAAACCCCAAAATAAACGAGTTTTGCAAATTTTACCGATTTCATTTGGATTAATCTTACATGCAATACAATGCATTATATAATGACTATTGTTCACAGGACAAATTGAATTGTCTGGCGGGCCAGATTTGGCCCATGGGCCGCCTATTAAGAATCGCTGTTATACATTATCCAATTTTATAGGCCATTTTTTGTGTTAACATGAAAATAATAACAATTTAGCAATATAATTAAAAGTTTCTGGGCAAAACAGTGACTCAAATCATAACAAGACTATCAGTAATTGGTTGGGAATGCCAGACACCACTAGGGCTAATAGCTTCCCACCTCACACTTGCGACTTCCAAATACAGTGTACCTCAGAATGTCTCATCATATACTCATCATAATGGTCCACTCACTATCACAATGGCTCATAGGCCTACAGTGTATTTACATTTAGCAATGTATGTATAAATCGCGTCATGGAAATTTTCATATCAAAAAAATTGCTCAGATTTTATTAGTTTGTGTAGTTTCGAGGTAAGCAAGAAACATTTTAGTAATTTTGTAATGCAAAACGTCCCTCGATAAGAATTCCTCCAGAAAAGTTTGCTTGGCTCGCTGTGAAATTGTGTACAAAATATCATATACACAATGATGTTTATTTATTTCTTAGTTTTAGGTCCATTTTAAGGACTTACTGGTATTCTTGATGTCATGCCTTGCAGGGCATACTTGATATTATTCTAATGTAAAAATATATCATCAAACTCTCTTTTGCAATTCAAAATTCAATAAAATTTTACGTTCTATGTTGTTTGTGTACACATTACAAAGTGTATGATTTGTTATAAATTTGACAAGTCACATACATGTGAGCATCGTACAGTTCTCTGTTTCAGTCTAGTCTGTGCATCACGTCATGGCAATTTTCATATCCTTTCGCCTTGTTAAAGGTTTCGCATTGTTATCCCGAAAAAAATTATTCTTCACAACACAAAAATGTTCCTTTATCTCACACTTTACATGGGTTTTTTCTTTATTAATCAAACGAAAAAAAAGGAAATACATCAAGAACTGTAGAAAAATCTTCAAAAAGGAAAAAAAAGGAAAGAAGGTATCGTAGACTACTTTGTTATTGCGAAACACGATCAAAGAAAGAAGGAGTTAAAGTTTTGCAAAGTTTTTCAACTTCCGGTGGGTTCTGACAATTAAGAGTCTTCGAACAAGTTCAAACCCATCAAACAAACAAACAATAGTGCTCATTTAGCAAAAGAATCTAGCACATATGTACTATGCTAAAAATACAAAGTAGCACTCTATATGATCAAATGAGCTTCAAACTTACACTGGTCAGCACTGGTGAAACATAATAAGTTAACATCTACAAATACAACATATTTTAAGATGCCGTTCTTGCAGGCTTTAATACCATACATCAAATCAAGGATTTAACAGGATGTCCAGAGTTTATGTCAACTTCAACTTGAAAATTTTGTGATAAAATGTAAGAAGATTAAATTAAATTTCCTGATGCATACTCTCAATACTTTCTTTAAGTCCTATTATCTTCACATAATTTTTTGGTTTTACATGATCCTCTTTCATGTGGCTGTTTCTTTAACTTTCTTCAAAAATATACACATCTTAGAGATGTGAAATATACTCACTGGACTTCTGAAGCTTATGCACAGGGATAAACAGTCCTGAATGATGGGATGGCTAAACAGAGTATAGAATGCAACTGGACGGAGTGAATCATCTCCAAGCTCTCTGTAGACTCCAGCCAGCCGTTCAAAGGAAAATGTGTCCTCTGGGTCGGAGGTCACACTAAAACGATGGCTGTCACCAAGAGATGGCTGACCATGGTGGAGAACCTGAGAAAGACAGGGGGGTTGGGTTGTAATTACAAAGCATGTGCAAATTGCTCAAAATAATTAATCAATTTTTAAAACATACTCAACAGGGATAGAAAAATAATCTTGAAAGCAGCCTCTCCATTGTGCGTTGACCTTCACATTTAAAGACCTATAGATGGCTAGAGGGAACATTGCATAAATTGCACAAAAATCTAGTAAAAACTATGAAAATAGGAAAACATATTATTAAAACAATTAGATGTTACTAGAACAGTTTTCTGGGTTTTAATAAAATAAGAAGAATACATTCTTGCTCCTTTGTGTAATTCTCCAAAAGCTACCCATCCATTGGGCAGTGACCTCTTGCAAAAATAATCGATCAAACATTCAAAAATTGACCATTTCATAGTTTTTGGGTGTTAATATACACATTTGAGAGATATGGTGGTACACCCTTTAAGAGATATGGTGGTACACCTTTTTGAGAGATATGGTGGTACACCCTTTTGAGAGATATGGTGGTACACCCTTTTGAGAGATATGGTGGTACACCCTTTTGAGAGATATGGTGGTACACCCTTTTGAGAGATATGGTGGTACACCCTTTTGAGAGATATGGTGGTACACCCTTTTGAGAGATATGGTGGTACACCCTTTTGAGAGATATGGTGGTACACCCTTTTGAGAGATATGGTGGTGCACCCTTTTGAGAAATATAGTGGTACACCCTTTTGAGAGATCTGGTGGTACACCCTTTTGAGAGATTTGGTAGTGCACACTTTTAAGAGATATGGTGGTACACCCTTTTGAGAGATATGGTGGTACACCCTTTTGAGAGATATGGTGGTACACCCTTCTGAGAGATATGGTGGTACACCCTTTTGAGAGATATGGTGGTGCACCCTTCTGAGAGATATGGTGGTACACCCTTTTGAGAAATATGGTGGTACACCCTTTTTCGAATCATGATATTGCACTTTCACTGTGAATAAACATAAAACATTGCTTGTAAAAATAAAGAGGAAAATATTATTGCTTCTTTGATGGGGGTCTGTTGGGACATTATAACCTCAAACACACAGAAGTTCCTCTACCTTAACCAGAGCTTCAATGGGTACCAGGGCCTTCGTGGCCCCTGGGGGTATCCCCTCCTCGGTGGTACCAAGGTACGTTTCTATCATTTTCACTGACGTGTGGATCTCCTCTCCTTTCATTTTCTCTATCACCTGCAAAGGAGAAAATTTAACCAAAGTATAAATAAAACATTAAGAATTTTTAGCCCTTAGACCCATCCAACCCGAGACCTCCAATTTTCTCAAAATCAGGGTAATCCACACCATTTAACCCCAGAGACTCTTCACACTTCATTGTTTAGCATCTAGCTATTGTTACACCATACACAACACAGGGGTAATCTATACCTTCTTATCTGATAACATCTTTATAGTCTATTCACAGTTCACTTGTTAGCAACCAGCTACGGTTACACTGTACACAATAGGTCATTCATCTTATGTAGCTTGCTACGTAACTGCTGTTCTGTGATACGAATCAGGTTAGTCCTTGGCAGAGCCTAAATAAAAATATACATTATATGCTTGGGAGGACTTTGTGCAAAACCCATGAATGATTGATGGACCATTTCTTATAAGGATAGTTATTTCATCATAAGACTACAATATTGTTTTCATATCACATGAAACATATTAGTGGTTTATGGATGCCTCTGCTTTGTCAGGGATGCCTACATCCAGAAGAAAAGAATGTTTTTGTTGTGGATGGGGAGGAGACAGTTTTTCAGGATGAAGTGGGTGATGGGCTTTCCCCATTTTTTTCAAGGAATCTTTTCCATGCTTTTGAAAAGATTTAGAAGCAAGAGTAGGTCATCTTTGGTGGGGAAGGCGGTAGGGGGGGGGGGAGGGAGAACAATTTTTCAGGATGAAGTGGGTGATGGGGTTTTCTCATTTTTTCAAGGAATCTTTTCCATGCTTTTGCAAAAATTTAGAAGCCAGAGTAGGTTATCTTACAACATAATACAGATTCACTTCTTGGACTATAAAATTGCTTTGCTGGAACACAAACCATTCTTTGTAAAATACATTCAAATTTACCAACAAACTTCCAATCCGTGGTCGGGCTAGTTATTCATTTGCTTCTCTTAATTTCTAAATTCATGGACATCACACAGCTCTTTCCATTTATTAATGACATTGCTTGATTGACTGATTGATTTCAATAATAATACATTCTTTACCTCTTCCATAACCTCTGCATCCTCTGGAGATACTTCAGGCTCAATGACCTTTAACCGCGGCATGTGAGTATGAGACGCTACACTCAGAGCGCGGAAAAATCCATTAACTGCATCCTCATCACTACAGAAATACATCAGCTGCAAAAAGAAAGTTAGCAGAAGGCGTATTAATATTGATGTCAGAGAAGGATTGGACATGTGATAACTGTTCCATTGCAAAGACAGCTTTACACTGGACCCCAAAGGGTAAACGGAAGAGAAGTTGACCAAAAACAACATGGAGGCACACCTCGGAGACAGACCTAAAGAAGCTCCTCCACACCTGAGGTGCATATTACTAGAATGGCTGCCAGCTACAAATCTGCTGGCCACAAAGCTGCTGGCTGTAATTTTAACTGTTACCGTTCTGGCTTCAGTTATGTGTACCAATGCAGATAATATAGATCAGGATTATGTTGGGCACTAATTTTGGTATATGCATATATCATAGTATGGACTGAGCGATATATCATGAATTTCTCATACCAATGAAACTTACTAGACCTTTTCAAACAGATTTGAGCCAAAAATGATTTCTTCAATACTTTGAACAATCAACTACTGGGTGAATTTCCCTTTGTTACCCAACCAAGCAGCTGCTAGTGAAAAAGTTGTATGCAACAATGTGTGTAAATTACTTCATGTATAATATATGAATGATGGTCCCACACTGTGCATGAAATGTGCAGAGGGCTAAGAATCCCCTAGTATTTGATTGGTTGATAAGATTCTCCCAGTATGCAATTGGTCCATTATGGATATTATGGAATTTCGGCCATATTTCAATAGTTTTCTGGAAATTACTAATTCAGATTTGAAAAGGTCTATAACTTGAAGGAAAAAAATCCAATGACAACATCAAATTAGTAGATTGGATTGAGATGGCACTTACAAAGTTGGTGTAGTCTATCTTGGCTGGGTCTTGTGAGAAATCAGCAAATATCCTGAAGAACATCTGGAAGATATGGATGATCCTATCAAATGGATAGGGCTCATCCAGGTCCTCGGGGGAGGGGGGCCTTTCCTCAGGGGTAAACCACAAAGACACCTGAGGTAAAACAAGAGAGAATGTTCTTCATTCTTGTAGTCATTTAAGTCAGAAGTTATGCATATTCATCTCAGAGATTTAATATGCATATTCATTTCATGTAAATAAGGGCAATAAACAGAACTATGAAGAAAGTGTGCAAAAGTTTTATGCTGTTTACTTTAAAAGGAACTCTTCGAAATTACACAGGTCTAATATTTGACACTCGTGTTGTTGAAAAACTTTTTAGGTATTCATAGGAATTAATTATGATAAATTTGAATATTCGTATCAAAGATTTCAGTATTACCACATGCAGGAGCAGTGTGTTCGAATTTTCTTGAGACTTTTTGGCTGCCATCTCCTTTACACCTGAATACCCTCTTAAAGGAGTTATGATTTTTGACCACCTCACAATAGCTTTTATTACCCTATCTAATATAAGATGAACAAGCTTGACCACTGACAGTGGCCTGACATCAGGTCAAGAAATGCATACATATCATTATTATTATTACATTTAAATATTATGTAAATTATTAAACATTTATTTCATACACATTCATAAAATGACTGGTAAATGAATATTTTTTTTACAGTTAGAAAATGATCGCATCATGAATAATACTTGAGAAAAAGACATCTCCGAAAGATACTTGCAGATATGTTTTCCAAGGTGTGGAAGACAGTTAACCTTCCTTCTTTATTCAATGGGAACACTTGTTGCAATACACAAAAATGTACTCTAACATTCTTGTTATGTATTTATGCTAATTTGAACCAATGAATCCCAACAAAGGGCAACAGTCTTTGGATTTCTTCATTCTTACATGCAAAATGAATGTTGGGGTTCATATTTAGATTTGGTTTGGTTTGGTCATGTTGGTGTTAGAAATTTAAGGTGCTAGAGTGGGTTGGAGATAAGTGGGAGAGGGGATAGAAAGGAGAGAGAAAATAGGCTGAAAAAGAAAGGTGCAAAAGGGTACAAAAAGAAAGGAGGGATGGGATGGTAGGGTAGAAAAGGGGTAATGTGGGTAATGTTTAGATCAGGTGGAATAAGTTGCTATTGCAGACGAAGGTGATGATATTGGAGGAGGGATTGTTTTGATTTGATTGATATATTTTCCATGTTCATGCATATATTACAATATTTATAATCAAAACACATAACAATTTATGAGAAAAAGGTGGAAGGGCTTAGAAGCCGAAGCTTTCACAAGAAGCCCACCGTAACTTAAATTTAATGATTAATCACAAAGGAAATGTATAGAAAAGTGAAATTGTGAAAATAAAAGGAAAAGAGGAACCCACCCCCCCCCTCTCCCCCTTCACCCGGTAACATAACGAAGCCTAGGATTATTTAAATGGTTGGGTCAAAATATATAATAGGTCAAATATAATCATAAACTAAGTGGAGATGAAAATACAAGGAGGTAAACTAGAGTTAGTCATGTTTAGATATTGTTTTTTTTTTTTAACTTGTCAGAAAATAATTTTACAGTTTTTAGGTTTTTTATAGAATCGAATATTTGATTTCAGAACTTAATACCATTAGATACAATGGAGCATTTGAAAAAGTCAGAATTTATGGGAAGAGAAAATAAATGATGGGAGAACCTGGTGTTGTGGGAATGTATATTATGAGTAAAAGAAAAGTAATCCTTGAAAATATCTGGTAACTGTTAATTAACAAATTTTAAAACAAATACAGTGCATTGGTGTCTGTGGATATCAAAAATATTAAGAAAACATAATCTGGTAAAAAGAGGGGATGTATGTGCTCGAAAACTTGATTGGGTGATAATACGAACAGCATTTTTCTGAAGTATGAATAATTGATTTAGATGAGAAGGGTGAGCATTCCCATATACTACATTGCAATAGCTTAAATGAGGAAGAATGAGAGTATTATATAAATTCTAAAGGATGTAACTAGGTACAAACTCTTAAATTTGATAGAAAACCCCAATTATTTCAGAAAAAGATGTCTTAATCTTATTAATATGAGAAGACCCATTTTAATAAAGGGTCGATGTATAAACCTACAAATTTGATGGTATCAACATGTTTGATTTGGGAATTATCAATCGATATATCAATATTATTTATATTCTTAAATATATTGAAGATTGTTCTTGAAGATATCAGCAATGGAGGTGGTGGAGGAGAGGAGTGATCTGGAGGTCAGGTATAAGGGACAGATGAAGAGGATATGCTTGATCGAGAGATTAGTGTTGCAAGTAGGGCAGAGAGGTTTGGGAGAGCCTAAAAGGGGGTAGGAGTGGGTGAGAAAGGAGTGACCAAGACATAAGCGGGTGACAAAAACATTATCTCTACGATTGCGACTGTGTAAGGAAGGTTTGGTCCCAACTTTGGGATTGATAATGTGAAGTTTGTTACTGGTCTCAAGATTCCAGGAGTCTTGCCAGGTCTGAGCTGAAAATGTTGAGGCAGAAGTCAAGAGTGCGGAATAAGGATTAATGAAATGTGGTTCAACAGAGCATTCACATTAAGAAACACTATAGAAATCAATTTAGTTAAAGGCCTCTGCCGTCAAGCTGATTTGAAGTATATTTTGGATCACAGGATTTAAGGACCATTTTGCTTGACTAGGACTTGGATGTGGTGTACTCGACTACAACACTGGACTTAAATCTAACACCCACTGGTCTATGAGCTACTGTACTAACTAACAGAAGGTCAGTTGGGAAAGAAATTGGATTTACATGAACTAAGCTATCCAAAAATACTCCCATCACAACACAGGTAACAATGCTGTCACTCACCCTGACAAATTCATCTTCTGTTACCATGCCGGTGTTATTCTTATCTATGACCTTAAAGCGGTCCAGGGTTTGAATAAGTTCTTGCTGGGTTGGCTGCGGCCATGGCTTCGTGGTCTGCAGCAAAAATGCTCGCCAGTCAATGTACTCTGAATCTGGTGCAATGGCAGAAGATATTTGCTCCATCTGAGGAAAAAACGTTAAAATGTGATCTTTCAAGAAACTAATCAATATCAAATTGAAAACAAAGAAGTGAGGATACCTAAAATATTTGAAAGATTTTTGTGCATATTCTAAAAAAATAATAATGTGCCAAGGCTAATGGCAACCTTCTCAAGACTGAAAGTTAGTTTTACAGCTGTGTGAAAATTGACACAGGAAAAATGTTGGGCACAAACACTGTAAAAAAGAAAGATTTGTTCTAAATTTGTGTAGTGCATGAAAAAATGGTGCAATGTCAGGATTGAATTTACTTTTTACCATCAAAAGCACAGAATGGATAGGAAAATTTGCCACAGGTTACGGACACGTCAAATTCTTTAGAACCAATCTTGTGAAGTCTTTGTCATTAAACCGCTCAGGACACAAAAAAAGGACCATTAACAATGCTTTTTTTTTATCTATTAAAAACTGTAAAATAGCAAAACTTCTCGTACAAATCAGTTAAAAATTGATTCTTTTACACCTTTTTTATAATCTCTGATCTTGACATTCAATACTTTTAACTAATGTTTATGCATTATGTTTTAGTGTGATGCATGGATATTGACACAAAGAAGGCAACATTAACAAAAAAAAACTAGAATCGATTAAAAACATGAAAATAACAAAACTAAATTGAAGGACCTTTTTACAGTATTTATGGTCTTTAGTTTTGTGATGTATACATAAATGGATAGTTTTCGATATTTACAATTTTAATAGTTTTGGTCTAGTTTTGTGATTCCTACCACAACACTTTGAAGGAGAGTAACTAATTTTGACACAGATTCTTGAAACAAAACTTTATCAAAGACATTCTCCAAATTTTCTGAACTTAAGTTTGTTTGGTGAGGTTTTAACGGCACCACAACAGCAAGTGTCAAATTGTGCCCGAGAGATTAGATCATGTTACAGGTGAAAAGAGGATGGAGAAGTCAAACAGAATGGTGCATTAGGTAGACAGGAGGGGACTGAAATTTAGAAAATTTGATAAGATAACTTCTCCAACCTTCCATACTGCAAGAAAATTTTGATAAGCCCTGCTGCATGGTGTGAGAAGTAAAATTGCTACATTCGAAGTGTAAACACTTCTAATCAGAATAAAAAACACTACATTTTTATCATAGCAAAATATATTTTTAAGTGTTCATAGCTAAATTAAACTACAGCTTTATCTTTAGTTAGTGTGTTTGTGCATTAGGGTATTTGCCAAACTGTATATTAGAAATATTTGCTCACATGTTTACTACCCTTACTCAGACAAGACAGAAAACCACTATTGCCATCAACCTTCTTCCTTTGTCGATTCATGAATAGAGAGAACAGACACAGTGTAAGTGTACATTTGTTCATATTTTGAACGTTCAAAATCAATTGTTTTTGTAAACCTATCACACCACCTACTACTGCTGTCATGACATGTCGATTATCACAATACCTCTTTTTCCACAACATAAAATATGCCTCTTGCGAAACCAAAAACTAATGTTCAATTAAGAAATTTTTGCGCAACTAGGCTAGGCTACTGCGTACGTTACAATTCTAATGTTACGGTATTAAATTCAAAAGTCAAGTTTAGGCCATCAAAAACGCGCCTAAATAACGTGAAACATAAGAAAAGCTGATTAAAAATTGTGCTCCGTCATCCCACACTGGCACACTCCAATGTAAGTTGGCAAAAAGAACGAAAAATTGGCCCAGAACATGCAACTCAGGCTTTCTCACTTGATGATTCATGGTCACGTTGGCTGAATTACCAAACACATGTGTGATGCACATATTATAGTCACGCAATCCTGTCGTCTGCTAGATCTACAAATGATTTTTTCTTGTGTTCATCATAAAAGTAACGTTTAACAATTTGTGTTATTAGTCAATTTTTTTGAAAAGTATCGCAAGATACCAATATATCGCAATATTTTTCTCCACAATAATCCAATAGGTAATAGAGCCATGTCGTGACAGCAGTACCCTCTACAAAGTCTTACTTACCTGAGCAGGGTTGAGAGACAACCAGCTGTCAGGAAGAGCCTCAGTACCATGCTGAAAGTAAAATCAAGAAAATGATCATCAAATTTGGTCTTTTTATTGAATCATTCAAGACAAAAGGCAAAGAACAGTTTAAACAATACAATATAAAGTTGTTTTCATATTGGCCATCATCTACATAAATTAAGCTGATTTCTAATAAAGTACCAACAATTAGTATTCTTTATAAAAAATATATATGGAGTATTTTCATTGTTATGACCCATGCGATAAATACCATTAATACATGACAATGATAATTTGGTTTATTCCATTTTCAAAACAGGTATTTTTTTTAGTAAAGCGATAAAATATATGTAAACTTTTCTCATTCAAAAAATTCTTGTTAGCTGTTTGTTTATGCATTTTAAACAATCTAACACAAAAATTTAATCAAATGATTAATGTTTTGGCATCGTGTTTATATGCGTATTTAATGCACAGTTCAAAAGTTCCAAGTTTCATATCAAAGTTAAATGGAAAAACAGGAAAATTTCACAAGCATAAAAGTATTCTATTAAACAAAACACATTTGTAACCATAATAATGATAAGCCCTGCATGAATATGCATTAATGCAGAAAAAACAAGATAAACTTGTCTGCAAAGACATTTAAACAAAATTAGTTGCCTCAGGCTTCCAACAGTATGTCCAACTTTCTGTAGTGTTGCATGGAGAAAATCTGAAGTTTGTCAGATGATTCCACAAGAAATAACATGAGAACAAATGTCTTATTTTGGAGTAAAGTAATGAATGAAAACAAACGATTCTTGAGAAATGGGATAGATGCAAACCTTGCAAATGACCTTTGAATTTCGCTATTTACTCCAGGGTCAAATATGGGGCACCCAAAACGGCAATAATATTGCCGCGTGGTAAAGTAAGGGTTAATAGACTCTTATCATATAAATGAAAAATAAAATTCATCTATTTAATTAAAAGGCTTGGTATGTAAAAATACTTCACCCTGATGCTGTATTTTAAACTAAAACCAATTAATACTTACAGTTAATGCTGCTAAGTCAGACAAAGTATCCGCAAATCCCTTACTGGAGATGAAACCAGATGGGGCACATTCAAAGAATTGTTTCAGTAATCGCTGAGTTTGCTCCACAGTGAAGATGTCAGCCAGGGCCAACTCCACGGGTGAGGGTCTTGGTGGAGGGCTTGGGGTGCGGAAGACTTTCACCTCCTGAATACAAAAAAAAGAAAAAGAAGAATTTGACAGTTTATAGTAATATTGACAGCAAGAATATTTTTTCTTTTGATTGCCTATTGGAAAGGACATTAAATTTTAAATGGAAAAATCTTTAAATTGAGTAAAGTTGTACAATTTTGTCAAACGTTCCCAACGGCTGATAAGATTATATAAATACATGCCTGATGAATTGTCTCAAATATGCCAATGAGCTATCCTTTAGCTACTTCAGGTGCAATTTCTTCCACATGTCTCTGTTATTAAAATTACCAAAAGTGCAAGCATCCTAAAATTTTCAAGGTGGTAGTATTTTTGCTCAAGTAATGCTTTCTTTTATTTTGCAAATGTTTACAGATTTGTAATGAATTTTATTAGGGACATGGCAACTAAGACTGCCTTCATTTTTTGTCCAAAACACTTTTGCCTGAGTTTTGAAGTTCTTCAATGTTAGGAGCAATTATACAACTTGACACCTCCCACCAACTACCCCTGCCATCCTGCGTGGTTATAAATATAACTTAATTACTTCAAAATATAATTCTTCAAGGAGTGTTCAGGTGTGTGGCCAGCGTTGGGCAGGTGAGTTCAGGTGTGTGGAGGGGTCATAGAACGAAAAAAATACTGAAGGCATATAATGTTTTCCAAAATAGTGGTTTTTAAACTGTTCGGAGGCTAACTTTGATTGAAAGGTCATTGTGTCAAAATCTGGACATTTTAGCTAAATTTCTGGACCTTACAGCAATATTTCTAGACCTTTTTACCTTTGGGGAGCTGTAAGGGTGATCAAACAACCTGATCAAACCCCACTACACCCAACTGCCCAGATATACAGGTTATACATTTACCTCATTGATGACGAATTCATCCTGGATCATAATGAACTCTGATTGCACTTTCTCTCTCTTCTCAATGGCCTCGCCATACACGTTGCACAGATCGTCAATACTGTTACCAAATGAAAGAGAAATAATAATGTTCAATAGACAAGTTTACTGGTGATGTGCATTCATCTTACATGCCAAAAAACAACAATAGGAACAAAAGAGTGAAGGAAAGTCAAATCCTCTCATTCTGTAAAAGTGATATTAATGTTTAATTGGTATTTTGTAGAAATGACTTTAATAAGAATAAAAGTGACTTCATAGTCTGACATTACCTTTTGTGTACCCATCAACCTTTTTTGCCTCCTTCCCAATCCACCATGCCCCTTCATAAACCATCCCAGTCTCCTACCATCCCCATTCACCTACCATCCCCATCGCTGACCATCTTCCATCCACCTACATTCAACTACCATCCACATCCTTCATTCACCTACCACCCTCATCGCCTACCATCCTCCATCCACCCACATCCTTCATTCACCTACCACCCCCATCGCCAACCATCCTCCATCCACCCACTATCCACATCCTTCATTCACCTACCACCCCCATCGCCTACCATCCTCCATCCTCCCATCCACCCACCATCCATCCTCCATCCATCCTTCATTCACCTACCACCCCCATCGCTCACCATCCTCCATCCATCCACACCCTTCATTCACCTACCACCCCCATCGCCTACCATCCTCCATCCACCCACCATCCACATCCTTCATTCACCTACCACCCCCATCGCCTACCATCCTCCATCAATCCACACCCTTCATTCACCTACCACCCCCATCGCCTACCATCCTCCATCCACCCACCATCCACATCCTTCATTCACCTACCACCCCATCGCCTACCATCCTCCATCAATCCACACCCTTCATTCACCTACCACCCCCATCGCCTACCATCCTCCATCCACCCACCATCCACATCCTTCATTCACCTACCACCCCCATCGCCTACCATCCTCCATCCATCCACATCCTTCATTCACCTACCACCCCCATCGCCAACCATCCTCCATCCACCCACCATCCACATCCTTCATTCACCTACCACCCCTATCGCCAACCATCCTCCATCCACCCACTATCCACATCCTTCATTCACCTACCACCCCCATCGCCTAACATCCTCCATCCACCCACCATCCACATCCATTCACCTACCACCCCATTTACCATCCTCCATCTACCCACCATCCACCCACCATCCACATCTTCCATTCACCATCCTCCATCCACCATCCTCCATCATCCTTCATTCACCTACCACCCCATCACCAACCATCCTCCATCCACCCACCATCCACATCCTTCATTCACCTACCACCCCCATCGCCTACCATCCTCCATCCACCCACCATCCACATCCTTCATTCACCTACCACCCCCATCGCCTACCATCCTCCATCTACCCACCATCCACCCACCATCCACATCCTTCATTCACCTACCACCCCCATCGCCTACCATCCTCCATCCACATCCTTCATTCACCTACCACCCCCATCGCCAACCATCCTCCATCCACCCACCATCCACATCCTTCATTCACCTACCACCCCCATTGCCTACCATCCTCCATCCACATCCTTCATTCACCTACCACCCCCATTGCCTACCATCCTCCATCCACCTACCACACTCACCTACCTTAAATCACCAGAAAATAAAGCTAAAATAAACCTTTTCATCTCTGTCTGGAACCTGGAACCAAGCCAGTCATCCATGTCCTTGTAGGCCACTTCGGCCTTTGCTTTCAGGTCTTGGAGTACCTGGATGGCATGTACCTTGATCAGCTCCATCCTTGTCTTCAATCCAAGCTCTACAGAGAATCAATTCAATTCATTTATATAATAAAGCAACATGCCTTTCCATGGTAGGTAGTTCAGGTATTTTACATCCCCTTTTCAACAGTTGAGGTTATACAGAGATGTCCACAGCCGTTTGATAAACCAGTTGTGAAGCACTGGTGAATGACGATCCACCAGGAGATTAAACCAGGGACCTCTAGTATGCCAAGCTAATGATATGACTGTTTGACCATAAAGGTCCTTTTTTATAACAACAAAATAGTTTCTAAACAGCTCTGTATATATTCTAGATAAGTAATTTACAGGATAAATCAACACAGGAATGTTTCATGAAATGTTATTGGAGGGAAGGTGGAAGGTTTAAAAGAAACTTTCCCAGGAGAAGGCCAGTGAATATCCATCACATATTACATACTTGTCTAATATCAACCTATAAATTAATTACCTATTTCATTGAAAGGTACTGGAGGAAAAACACTCATATCAACACTTTCCAAAGCAAATCCTTAAGGTAGAGTTCAATCATTTTGTATTCCCCCATTTTATGTATTTTCTTATATTTATTTTCAAGCAATTTACAAAGGTCTTGTAAAAATTTGTCTTCAATTCAAGCTCTGCACATAGATCACATATCATGAAATATTATGAGAAGGAAAGTGCTTGTATGGGAATTTACAAAGTAATTGTACTACTAGATCGATTAAAGATTGTTGGCATTACGACAGTGAACGAGTGAGATAAAAGGAGCATTCAGAGAGATGGAAAGCATAGATAAGAATGCTTGACTCCCTGCATGGCATCATCAGCAGGGTGTTGTGTTCCTTGGCATTGACTTAAATTTGGAACTTAATTGTTGAATTCACTTATTTTGACTTCAATTTACTTTCTAACTTATTTAATTTTGAATTCCATTTGACTAAATTTTGATTTGATGTAACCAGATTTTGATTGTCTAATTTGACTACATTTGACTGCTTTAGTAGTCAAATAACAAGAAAAAAGAACCAGTCACATGAAGCTCTAAAATACACATAAATTATATCTAACAATTAAAAATGTGAAGGTAGTAAGTCTCGCCTGCCATATATTTTTGATTTTCTCATTTTACAATTAGTAACAATGCTAATGTTTCACAAGTAACATAGATTAGAAAAATTGTCCCCACACCCACTTTAATTTAAGAGATATCATAGATACAAAAATTTTCATTGTTATGCATATAAGTTATTTAGTATGCACACACATCACACCAATCTTCTCAACTGACAATGCCCTCTACCACTGTATCAAGTTATGAGTCTATTCTTATGCAATGAGCTAATTAATATGCACATTATACCTCACCATTGAGTATAGACCTAGATCTTCACATGTATGATCTTTTGTGTGAACAAAACCCCCGCACTCACTTCAATTCAAGAGATATCATAGATACAAATATTTTCATTGTTATGCAAATAAGCTAATTAGTATGCACACACAATGCCCCAATCATGCTCATTTGAACAGTACCCATGTCCTCTACACCTGTGCCAACTTACATGAATGTACACCATTCATAACTTAAGTTATGAGCTCATGTTAAACATTTGTGGACACCTACAATGATAGGATGATCCCTATGTCTATTCATCCTGCTTTGGTAAAAAAGAAGTCCTAAATTTGTAGCTGTACATCCTTAATTTCCAATAACCCTTAGTAACAATCCCCAAATCTATATCAAAATCTCAATATTTCTTCACAACAAAAATACTTTGGAAGGAATTATCTCACAATAGATCAAAGAAGTCTAGGATCTTGTCTAAATTTGCTCTTTAAGATAATAGGTGCTATCAAACAAAAGATGATCAATTAAGATAATAGGTGCTATTAAACAAAAGATGATCAATTAAGATAATAGGTGCTATCAAACAAAAGATGATCAATTAAGATAATAGGTGCTATCAAACAAAAGATGATCAATTAAGATAATAGGTGCTATCAAACAAAAGATGATCAATTAGGATAATAGGTGCTATCAAACAAAAGATGATCAATTAAGATAATAGGTGCTATCAAACAAAACATGATCAATTAAGATAATAGGTGCTAAGCTATCAAACAAAAGATGATCAATTAAGATAATAGGTGCTATCAAACAAAACATGATCAATTAAGATAATAGGTGCTAAGCTATCAAACAAAAGATGATCAATTAAGATAATAGGTGCTATCAAACAAAACATGATCAATTAAGATAATAGGTGCTAAGCTATCAAACAAAAGATGATCAATTAAGATAATAGGTGCTATCAAACAAAAGATGATCAATTAAGATAATAGGTGCTATCAAACAAAAGATGATCAATTAAGATTGTTTGTTTGATGAGGTCTTAACGGCACCACGACAACGAAGGTCAAATTGTGCCTGAGAGGTCAGATCATTTTAGAGGTAGTAAGGAAAGAGACCAGGGGAAGAATGAGAGAAATTCAAGAACAAAAGCCAGAAAGCTGTGATCGAGAGGAGGTGCATGGGTAAAACTAAAAACAAAGTAGAGAGGGGGTGGAAGAGGAGAATTAAATATGGTTGTAGAGGGATGCATGCTGAAGGAAGGAGACTATTTTATCTGGAGGATTTTTGGAAGAACTCAGCAATTGAGTTGTGGGAGCGAGAGAAGCTCTGGGAAAGTTGTACAGGGGCAAGCAAGGAGAACGTGTTGGATTGTGAGGATGCAGTGGCAATTGTTACAGAGGGTTGGGGAACCAATAAGGAGGTGGGAGTGAGTGAGGTGGGTGTGACCAATTCTAAGGCGGGTAATATGAGCGTTGTCGATACGAGAAAGGCTGTTGATGGTGGATTTGATCGGGATTGTGGGCTGGATAACATGGAGTTTGTTATCAATTTGGAAGTTCCATAAGGTTTGCCAGCGGTCACGAACAAGAGAAGCAATAAGCGGTTTGATGTCAGAGAGGGTTTTGGGAAAAGGGGAAGGGAGGAGGTTAAGGGCAAGCTTAGCGGCTGTATCAGCCCTGTCATTGCCAGGGATGCCAACATGGCTGGGTATCCAGAAGAAAAGAACACTTTTCCTGCAGAGGGTGGGAGAAAAGAGTTTCCGGAGGAGGAGGTGGCAGGTGAGGTTATCCCATTTAAGATTGAGTAATGAAGTAAGAACAGCCTTTGAGTCAGAGAAAATGGCAAAGTGACTAAGAGGAGAGTACTCAATAAAGTTGAGGGCGAGGAGAATGGCCTTAGCCTCGGCTGAAAAGATGGATGAGTGGTCAGGAAGTCTGCTACTGAGGGTGATGTCTTGGATGATGGCAGCAGCAGCTGTCTTGTTGCCTTCCTTGGAGCCATCAGTATAGATGGAGGTGTAATTTGAGAGTTGGTCTTTGATTTGGTTGTGGAGATTGATGAAGAGATTAGGGTGAGTTTGAGTTTTGTTATAAGTGGAGAGGTCTAGGTGGACAGAAGGAAGGGGGGGTGGCCCAAGGCGGAAAAGTGGGCCAGGAATAGGTGCCGAGAGTGGCGGGGTTGATGCCAAGTTGAAAGAGGTCTGATTTAATGCGTAAGCTGAAGGGAGGCGATAGGGTTTTAGTCCTATCAAAGAGGGAGGAGAAATTGGGGTACCTAATGAGGTTGTAAACAGGGTTCTGGGTGTTGGTGAGGACTCTAAAAGCATAGGAGAGGCTAAGCTTTTTACATCTAAGTAGAAAGGGGGGGTTCGTTGGCTTCAACATGAAGGCTAGTGATTGGGGAGGTCCTGTAGGCTCCTAGACAAAGCCTGAGGGCTTCATTTTGGATGGTGTTAATGTGGTTGAGGTATGAGTTGTGAGCGACACAGTAAACAATATTGCCATAGTCAAGCTTGGCACGAATGGTGAGCCTGAAAATTTTGAGGAGAGCATAGCGGTTCGCTCCCCAAGTAGTGTTGGAGAGCAGTCGGAGGATGTTGAGGGAGCTATTGCATTTTAGTTTCAGGTTGGTGATGTGTGGCTTGTAGGTGAGCTTGGGGTCTAGAGTTAGACCAAGGAACTTTGTGTTTTCAACTTTAGGGATGCGATTCCCATTGAGCACAAAGTTCGGGTTGGGGTGGAGGTTGTTGAAATGACAAAAGTGCATGCAGACTGTCTTGTCTTTGGAGAATCTAAAACCGTTATTGTTGCTCCAGACTTGCAGCTGATTGAGGCTGGTTTGGAGCCTATTTTCAACAATAGGAAAGCTAGGGGAGGAGTAGAAGATGGTGAAGTCATCCACGTAGAGGTTACGTTTGATGCTGGGGCCAAGGTCATTCCCGATGTCATTAATGCTCAGGTTGAAGAGAGTGGGGAGAGGATGCTGCCTTGGGGACGCCCTCTTCTTGGGGTACGGCTTGGAGAGGGTGTGGCCAATACGAACTTGGAACTGCCTGGGTGAGAGGAAGTTTTGAATAAAGATGGGGAGGTGGCCTCTGAGGCCAATGGTGTGAAGTTTCCGGTAATGCCGTATTTCCAAGTAGTGTCGAAAGCTTTCTCGAGGTCAAAAAATATGGCAATGAGGTGTTCCTTTTTGCAAAGGATTCCCGGATAGCGGTGTCGAGCGTAATTAACTGGTCTAGGTATTGCGGCGTTTTGGAAGCCGCTTTGGTGAGGAGAGAGGATTCTGTTGGTCTCGAGGAACCAGTTTAGTCTCTGATTAATGATCTTTTCCATAATTTTACAGAGACAGCAAGTAAGGGCGATGGGTCGGTAGCTGGTGGGGTCGGTGCTATCCTTCCCGGTTTAAGGACGGGGATGACAATAGCTGTCCTCCAGATAGGGGAAGGAGTGTGAGGACCAAATGTGGTTGAAGATGGTGAGTAGGGTAGTGGTGGCCTTGATGGGGAGGTGTTTCAGAAACTGATAGGGGATGTTATCTGGGCCCTTGGAGGTGCAGCCAGCGTCGCTGATGGCTTGGTTTAATTCAGAAAGGGTGAGAGGGGTGTTGTAGCTTTCGGAGTTGTCAGAGGAAAAGTGATTCTCCGGGCTTCATCGCAAGCTTTTTGATTTTGAAAGCATTGGAGTAGTTGGTCGAGGGCGAGATGTTGCTGAAAGAGGCGGCGAGGTGGTCAACGATGTCTTTTTTTGCGGTGAGAAGGTCTCCATTCCAAGAGAGATGGGAGATGGAAGATTTGCCTACTCTGCCGTGGAAGCTGTTAACCATTCTCCAAATCTTCTTAGTGGGGGTGTTGGTGGTGAGAGAAGAGATAAAGTTGTTCCAAGTGTTGGTTTTACTGTCCTTGATAGTGCGTCTGGCCTTGCACGGCTGATGCGAAAGAGGTTAAGGTTATGGGTGGTCGGGTTAGTTTTAAAGTTCCTGAGGGCTCTTTTCCTGTTCTTGATGGCGGTTTTGCAGTCATCTGAGAACCAGGGTTGGGGATGATTTGGGGTTTGGAGGTTTTGGGAATTGAGCAGGTGGCGATGTTGATAAGGATATTACTGAAGTTAGACATGGGATCCTCATCCTCGAGAAGATGGGGAGAGGTGTGAGTCACAGAGGGTTTCAAAAGGGACCAGTCAGCCTTGTTGAGGTTCCAATTGGGGGTGTGCTCAGTGGGGATTTGAAGATTGGAGTGTATAAGAAGAGGGTAATGATCACTACCACAGAGGTCAGCAGTGACTGTCCAACTAAAATCAGGGAGGAGGTTAGGGAACAGATAGACAGGTCAATACAGGTGAGAGAGCCTGTGGCAGGATGAAGGTAGGTCGGGGAGTTAGTGTTCAGTAAGGACAGGCTGTGCTGACGGAGAGCGTTTTCGATGAACTTGCCTCTAGGGGTGGTGGTATTAGAGCCCCACAGAGGGTTGTGAGCGTTGAAGTCACCAAGAAGGATGAAGGGGTGGGAAGCTGAGAGATGAGGTTGTTAAGGCTGGTTGGTTGAATGTTGGTGTTGGGAGGAGATAGATATTGCAGAGAGTGAAAGTTTTGTGGAGGGAGATAGAAATACAGATGGCCTGAAGGTCGGTGTGCACACGAACAGGGCTGTGTGGGATATCGTGTCTAACGAAAATGGAGACGCCACCACAGGCCCTGTCAGCATCCACTTGATGTTTGTGATAGCAAGCAAAGTTGTTAAGGGAGTAATGGTCGGTGGTTTTCAAGAAAGTTTCTTGTAGGCAGAAGACGACCGGGTTGAAGGTGGAGGCCAGAAGGTCGATTTCTTCAGAATTGGCCTTAAGGCTCCTAATGTTCCATTGTATGATGTTGTGGGTGTTATTGTAATTGTTTGTGGTGTATGCCATAAAGGAGGCGGGGGGTTATCTGGAGGAAGATCTGCTGGGTCTGAGTTGGCTTGTTTTTTTCTTTGGATCTGTTTCTTTGGGAGCGATTGTTTTTGAAAATTGGACGAGAAGTATGATCGGTGTGTTCGGTAATCGAACAATCCATACTCTCTTCAGTGTGGGTTTGGGAGGTGGGTTGTTTGTTGATTGGTTGTTTGTTGATTGGTTGTTTGTTGATTGGTTGTTTGTTGATTGGTTGTTTTTTGGTTGGTTGTTTGTTGGTTGATTTGTTGGTTTGTTGGTTGTTTGCTTGGCTAGTTTTAGCTTGATGTATGAAGGTACTAGTGGAGTTGGTGTAGGGGGCGGTAGGGGCTTTAGAGTAGGAAGGGGGGTTGAGGAGAGAAGTGGTGGTGGAGGTGGTGTGGGTATTGGGTGTGATTGGGTTGTTGGAAATGGTGATGGGCTTAGGACTAGGTAAGAAGAGCCAGGTGAGGTCGGTTTGGGCATGGGAGTTAGTTTTGTTGTGTTAGTTGTGTTTGGGGGGGCGGAATTAGAGTTAGAGGAGACTACGTTGGAGTAGGAAGGCTTGGAGTTAAGGGAAGCGAGGAATTGTTTCCTGGCCTCAGGGTAGGTTATGTTGGGGTTAAGGGTTTTAAGTTTTGTTATTTGTTTTTCCTGAAGCCAGGTGGGACAGTCTTTCGAGAAGGAGGGATGGTTTGCTGGGTGTTTACCGTCACAATTTGTGCAGAGTGGGGGGTTGGTGCAGGAGGTGTTGTCATGGTCCGGGGCTCCGCAGTTACCACAGCGCTTGGCTGTGGCAGGAGTTTTTCCGTGGCCATACCTCTGACAATTATAGCAACGTAAAGGGTTAGGAATGTAAGGGGCGACCTGGATTCTCAGGTAGCCGGCAATGATGTGGGAGGGGAGAGTTGGTGTTGCGAAGGTGAGAAATATGGTGTTGGTGGGAGTTTCGGCTCCGTCTCTCTTTAGAACGAGACGACGGGCTTGGTTACATGTTGGTTAGATAGTTCTTCTTGGAGGTCGTCATCGGTCATGTACGCAAGATCGCTGGTGCGTATGACGCCTTTGCTGGAGTTTAGGGAACGATGGGGGGTGACTGTGATGTCGATACCAGAGTTGGATAGGGTTTTGGTGGAAAGGAGGGTGGTGGCTTGTGTGTCCCTGGTGCAGTGCACCAGGAGATCACTGGATCTAAGGGTAGAGACTTTGGGGAGGGTACCGACAAGGCCAAAGAGGGCTTTATGGATGAGGAAAGGAGAAACTTTTTTAAAGCTTTCCTGCTTGTTGGTGGCATGGATTATAAGGATTTTTGGGATTGGGGTTGCAGAATGGTCAATGATGGTAGCAGGTGGGTCACGGGGAGGGGAGGGTGGGTCAAGGTCACTGCATAGGCGCTTTGTCATTATGAAAGAAAAAACCAAGGGCCAAGAGACCCGAGGCAGCTAGAAAAAAATCGCGGAACCACTATGTGGGGACCGCTGTATTAGTAACGAAGGGCGTGAAAAGTCGGGACAGAACGAGGGAAAATATAATAGAAAAAAAAGAAAGAAACGATCTCACCGAGGATAAAAGCCCATCCACCGAAAAGAAAATCCGAAAATGAAGTTATAAAACAAAATGGTGCAAATTGGAGAGAAAATGGAGCGAAAATAGTTTAAGAGAATAGAAGCAGTTGTCACGTCGCTCTCGTACACAGAAGTTTGATAATAGGTGCTATCAAACAAAAGATGATCAATTAAGATAATAGGTACTATCAAACAAAAGATGATCAATTAAGATAATAGGTGCTATCAAACAAAAGATGATCAATTAGGATAATAGGTGCTATCAAACAAAATATGATCAATTAAGATGATAGGTGCTATCAAACAAAATATGATCAATTAAGATAATAGGTGCTATTAAACAAAAGATGATCAATTAAGATAATAGGTGCTATCAAACAAAAGATGATCAATTAAGATAATAGGTGCTATCAAACAAAAGATGATCAATTAAGATAATAGGTGCTATCAAATAAAAGATGATCAATTAAGATAATAGGTGCTATCAAACAAAAGATGATCAATTAAGATAATAGGTGCTATCAAACAAAATATGATCAATTAAGATGATAGGTGCTATCAAACAAAATATGATCAATTAAGATAATAGGTGCTATTAAACAAAATATGATCAATTAAGATAATAGGTGCTATCAAACAAAATATGATCAATTAAGATAATAGGTGCTATCAAACAAAATATGATCAATTAATTTACATGATTAGTTTTCAAATATAGTAGGTTCTCTTCCTACGATTGCTGACGTTACCTTCGTGTGACATAGCTGCCAAGTATTCTTTTTTCACTCTATCATGCAATGCTTGTTCCTCTGGTGACAAATTCACTGAAGAAAAGGAAAATTAAAAAAAAACAGACATGAATAAACATTTACAACACATATACAACAAAATGAAATTTAATCAGCAAACAAAATGCTGTGTTTCCTTATTTCAATTGATTTAAACAGGGAGAAAAATATAGGTACTTAATAAAATCAAAATTCTTATGATCTAATACAAATATCTATAATAATGTACAACAGACAAGTTTTAGAATGCATACATTTAATTTAAATCTTGACAACAACATAACAGGAAAGTAGAACATGTATGGATGAACACAACAACATGAAAGATGAACATACCAATAGGGGGTGGAGTTGGAGGGGGAGTGGGTGTGGCTGCCTTCTTTCCTTTCTTTGGTGATTTCTTGCCGACTGGAGATTTCTTTCCTGATGGTGATTTACGACCAGGTGATTTTTTACCTGTATATAGAAAGTATGGAAGCCTGATTTGATTCAGAATTCTAAGATCCATTTCCCCTCCCAAAATAGTCAATTATCTCAGTTCATTTTTATGAACAAAAACATGTTGTCTATAATATGAAGTGTTATAGTATAATACAAAATTTTAAGTGATAATTCACAGCATTATTTTTTGTTTGAAATAAAAACAATAATGCCCATGACAGCAACATAACATGAATCCATTTTAAAATGTGAACCTCTTTTCCTTTCATTTGCTCTCTTAAATATGAGAGAATATATACAGCTTATGGTTTAAAACACAGAAAAACTGGGGGATCATTCTGAGACGCAAAGTATCAAAATAATTGTGTTTTTCCTTGATACTGACTTATCCATGAGGTGTACCTCCGCTTTACGTTTAGTATGCACTGCAACCGCCGATTTTGGCCAAAATCGGCGGTTGCACATCACACGCCTCGCCAGAGCAAGGGCAACCTAATATGGTATAATTATTTGCCTGGCCTGGCACAGCTATGATCTAATTACATTGCCAACACGCACGAGTGTAATATGATGCCTCTATCTGATGCACGTTGGGCATATTATTAATGCCCTTATGATAGCATACTGAAAGGAAAGGGCTTGCACACTTAATGCACTGTGAAACCTTCTTCCGTCTAGCCTATAAATGTGTCTTCTTCTTACACTCCCATTGGTAGTAAAATGTATCACAATTTAATAAGTCATTTTTCTATTTGTTGCACATGTCTTCCCTGGCCCTCCAAGTTGGACAACAGGCTGATAACCCAATTCCCAGAAAATATTGTTATCGCAGAAAACAGAAATGCCAAAACAAGAAACTACCTTGGAAGCACTGAGATAGGTGAGGTGAGAGTTACACTTCTCCTGAAGATTGTATTTGAAAGTTTCATTGTGAAATATACTAGTTATGCAATTTCAAATATATATTTATCTGATCATTTTCAAGTAAATAAAAGGCAATGAAAAGCTGAATTGTGCTAGTGTTTGCATTCAGGCATGTGAGTGAGAAATAAATGAAATACATTAGATAACACAAATGCTGAAGCCGTATAGGCTTCTAGACCTTGCACTGTACATGAGGTGTTACCTTAACATAAATAGTGTGGGTTCCAGAGGCCCACTAAAGGGCCCCTGGTAGGGGTACGCAGGTGAAGTCCCCACAAAAAATGCCTAAATTTGTAATTTCTGGCACAGGAAATAGATCTAATAATGCTAAAATTATTTGTTACCATGGTATATAGTGAGTATACAGTGGTATAAATATTGTCGGAGCAAAAAAGAATAATAAATAAATAAATAAAACCAAAAACCTAATGACTGGTGGAATCGTAATGATCGAAATAGCAGAAATCTGCTAAATAGCGGAAGTCTCACATGCCTGTGCATTACATACAATATCGTAGCTTCCTGCATCATTAAAATCATCAGGTACAAAAAGATTCCAAACTACAAAATCATCACACACCCGTCATTCACATTAATAAGCTTTAGATTTGACCTTTGACACCTGACTCACCTGACGGTGACTTGCTCTTGCTCCTCTTCTTGCCCGCCTCTTTCCCTTTCCCTCCTTTTCCCTTCTCCCCTTCCCTTTCCTTCTCAGACTCTTCTGCTTCTTTGGCTGCTAGCTCAGCTGCAGTCTGTCAAAGGTCAATAGTGACAATTATATGCTTAAAGGTATAGTGACATTTATAGGCAACATTTGCTTGTTCTTTCCTTCAAAAATGTGAACAATCATGCAAATAACAATCCATCAAAATTGATAAATAAAATAACCATTTTACAACTGTTTAGAATTAGAATTATTTCAAGATAATATGCAAATTTGTGATGTCATCATGGCTTCCAAATTGTATTTGTAGATTCCTCCACTTTTTTTTTTCGGTTGAATGTGCATGATTCCGCCTCTTGTCGAGACATCTGCATGATAATAGCAAGGTAGGATATAATTCCAAAGTCAATTTAAACTCTTTAAAAACAACAATTAAACCAAAATTCTTGTTCTTGGTGTCATTTGTCCTTTAAATATCGCCAGATAGATGATTCCTAGTCATTCACCCAAGTTAGACATATTTTGTAAAAAAAGCACTCTGAAATGCTACTAGGGCTGTCAAGATAAAGGGTAAATCAGATATCGATTATAAGTGGACAAAAAAATTGCAATATGGCATATCTGTGTTATCATTAATTTCGGAAAAGTGCTTGGACTTTCAGCATGCAGATTTCAATTTTTCCAATTAAAGGAAGCATAAAGGATCAAAACTTGCGGCAGATATTCTGCTCAAGTCTCAATCATTTGAAATATTTGTGAAATTTTGTTTCATAAGTCTTTGCTTTATGCAGTTTACATGTGAAAATGGCACATCACAATATGTTGGTATTTTTGATATCATAGAAAAAACAATATCCCGATATCGCGATAATCACAATATATCATACAGCCCTAAATGCTACCTCAAGCACACACATGAATTTACAAATGCTCAATAGGAAGTTACTTAATTTTGTCTTTGCTGCTCTATATAATGTAGATAAATATCAATACTATAAATGGTTACCATTATTGTAATAACTATAATCAAATTTTCATAACAAACATTTATGTAAACATTGCAGAATGAGGGTGAATATTTGAGAAATAAACAAAACAAAATTGTAAAAGGTTCTATTGGAGAAGACCTCCTTGTTTTGTATTGCATGAAATAATTACAAACAGGATCATGCAGAGAAGTTTGTATTTTTCTTGTAAGATGGTCGTTTGACTTGATATTCAAGGAAACAACTGTAGTTTTCAAGTTTCCACTCCTTAAAAACCAATTTAGCAACATTTCTTGAACATGAAAAACCCCTTTAAACAAAACTGCACTGCAGTCTGGATAAAATAAAAAAGAATAAATAAGAATGGAATTAATTGAAATGTTAAATAACACAAAGAATATCAGAGAACAAATCTTTTTGTTAAAATTTAATTCATATGATGGCCTACTCTGTGTGAGACTTAGAATTAGAAATACAAAGTAAATTTATTTCAGCAAAAAGGTTTGACAAATATCCTTAATACAAAATAAGACATCTTATCCTGTTTTGTTTTGTACCAAAAGGCTATTTTTGTAAATGATACCAACATTGGAACCTGTTTGGAAGACTGGTGATAGCACTGAGTCTCACAGTGAGAAAGACATCATTTGAATTTAATTTTAACAACAAGGATTTGGACTGTGATGTTCTTTGTGTAATTTAACATTTCAATAAATTCCATTCATGATTGTTGTGCAGCCCAACTGAAAATATATCTTACATATAATGGATGCTTACATTTCTTTGTTTTTAAACTGCAAAAAAAAGAAAATGATTGCAAAGAATTTGGATGGTACATTTAGAACTTTGACAAACTTTTCCTGTATCTAAGTGATATATCTAACAAATTTAGAAGAAAAAAATTTTTAGTTAATATTATTTGCCAAATCATTCATTAGTTGCATTTTACCAGGTGCACATCAAATCCATGCAGGATAAGGGCAAAACTGACATGTACTTGTTAGTGAACATCCACCAGGTTACAACAATTTTTGGATTTTTTTGTCAGATCACAAGGAGACTAGCAATATTGATCTACAAGTGCATGGTAATGTAAGTAATTGTAGTATGATCAGATCACAAGGAGACTAGCAATATTGATCTCCAAGTACAAGGTAATGTAAGTAATTATAGTATGATCAGATCACAAGGAGACTAGCAATATTGATCTACAAGTACATGGTAATGTTAGTAATTGTAGTATGATCAGATCACAAGGAGACTAGCAATATTGATCTACAAGTACATGGTAATGTAAGTAATTGTAGTATGATCAGATCACAAGGAGACTAGCAATATTGATCTCCAAGTACATGGTAATGTAAGTCATTGTAGTATGATCAGATCACAAGGAGACTAGCAATATTGATCTACAAGTACATGGTAATATAAGTAATTGTAGTATGATCAGATCACAAGGAGACTAGCAATATTGATCTACAAGTACAAGGTAATATAAGTAATTGTAGTATGATCAGATCACAAGGAGACTAGTAATATTGATCTCCAAGTACATGGTAATGTAAGTAATTGTAGTATGATCAGATCACAAGGAGACTAGCAATATTGATCTCCAAGTACATGGTAATGTAAGTAATTGTAGTATGATCAGATCACAAGGAGACTAGCAATATTGATCTCCAAGTACATGGTAATGTAAGTCATTGTAGTATGATCAGATCACAAGGAGACTAGCAATATTGATCTACAAGTACATGGTAATATAAGTAATTGTAGTATGATCAGATCACAAGGAGACTAGCAATATTGATCTACAAGTACAAGGTAATATAAGTAATTGTAGTATGATCAGATCACAAGGAGACTAGTAATATTGATCTCCAAGTACATGGTAATGTAAGTAATTGTAGTATGATCAGATCACAAGGAGACTAGCAATATTGATCTCCAAGTACATGGTAATGTAAGTCATTGTAGTATGATCAGATCACAAGGAGACTAGCAATATTGATCTCCAGGTACATGGTAATGTAAGTCATTGTAGTATGATCAGATCACAAGGAGACTAGCAATATTGATCTACAAGTACATGGTAATGTTAGTAATTGTAGTATGATCAGATCACAAGGAGACTAGCAATATTGATCTACAAGTACATGGTAATGTAAGTAATTGTAGTATGATCAGATCACAAGGAGACTAGCAATACTGATCTTCAAGTGCATGGTAATGTTAGTAATTGTAGTATGATCAGATTACAAGGAGACTAGCAATATTGATCTACAAGTACATGGTAATGTAATTTATTGTAGTATGATGGTAAAGCAGTGGCTCACTTATATACTCTTGTGCCACCTAACAAATTTATGATTATATAAAAGTCTGAATCTTGTAAATCACAAGTAGAGCCATTTTTAATCTCTGTAAAAATCTAATTTTGCTTTGAGTAATGGCTGACCATGAAAGTTCTACAAATTTTTAATATCTGCAAAATTTATGAGATACATAGTCAGTTAAATATATGCGAAGATTGGCTAAAATTCAAAGAATTTTTGTGTTTCAAATGCAGCTTTTGATGACATTTATAACTTCTTTCTAAGCTCCCACACACTAATGTTGATCACTTTTTATTCAAGTGAAATGTATGATGTATGACTGCCAAGGCAGCTCAAAATCTTTATGTAATTCTTTAAACTTCTTTCCTAAATCTTACCCCACTGAAAATGATGGACAAGGTAAATTTTTTTAGGGGGATGGCAAAGACTCCCAAAACGTTTGGTCAGAATTTGCTGAATCCGTTCAAAGAATTATGATAAACAATTTAGAACAAAGGATTTATAAAACAAAATACGAAAGCCGCCATGAAAATTTATCACAAAAATTTGCATAGAATATGTAAATTGATGCCTGAAATTTAAAAATGCTGTAAATGGTCAATGTTTGACTGATTTTGATTGATTCTTTGCAACTAAGATGGTTTCTAATAGCTTTAAAAGCAATTCAGCTGATGTTGCCTCTACACATACATATACAATGAACATGTGGGGATATGTTAAGAATAGCTTAGCCATATTGAGAAAGAAAAATTCAATGTGCAAACACATGTAATAAATATGTATGACCACATTATGACAACAACAAGGCTGAAAGGAGGACAAATCTTATAGAGTAAGTGCCACCTAATGGTTGAGGGGTGGTCATCTCTGCCAATACTATGAATACAATGTCCTTACAGGTAAAGACACCATTGGGCATTAGCTTAAACCTTTCATCAACTGATGCACATAGAGGGACATCCATTCAAATGATAATTTCAAACTGATTTTTGCTGAATGTGATTACATCAGGGTATGTCAAAAAATCAACTGCTGGGGGATTTCTCCTTTGTTACCCAAACAATCAGCTGTAGTTGCTGAAGTTGTAAACTACAATGCACTAGAGTATTACCTTTATTGTACAATACATGCACTAGAGTATTACCTTCATTGTACAATGCACACAGTAAAGTATTTCCTTCATTGTGCAATGCACGCACTAGAGTATTACCTTTATCGTGTAATGCAAGCACTAGAGAATTACCTTCATTGTGCAATACACGCACTAGAGTATTACCTTCATTGTGCAATGCACGCACTAGAGTATTACCTTCATTGTGCAATGCATGCACTAGAGTATTACCTTCATTGTGCAATGCATGCACTAGAGTATTATCTTTATTAGGCATTGCATGCACTAGAGTATTACCTTCATTGGGCAATGCACACACTAGAGTATTACCTTCATTGTGCAATGCACGCACTAAAGTATTACCTTCATTGTGCAATGCGCACATGAGAGTATTACCTTTATTGTGTAATGCATGCACTAGAGTATTACCTTTTTTGTGCAATGCAAGCACTAGAGTATTACCTTCATTGTGCAATGCATGCACTAGAGTATTACCTTCATTGTGCAATGCATGCACTAGAGTATTACCTTCATTGTGCAATGCATGCACTAGAGTATTACCTTCATTGTGCAATGCACACACTAGAGTATTACCTTTATTGTGCAATGCAGGCACTAGAGAATTACCTTCATTGTACAATGCACGCACTAGAGTATTACCTTCATTGTGCAATGCCCGCACTAGAGTATTACGTTCATTGTGCAATGCACGCACTAGAGTATTACCTGCATTGTGCAATACATGCACTAGAGTATTACCTTCATTGTGCAATGCATGCACTAGAGTATTACCTTCATTGTGCAATGCATGCACTAGAGTATTACCTTCATTGTGCAATGCCCGCTCTAGAGTATAACCTTTATTGTACAATGCATGCACTAGAGTATTACGTTCATTGTGCAATGCACACACTAGAGTATTTCCTTCATTGTGCAATGCATGCACTAGAGTATTACCTTTATTGTGCAATGCAGGCACTAGAGAATTACCTTCATTGTGCAATAGTATTACCATTGTGCAACGCACTAGAGAGTATTACCTTCATTGTGCAATGCCCGCACTAGAGTATTACGTTCATTGTGCAATGCACGCACTAGAGTATTACCTGCATTGTGCAATACATGCACTAGAGTATTACCTTCATTGTGCAATGCATGCACTAGAGTATTACCTTCATTGTGCAATGCACGCACTAGAGTATTACCTTCATTGTGCAATGCATGCACTAGAGTATTACCTTCATTGTGCAATGCACGCACTAGAGTATTATCTTCATTGTGCAATGCATGCACTAGAGTATTACCTTCATTGTGCAATGCATGCACTAGAGTATTACCTTCATTGTGCAATGCACGCACTAGAGTATTACCTTCATTGTGCAATGCATGCACTAGAGTATTACCTTCATTGTGCAATGCACGCATAATAACTCTGCATGAATTGTGCCGATGTCCAAGAATCCTGCAGTATTTGATTGGTCAATAAGATTCCCCCAGTATATGATTGGTCGAGTTAGACATGTGTATTTCAGCCATGTGACATTTGAAAAAATTAGTTTTCTGGAAATTACTCATTAAAATTTGAAATGGTCTGTTGTTTGGCAAAACACTGGGAGCTAATATCTTAAAGAAACTATGAAGATAATACTAGGGTTGTCACAACATGGGTAAATTAGACATACATGGTGTTTTCAGAAACTTATAGAACTCATAGAACAAAAAAGCATTAAAATATCAGACTTTTAATGTCTCTGAAGTTCTTGATTCACAAATTTTGTTTCAACTTGACATGTACTAATGACATATCACAATACAATGATGATTCAGGGTTTTTGCGATATCATCAAAATGCGAAATCCTGATAATAGACATTTTGTGACAACACTATATGATGCAAATAGCTCAATTTCCATGAGACCAATTCCAACTTTTCTTATTTTCTTTAATTAAGTGCATAAGACAAGAATGAAATGAGACCAGTTTCTGAATCTGTGGAAGGTAGGAAATATTGATCCAAAAATTAGACCATAACGCACAGTTTGGAGGAAAATCATAACAAAAATAGACAATCGCAACAAAGATTTAAAATAAAATATGTGAGCACATATCACAGCAATCAACGAGGTGCAGTTACAGGAGTTTTTGAAGCAATTGCAGGTGAAACACATTCAAATTACCACACACCAAACACTTATTCCTCCATGATATAGCTAAGCTTATGCTTAAAACTTATATAAAACTATATTATATGATATGTGATTCATATCAAATAGATTTCTTAATACATTTTTGCTTCTATTTGGCAATTTTACATTAATCTAACAATGTAATTTTTTAATCAATTTTTCTCCAAGGAATTTCTACGGTATACAAGTTGATAATTTGGAGTTTGCAAAACCTTTATCTAAGATATTTTCAGTAGAAAAAAAAACAAAACCCAAATATATTGAAGAAAAAAAAAAAAACCTCCTCCTTCCACTAGAATTTTACAAGTTTGATACACACAGAGAGCCATCAATGACCTACAATATAAAGCCAGGTGTACAAATTGTAAGTCAGGTACATTCTAAAAGCAAAAAAAAAGACAGAAGTGGTTTAAAATCCCCTCATCTAGCAAAGGAAAAATCAAATTCAAAATATTATTTCATTTACTACAGTAACTAGAACTGTAAATACCGCCATGGTTTGTATGCCCATGCAAATTGACACCCATATCACACTAAGTCCCACATGGCACACTAAGTCCCACATAGCACACTATGTATCACATGGCACACTATGTCCCACATGGCACACTAAGTCCCACATGGCACACTAAGTCCCACATGGCACACTAAGTCCCACATGGCACACTAAGTCCCACATGGCATCCCACCAAACAGTATTCTCACATGGCATTCCACCATGTCCCACATTGCATCCCACCCTATGCCCCGCATGACATCCCACCCTATGTCCCACATGGATCCCATCCTACATGTATGTCTCACATTAATCCAAACATATGTACCACATGACATCACTCCCTATGTCCCACATGGCATCCCTCCCTGTGTCCCACATGGCATCTCTCCCTATGTCCCCATGGCATCTAACCATGTCCCGCATCAGTGGCTTCCCACATAATGTCCCACCTTATGTCACATCATATGTTCCACATGGTATCTGTCCCAATGACATCTTACTTTATGTCCCACATGGCATCACATCCCATGTCCCCATGGTCTCCTACCTATGTCCCACATAGCCTTCTACCCTATGTCACACATGGCACCCCAACCTATGTCACTCTTGTGTTACTCGTGGCATCCCACCCCATGTCCCACATGGCATCCCATGTCCCACATGGCATCCCATGTCCCACATGGCATCCCATGTCCCACATGGCATCCCATGTCCCACATGGCATCCCATGTCCCACATGGCATCCCATGTCCCACATGACATCCCATGTCCCACATGACATCCCATGTCCCACATGTCATCCCATCCCATGGCATTCCACCCTATGTCCTGCATGCCATTCAACCATATATCCTACATGGCATTCCACCCTGTTGCACATGGCATCCCATCCCATGTCCGACATGACATCCCATCTAATGTCCCACATGACATCTCATAGGCTCCATAAGAAGTCTCATAATAGATGTAACACTCCCTGATTGAGCATACTAAATAAACTAAAAGTCTGGTCAGTTCATATACTAGAGCAACTTTATGCAAATGACCACAATAATAAAGGCAAAGTTTAATAATCATGCCTGATACAACCGTTGGCGCCCAAATATTTAAAGAATTTTAAGGATTTAAATTCTCCAGTGCTATGAGAGAGTCGCTTGAGGATCTCTGAAGAATATTGGAAAATTATATCAATTCACACTTATCTTCTTAGAAGAAAATATAAAATGTTTTGTAAACTTTTTAGGGAAACTAGTAGTCTTCAATCTGTCTTAAGTGTCTCTAAAAAACTTGAACATTTTGTAAGGAAATTCTAACCTTCCATAAGGTTATCTGAAAAAATGTGTAACTTTTTCTGGGGAACTGAACAAACTTTAACATTTTTTGAGGAATTCTCAAAAAACTAAGATTTTTGAGGAAATCTCAGGAAAAACTGGACGGCCGGAATAGGTTCGCATTATGCTTCGCATGCAACCTAAAATAATCACAAAAACCTACAAAAGCTACAAAAAGCTGGAAGACAAAAGAAAAAATGTGCAAATAAAAAAAAGTAAATCAGAATTTCCTGAATTCACAAAAAATAAAGATTAGTTTCATATAATATGTACGATTTTAATTACACACAAACTAGACGGTGTATCATTTTATGTGCAAAATGGTCACACAAAAAAATATTCCCTCACACTTGGACTAAAGCATGACACTTTATAAGTAATTAACCTGTCTGAGTTAGATGATTGACAGCTTTTTCAAGCAATCCCCACATAAATTTGCCTAGCAACAAAATCTGCGTAACTAAGTGGGGCAAACATCCTATGTGGTACTGGTACAGTACAGCTAGCTAGCGGCACACGCTCATGTAGTCAATGCAATTTACTACACAAAACAAATTTCTGCACACACAAGACAAGAGTGACGGCAAAATGGTGAACACAAATTGCGCTTACGGGCTGCAGGCTTTGTAAATCTGATTGCTATTACCCAGAACAATTATTAAACTGAATTTTGTTTATCCCTTTGGTTAAAATCTCCAAATATCTGGAAAGGTGACATAAATGAATCAACATCTTCTGAATGTCAATGCATTGCTAATGCATGATTGCGGATTTGAGGTTTGTTTGCCCCCACCTAGTTACCGCGTTGCTATGGTGGGCATGACGTATTTTGTAACCCAGAAAGCTTAATTGCAATAACAAGAAATATTTTTCATAAATTTCATTAAAACAAAATTCTCCCCTTTAACAGAACAAGAAAATATTAATTTACCCACAATGCATAGAGAAAGTAAAAGAGGGTTGCTTTAGTGGTACATGCTATGGACACTTACCATCAAAGCCTTCTGATAAACATCAGACTATTGCATGCAGATGACAATAAAAGAAAATGATTATGATGAAGAACAAGCCCAACAAAATCGCTATCAAATTAAATATCAAAATCTTTCACTTATGTTTAAACAGATTCCCTTTGCCAAAAATACTCTTAGCTCCAGTGATACTAAAGGATAACAGAAAGACAGTCAACTGTATTTCCTTTGTCAATTTAATTGAACAAATAAGTTGACTATCTTCCTAAATCCCCTCGTGCTTTGGTTGCAGCTCAAGTTGAATAAATACCAGTAACCATTTGTTGTGCTTTTTCATTTGGTAGATGTATAACATGTAATCATATTCTTCCAATAACGTGATAGAAAAGATCACGAGTTGGAAATGACAAGCAATTTGATGTGGTTATCAATAGATTTTCACCCCGGATTCAAAGTGTGATGGAGTAATTTCTACCGTTATAACTCTAATCTGATCAAAACTTGTAAAAAGAGTTTGAAAACAATCAACAGAGCCTTCTTTATTCACAATGAAGACTCAAAACTGAATTAAAATAATAAAATATTATATCCATTGAAATATGTAGGAATATTTATCACCCACATTTATTCAAAACAGTTTGGCAGTGTTTTTATATTTCTTGGCTTTATCCTTAGAATAAGAAGAGTCATTCCACAAATTGCTTGCAAGCTCCATCATAAAAAAATATATATATATAATCTTTTCTTGTTTTCACCCCTGTATATCTATGTCAATAAATTGTGAAATGAGTAAAGATTCTGCTCTGAGTAAGGAGCAACTATAAGAATCATCTACAGAGAAAGTACATCGGATACAGAAATATGTATAAAGCACAAAAGTCTGCACATTAATCTTATTAGGGACAAACATCACATTTTAGTTTCAGGTAAGGTTTCATGTCAACAGAGCTCTCTAAAAAGACCTTCAGAAAGAGTTCATGCTCAACAACTAAAGAATTCATCTCCGTGAGAAACTACAAAAATCGCAAAAATTTATTTTATCAACCTGTGAATTTTCATTTTCATGTATATGAAAGACGATTAGTAAAGAAACAAATTGGCAGAAAAATCATATTGATATCTATTTATTACATTTCAAAGATTCACATTTTAAAGATTAACCAGAGTGACATCACAGTGTACAATGTGATGGCATAAAGGCAGAAACAAATTAGTGAAAAAATCATGTTGATATCTTATTCCGTTTTGGAGTTATTGCATTTGAAAGATTCACCAGTCACATCACATTGTACAGTGTGATGTCATAAAGGCAGAAACAAATTTGTGAATATGATTTATTGATATTTGTTGATATTTTATTCTGTTTAGGATTTATTACATTTTAAAGATTCACCAGAGTGACATCACATTGTACAGAGTGATGTCATGAAGGCAGAAACAAATTGGCGGAAAACCATATTGATATCTTGTTCTGCTTAGGGGTTATTACATTTCACCAGCTTGTTGAAAAGTGACCTAGTAGTGTACATTGTGATGTCATAAAGGCAAATCTGAGACAATTTTAAGTATTTCTTTGAAATTAATTGCCTCTTTCTAAATTATTGGAACCATTCTTTTTGTACTTATTGAGTGCACGCTTTTTGCACATCTGCTCATGAACCTTACATTACATCAAAAACACATTTTCTTTGTTTTATAGAAAAACATGAAAATTGTCTTGGATTTGCCTTTATAACATCACAATGTACACTACAAGGTCACTACAAGGTCACTTTTCAACACACTGGTGAAATTTTTGAAATGTAATAAGATATCAGCATGGTTTATCACCAATTTGCTTCTTTCTCCACCATATATATAAAAATAGAAATTTACAGGAATATTATTTTAATGAGAGTTTGCAGTGTCTTTTATTTCAAATAATAATTTATAGCAAACGTTTTTAGAAACAAATTCATCAATAGTTTAAATGCCCAAGATTCAATTTGTGATAGGAGCTATGAGATAATACTCATAATAGGTTTAATTTTGCTTCCAATTACTTACAATCTCAACTGTTAAGTAAGCATGGCTATAAAATAAACTTCTACTTCTATAATGCAAAGCTTTTGAATACTGGTTTTAACAACAAATCAAAATTTCACACAAATATGACAACTATCACTATCACTTTTTGCATAATTCAATAAACCCTGTTGTAATATAACAATAATGCAAACGCTTCCCACATGCCAAAGATATTAAGACAATAAAGGAGTAAAATAAATTCCAGTGCCAAATAAAATTTGTATATAGAATAGATATGTAGCGCTTTGCACAAATGCAAACAAAATCCTACTGCAATACAACAAAAATTATCATAAAGATTTCCTGGATGTAAAAAAAAAAGACACTTAAGAATAAAAAATGATGACAAAACTAGAGCAATATCTAATATATTCTAGCTACATACACACACAACGCTAACCCTACAGAATCTCATTGATGGCACAATTTTACCTCAAAGGGTGAATTCTGAATAAAGTGACGAAACTCAGACTGAAACTGAAATTATGAAAAGTAAACATTTTTCAAAATATGGAGGAAAAAATTACAGGGAAAAGATTGCCAAACTTTTTTTTGCCTTTTGTTTTTATACATAAGGGCATTTGAAATAAATATTTTCTTATGTAGGATTATTAATGCACTATTTTAAACAAAAGATTGAATGTTAGCAATATTGTCAACAATGCATGAATTTAACCAAAGATGCACATAAGAATTATGAACAAGATGCAAAGACATGCTCAAGATTTCTGAGTGGGTAATATGTGGTACTATCTCACAGAGGGTACAATGTTGCTATGATTAAAGGACTATGGACATGTGCTCTACAATGGTTAAAACTAGTATTAAAATTAGAGCAGATCAGTCTTTGAATTCTAAAAATAGCACTTACATCATCAGTTATGGCTGATCAAAGTCTGCATGATCTTTAATTTATTCTTAATTTGTGATGTATGACTGGATGGACAGCTCACAACCTCTATTCAATACCTTTTAAATTTCTTTCCTAAATCTTAGTCACTAAGAATAATGGAGTCTATTCCTACCATAATTTCATTGGGGTATGGTAAAGATTTAAATGCTTTTGTAAGAATTTGTAAAAATGAAACAAAATAAAATTCCACAGTTGGCCTGTGATACATCACAGATTTGCATATCAATGCCAGAGATTTCAGAACACTGTAAAATGTTCAAACATTCTACCCATTGTGATGCAAACTTTTGTGACTTTCATATTCATTGATAGATGTTTAAGAAATTTAGCTAATGTTGCCTCTACATGCCTGCATACACCTTTCAGTTTAATAAATGAGAATATTTCAGGAAAATATTTTCTCTCTTGCTATAGCATATATGCATAACAGTGAGTTACTTCCTACACTGCATGACATAATGATAAAACTTTAATACATTATGTTGATGGAATAAAGTCCAACCGTCCAATTCTATTCTAAGATTGGCAAGATCAACTTGGAGACACTCAATTCTTGACCTTTTAACTAAATTGAATAACCAGACCCAAAAGATTTTGAGGTTCTGATGCTTTTTTGATTGGCAAAATTTGTACTAACTGTCATATCATTGCATATCATGCAATATTTAGTTCCATGAATTTTATTCATAAGCCACACCCACCATGCAGATCAATAAAAATTGTTAACAACATTTGCACTTGCACAATAACAACATCATCAAAGCAAGTATGATGCGAAAACGATTGCTCATTTATCCTACTTCAAGAATTTGCCAGTAAGTCCTGCCTACTCATTAGCATTCAAAACATCACAACCACAACATCCAAACATACGTACAGACCATGACCCATCTGTGTACCACATACAGCATGAATCTGATATACATCGTTTATGGCATTTACCTTATTTAGTACTTTCACATTAAGCCACGCCCACCATGCATATTAATGACACCTGTTGATAACATAAGCAATGCACACTATAACCAACAAAATTATCATGCGCAATATGATGCAAAACGGACATACAGTCGCTTATTTATCACTTTTTCAAAAAATTCACTTTAAGCCCTGCCCACTTATAAATATGCATAAAATCACCACCACAAACATTACATCACATTTACAGACCATGGGTTATCTGTGTACCACATAATACATTAATCCAGTTTAATGTTCTAAAAATACCATGTTTGTAAGCTCTTTTCAGCAAAATCATAAGAAGCCTGCTCACTATGCAAAATAATGAAATTGAATGTTTTTACATCATGAACATGTACACACCAGCTAACAACATAATTATACCAAACATGAAACAAACCGATATGTGGTTGTTAAAATATGAGCATTTCAAGATTTTTACATCAAGCCGTGCCTACTCATTAATTTGCATGACATCACCATCAAAAACTATATGGCACATCTACAGACCATGTGCTATCTCTGTTCTACATATAACATGAATCCAGGGCATAGTTCTTGAGATGTCGCATTTACGAGCTGGCTGTCACAAACATACATATACCCACACATACATACACACACACACCATCATGACCGGATAGATTCCTGATATGCTATCACATTGGAACCAATAAAAGTAAGAAATAGGACATTTCCAAGGGTTATTTCTGACACAAAACATCCTTTACTGTGTTACATCTCTGCATGATTCTCTTCTGCAATGTTTAATCAAACGAGGATTTAAAGCTTTAATGTGCCAAAGGATTACAAGGGGTAAAATACATATGCCTTCCAATCATCAAATAGATGTAAGGTT
Organism: Chiridota heheva; assembly: GCA_020152595.1. Classification (NCBI taxonomy): domain Eukaryota; kingdom Metazoa; phylum Echinodermata; class Holothuroidea; order Apodida; family Chiridotidae; genus Chiridota; species Chiridota heheva. The sequence continues at coordinate 1,498,742 of JAIGNY010000711.1, forward strand.
GTTTGGTGGAGTTTAAAGGCACCAACCATGAAGGCGAAGGTCAAATTGTGCCAGAAAGATTAGGAAGCATTCAATATACAAATTAATAACTAATCAATAATTAGATATAAGGGAGTTGTTTTGTTCTTTAAACACAACTCTTAGTCTGGGCATTTACCAAAAGAATTAAGTAGGTAATCATTAACATCATATTAGTCTTTCTTGCACTAATGATATGCTCTAAGGCAATTTTGGAAACCTGTCTGCAAAACTTTATTCTGAATCCTTAAAAGGTGCCAGCATAAGAACAAGTCATCATCATGATACATTACAAAATTACCAATGAGCAAGAAACAAATGAGATAATTACACCCATAATGTAGAAGCATTTACTTAAAAATGGGCAGCATATAGGTAAATAATTGAACGGAATACATACCAATTCAGATATCTTGGTGATACCGTACAGGAAGGCATCAGAGATGAGCTGGAAATATAATAGAAAATCATACAAAATCTGTGATTTTATCAAATTAATTGACTTAAAAAAAAATAATCGTATAAAAGTTAATTTGACAAAACCATAAGCAGAACCAGGGAAAAGCTTCATATCTAAACTTTTGGCCTCAATGATTTTTTTTTATTTAACCGTTCCTCTATCTGCTTTTTGATAATTGCACAAAAATATGCCCAAAAGGCCTTTGAGGGTATCAACAATTCCTCATCCTTTGTATCTAACAAAGCCCCTAATAGCCTAAAGTGGAAAGCGTTTTCAGTTTTATTGAAAATTGCATGATAGAATCATTATTTTCTCATGCACTCTTGCCAAACTCTCCATTTCATATATTATCATTATCTGTGATACGAAACCACAAAGGACAGTGTGTCTGGATCATTGTGCAATATCTTATGCATTTCTTAGTGGCTCATATAGAAATTGACCTCACCTGCTAAGAGCCACACTTGTTGGAAATGAGCAACATTTGAGCCACTGTGTTAAACGTATGCATAGGCCACACTGATGTATATCTGCATGAGCCACAATGCTAAGTATATGGGGAGCCACACCTGGGAGCCACTAGGGTTAAGTTAAAAATTGAATAATACATCGAGGCTAGATTTTTGTAGGACAATTCATTTAGACCTGAGCTATCAATCAGACATCATGAAGTATTGAGAATAAGCTTGTAGCAGAAAAGACGATATTGTACACAGTTGTAAAACCTAAATAGATTTAGAACGAGATGCTACCAGACTTCAATTGTTGACATTTCCATTTCAAATCCTCTCATACGAGTCACACTACACACCTTCTCGTCTGGATCCATCGGTGGCAGTGGGCTTTCCTGCGTCTCCTCTACACTGGCTGATGGAGCCAGTTTCTCCTTCTCTTTCTTCCCTGCCCGGCTCTTGCTACCCTTGCCTGCTGGTTTATCACCAGCTGGGGTGGGGCTTGGGAAGAAACCTTCGGCTGATGTTGGTCTCCTTGGCACTAAGGGTATTCTGAAATGGTATTTGAATGTTATCATCAAAATCCGACAATGTTTCATAGTCTATGTTAAGAAATGCTTCATACCAGCTACATCAGACATAAACTGAGGTAAGATCTAATCAACACCATTAGGACTATTGTACACCAAACATGGCATGTGGAGCAATTAATCTATAAAAAAAATATATATATATATATATATATATATATGTTCCTATTTTTGGGCTTACTTATAAGTCAACTATTGAGGCTTTTGAATGATACTGGAAAGTTATAGAGAAATCACCTTACTGCTGTGAATATTGCTTGAGTGGGAGTGAAACATCAATTGAAACAACATGCACTTAAAGCAATTGCAATTCAGCCTTCAACTAATGGCTGCTTGAATGTTTCTTTGTTTGTTTGATAAGAGCTTAATTGCACCATGACAGCAAAAGTCAAATTGTGCCTGAGAGGTTAGACAGGTTTTCATGACTATTTTTTTGCAGTTCTAATTGCAATCTTTCTAATCCTTGTATTGTGCAGGGGCAGTGTCCCCCACCATGTGACGTTTCTTGATCTCTAAGATACCGCAATTTTTAGTATCCAAACTTGTTAAATAGTACCTCCGAAAGAATGAGTATAGTGAAACAGGTTTTCATGACTATTTTTTGCACAGCTTTAATTTACCCCGCTGAGCGTAGCAGGGATATTTAGCAGAGTTATACTTACCTTCCATGCTATAAATATGAAATCTGGTCACATGACCTGATTCTAATGCACTTCTAACCGACCTTAAAAGCGTAGTTACCAGTCCAGTCCTGACCTCCATATTACCTCTACTAACCCTCACTTAACATTCCACCGAGGCCTGAACGAGAGGGGAGGCAAACCGGGATGCTTGCAAGGTAAGTATAACTCTCTTAAATATCCCCGCTACTCTTAGCGGGGTAAATTTACTTCTAGTTATACCTTACCTTCCATGCTATAAATACGCACTCAGATTGCAACCGAGGATAGGAAGGAAGGGAGTTCAGGTCGCAGCATAATTTTCTAAAGGCTGGTACTAAAACTCGCACTAGTCTTATCCTACTTAAAGGACGAAATTCCTTCTCCTCTGAAGGACGAAAGACCTCCGGATAGGAACTATCAAAAAATAGTAACCCACTGCTAGTATGACCAGAGAACAGAGAGCACTCTGTTGAGAACAACTGAGGTAAAACGTCTACAGACCAAAGGTTAAAGTAAACATCTGCAAAAAGATGTGAAGATAATCAGTTGGCGTACAGAATCAAACTGTAAACAATGCTCAATACGCCGTGACAAGAACTCACCAGGTTCATCAGAGGACCGGAGCAGCTTAAGGATCAAAGCGTCTGTAAAGTTAAACCAAATAGAAGCTGCCAGAACCACGGCAGAACAAAATAAACAAAATAAAAAGGTGCTGAAAATCGGCAAAAATTCGTTAGTAAAAAACGAAAGAACAATCGCCAAAACAACTCAAAATTTTGTTAGTAGGAATAAACAAAATAAAAAGAGCCTGAACAATGGCCAAAATTTCTTGTTAGTAAAAAGAAACGAATTAACATGCCAGAACAGCGGCCGAAAATTGTTAGTGAGCAATTAAGATGTTAAGAAATTTAACGTAATAACTCCCAACAGAACGAGAGAACGTGAATAATTGAAAACAAGAATATTCACCTCAAGAAAGGGTTGGTCCTCCTCTTGAAAGACCGGCCCTTGCAACTCCGCCTTGATAGTCTCATATACCATTCAGATATGCGGAGACGAACGTGGCTGGTGTTTTCCATATTGCAGCATGAAGAATCTCATTGAAAGGGTCTCCACCAAAAAGCGCAATTGATGTAGCTATGCCACGTACCTGATGTGCCTTAACCGAGCGTTCCGTGAGTAACGCATATTTATTGTACGTGATTGCCTGAACAATCCAACGTGAAATTGTATCACGCAAGAAAAAAACGCGATGTGGATTTTGTAAGGACACGAATAAGGCAGTGACGTCGTTCCGAAAGGATTTCGTAGGTTTAATATAGTGTTTAAGACATCGAACGGGGCACCAGGCCTTGTCCTCTGCCATGTCAGAAAACATAGCGAGCGACGGAAGGAAAATAGCTTCCGGTAAAAACTCTGTCTGATTCTTGGCTAAGAAGGCCGGGTCGGGCACAAGTTGAACGCCCCCTGATTCAAAACGAATATGGCCTTCTTTGAGCGAAGCGCATGAATGGCGCCTCTGCGTCTAGCAGAGGACGCGGAGAGTAAAAATACCATTTTGACACCCCCTGATTCAAAACGAATATGGCCTTCTTTGAGCGAAGCGCATGAATGGCGCCTCTGCGTCTAGCAGAGGACGCGGAGAGTAAAAATACCATTTTGATCGTCAGTTCCTTGAGTGGACATTCTGGCAAAGGTTCAAACGGAGCCCATGCTTATGTCTTAAGAACCACCTGCATAACCCAGGGGGGAGTGAGCTTCCGAACTGAAGGTCTTTGCAGTGCAAAATTATTCCTTTATTCAATCTTTTTAGAGGCTGTGCGGTCGAGCCATCTAGAAAGCCCCAGTGGATAGCTGCTATGGCTGTCCTGAACCCCTTGACTGTATTGATGGATTTATTCGGGTAAACTAGACCAACAAAAAAATCCGCTACATCTCGAAACACCAGTCTTGAAACATCCAGTGTCTGGAAGCATACATCCTCAAAGTGGAAAGTCTCCGGCTTCGGGCTGCCATTTGGGCAGCTGTCTCCAAAAGACCCTGCGACACAAGGTATTCGCGTATAGAGGCCACACAGTCAAATGGAGTGCTCTTGGATTGTGGTGCAGTTTGCTGGAGCCCGGGATTGAGACTAACTCGCCTGTGACCGGAAGCTCGTATGGGAAACCTGCGACCAGATTTAGCAGCTGATGGAACCACTGTTGGCCAGGTCATTTGGAAGCCACCAGAAGAAACATGGGATACTGATCGTACATGACCTTGCCCAGTACTCTCGATACCAGAGCGGACGGTGGGAAGGCGTAGCCCACGAAGTGGGTCCACCAGATCGTAAACGTATCGACTTTCCAGACCCTTGGGTTGAGTGTCAGAGCGCAAAAAATTGGTAGCTTGTGGATGTCCAAAGACGCAAACAGATCTACATCCGGGAGACCGAAGGTCACCCAGATCGCCTCGGCCATCCACGGGAGGAGGGCCCATTCTGTGGGGGCTCCTCGAAGGCGGGATAACAGATCCTTGATCGTGTTCTCCTTGCCTGACAGGTGGACCGCATAGATTGTGACCTTGTTCGTCATGCACCAAGACAGAAGGGACTTGGCTAGGATCCAAAGACTCCTGGATCTCGTGCCTCCCTGTCTGTTGATAAATGCCACTCCCATGGTGTTGTCGGTGCGTATGAGAACAGTCCTGTTCCGTACCTGTGGTAGGAAATGAACAAGAGCCCGACGTACTGCCTCTGGTTCCAAGAGATTGATGTGCTGACTGCACCAAGCGTCCGTCCAAAATCCTGCGACTTGGAACCATGCTAAATGTGCTCCCCACCCCGTCAAAAACACATCGGTCATCACTGACACTGAAGGTCTGACTGGTAGAAAAATCGCTCCCTTTGACAGGTGAGAGTGGATGCACCACCACCAAATGTGAGGGACCACCGCCTGCGTACAGGGGACGAGGACACTGAGGTCTCTCCTGGATGGTATGAAATGATCCAGTAGATGAAATTGTAGATCCCGCATGTAAAACCTGCACATGGGGACTACATCTACTAGGCTGGCTAGGTATCCTAAGAATACCAGCCAAGCTCTTGCCGGCGATGCTGGTAGCGAGAGAAGGAGGTTGGCTCTCGCCTTCACGGCTAAGATCCGCTCCTATTTCAGTCGTATACGACCTTGAGTAAAATCCAGGACTGCTCCCAAAAAGGTGGGAGTCTAAGAAGGAACTAGATTGGACTTGGCGAGGTTGATCACCCACCCTAAGTCCTGTGCCACTCTTATGACTACGTTCGTGTGTTCTGCGACGGTGGCTGCGTCTACTGCGACGATCAGCCAGTCGTTCAGGTACATAAAGATTCTGATGCCTTGCTTTCGTAGGAAGGCTGCTTGAAGTCTTCTTATCCGGGTGAAAATCCTGGGGGCAGTCGATAGGCGGAAGGGTAACGCCATGAGCATTGGTACATAAAGATATGCGTCCGCGAGGTCAACTGAGGTGGCCCACAGGCCCCTTGTCAACTGAGGGCGGATGGAGTGAAGAGTCTCCATCTTGAACTTAAACGGACAAATGAACTTGTTCCCCTTCTTGGGGGCCAAGAAAAACCTGGACATTACAAGGTTCCTAGAAGGATTCCAAATGGGGGTGATGGCGTTCTTCGCCAGCAGCTCCCCAATTTCTGTCCTCAAAACTCTGCGTGGTTGCTCAGACGAGGCATGGGGATGGGGTGGAAGACGGGTGGGGCGGGTGAGTCGTCAACTCTAGGTGGTAACCCTGCCGAATGGTTCGTAGCACCCATTTATCTGTGGTGAAAATTGTGAAAATGTCCCCAGACGCCCCCTGACTAGAATGCCCATTAACAGGGGCGTCGGGGGTGGGTCAAAAACACTGTTCCTTGCCCTTCCCCTCCCTCAGGAGGAGGAAGTACCTGCTCTGCTAGCAGAGGGGAAGGAGCGTTGACCAGTCTCTGCCACGTTCACTCTGCTGGTCCTCGAAGTGGAATTCTGGCGAGAGGAAGAAGCTGTATGAATAACTTGGGTGTCTGTGGAGTTGAAACGAAAAGATTAGATCTCCTGTGAAGAGAACATCAGAGATACCCCCTCAAGTCTCTCCAACGCCCCCAAATTCAACTTGAAAAATAAAAACTTTGTCTTAATTATATGCGAGAAAATCAAATACACGATTAAACTGGTAACGTTAAATGAAATATAGGCTCTCTTGTAACAACTGTAGCTCCTTAGAGCTGTAAGAAGCTGACTCCTCGAACACCCTGTGGTGACGTCGACCCAATCCGCATGCGCCAAAATTGATTGAAGAAATTGGCCTAATGCATACAAAAACCTGTACTGAAGATATTCTAACATGTTAATACAATGCATAGTATAACGCTAGGTTCTACTCGTGGAAGGGCGGGGCCGAGGGTAAAAAACACTTAAACCCAGAGGCAAGAGGTCCACTAGGCAGGCACACTTGGTGCTCTAGGGCCTAAAAACACCTGCCGCAAGAGTGGGACTCTCTCGAACTAGCCACCCGCTTTGTACGGATAGAGACAAAAACGCTCTATCCTAAGTGTAGGCTACACGGGAAAGTCCTGTGAGTCGGACGGAAGAAATCCCGGACCCATAACTACCTCGTCTTACCTCAGAAGACTTGAAAAGGCAAACCAGATAAGATAGAGCAGCATAAAAACCTGCCTCGTAGAAGCTACAAAGGAGAAAATTCTTAGAAAAAGGTTAAATTTGTAAAAGAAAATTTTACCAGTTCCAGTGATGTTGTGAAAACAACGCCCTGAAAAGAAATGAAGGTTAGTAGAGGTAATATGGAGGTCAGGACTAAGCTGGTAACTACGTTTTCAAGGTCGGTTAGCAGTGCATTAGAATCAGGTCATGTGACCAGATTGCATATTTATAGCATGGAAGGTAAGATATAACTAGAAGTAAATTGCAATCTTTCTAATCCTTGTTTTGTGCAGGGGGTAGTGTCCCCACCGTGTTACATATCACCGTGTGACGTTTCTTTTAAGAGGTTAGGAATTTTTCATGAAGTGAAAATAGCTTGTTTTACATTGGTAATACTACCTTTGTCTCCCAAAAGTAATCAGAAATATTCATGCAACCCACCCGAACAACAGTGATCAGGTGCATGACCTTCATGAAATGATTTGCGATAACTAAGAACAACATACATTGGTTTCTTCTCAATTTCCCCCATTTCTGGTTCAGGAGGGGGCTCTTTGCTCTTTTTCCCCTTTGCTGATGGGGTGTTCGGAGTCACCGCTCTTGTCACGCTCTCACTGGGCACAGCGCTGATGTTGGCCACTGATGCTGACCTCGATGCTGACTGAAGGTCTATTAGGGGAACACGGACAAAGAGAGGGTCATACTCCTCGGGGATCTTTCCCTCCATTCCTTGATAGTAGTCTTTAATCAGCCGCAGGGTGTGCTGGTATCGGTCTACCTCACACTGATGAATGAAAAGAATGATACTCATATAGCGCTCTTCAACAATGGTACCCAAAGCGCTTATAACGTTTGTACAACTGACTCACAAATTCCTCAGAGACTATATTTTTAATTGCATGGTCATAGGCGGGATTTTAGGGGGGGAGAGCAAAGGGGAAACTTGCCCCCCACTTTTTTTAGAAATTGTATCATTTGTATGGTGACTTTTTGCATCTTAGCATAATTTTGTGATCCCCCCACTTTTGACTTTGCCCCCCCCCCATCCCCACTTTCAGTAGGCAAATCCTACCCATGTGTGTGGTCATCATGTTACCATGAAGAAATTAGCACTTAATCATGTCCATCTTGTATAGTATGAACCACAGGAAAAACAGAATGGTGAAGGGCAGTATAAAATTACCATCACAACTTTACCATGACACAACTGGTAAACCATGAAACAACTGGTACGTATACTCCTAATCCACATCAAGAGACAGCACAGACTATACATTCTCACACAGACCATTCTGCAGTCTACTGGGCTGGTGAAAGGCCCAAGCAGACAAGATGGGGTCACCCAGGGATCTGCTAGCAGGGTTCGAAAAATACAAAAAAATCACTCTCCAATCATTTATACAACTTGGCTAGGCTTAATGAAGTGTGGCAAGTACCACAGTATATCATAATATTTCTACTCGCCACAACTGTTTTTTGCTCGCCTATGGCAAGCAGGCGAGTGGTTTTTCCAACCTTGTTTGCTACAGCAGTATGTCACAGGCATAATGGAAAATGGCCTTAGACATCTCTGTGTTCTTTGCCAAGATGTTGATCAAAATACAGAGATTTTAAATTGCTAAGTATGTTTGCTGGATTATTAATAAACAGTGATCAACATGTGAAAGAGCTTTGAAATGTGTGTAATAGACTGCTTGAATTATTCTAAACTCTTAAACCAATGGCTAAAACAACATAAGTATGAAATGGACTATATGAATATAATTTTTCTCCAAGCTTGATTTTAAGAGCTTTGCTTGATGGGAATAGCTTTTTCCCGGGACAGCTGACCCTAAATTCCACTGAAAGATCTAAATTTCATAAACTTTTTTAAAAGGTATTTTGTCTTGAAATATGAAAAGACAATACAGATAGAGCTTTGTATGGTTGGTGCATTTTGAGATTGAATTATTTTAAACATTGTATTCCTATCCAAGCATACCTGCATTAATGTAAGATAGTGATTGGTCAGTAACCCTAGTCTGTCCTCCAACCAGCCTTCGTCTATCACTGACTGACGTTCTTCTTCAGCCTCTATCTTCCTGTTGTCTGATATCTCCCACAACTGTTCTTTTAGATCCTAAAAAGGCAAGAAAGAATTAGGTATATATTCCTAAACCTTAAACTCAGTTGTAGAGTGAGAAGAAATAAATTATATTTATAACTGTCAACAGATGGTTAAGAAGGAACAGATGGTAAAGAAGGAACAGATGGTTGAGAAGGATCAGATGGTTGAGAAGAATCAGATGGTTGAGAAGGATCAGATGGTTGAGAAGGATCAGATGGTTGAGAAGGATTAGATGGTTGAGAAGGATCAGATGGTTGAGAAGGATCAGATAGTTGAGAAGGATCAGATGGTTGAGAAGGATCAGATGGTTAAGAAGGATTAGATGGTTGAGAAGGATCAGATGGTTGAGAAGGATCAGATGGTTGAGAAGGATCAATGGTTGAGAAGGATCAGATGGTTAAGAAGGATCAGATGGTTGAGAAGGATTAGATGATTTAAAAGGATCAGATGGTTGAGAAGGATTAGATGGTTAAGAAGGATCAGATGATTAAGAAGGATCAGATGGTTAAGAAGAATCAGATGGTTAAGGATCAGATGGCTAAAAAGGATCAGATGGTTAAAAAGGATCAGATGGTTAAAAAGGATCAGATGTTTGAGAAGGATTAGTAGCCTCATTCATGGTTTCTATGTGTTCTAAAAGCAGAGCACTTAGTAGAAGCTCTAAAGAACTAGGCCTACATAATTCCATTTTTAATTGTCCCAAAATATTGGATTGTTAGGATATGAATTTTGTTTATTCCACTAATTGAAAAGTACACAATCATACACCACTAATAAAGACTTGTATGGAGAGCTACCACCAAGGTACTGTGTCAGGAGAGAAAACGAAACTGCTTCCAAGGTTCTTATATGGCAAACTAATCATGGAAAAAGAGTTAAGAGGGCAACCAAGGAAAGACTATATCAAACTCCTTGCAGAAGATATCGGCTTAAATGGGCAAGATATCAGGAACTGTATGCTGGACAAAGGGGTATGGAAGGTTATCACAAAAGTATAACCTTCATAGTTGCCACCATAAGCTTGCATGCAAGTAAGCAATTGAAAACGTACCTGACTTAATAAAAAATAAATGGGTACCTAAATGTTTATTTCACTTTTCGGATACTTAAGAATATGTGATTGATATTCCAGATTCGTAAAACTGATGTAAAGTTTCATTAAGTCCCATAATCAAAATGAAAATAACAAGACACTTAAATAAGGCTTAAAATATCATTTTTTTGTTTGCCCTTTCTTGTGGAAAATTGTATGGGAGGGGCAGGTCGAAGAAAAAAAAAACACATATATATTTTTGGTTTCAATTTGGACCTTTGTAATGATGTAGTCTTCATCAACAAGCAAATGAAGAAGTTAATAGCAACCGCTCGACACAAGAATGCTGCTTTTTCTGGTCTATAAAGACTGTTATCACGCTGATGAACGACATCTTTTCTCTTGGATTGAAAAGTTTGAAGCACATAGAGCAGCTCGGGGACAGAACGACCACTTGATTAAACAAATTGTATCAAGTGGCTCATGTTTGCCAAAACAATTTCCTACAGGTAGGGTGTTAATATGTAATATGGCAATGCAGAAGTGCTTGTCACACCATTTTTATAAAGCATAGAGATTTTTGAAATCTGCCCTTATTTTCAGTGAGTTTGTGGCAGTGGAAAACGGCAAACAAACACATTTTTTTAGGCCTTTTGATGGTATGTACTATTGTCTGACTGTCAGTCAGTGATCGGAAATTTACATGAATTTTATTTTTGCCCTATATATCTGTCACATGCATCTAGCACATAACAAAATACTGTTTATACAAAGACAAATTATGTTGACATGACTCATTTAAAAATATTTTTATAAGGCCATCTTCCTGTTTATACAAAAGTTTTATGTATAACAAAAGTCCTCACACTAAAAACTAATTGCTTTTCTCAGAATTCAGTCTCAGAAATGTTTACATTTTTTTTAAAGCAAATAAAAAATCTCTTGATACTGTCCACAGAAATTTACATTTTCTATATCTGAATCGTCCATTTCGGAAAGCTAATCTAAATATCACATAACAAAAATTCATGTGTCCCTAATGGACCAATCGTATACTAGGGGGATCTTATCAACCAGTCAAATACTGGTGAAATCTTTGCTGTCTGTCTGTACAATTCACGCAGGGTATGGGTCAAGCTATGAATAATGTTGCTATACATGAAGGGTAATACGTGCATTCAATGTCATTCACAACTTTTGCTTCAGCAACTGCACTTGATTGGTTGGATAATTAAGGGAAAATATCCCCAACAGTTGATTGGTTGGATAACCAAGGAAAAAATTCCCAGCAGTTGATTGGTTGGATAATCAAGGAAAATATCCCAGCAGTTAATTGGTTGGATAACCAAGGGAAAATATCCCCAGCAGTTGATTGGTTGGATAACTAAGGGAAAATATCCCCAGCGGTTGATTGATTGGATAACCAAGGGAAATATCCCCAGCAGTTGATTGCTTGGGTAGCCATGGGAAAATATACCCAGCAGTTGATTGGTTGGATAACCAAGAAAAAATATCCCCAGCGGTTGATTGGTTGAGTTAACTAAGGTAAGATATCCCCAGCAGTTGATTGGTTGGATAACCAAGGGGAAATATCCCCAGCAGTTGATTGGTTGGATAACCAAGGGAAAATATCCCCAGCACTTGATTGGTTGGATAACCAAGGGAAAATATCCCCAGCAATTGATTGGTTAGATAACCAAGGGAAAATATCTCCAGCAGTTGAATGGTCGAAGTAAGTTGGACTACAATCAGTTTGAAATGGTTTATACCTGAACCCTTTGGTGAAGTTCGGCCTTTGTCTCATCATCATCTCGCATGTCTTCCGCCACTTCATTGTACTCCTGCTGGAAGGCCTGCACAAACTCCTTCTTGCTGTCGGGTCTGCGTAGATACTCCTTGAACTCTTTACGGATGTTAAAGAAGTAGTGATAGATCTGCTCCCGCTCCTCCCTGATGTCCTTGAAGGTGTGTTTACCTGTGGCGATGTAGGTCTGCTCTGTGTTCTCCCACAGTGGCGCAAGAGCATATGCAAGGGCCTGTAGTTGGTAAGAGAACACACAAAATATTTAGGGTTTGTCCTCATTAAAAACTGTACTTAGCCAATTTAGTTTCATAAGTTTTCATAATTCATTAGTTTCATTATCATAGATTGATCCTTTAACAGTGGTTTGAATTCTCAGTTAATGATATGCCTATTTGTGAAGTATGAATGAGCACAATTCTCAGTGCTTGATGATATGCCTATCTGTGAAGTAGGAATGAGCACAATTCTCAGTACTTGATGATATGCCTATCTGTGAAGTATGAACGAGCACAATTCTCAGTGCTTGATGATATGCCTATTTGTGAAGTATGAAGGAGCACAATTCTCAGTGCTTGATGATATGCCTATCTGTGAAGTATGAACGAGCACAATTCTCAGTGCTTGATGATATGCCTATTTGTGAAGTATGAAGGAGCACAATTCTCAGTGCTTGATGATATGCCTATCTGTGAAGTATGAATGAGCACAATTCTCAGTACTTGATGATATACCTATTTGTAAAGTAGGAATGAGCACAATTCTCAGTGCTTGATGATAAGCCTATTTGTAAAGTAGGAATGAGCACAATTCTCAGTACTTGATGATATGCCTATCTGTGAAGTATGAACGAGCACAATTCTCAGTGCTTGATGATATGCCTATTTGTGAAGTATGAAGGAGCACAATTCTCAGTGCTTGATGATAAGCCTATTTGTGAAGTATGAACGAGCACAATTCTCAGTACTTGATGATAAGCCTATTTGTGAAGTATGAACGAGCACAATTCCCAGTACTTGATGATAAGCCTATTTGAGAAGTATGAACGAGCACAATTCTCAGTGCTTGATGATATGCCTATTTGTGAAGTATGAAGGAGCACAATTCTCAGTGCTTGATGATAAGCCTATTTGTGAAGTATGAACGAGCACAATTCTCAGTACTTGATGATAAGCCTATTTGTGAAGTATGAACGAGCACAATTCTCAGTACTTGATGATAAGCCTATTTGTGAAGTATGAAGGAGCACAATTCTCAGTGCTTGATGATAAGCCTATTTGTGAAGTATGAACGAGCACAATTCCCAGTACTTGATGATATGCCTATTTGTGAAGTATGAAGGAGCACAATTCTCAGTGCTTGATGATAAGCCTATTTGTGAAGTATGAACGAGCACAATTCTCAGTACTTGATGATAAGCCTATTTGTGAAGTATGAACGAGCACAATTCTCAGTACTTGATGATAAGCCTATTTGTGAAGTATGAACGAGCACAATTCTCAGTACTTGATGATATGCCTATTTGAGAAGTATGAATGAGCACAATTTTCAGTACTTGATGATAAGCCTATTTGAGAAGTATGAACGAGCACAATTCCCAGTACTTGATGATATGCCTATTTGTGAAGTATGAAGGAGCACAATTCTCAGTGCTTGATGATAAACCTATTTGTGAAGTATGAACGAGCACAATTCTCAGTACTTGATGATAAGCCTATTTGTGAAGTATGAATGAGCACAATTCTCAGTACTTGATGATATGCCTATTTGTGAAGTATGAAGGAGCACAATTCTCAGTACTTGATGATAAGCCTATTTGAGAAGTATGAACGAGCACAATTCCCAGTACTTGATGATAAACCTATTTGTGAAGTATGAATGAGCACAATTCTCAGTACTTGATGATAAGCCTATTTGTGAAGTATGAACGAGCACAATTCTCAGTACTTGATGATAAGCCTATTTGAGAAGTATGAACGAGCACAATTCCCAGTACTTGATGATAAGCCTATTTGTGAGGTATGAACGAGCACAATTCTCAGTACTTGATGATATGCCTATTTGTGAAGTATGAATGAGCACAATTCTCTATTTTTGTACGTAAATCCAGTTTTTTTATTCCCATGGCAAAATGGTGAGAGCAGTCCTTTCTGAAAATGAGCTTTTGATCCATTCTTTGGCTGGCCACCCGAGAAAGGCCCTTTTGCATTTTTAAAATACTCTCCAATCAAAAGAAAAGACATTTTCATAGTTTTCAACGACTGAAAATAAAACAATTACACAAAGACTTTGAAGCTTTTTCTCTTTCATACATCACAAATGTAGCAAATAATGGCACATACTCTCACTTTGATGAGAAAAACTTAAAAGACCACATTTATCACAATTTGAAGCTCGTTTTGAAGGCAAGTAAAAGATAAATAATTGTAGCTGGTCAACAGATCTTAAATGAAACATATTTCTAATCATATGGGCTATTCGCTCTCATTACAATCGTGGAATCGCCGTAACGATTACTTACCTCATCAATCTTTTCATCCACCCAAACCCAATCCTCATCACCAGGTTGTGGGGTGGGGGTCCAAGTGGTACTTGTGGCTCTGGTTCTGGTTCAGGCTCTGGTTCGGTGTGGGGTTCTCTTCTTGGGTGATTTACTACGTGATTTCCTCTTTGGAGAACCTGAAAAATGTTTGAAATTATTAATAGGTTATTTTTGGCCAGCAAAACATTCTATGACCCAAGAATTTTTTTCTCCAAAAACACCATACAATACTACAAAGATAAGACATATTCAAATACTTACCATTTAATCAGCCACTGAAAGGGGAGGGGTATGTTATGACCTAAAAGTAATTATGAAAATTTAATTTAAATAATATCGTTTATGTAATTCTTTTCCTAATTTCTTTCCTTAATTTTGATATGTGAAAATGATGACACCTTGATAATAATTGGGGGTATGAATAGGATCCTGTGTCAGAAGCAATCACGTCCCCTCAAAATATTGGGGAGAATAGTAAAAAAGGTTGCCCATTCATTCATTACGCAATTGCATTCATTTGATATCAGACCTACAAATTCAAAGAGCTGTTTAAATGGTCAGTTTTTAATTCATTTTGACAGGATTTTTTTTCTCTCTACTTTCATTGCTCTTGATACAATTTTTAGCCAATTCATGTTTACCTTGTCTTTATTTGTCCATATGCCTGTAATGTGCTACAGCATGACACAAGGAAGCAATGTGAAGCAATAAACACTGTCCAACACAAAACGTGGCATGGCGAGTATGTTTTAAGAAAATACAAATCAGAAGGAAACAAATACTAAAAAGGTTTTGACTTCTTGCTTACATATAATTAAGTTTACAATTAAGACTTTCTGAAGATATTAACAAATTTGCTAGATATGCTATTTTGTTCAAACTGTAGAGAAATTAGCTTGAGTGTGGCACAGTTTTTGTGGCACAACAAATTTTGCTTTAATGGCCGAAGAAACCACTCTTGAATTAATCTAAATTATTATCTGATGACGTCTCATGTACAAAAACTAGAGGTTTGTATAATTCCTTTTTTTCCGTTCAAATTTTGTTATGAAAATTGCCTGCCATGCTGCGTTTGGTTTGTAACAAATGGCCTTCCGATATTCAAGGTTCTTTTTGGTTAAATCCACCCCGCTTGGTGTAGCGGGGGTATTTGTGAGAATTATATTTACCTTCTGTGCTATTAAATTCAGAAGAGTCTACGGAGAAGAGGGGCAAAGTGGACAACCACTGTTCTATTCCGGCATGCAATCTTGTCTCCCTAAACCTGATACCACCTAAACTTAAAACGTAGTTACTTTCTCTGACACACCCAGGTCACAGCACTAGCACCGTATACACTCACTTCAATACCACTGAAGAGATCGAACGAGCGGGAGGCGGGCGGGATGCACAGAAGGTAAGTATAATTCTCATAAATACCCCACTACACCAAGCAGGGTGGATTTACTTCAAATAATACCTTACCTTCTGTGCTATTAAAATATGCAACAGATTGCAAGCTTAGAGTTAGAGAAGGGGAGAGAGGGGGAATTATGAAGGTCGAAACCTAATCCGAAAAGCAGGCCAGAACACCAACAGAGTGGTCATCTGCTTTGCCTCTCTTCTCTCTAGACTCTACTGAATTTGATAGCACACAGAGAAGGTAAGGTACAATATGAAGTAAATAGTATGATTACACCTGAGGTGAACAAATTACGAGGTGAAAAGAGAAAGGTGGTAAGGGAAAAGTGGTAAGATGTCAGAAAAAATAATCCCACAAATTATTATATTTCAAACACTAAAAAATATGAGTGGGGTGGTGCTGTGAATTCTAAAAATTAATTCGACAATGACAACATGTGTTTAAGGATAAGAGTAAAAATCTATTAAAGTTTGATTGGCACTCAATAATTGGTTTATTTGATGAAATATGAATATTCATTACAACGATGTAACATCATAAGTGTGTTCAGGTTGGAACTCAATGATATCACGATATACTCAATAATATCACGATATACTCAATGATATCACGATATACTAATGATATCACGATAGACTCATAATATCACAATATACTCAATGATACCACGGTATACTCAATGATATCACGATATACTCAATGATATCACGATATACTCAATGATATTACAATATACTCAATGATATCACGATATACTCAATGACATCACGATATACTCAATGATATCAAGATATACCCGATGATATCAAGATATACCCAATGATATCACGATATACTCAATTATATCACGATATAATCAATGATATCAGGATTTTACTCAATGATATCAGGATTTACTCAATGATATTACAATATACTCAATGATATCACGATATACTCAATGACATCACGATATACTCAATGATATCAAGATAAACCTGATGATATCAAGATATACCCAATGATATCACGATATACTCAATTATATCACGATATAATCAATGATATCAGGATTTACTCAATGATATCAGGATATACTCAATGATATCAAGATATACCCAATGATATCACGATATACTCAATGATATCAAGATTTACTCAATGATATCACAATATATCTAATGATATCTCGATATACTCAATGATATCACGATATACTCAATGATATCATGATATACTCAATGATATCAAGATATACTCAATAATATCACGATATACTCAATGATATCATGATATACTCAATGATATCAAGATTTACTCAATGATATCACAATATATCTAATGATATCTCGATATACTCAATGATATCTCGATATACTCAATGATATCATGATATACTCAATGATATCAAGATATACTCAATGATATCACGATATACTCAATGATATCACGATATACTTTACATGAAATGCAGGCACCACAAATAAATGAATGAAATGACAGATATTGCTATTACACGTTTTAGTCAGTTATTTTTGTGAGAACAAAAAAACGGGTGTCCAAAAAATTGATGATAGTTAAAACCAAATGTGATGACAAGAAACATTTCATTAGCTATGCCTGGGTTTGTAAAAGAGGAAAATGGAAAGTTTTCTAATTGTCATAGAGTTTCAACCATACATGCAAATTGAATGAAAATGCTCAATAAAAACTTTGGGTCTTATCAAATTACCATTTAATCAGGGCATCATAATGCCAATTAAGTAAGAGGCATGTTGACTTTTTCTAGTCACAATTGTTAGCCTGTATGGAGCATTATTATGGGGCTGTTATTGTGGAAGAGGACAGTGTAAAGCCCCACTTGTTTACCCATATGGACCATTCAGTATACTTTTTTAGGGATATAGCAAAATAAAGAGGGGACGGTATGCAACCACAAAGCCCCACTTGATACAGCAATGGAAAAAACATGTTTCCTTTCATCGATTATCAGTCCTGTGGTCTGGTGGTTGGTTCTTGCAGTTTTACAGAATCTCAACAGTGTCAGTCCAATTGTGCCAGAGAGATTAAGTTATATCCAAATTGATGTGCAGATCTGTTGCAGGTGGTTGCGGTGTAAAGGAAGGTTGTTGGTAGAGAGGGGAGTTGTGACATAGTCAGGGTATGATGTTGCTATAGTTGATGTGTTGAAGGTATGATAGGAAGGGTGATTGCAAGAGGAACGGCAGGAGAATCCTTCTGAATAATTCCAAATTTTTGTCAAAACCTCTTGTTTATCATTAAAAAAGAGAATAATCGTTTTTTGATTTTTATTACCATTCATTGGCAGGGTAATTGACAAAAAAAATTGAGTCTCCTGACAAGTGAAAAAAGTGACCTTATTTCAATCACCTTTTCCCTTATGTTCCACTGATCAAAACACACTTTTCCAGCAGGTAAAAAATTGAACAATGTGAAAAGTCTGAAGAAATGGTTAGCAAAGTAGAAATATGTTTGGTGACAAATATGTTTGGTGATTTGTGAGGATGTGAATGACAAACAGGTTTTTTTTCTCACCACAGATGGGGTGTGTACCAGAGAACACCTACCTGATTTGCTACCCTTTCTCCCTTTATCTGAGAATGAATTCAAGAATGATAAATGCAGTAAAACTCTCAATTGGAGGTAGATAATTTCAACTTGAATCGGTTAATCATGTAGAACAAAGTGGAATAACCAAATTGTATATCAGCTGCATATAGGATACAAAACAATGGTAGATACAGTGGGTCTTTTACACCTCTTTCTCAACAGCTAAAAGGTCATATAGAGATGTCCATGGCTGTTTAATAAATTAGCTGTGTAGCACTGGTGAATGAAAACCTATCAGGGGTTGAACCAGGGACATTAAGTTTGCCAAGCTGTTGCTATGACAACTAGAATGAGCAGTCTAATATCTAAATTGATAAGGCAAGGTGCACCACAATAACCAAACTGCATAGTAGCAGCATAGACAATAAAGCCAGTGGTATAGTTACTACATGCTGTCAGGGGGTAAATACATTGCTGAATCAGTGCTTAGGGCTGCCAAGTGAACTTATAAATTGTGAGGTCCCTGGGCAAACTTTGATTGGATGAACCCATTAGATAGAGCAAGGCATACAATTGAGGTCCAAACTGTATAATTTTTAGGACTTATCACAGATAAATGATTAGCTATTACTGAGCTATACACTGATAGCATTTATTAGACAAATAACAACCAGAAGGGATTTTTACACCCTACATGCTCCATATTATCTGGGATACTGCATGCAATGAAAAGTAAGTATCTCTGATTTACACAAAGTGGATCAAACTATCAAAATGTGTAAAATGACAGAAAACGCATTCTTGCACCTCTCGGTTTTGTGTACAAATAATGTGCCCTTTCACCAAAGACTTATAGTAATGCTCTATACATGTACATCATGTCAATTTTTCTAGAAGAACTCCAAAGAGCTTTTCACATTTTACACTTCACTAATAGAATTAGATAGACAATCAAAGCTACCCATCGAAGTAGCAAATAATAATTTTCCTAAGGATGAATTAATCGGAGCAAAATATTCTTGATTGCAATTTTCTACTTTAGAAACTGTCGTAACCTGTCGGACCAATCATGAAATACGCTTTGATGAAGCAGTTCAACAGAGGTTTGTTTATTTGATGAGAGTTTAACGGCACCACGACAGCGAGGGTCAAATTGTGCCTGAGAGATTAGATCAATCCAGAAATAAGAAAAGAAAGGAAACAGGAAAGGGAGGGGGAAATTGAGAAAACATAAAAACTAAGGAAAGAAAACAGGGAGAGAATGAGAGAAATACAAAAACTATAAGTCAGAAAGATGAGATCAAGAGAGGAGGTGCATGGGTGAAGGGAAAAAAAAGTAGAGTGAGGGGGTGGGAGAGGAGGACTAAAAATGGTTGTTGAGGGGAAGCATGGTGGAGAAAGGAGATAATTTTATTCGGAGGGTTTATCTGAAAGAGCTCGGCTATTGAGTTGTGGGAAGCAAGGGAAGCTCTGGGAAGGTTGTACAGGGGGCAAACAAGGAGGACGTAGTGGACTGTGAGGGTGCAATGGCAATTGTTGCAGAGGGGTGGGGGAGCCAATAAGGAGGTGGGAGTGAGTGAGGTGGGTGTGACCTATTCTAAGGAGGGTAATGTGAATGTTGTCGGCACGAGAGAGGTTGTGGATAGTGGGTTTGATCGGAATGGTGAGCTGGATGACATGGAGTTTGTTATCAATTTAGGAGTCCCATGAGGTTTGCCAGCAGTCACGAACAAGGGAAGCGATAAACGGTTTGATGTCAGAAAGGGTTTTGGGAAAAGGGGTAGGGGGGAGGTTAAGGGCAAGCTTAGTGGCTGCATCAGCCCTGTCATTGCCAGGGATGTCAACATGGCTGGGTATCCAGAAGAAAAGAATACTTTTCCTGCAGGGAGGGGGAGGGTAAAAGGAGTTTACGGATGAAGACGTGGGATGATCCTACTTAAGATTGAGTGAAGAAGTAAGGACAGCCTTGGAGTCGGAGAAGATTGCAAAGTGACAGAGCGGGGAGTACTCAATAAAGTTGAGAACAAGGAAGTTGGCCTTGGCTGAGAAGATGGACAAATAGTCGGGAAGCCTGCTACTGAGGGTGATGTCTTGGATGACGGCAGTAGCAGCTGTCTTGTCACCTTCCTTGGAGCTATCAGTATAGATGCAGGTGTAGTTTGAGAGTTGGTCTTTGATTTAATTGTGGAGGTTGATGAAGAGGTTAAGGTGGGTTTGGGTTTTGTGATGAGTGGAGAGGCCCAGGTGAATAGAAGGGACAGGGGTGCCCCAGGGAGGAAAAGTAGGCCAGGAGAAGGTGCCAAGAGTGGCGGGCTTGATGTCGAGATGAAGGAGGTCTGGTTTAATGCGTAAGCTAAAGGGAGGGGATAGGGTTTCAGTCCTATCAAAGATGGTGGAGAAATTGGGGTACCAAATGAGATTGTAAACAGGATTCTGGATGTTGGTGAGGGCTCTAAAAGTGTGGGAGAGGCTAAGCTTTCTACACCTTAGCAGAAATGGGGGTTCATTGGCTCCAACAAGAAGGCTGGTGATGGGGGAGGTCCTGTAGGCACACAGACACAGCCTGATGGCTTAATTTTGGGTGGTGTTGATGTGCTTGAGGTAAGAGTTGTGAGTGGCACAGTAGACAATATTGCCGTAGTCGAGCTTGGCATGAATGGTGAGCCTGAAGATTTTGAGAAGAGCATAGGGGTTCGCACCCCAAGTGGTGATGGAGAGAAGAAAATTGTTAGAAAAAGGTTAGATTTAAGAAGGAAAATTTGACCAGTTCCAGCGATGTTGTGAAAACGATGCGCTGAATAAAAGTGAGGGTTAGTAGAGGTTATATGGAGGTCAGGACTGGGCTGGTAACTACGTTTTTAAGGTGGTTAGAAGTGCGTTAAAATCAGGTCATGTGACCAGATTGCATATTTATAGCATGAAAGGTAAGGTATAACTTGAAGTAAATACCAGTATTAGCTAGGAGTTTGATGGTGAGGAGGGTGGTGGCTCAAGTGTCCCTGGTGCAGTGCACCAGAAGATCTTTGAATCTGATGGTAGAAACCTTGGGGAGGGTGCCAACAAGGCCGTGGAGCGCATTTTGTATGAGGAAAGGGAAAATCTTATGAAACTGTCTGGTTTATTGGTGGCCTGAATTGTTAAAATCATGGGGACTGGGGTTGAAGAATGGTTAATGGAGGTAGCAGGTGAGTCACGGAGAGGGGAGGGAAGGTCTAGGCAGAAGCGTTTCATCATGATGGGGAAAGAAAAAAAAAGGGCGGAGAGACCCGAGGCAACAGAAAAAAAAGAAAAACAAAATCGCGGAACTACTATAGGACAACCACTGTACAGGTATTGGGAACTACCATAGGACAACCACTGTACAGGTAACGATAAGGGTGTGAAAGTCTGGTCACAATGCGAGGGAAAAAACAAAAAGAATGGTCTCACCGAAAGCAGACACCCATCCACAGAGAGAGAATCCCGGAAAATGAAGATGCAAAACAAAATTTGGTGGTAAAGTGCAAGGTAAAGTGTATCGGAATGAAAAGTATGAGAGAATAGAATAGAAGTCACATTGTATAATAGCAACCCCGTTTAGACCAATACGCTTGAAACCAAGCTTCTCTGAATCTGGTCTCACAAGGTTTAATGATAGCCCTTGTCATGCTGAGCATGGAATCCCCAGGGGCATCTCTGAATTCCAGTCCATTAGGGATTAATACCATAACCATCCACTTACCTTTTCCACTGCCCCCTGCTGACCTCTTTGGACTGCCCTCACGGGAGCCAGCACTCGGTGTTCTCTTCTTGGATGACTTTTCTCGTTCCTTTGATTTGGGTGATTTGTCTCTGTCCTTTGACTTTGGTGATTTTTCTCTTTTTGGAGATTTTTGTTTTCCTGACCCAGTCCTTTTGGCAGATCCTTAAAACATGAAGGTCAGGAAAAGATTAATATTATATCCAAAATATGTTACTGAAAAGTGAACTTTTATCTTTAATTAGACTACCTGAGATCTGAAAAAACTGCTTCAATCCATTCAAGTCAAACTATTCAAAATTCTTACGCAGTGATCCATTGATCTTAGCTGATATCTTTGGTTACAATATATCTGATAAGGTACGTTTCCTTTTAAAAAGGTTTGTGTTAAATGATCTAAAGATCAATTTATCACCATATATTTCTCCAAATGCATAATAAGATTTATTATTTTGATCTCAATCCACTGCAGAAACATCAGAACCATTTCAGATAACTTTTTGATATAAACGCTTACAGTGAATACATCTTAAAGATGTATCATTCACTGAAGTATAGCTACAGTGGGGAGGAAGGGGTAAAGGGGGGTGGGAGTGGGAAGTGGAAGGGATTATCCATTGGCCAGAATTTTGGGAAAAGTTAGAAAATTGACAGCAAATTTGGGTACCTTGTCTATTTTCACTTTATAATATTTTCACAAGTTTCATCAGAAAATTTGTATAATGATGATTTGAAGAAAAAAATCTGACAATTTAGGATCTTCCTTCCAAAGAATTACAAAAGCAAGGATCATAATTCAGACAAATGTGAAAAAAAAGCATCATGAGTTGGAAAACTTAATGTCTACAGAAAAATCTAATGCTAAATCTTAATAACCTTTTCTCTGAAAACTGTGATAACTTTTATTAAACAACCAAAGGAATCTCAATACCATTCAGATTGTTTACTTTAATTTCAGTGTAATGTACACACCATACTACGAGCAGAAACAATCATCTAAAACAACTTTCACTTAATCTCTGATGAACTGAATTTCTAAGCAACCTATAGGACTAACTTTTACTTAATCTCTGATGAACTGAACTTTTAAGCAATCTATAGGACTAACTTTTACTTAATCTCTGATGAACTGACCTTATAAGCAATCTATAGGACTAACTTTTACTTAATCTCTGATGAACTGAACTTTTAAACAATCTATAGGACTAACTTTCACTTAATCTCTGATGAACTGAACTTTTAAACAATCTATAGGACTAACTTTTACTTAATTTCTGATGAACTGACCTTATAAGCAATCTATAGGACTAACTTTTACTTAATCTCTGATGAACTGACCTTATAAGCAATCTATAGGACTAACTTTTACTTAATCTCTGATGAACTGAACTTTTAAGCAATCTATAGGTCTAACTTTCACTGAATCTCTGATTAACTTTTTCAAAATCCAGGACCAACTTTTTCTCAATTTCTCATCAACTTCAATCCAGTACAAACTTTCTCTCTAATTAACTTTTTAGCAACCTAGGACTAGCTATCACTCAATCTCTGATGAACTTTTCATTGGTATGTGTGGACGAAAGGACACAAAGAGGGATAGACGGGGACAGACGGGTGTGGATGAATGGACACAAAGAGAGATAGACGGGGACAGACGGGTGTGGACGAATGGACACAAAGAGGGATAGACAAGGACAGACGGGTGTGGACGAATGGACACAAAGAGGGATAGACAAGGACAGACGGATGTGGACGAATGGACACAAAGAGAGATAGATGGGGACAGACGGGTGTGGACGAATGGACACAAAGAGGGATAGACAAGGACAGACGGGTGTGGACAAAAGGACACAAAGAGAGATAGACGGGAACAGACAGGTGTGGACGAATGGACACAAAGAGAGATAGACGGGGACAGACGGGTGTGGACGAATGGACACAAAGAGGGAGAGATGGGGACAGACGGGTGTGGACAAATGGACACAAAGAGGGATAGACGGGGACAGACAGGTGTGGACGAATGGACACAAAGAGGGATAGATGGGGACAGACGGGTGTGGAGGAAAGAACACAAAGAGGGAGAGACGGGGACAGACGGGTGTGGACAAATGGACACAAAGAAAGAGGGATAGATGGGGACAGACGGGTGTGGACGAATGGACGTAAAGAGGGAGAGACGGGGACAGACGGGTGTGGACGAATGGACACAAAGAGGGATAGATGGGGACAGACGGGTGTGGACGAATGGATACAAAGAGGATAGACGGAAACAGACGGGTGTGGACGAATGGACACAAAGAGGGATAGATGGGGACAGACGGGTGTGGACAAATGGACACAAAGAGGGATAGATGGGGACAGACGGGTGTGAAGAAATGGACACAAAGAGGGATAGATGGGGACAGACGGGTGTGGACGAATGGACACAAAGAGGGATAGACGGGGACAGACGGGTGTGGACGAATGGACACAAAGAGGGATAGACGGGGACAGACGGGTGTGGACGAATGGACACAAAGAGGGATAGATGGGGACAGACGGGTGTGGAGAAATGGACACAAAGAGGGATAGATGGGGACAGACGGGTGTGGACGAATGGACACAAAGAGGAGAGACGGGGGACAGACGGGTGTGGACGAATGGACACAAAGAGGGATAGACGGGGACAGACAGGTGTGGACGAATGGACACAAAGAGGGATAGACGGGGACAGACGGGTGTGGACGAATGGACACAAAGAGGGATAGACGGGGACAGACGGGTGTGGAGAAATGGACACAAAGAGGGATAGATGGGGACAGACGGGTGTGGACGAATGGACACAAAGAGGGAGAGACGGGGACAGACGGATGTGGACGAATGGACACAAAGAGGGATAGACGGGGACAGACGGGTGTGGACGAATGGACACAAAGAGAGATAGATGGGAACAGACGGGTGCGGAGGAAAGGACACAAAGAGGGAGAGACGGGGACAGACGGGTGTGGATGAATGGACACAAAGAGAGATAGACGGAGACAGACGGGTGTGGACGAATGGACACAAAGAGGGATAGACGGGGACAGACGAGTGTGGACGAATGGACACAAAGAGGGATAGATGGGGACAGACGGGTGTGGAGGAAAGAACACAAAGAGGGAGAGACGGGGACAGACGGGTGTGGACGAGTGGACACAAAGAGGGATAGACGGGAACAGACGGGTGTGGACGAATGGACACAAAGAGGGATAGACGGGGACAGACGGGTGTGGAGGAAAGAACACAAAGAGGGAGAGATGGGGACAGACGGGTCGATGGACAAGCAGTAAAGAAGCTACTTTTCCATTACCAAACTTCCTCAGTAAGAAAGAAAACTAGAGGATGATAACCCACCTGCTCTGGAGCCTTTAGGTGATACTGTTTTGGAGTCTGACACACTTGGCTGTGGAAAAAAAAGGTATTTGAAATTCTATGAAGATGATATCCAAGCATTTGGGAGATGTGTTATTTCATGATGGTATCAAATATATGAAAAAAATAAGTCAGCCTTCATTTTATACTGAATTTATGGCCATTTTATTATCAAGTCTTGATTATATCAAGAAAATACCTTCCAAGGGAGGTAGATAATTTTACCAGAATGTGTCAGAAATGATTGTAATTATTACTCAATGGTCCTCCCAAGTGATAATTTCTGCATTTTGATAAGTCTTGGAGAGTGGATACATCATACAAGTATTACTATGATTACCTGCTGCACGTCTGATGCCTGTGGTGCCCCTGAATCCATACCATCGGTTGGTTGTGATGTCACATCAGTCACCCCTCCTTCTGTTCCAGCCTTGGATAGTTCCTCTTGCTTTGCAGCATCTTCTTTTGCTTTCTCAATCTTCAAAAGAGAAAGATTAATTCAACTGTTAAATGTAAGAAGTAATGTAAAGAATTTACATCCTTGTTCAAGTCTAGATGTTTATTATTTATTTTTTTGGACTTATGAGCAAAAAGATCTAGGGTAAACCAAAGTTCATGTGGGAAGACAATTTATTCATGCAGCAATAATGCAAGTTACAAGCCACAGGTTTTTGTAAATAATTGTCTCCACCAAATTCTTTAGACTAAGTGCTTTGACAAAGTGCCAAATGTGACAATCTGGACAAGAGCTAACCAATGAGCAGTACAGACATATTTTTGAAGAAGGGAGTGGTAATGGGTGGGACACACTTTGAGAAAGGATGCTTCGTGTATAACTAGACAAGCACTCGGATAACCTGCAAGGCAAGAAGAAACGAGGTCGCCCCAAGCAAACCTGGCAGTAGAGCCTGTTAGATGAATTAAAGGAGACAAAAGCCTGACATAATCCTTACTTCATATGATAGAATTGAAAATAACAAATTTTTCTGACCAAGTTTCATATCCCTTAACCCTTACTCTACCAGCACTGTTTTGAAAATGCGTTCGGGAGGCGGGGCCAAAGACGGGGCACCCAAACGGCGATAATATCGCCGCGTGGTAGAGTGGGGTTAATCAAGGCGTGATTATTGAAGGGTCCTCTGTCTTTCAGGCAGAAAAGTCGGGCCCCTTTCGCTCGGAACCCGCTGGGCGCCCACCGGGATCATGCTGCCTATATTTTCGGGTTGGCGATATGTCGGGGTTGATTAACCCTTACTCTACCAGCACTGTTTTGAAAATGCGCTCGGGAGGCGGGGCCAAAGACGGGGCACCCAAAACGCGATAATATCGCCGCGTGGTAGAGTAAGGGTTAATCAAGGCGTGATTATTGAAGGGTCCTCTGTCTTCCAGGCAGAAAAGTCGGGCCTTTCGCTTTCGGGACCCGCTGGGCGCCCACCGGGATCATGCTGCCTATATTTTTGGGTTGGCGATATGTCGCGG
Organism: Chiridota heheva; assembly: GCA_020152595.1. Taxonomy (NCBI): domain Eukaryota; kingdom Metazoa; phylum Echinodermata; class Holothuroidea; order Apodida; family Chiridotidae; genus Chiridota; species Chiridota heheva. The sequence continues at coordinate 1,525,631 of JAIGNY010000711.1, forward strand.
GTTGATTAACCCTTACTCTACCAGCACTGTTTTGAAAATGCGCTCGGGAGGCGGGGGCCAAAGACAGGGCACCCAAAACGGCGATAATATCGCCGCGTGGTAGAGTAAGGGTTAAGCAATCTAATACAATTTTTTTAATTAATCAAAACTTTTCATTCTACTACTAAATAGTACTATGGGAGCCGTCATTTTTATTTCAAAACATGCAAATTATGATGTCATCAGCCCAGCAGGACGTTGGAATGCTTTGTATTTCTTTCTAATCGACCTCAAGATTTCGGGGTTATGAGAAATTTGTATTCTGATGTATGGGTCAAGGAATTTTTTGTGTACACATGAAATTAACAAAACATTCTGTTAAAACTTTGTGTCACATCATTTTGGAATAAAAACTGTAATCACATTTATAAAGAAATACATTAAATTCCTTATTTCCCTATTGGAGAAATTATTGTCATCATGCACAATATTTCAAAACAGAATTGAACAAAATGGCAGCCTCCATGTGTCAACTTCAAACACAAATAACTTGAGATAGAAATAAGATTTTGACTTGCTGTTTTTGGTAGTTGGTTAAGATTTGTATCATCTATCATATAAAATAATAATTTTATCAGACTTTATGTCTCCTGTTAAGTGACAGGAGCTCTCCTGGGAAGCTACAAAAACTATGGTCTGAGAACAACAGTAGTGGAAGGCATTTGTTAAGGCCCTAAGTTCCACAAGGAGCAAAGAGGAGTGTGTAATAATGCAAGTACAACATTGTCACGCCTGGGGTGTATGTACTTCAAAGTCGACAACTACCTACCCTCTTTCAGATGATGGCAACTATTAGATAAAAGATGTTTGCTCACCTAGCTAATGATGGCACCTATTAGATAGAAGATGTTTGTTCACCTAGCTAATGATGGCACCTATTAGATAGAAGATGTTTGTTCACCTAGCTAATGATGGCACCTATTAAATAGAAGTAAGATGTTTGCTCACCTAGCTAATGATGGCACCTATTAGATAGAAGATGTTTGTTTACCTAGCTAATGATGGCACCTATTAGATAGAAGATGTTTGTTCACCTAGCTAATGATGGCACCTATTAGATAGAAGTAAGATGTTTGCTCACCTAGCTAATGATGGCACCTATTAGATAGAAGTAAGATGTTAGCTCACCTAGCTAATGATGGCACCTATTAGATAGAAGTAAGATGTTTGATCACCTAGCTAATGATGGCACCTATTAGATAGAAGTAAGATGTCAGCTCACCTAGCTAATGATGGCACCTATTAGATAGAAGTAAGATGTTTGCTCACCTAGCTAATGATGGCACCTATTAGATAGAAGTAAGATGTCAGCTCACCTAGCTAATAATGGCACCTCTTAGATAGAAGTAAGATGTTTGCTCACCTGGCTAATGATGGCACCTATTAGATACAGGTAAGATGTTAGCTCACCTAGCTAATGATGGCACCTATTAGATAGGAGTAAGATGTTAGCTCACCTAGCTAATGATGGCACCTATTAGATAGAAGTAAGATGTTTGCTCACCTAGCTAATGATGGCACCTATTAGATAGAAGTAAGATGTTTGCTCACCTAGCTAATGATGGCACCTATTAGATAGGAGTAAGATGTTAGCTCACCTAGCTAATGATGGCACCTATTAGATAGAAGTAAGATGTTTGCTCACCTAGCTAATGATATAAATAAGTAACTTTGTGAATCTCCTTTAATGGTTCTATATTGATTCAATTTGGTACCACTAATAAATAACTGACTAGTTGGCTCAATTGGTAGAGCACTCGCTTTTCAGTCATGGGTTCCTTTTCCAGCCGGGTCATACCGAAGACTTTAAAAATAGGACCTGCTATCCTCTCACTTGTTGCTCAGCATAAATAAGGGAACAGAGCAGAGTAATAATACCCGATCGGTTTACTGACTGCAGCACTGTAATGGCTGTGCGGCTGACTGAGAATAGTTCCCAGTGCCTTCAGAAAGTTTTCGGTTTGTGAGATGATTGGACAAAGGTATAAGCACTTTGATTGCAATTGTAAGGAAGCGATATATAAAACTAAATATTATTTATATAATTAATAAAACAGCTTCATGTCAATGAAAGGTCTTACCTTCTCCTTGGCTTCTTTCATCATCGTCTCTACGGAGGTGAAGAGGTCACCATCCTTCTGGTCAGCATTGACTTTAAACAGGATACCAAAACCATTGAACCACTTGTCAAGCTTCTTCCAGGCATCTTGAAATCCTGTCAACCTGAAACATCACCATACAAGGGCAGAATGATTTAAAATATGCAGACTTATAAAATGTGAATCAAAGATGAAATTGAAATCTATGACCTTTAGAAATCTTTCTATATCTTTCGTTTTTATATTAAGTTTGTTTGTTTGGTTGATGAGGGCTTAATGGCATCATGACATTGAGGATCAAATTGTGCCTGAGAGGTTAGATTATTCCAGAGGTAGGAAGAAAAGAAAATAGGGGGGGACTGAGAGAAACACGGGGACTAAAAGCTAGGAAGCTGGGATCAAGAGAGAAAGTGCAAAAAAGGGGCAAAAGTAGAGAGATGAGGTGGGAGAGGATTACATATGGTTGTAGAGGGAAGCACGATGAAGGAAGGAGATAATTTAATCTAGAGGGTTTTTTGTGAAAGAGCTCGACTATTGAGTTGTGGGGGGCGAGGGAAGCTTTGTGGAGATTGTACAGGGGTCAGGCAAGGAGGACGTGGTGGACTGTGAGGGTGGATGGCAATTGTTGCAGAGAGGTGGGGGAGCCAGTAAGCAAGTGGGAGTGAGTGAGGTGGGTGTGACCTAATCTAGGGCGGGTAATATGGACATTGCTGACATGGGAGAGATTGTGGATGGTGAGTTTGATCGGAATGGTGGGCTGGATGACGTGGAGTTTGTTATCAATTTCGGAGTCCCATGAGATTTGCCAATTTGTTTGTTTGATGAGGGCTTAACGGCACAAGGGAAGCGATAAGCAGTTTGATGTCAGAAAGGGTTATGAGAAAGGGGGTGGGGGAGGTTGAGGGCAAGCTTAGTGGCTGCATCAGCAGTTCTGTCATTGCCGGGGATGCCAACATGGCTGGGTATCCAGAAGAAAGTAATACTTTTCCTGCAGAGAGTGGGTGAAACGAGTTTCTGGAGGAGGAGGTGGGATGTGAAGTTATCCCATTTAAGATGAGTAAAGAAGTAAGGACAGCCTTGGAGCCGGAGAAGATGGCAAAGTGGCTGAGCGGAGAAAGTTAAGGGCAAGGAATAAAGTTGAGGGCAAGGAGGATGACCTTTGCCTCGGCTGAAAAGATGGACGAGTAGTCGGCAAGCCTGTTACTGAGGGTGATGTCTTGGATGATGGCAGCAGCAGCTGTCTTGTCGGTTAGATTATGTCAGAGGTGAAAACAGGTTGAGGAGACAGTGTGGAGCATACGAGGTATGTGAGGTTAAATGCTACACAATAGAAAGTACATCTAACCCACCTGTGTTGAATCTGTTCCTGGTCATGGGCATCATCCTTGACCGGTAAAACTTTTTCCACTTTTCCCACACCTGTTGTGCTGCCCTCAGGTGGTGGTTTGAACTCTTGGTGATACTCTTCACCTGATTGGCTCGCAACTACATTCAAAGTAAATTTTAAGCTTATTATTACTATTTCCGAGACAATTAATGTGCCTAACTTTCAATTAGTAGTTACTCAGTTATGGCAGCAACACTCATGTAGATGTAAGAAACCTTCATTCTGAAGTTACTTTAAAAAATTCCCACAGTACCACAATAAATCTCCATGTTTGTGATATCCAGTTAATTTTCAAGTGAATTCCCTTTCTTCTAAATGTGAAAAATAGTTCAGAGAATAATAATCTGTATAGACCCCAGGAGTTACTCATGACAGAATCAGATAGGTCTTCAGTTATAAATATATGTGATATTTCAGCAACAACCGACTGGAAATAGCTTGCCAAAAGGGCATACAAATTGCAACAAAAGTTTGATTCCTAGACGTCACGATATGACAATCAATTGTCCATAACGAATCAAACATTTAAAATGTTTCATTAATGTATCATTGCTGACTAACATTACAAGAAATCTGAAGAAATCTTACAAGTTCTGCCAGCTGCTCTTCTGAGAGCCATTTCATCTGGGACATCCAGCAAGATGACCATGTCTATGCCGCTGACCGGTGGGGGTGGGTCCTTCGGGGGGTTGGGATCTGGTGCCAGTCTGCTTTGCTTCAGTTTTAACTTTGATGGCTTAGCATTGGCATCATACCCACTCAGAGCTTTCTCTAGCAGTTTTGCCTGGATTATGGTGCATGGGAAACCATCCATGATCCAACCTCTTTCCTCTTTAACTCTCCTGAAAATGAGTCAAAAACTTCAAAATTTTGATTTCTCCTAACAAATGAAATACTTTAAAAAAGTGGACATGCACATAGCTCTGTGAATTTTTAATCATGGTTTGGATCTTATTTTTCCCACCATGTACCTTTCAGTGCAAAAGCATGTAAGAATCTTACAAGGCCTCTTTAATGTTAAAACAGTGCAAAAACACTGTTTTTAAAGTAAAAACATAGCTATAATGGCCAAAAAAACAAAAACAGTATTGTCACATATCAAATGCAGTGTTAATAAGTTGGTTACTTTTGTAAAATTGGTACCTTTACGACCTAAGGTTTGGAAAACTTTCTTTTCACTCATAAATGCACATTGATAGCTGCATATGAGCATATGTGAGCTCCACATCGTCATGAACACCAAATTTGAGGTTATATAACATCAGTACTACACACAAATTTGGAGGCTTACAATGGCAATACTTTAAGAATAATTCAAATTTGTGCAACCAGCCTCAAATTTATAAAGTGCAATTGTGACCAAAATGGTGGTGCAATATAACAACAACTTTTTTTTTGTGTTCCTTATCTCTCTCTGTGCTTTGTGCACTTTGCAAGAAACCATGGCAACAGTCAATTTCAAACTTCAACCAACTCTTTTTTGACAAATTTAAACTTTGTTCATGTTAGCCTCCAAGTTGATTCTGTATTTGGTGTAAAGAAAATGAAGTTGCTGTAAAGGAGTAGAATTAGTTGAAAATTGAGCATTGCAGTGTTTTTAATACTTTTTGATCATAATTTTTTGGCAAATTTGTGATGTATGAATTGGCATACATGTATATTTTGTTATGTATGTCCTATTTTGCTTGAAGGGGAGTACCGCATATTCCATGTATTAAGCGCCCCTGCTTTAATAAGGGCCCACCCAATTTTTTTTTACTGATATTATAATTCATTTGATTACTTTGAAGACTTAAAATAAGTTTTGTTAGATTATTTGCTTATTTTAAAGTCTGACGTGATGTTTATTGTGGGGCTAGTATAGAACCAGTGACACAATGCAGTTCCATCAGCATACGATACACAGGCCGGCGCTTATTAGGAAGAATCGTTGGGCCCACAAAGTGGTGCAATTCTATTTTTGTAAGCACCCCAGGCGCTTATAACGTCAAATACGATAGCTGTTTCTGACAAAAGGTTTTGAGTCATAGACGTACCCCCAAACAACAATTATAGTTGAAAGAGAAGACAATAAGGGTGTTTCAAATGATGTCATGAGGTCACATGACTTTGTTTACATCGCCATTTTGTAGGACAGGAACACTGTCGACTGCTGTACACTTAATTAGATTTACATACACTTGCATGTAGTTATATGAGATTGTTTATGTAAGATAATAATGCCAGAATCTTCCTGTGCCGTTGTTGGTTGCACTAGTAGTCATGTGCCAGGGAATAAAAAGATGGTTTCTTAATTGCCATCTGATCCTGATCGACATTCAAATTTTTGTTTTTACCACAGTACGACACGACGGCTTTCAACTGACAGTTCACAAGTAAGATTTGCAGCAAGCACTTTATATCAGGCATGTAGGCTTTGACTGAGTATAACAAACACTTAGATGCACTTCACGTAAAAGTTTCTCTTCGTATTTCCAATGAATATATCAATCTTAAAGAAAATATGAAGTAAAATGTTTGTTGTACATGTGATGTGACTGAGCTGTGTAAAGACACAAACTGGCTTTCAGTGGAGTTAGAATCACATAATAAAATGCCTCTATAGTAGTATTTTTAAGACAGAAATTAAGGAAAGAAACATAAGGAAATGGATACAATTTTTGAGCTATCTTCCCATGCATGCAAACTTGGCATATATTACAAAAGCTTCAGACTTTTATCAGCCATACTTATAAACTCAATATGCTAACTTTCAAAATTAAAGACTTTTCTAATTAGAAGTTTGTGTCTCTTTTGTAACAGAGAAATTTTCTGCATTTGCCTAAATACATTTAACTTCAAGCAACATTTCAGCGTGTTATCCATGTTTGTTTGTTTGATAAGGGCTTAACGGCACCACGACAGCAAGGGTCAAATTGTGCCTGAGAGGTTAGATCATTTTAGAGGTAGGAAGGAGAGAAAACAGGGGGAGATTGAGAGAAAGACGAGAACTAAAGGCCAGAGAGCTGGGATTGAAAGAGATGTATGGGTGAAAAAACAAAGTAGAGAGAGAGAGAGGGAGTGGAAGAGGAGGACTAAATATGGCGATCTGTCCCTGTTTCTTTGGAAGCAGTTTTTGAAAGTTGGACGAGAAGTATGTTCGGTAATCGAACAATCCATGTTCTCTTCAGTGTCATATGTGTGGGTTTGGGTGGTGGGCTGTTTCTTGATTAATTGTTTGTTGGTTTGATGATTGTAAGCCTGGGTGGCTTGAATTTGATGGCATTAGAGGTGTTGGAGAAGAGGACCGCAAGAGTCTTAGAGAAGGAAAGAAGGTTGAGGAGAGAAGTGGTGGTGGAGGTAGTTTGGGTAATGGGTGTGGTTGGGTTGTTGGCGATGGTGATGGGTTAAGGACTGTGTAAGAAGAGCCAGGTGAGGTCGCTTTGGGCATTTAAGTCAGTTTTAGCTGTGTTGGGGGCAGTATTGGTGTTAGAGGAGACTACTGTGCTCGAGTAGGAAGGTTTGGTGTGAAGGGAAGCGAGAAATTGTTTCCTGGCCTCTGGGTAAGTGATGTTGGGATTAGGGGTTTTCAGTTTGGTTATTTGCTTTTCCTGAAGCCAGGTGGGACAGTCTTTTTAAAAGGAGGGATAGTTGGCTGTGTAAGTACCGTCGCAATTGGTGCAGAGTGAGGTGTTGGTGTAAGTGCTGTCATGGTCTGGTGCTCCAAAATTACCACAGCATGCTTGCCTGTGGCAGGAATTTTTCCCATGGCCATACCTCTGGCACTCATGGCAACGGAAGGGGTTGGGAATGTAAGGGGTGACTGGGATTCTCAGGCAGTGATGTGGGAGGGGAGAGTTGGTGTGGCGAAAGTTAGGAAGATGGTATTGGTAGGTGTTTCAGCATTGTCTCTCTTGAGGATAACACAATAAGCTTCAGTAACGTGTTGGCTAGTAAGTTCCTCAACGAGGTCATCATCAGTCAAAAGCAAGGTCTCTAGTTCTGATGACGCCTTTGGTGGAGTTCAGGGAGCGGTGGGGGTAACTGTAATGTCAATACCAGTATTTGATAGGGTTTTGTTGGAGAGGAGATTGGTGGCTTGAGTGTCCCTGGTGCAGTGCACCAGGAGATCGCCGGATCTGAGGGTAGAGACCTTGGGGAGGGTACCAAGAAGGCCGTGGAGCGCTTTGTGTATTAGAAAAGGGGGAAACTCTTTTAAAACTTTCTGGTTTATTGGTGGCCTGTATGATTATAATTTTGGGGATTGGGGCTGAAGAATGGTCAAGGGATGTAGCAGGTGGGTCACAGGGAGAAGAGGGAGGGTCAAGGTCAAGGCAGAAGCGTTTTCTCATAAAAAAACAAATAAAAAAAAACAAGGGCCGAGAGACCCGAGGCAACTAAAGAAAAAAAATCGCGGAACTACTATAGAAGGACCACTGTACAGTATCAATAAGAGCATGAAAGTCCGGTCAAAACTGGAGGGAAAAAGACAAAAGACAGTCTTACCGGAGCAGATACCCATCCACAGAAACAGAATCCCGGAAAATGAAGATATGGAACGAAAATTAGGTGATAAAGTGCAAGGTAAAGTGTAACGGAATAAACATAAATTAAGAGAAAAGAAAGGAAGAAAGGAAATCACGTTGCTCTCAATGCATCAATATCTTCCATGCTTTAAATGTGCAATCTGGTCCAATCTGTTATCCATGATAAAAATGCTTACTTGACAGATTCAATCATGATTTCAACCAACAGCTCATCTTTGATAGGGAGACCCTTTCTCATCAGCTTTGATACTTTATGACCAAGCTTGGCACGAGGTGTAAGCTGTAAAGATTAAAATGGATCTGCTTCAACATTCCATCAAAGAGAAAGTATCAAAATATCATCTTTCGTTAAAAAAACAGTATGTACTTTTGTTAAAATAGTAACAGATAAGTGTAGAAATGACTAGTGCCAGACTAGAATCAAGATTTCTTCGGCAAAAGTGTTTGCGTATTTTGGCGAAATATTTTAAACATTTCTAGCATTTTAATAGCTATTGCAAAGTACAAGCAATATTTTTTAAATAGAAAATCTGACATGCAGCATATACTAGAAATCATTTTGATTTAAAGTTTAGTAGTTGAAGCTTTCTGACAATACTAGAAACATTTCTAGAAATACAATTTTGTTTAACTTATAGAAAAACTTGCTCTTAAAGGCTGAGATTTTCTGTTGTGGCACTATCATTTGATTTGTGTGCATAAAAATGCCACTTAAATCAATTTTCCATTTTCCAAAGATCAAGGTCAAAACTTGTCTTTCTCTTTGTTCAGTTACTTTTGTTTAAACATTGCTCACTACCCTGCATGCAGTACAATGATCTTAATACATACAATTGGATCACAACCCTGCATGGAGTACAATGACCTTAATAAATACATTTGGATCACTACCCTGCATGCAGTACAATGATCTTAATAGATACAATTGGATCACTACCCTGCATGCAGTACAATGATCTTAATACATACAATTGGATCACAACCCTGCATGGAGTACAATGACCTTAATAAATACATTTGGATCACTACCCTGCATGCAGTACAATGATCTTAATAGATACAATTGATCACTACCCTGCATGCAGTACAATGATCTTAATACATACAATTGGATCACAACCCTGCATGGAGTACAATGACCTTAATAAATACAATTGGATCACTACCCTGCATGCGGTACAATAACCTTGATAAATACAATTGGATCACTACCCTGCATGCAGTACAATGACCTTAATAAATACAATTGGATCACTACCCTGCATGCGGTACAATGACCCTAATAAATACAATTGGATCACTACCCTGCATGCGGTACAATAACCTTAATAAATACAATTGGATCACTACCCTGCATGCGGTACAATGATCTTAATAAATACAATTGGATCACTACCCTGCATGCAGTACAATGACCTTAATAAATACAATTGGATCACTACCCTGCATGCAGTACAATGATCTTAATAGATACAATTGGATCACTACCCTGCATGCAGTACAATGATCTTAATACATACAATTGGATCACAACCCTGCATGGAGTACAATGACCTTAATAAATACAATTGGATCACTACCCTGCATGCGGTACAATAACCTTGATAAATACAATTGGATCACTACCCTGCATGCAGTACAATGACCTTAATAAATACAATTGGATCACTACCCTGCATGCGGTACAATGACCCTAATAAATACAATTGGATCACTACCCTGCATGCGGTACAATAACCTTAATAAATACAATTGGATCACTACCCTGCATGCGGTACAATGATCTTAATAAATACAATTGGATCACTACCCTGCATGCAATACAATGACCTTAATAAATACAATTGGATCACTACCCTGCATGCTGTACAATAACCTTAATAAATACAATTGAATTACTACCCTGCATGCGGTATGACCTTAATAAATACAATTGGATCACTACCCTGCATGCGGTACAATGATCCTAATAAATATAATTGGATTACTACCCTGCATGCGGTATGACCTTAATAAATACAATTGGATCACTACCCTGCATGCCGTACAATGATCTTAATAAATACAATTGGATTACTACCCTGCATGCGGTACAATGACCTTAATAAATACAATTGGATCACTACCCTGCATGCGGTACAATAACCTTAATAAATACAATTGGATTACTACCCTGCATGCGGTATGACCTTAATAAATACAATTGGATCACTACCCTGCATGCCGTACAATGATCTTAATAAATACAATTGGATTACTACCCTGCATGCGGTACAATGACCTTAATAAATACAATTGGATCACTACCCTGCATGCGGTACAATGATCCTAATAAATACAATTGGATTACTACCCTGCATGCAGTATGACCTTAATAAATACAATTGATCACTACCCTGCATAATACAATGATCTTAATAAATACAATTGATTACTACCCTGCATGTACAATGACCTTAATAAATACAATTGGATCACTACCCTGCATGCGGTACAATGATCCTAATAAATACAATTGGATTACTACCCTGCATGCAGTATGACCTTAATAAATACAATTGGATCACTACCCTGCATGCGCTACAATGATCCTAATAAATACAATTGGATTACTACTACCTTGCATGCGGTATGACCTTAATAAATACAATTGGATCACTACCCTGCATGCCGTACAATGATCTTAATAGATACAATTGGATCACTACCCTGCATGGAGTACAATGACCTTAATAAATACAATTGGATTACTACCCTGCATGCGGTACAATGACCTTAATAAATACAATTGGATCACTACCCTGCATGCGGTACAATGATCCTAATAAATACAATTGGATTACTACCCTGCATGCAGTATGACCTTAATAAATACAATTGGATCACTACCCTGCATGCGCTACAATGATCCTAATAAATACAATTGGATTACTACTACCTTGCATGCAGTATGACCTTAATAAATACAATTGGATCACTACCCTGCATGCGGTACAATGATCTTAATAGATACAATTGGATTACCTCCCTGCATGCGGTACAATGACCTTAATAAATACAATTGGATCACTACCCTGCATGCGGTACAATGACCTTAATAGATACAATTGGATCACTACCCTGCATGCAGTACAATGACCTTAATAAATATAATTGGATTACTACCCTGCATGCGGTACAATGACCTTGATAAATACAATTGGATTATCTGTATTTTGCCCTTGAATGAATTATGAAAATATGTTTTGAAAGAATGATAATCAATTTTTTTTATTACCATACACAAACAAACAAGAAAGTGAATACTGTATGTGACACTGGCCAATTAATCTTAATACATTCAATTCAACTTTGAGAAGAAGAGGTGCGAGTAAGAAATCAGTTTGCATAGCTTACATCTCCTTTCAGCTTTGTCTTACTGGTCGTGTCCCCATTCACCAAATCCCCTTCCATGTCACCCTCCTTTCCACCAGCCTCACTGTCAGCTATAAAACAGAAACAAGAAAGGTTACATAGAGATGTCCATGACTGTTTGGTAAACCAGTTATAAAGAGCTGTGAAGCACTGTTGAATGTGAAGACCCAGGGATGTTAGTATAAATATCAACTGTTGTGATCAAAATTAGAGAAAGATTTCACATAATGGCCTTCACAATTAACCTCTCTGAGTTAGTTGATCGACAGCTTTTTCAACCAATCAGTGTACAAATTTTCCTAGCAACAAAATCTGCATAACTAACTGGGCCAAAAATCCTACATGGTACTGGTATAGTATAGCTAGCTAGCAACGCACGCTCATGCAGTCAATGCAATATATTGCACAAAACAAATTTCTGCACAAACAGACTGAGTGACTACAAGATGGTGAACAAAAATTGCCCTACAGGCCCGCTACGGGCTTTGTAAATCTGATTCACATTACCCAGAACGGTTAGCAAACAGAATTTTGTTTATTCCTTTCGCTAAAAACTCTAAAGATCTGGAGAAGTGCCATAAATTGATCAAAGCTTGTGCATGCCAAATGAACATCTAAATGTCAATGCATAGGTTATACATGATTTCAGATTTGAGGTTTGTTTGCCTCACCTAGTTACCGCATTGCTATGCTGGGTGTGGCTCGTTTTCGTACTTGAAGAGGTCAATTTCAAATAGATTGACAAAACTTGTCAGCAAGTCAAAAGCATGCAGTCAAATAGTGCCAAAGTGCTTAAATCATATTAGCATGACTGAACAGAACAAATGGTGAGAGAATGCAAACTCATAAGTGAGGACACACAGCATGCTCTAAAAAAAACTGAAAGAGCGGATGGTGGTAAAGGTTTAGTAAAGAAGATAAACTAATATTCTTAATCTATTTAATGGTCTTTTATTTATTAAACCAATCTTGATTTGTTTCTTGTAATGACTTGTAGAACACTTTAGATGGTATTGTTATGACTAAGGTTTGGCAAATCGACTGTCTGTACACCTGGGACAAGTGGTTAGATTGTTTGCACATTCATTTTGCGTCTACCAAATTATATATTTGATACTGATGCCAGCATGTAGATAGCACAGGTCAAACAGTGCCAGAGAGGCAAAATTCTATTAAATACTGTAAAAGAACAAATAGTGCAACAAAAGGTGTGAAAGCACAGCAGGGTGAGTTGGATAGACAACACTTTGGCAGTCTGAGTCCTACAGAACTTTGCAAAGTGATTTAAGCTGAACATGTGATTTTTTCAGTACTTTGACCAATCAACTCTGCTAGTGGGATTTTTCATTTGTTACCAATCAGCTGAAGTTTATTGAGGGAAAGTTGAAGCAGCAATGCGTGTAGGTATTACTGTACCTTTATGTATAACCACAAGTGATACATGCATTTGAAACCATTTTTTCATAGGTTTGGTCCCATACCATGCGTAAATTGTGAAGACGGTCAATATTTGATTGGTCAATATGATGCACCCAGCATTTGATTGGTCGATATGATATCCCCATATTTGATTGGTCGTTTGATTCCCACAGTATATGATTGGTCCATTATGGGCATTTAAATTAGTTTTCCAGAAATTACCAATCCAGATTTGAAATGGTCTTTTAGCTTGAGGATTACCAAGGAAAGTTATAGTGTTAGAGAAAGAGATTCCCAATTTTCTCATTTTATATCTATGTTGCATAGAATATTTTGCCGGTTTTAATTCTTTATTTTCATTAAGATTGAAAGGAATATTCAGATAAAATTGTTATACTTCATAAGGTAGATGAGGGGGTTAAAAATTGAATTCTGAATTCATGGGGTTGAAGCATCTTGTGAAAGGTTTAGTGGGAAGTGAGGATATCTCTGAAACTACTAAAGTATTTTGCAAAATCTAAGAGGCTGTTATCTTTAGAATTTAAGAAACATCCAAATAAGCAATGAAGAACATAGTTTTTCTGGATGTCCATAGTGCTTTAAAACACACAGCTTTTACCTTTTTCATCCAATTCATTTGTTATAGGATCACCAGTAATAAGATCAGTAAGACCAGCATTCTGAGGCTCCTCTGATCAATACAAAATGAAGCATGCACAAAAACCAAATGAAAATGTATGTATCAATACAAAATGAGGCATGTATCAATACAAAATGAGGCATGTATCAATACAAAATGAGGCATATATCAATACAAAATAAGGCATGTATCAATACAAAATGAGGCATGTATCAATACAAAATAAGGCATGTATCAATACAAAATGAGGCATGTATCAATACAAAATGAGGCATGTATCAATACAAAATAAGGCATGTATCAATACAAAATGAGGCATGTATCAATACAAAATGAGGCATGTATCAATACAAAATGAGGCATGTATCAATACAAAATGAGGCATGCATCAATACAAAATGAGGCATGTATCAATACAAAATAAGGCATGTATCAATACAAAATAAGACATGTATCAATACAAAATAAGGCATGTATTAATACAAAATGAGGCATGTATCAATACAAAATGAGGCATGTATCAATACAAAATGAGGCATGTATCAATACAAAATAAGGCATGTATCAATACAAAATGAGGCATGTATCAATACAAAATGAGGCATGTATCAATACAAAATGAGGCATGAATGAAGAGCTGATGAAACCGAGGTTAAATGTGCAAATGGAAGCTCTGCATCTTGTGCTTAAAGAGAGTCTATTTCAAGGATTTGTATTGATTTCTTTCAACATTCACATGAGAGTATTTCAGTTTAGCACTTGTCTAATCTTACATGAGGCCCTGTACAACAGTACATAATAGGTAGAGTAAAAGATAAGAATAGAAGTACACATTTAAAGGGGATAGAAAAGTAAAGTGATGAGGCATATGCGTTTGTTTTGGGGTTCCATCGTCTTGTGCGTATGTAGTCCCACAGTGTGTTAATACCATTGTAATAGAAAATGTTTGCCACTGTCATGGATACACGCATTATGCAAGTTTTTATATTAAAGTCGACTCTCTTTAAGCCTAAGGCACAGAGCATCCATTTGTGCATTTACACTCCTTGATATCTATACAAAGTGAAGCATGCACAAAAAGCAGATGAAAGTTTGTGAATGCTTATGTATCAATTCAAAATGAAGCATGCATAAAAAGTATACAAAACTAAGGTAATAATTAAGTATCATATCAAAATGATACTTAATGAATGCTGATCATCAATACAAAATGAAGCATACGCATGAAAAGTAGATGAAACAAGGTGAATGCGTAAGTATCAATACAAAATGAAGCATATGCATGAAAAGTAGATGTAACAAGGTGGCTGAAGTATCAATACAAAATGAAGCATGCATAATAAGGATATGATAATAACATGAGCACTATTCTAGAGTTTGTGCTGGTGATAGTAAAGAATTACCAGGTATGAGCTACTCTTCTAGAAGCCACATAAACATAAAGAGTGACAAGGCTTTAAAATATTTACTCATGGATGAGCACTATTCTAGAGGTTGCGTTGGTGATAGTAAAGAACTACAAAGGTATGAGCTACTCTTCTAAAAGCCACATAAACATAAAGAGTGACAAGGCTCTAAAATATTTACTCATGGATGAGCACTATTCTAGAGGTTGCGTTGATGATAGTAAAGAATTACCAGGTATGAGCTACTCTTCTAGAAGCTACATAAACATAAAGAGTGACAAGGCTTTAAAATATTTACTCATGGATGAGCACTATTCTAGAGGTTGCATTGGTGATAGTAAAGAATTACCAGGTATGAGCTACTCTTCTAGATGCCACATAAACATAAAGAGTGACAAGGCTTTAAAATATTTACTCATGGATGAGCACTATTCTAGAGGTTGCGTTGGTGATAGTAAAGAATTACCAGGTATGAGCTACTCTTCTAGAAGCCACATAAACATAAAGAGTGACAAGGCTTTAAAATATTTACTCATGGATAAGCACTATTCTAGAGGTTGCGTTGATGATAGTAAAGAATTACCAGGTATGAGCTACTCTTCTAGAAGCTACATAAACATAAAGAGTGACAAGGCTTTAAAATATTTACTCATGGATGAGCACTATTCTAGAGGTTGCGTTGATGATAGTAAAGAATTACCAGGTATGAGCTACTCTTCTAGAAGCCACATAAACATAAAGAGTTACAAGGCTTTAAAATATCTACTCATGGATGAGCACTATTCTAGAGGTTGCGTTGGTGATAGCAAAGAATTACCAGGTATGAGCTACTCTTCTAGAAGCCACATAAACATAAAGAGTTACAAGGCTTTAAAATATCTACTCATGGATGAGCACTATTCTAGAGGTTGCGTTGGTGATAGCAAAGAATTACCAGGTATGAGCTACTCTTCTAGAAGCCACATAAACATAAAGAGTGACAAGGCTTTGAAATATCTACTCATGGGTGAGCACTATTCTAGAGGTTGCGTTGGTGATAGTAAAGAATTACCAGGTATGAGCTACTCTTCTAGAAGCCACATAAACATAAAGAGTGACAAGGCTTTGAAATATCCACTCATGGGTGAGCACTATTCTAGATGTTGATGATAGTAAAGAATTACCAGGTATGAGCTACTCTTCCAGAAGCCACATAAACATAAAGAGTGACAAGGCTTTAAAATATCTACTCGTGGATGAGCACTATTCTAGAGGTTACGCTATTGATATTGAAGAACTACCAATTAAGTGTTAGCTATTTTCTAGAAGCCATGTTAGGTATAAACATAAAAGAGTGACAAGGCTTTAGAATATTTACCCTTTCCCTTTTTACTGGAGTGAGATGTCTTAGGTGTAGCTGGAGTCTTGGGAACTGAGAAACAGAGAATGTCAACATTTCAATTGAAAACTCAATAAACTTAAGTAATATAAGAGGGAAGATAGGTGACTGATTGATTGATTAATTAATTGATTGAGGAAACTAATCAACAGTAAAAGTATCATAGTGCCACAGAGGTTGAATTATATATCAACATAACCTCAAAAAGATTCAACATAACAATACCTTCTTTTTGGCCTTCTGAAACAGCCAGAGTGGCAGGGGTTTGTACCACATTAGGGGTGGACAAGCTTGTTGAGACAGCATGATCCCCATTCGGAGCCCCACCTGGCCCGGTCTCATCACCCTGAAAATTCAACAGGATAAAAGATAAAACAAAGATTTTGAATACAATAAAATATATATAACTTTCTTCTCTTCAAGTTTAAACTGTAAAATATGAATAATAGTACTTCTACTTTTATTTTGATATTTTCTATTAAGAAATGAGAAACAAAATATTTTCATGCATCAAATAAAACAAATAAAAAATATCATAAAATAAAACAGTGAAAAAAGAAGAATATATCTTGATAATTTTGAAAATAACAAAAAAACAAAAGTGAGCTTAAAGGCTGTGGGCTTAAAGACTGAAATTTCCTAAAAACAAAGACTCACCAAAAGCTATTTGACCCCTTGCAACAAAGATTATTTCAATTACTTCTTCACCAACAGCTTTTTGACCCCTGCATAATTATGCTTAGCAAAGTTGGGTTGTAGAATAAAAAGGGCAAAATTGAGCTGGAAATGATTGAAAACATACTTCAACTTCAAAACAGAGTCTAATGTATATACATGTTGCTACAAGTCTCATGACACAATCTTTTTAAAGTTTGAACTTAAACTTGAAATGCTTTGCTAACCTGAAGGATAAGAGGCTGCTCCAACACCTCCCCTGCCTTGCATGCATCCACAGCCTCCTTTACAAGGTCATCCACATTCAGCACAGCCAGACCATGCACTGCAATCAAATAAACATTTCATCATGTCAAGATTATAGGTCTTGCTTGCATTGAAGGCTACAGTGCTCAGGGTTTGACAAATCAAATATTCGGTTGCCCAGGACAACCAAACATTTTATCAGGGCAACCATGATAGTTCCTTGACCTTGCTGGATGGGCATTCACTTGCCCAGGACAACCAAACAATTTATCAGGGCAACCATGATATTTCCTTGACCTGGCTGGATGGGCATTCGGTTGCCCGGGACAACCAAACAATTTATCAGGGCAACCATGATATTTCCTTGACCTGGCTGGATGAGCATTCGGTTGCCTGGGACACCCAAACATTTCATCAGGGCAACCATGATATTTCCTTGACCAGGCTGGATGGGCATTCGGTTGCCCGGGACAACCAAACTATTTATCAGGGCAACCATGATATTTCCTTGACCTGGCTGGATGGGCATTCGGTTGCCCAGGACATCCAAACATTTTATCAGGGCAACCATGATATATCCTCGACCTGGCTGGATGGGCATTCGGTTGCCCATCACAACCAAACAATTTATCAGGGCAACCATGATATTTCCTTGACCTGGCGGAATGGGCACTTACAAAATGTATGCAAGATTCAAATGAATCAGAATTAGAGACTGCATTCAAAAGAAGGATTTAAATATTTAGTTTTGTTTGTTTGTTTGATAAAGACCAGTAGTATTGGAGAAAAGGCAGAGAAGGTTGAGGGAGTTGTTGCATGTCTGCTTCAGGTTGGTGATGTGTTGCTTGTAGGAGAGCAAGGGGTCTTGGGTTAAACCCAGAACTAAGTGTGGTCAACTTTTGGGATGCAATTGCCGTTCAGCATGGGGTTGGAGTTGCTGAAATGACAAAAGTGCATGCAGACTGTCTTATCTTTGGAGAATTTAAAACCCTTATTGTTGCACCCCGGTTGAGGCTGAGTTGGAGCCTATTTTCAACGAAAGAAAAGCTGGGGAGAAGTAGAAGATGGTGAAGTCTTCCACGTAGAGGGCACTTTTGATGTTGGGGCCAAGGTTGTCCACAATGTTGTTAATGCTAAGGTTGAAGAGAGTAGGGGAGAGGATACTGCCTGGGGGTACACCCTCTTTTGGAGATAGGGGTTGGAGAGGGTGAGGCCAAAACGAATTGGAACTGTCTGGATGAGAGGAAGTTTTGAATAAAGATGGGGAGGTGGCCTCTGAAGCCAATGGTGTGAAGCCTGCAGGTAATGCCATATTTCCAATTGGTGTTGAAAGCTTTCTCGAATCGAAAAAGATAGCAATGAGGTGTTCTTTTTTTGCAAAGGATTCCCGGATGGCGGTGTCGAGTGTGATTACTGTTCCAAGGTATTGCGACGTTTCCGGAAGCTACTTTGGTGAGGGGAGAAGATTCTGTTGGTCTCAAGGAACCAGTTAAGTCTCTGGTTGATGATCCTTTCCATAATTTTGCAGAAACAGCAAGTGAAGGCGATGGGGTGATAACTGGGTCGGTGCTGTCCTTTCCCGGTTTGGTGATGGGGGTGATGATAGCTGTCTTCCAGATAGGGGGAAAGAAGTGTGAGGACCAAATGTGCTTGAGGATGGTGAGTAGGGTAGCGGTGGCCTTGTTGGGGAGGTTTTTCAGGAACTGGTAAGGGATGTTATCTGGCCCCTTGGAAGTGCAGCCAGCATCGTTGACGGCTTGCTTTAATTCAGATAAGGTGAGAAGGGTGTTGTAGGTCTCGGCGTTGTTGGAGGGAAAATTAATTCTCCGGGTTTTGTCACAAGCTTTTTGGCTTGAAAGCATCGGAGTAGTTGGCCGAGGACAAGATGTTGCTGAAAGAGACAGCGAGCGGTTAGCAATATCCTATTACTCGGTGAGTAGATTGCCATTCCAAGAGATATGGGAGATGGGCAACCTGCCCACCCTGCCATGAAAGCTGTTTACCATACTCCAAATCTTCTTGGTGGGGGTGTTGGTGGTGAGAGAAGAGAGGAAGTTGTTCCAAGTATTGGTTTAACTGTCTTTGGCATGGCTGATGCAAAAGAGGTTGAGGTTGTGGGTGGTCAGGTTAGTTTTAAAGTTCCTGTGAGAGCTTTTTTCCTGTTCTTGATGACAGTTTTGCAGTTATTGCTGATCCAGGGATTGGGGGCTGGTTTGGGGGCTTGGAGGTTTGGGGAATGAAGCAGTTGGCAATGTTGATAAGGATGTTACTGAAGTTAGACATGAGATCCTCATCCTCGAGAAGATGGGGAGGGGAGAGGTGAGACTTACAGAGGGTTTCAAAAAGGGGCCAGTTGGCTTTCTTAAGGTTCCAGTTAGGGGTGTGGTCAGTGGGGCTTTGAAGGTTGGAGTGAATCAGGAGAGGGTAATGGTCACTACCACAGAGGCCAGCAGTATCCTTCCAGCCAAACTCAAGGATGAGGTTGGGGGAGCAGATAGACAGGTCAATGCAGGTGAGGGAGCCTGTTGCGGGATGAAGATAGGTTGGGGAGTTAGTGAGAGGCTGTGCTGTTGAAGAGTGTTCTTTACAGGCTTGCCTCCGAGGGTCGAGGATGGTGGTATTGGAGCACCACAGGGGGTTGTGGGCATTGAAGTCACCAAGAAGGATGTAAGGGGAGGGGAGGTGAGAGATAAGCTTATTAAGGCTGGTTGGCTGAATGTTGGCATGGAAGGGGGGGAGGGGGGGGGGGAGATATAGATATTGTAAAGAGTAAAGGTTTTGTAAAAAGAGATAGAGATACAGATGGCCTGAACGAACGAAACTGACTTAGTTTAATGACTGGGTTCCACAGCTGCAGGCCGTGCTACAAAGTCTAACAAAAATTATACAAGCGCAAAAATATGAGCGAGGAATGAGCATGGAAAAGGGTAGCCAAAGGCCACACGAATAAACAAAAACCTGACAACAGCCAGGGGACACACAAGTAAACGTGAACACAAAAGGAGTCATTTCAGAGCCACCCCACCCCAGGAAAACTACAAATGGTAACTATAAATAAACACCATACCAACAATTCCCAGGGTGGAAACATAGGAGTAACACCAGATAGAATAAAAATATAAGAAGAATGACTAGGCTAGGCCTGAAGGTTGTTGTTCACATGAATAGGGCTGTGTGGGATATCGTGTCTAATGAGAATTGAGATGCCCCCACAGGCCCTGCTGGTGTCCTCTTTATGTTTATGGTAGTAAGAGAAGTTATTGAGGGAATAGTCAGTGGTTTTCAGGAAGGTTTCTTTTAGGCAGAAGACAACTGTGTTGAAAGTGGTCGGCAAAAGGTCAATTTCTTCTGAGTTTGCCTCGAGGCTCCTGATGTTCCATTGTATAATGTTGTGAATGTTATTGTAGAGCTTTGTTTCTGTTGTATGCCATGAGGAGGGGGAAGGGGGGGGGGTTGTTATCTGTTGTGTCTAGAGGAAATCTGTTGTGTCTGGGTTAGCTAGTTTTTTCTTTGGATCTGTCCCTGTTTCTTTGGGAGCAGTGGTTTTTGAAACTTGGATGAGAAGAATGTTTGGTGGGTCCGGTAATCGAATAATATATGCTCTATTCAGTGTCGTACATGTAGGTTTGGATGGTGGGTTGTTTGTTGATTTGTTGTTTGTTGGCCAGGTTGGCTTGAGTTTGATATTTGATGGCATTTTGATTGGGGGTGTGAGTCAGTTTTAGTGGTGTTAGAATGAAAAGAAGAGGAAAGGAAGGGGGGGGGGGGGGGAATTGCTTCCTGGCCTCCGGGTAAGTGGTGCTGGGATTTAGGGTTTTTAGTTCAGTTATTTGTTTTTCCTGAAGCCAGGTCGGGCAGTCTTTTGAGATGGAGGAATGGTTGACTGGGTAAATACCATCGCAATTGGTGCAGTGTGGGGTGTTGGTGCAAGAGGCGCTGTCATGGTTCCGGGCCCCACAATTGTTACAGCGTGCTTGTTTGCAGCAGGAGTTCTTTCCATGGCCATACCTCTGGCACTTATAACAGCGGAGGGGTTGGGAATGTATGGGGCGATAGGGATTTTGAGATAGCCGGCAGTGATGTGGGAGGGGAGGGTTGGTGTGGCAAAAGTCACGAAGATGGTATTGGTGGGTGTTTCAGTACCGTCTCTCTTGAGGACAATGCCTCAGTGTTGGCTGGCAAGTTCCTCCACAAGGTCTTCATTTGTCAAGTAAGCAAGGTCCCTAGTTCTGATGATGCCTTTGCTTGAGTTCATGGAATGGTGGGGGTAACTGCTATGTCAATACCAGTGTTAGCTAGGGTTTTGGTGGAGAGGAGGGTGGTGGCTTGAGTGTCCCTGGTGCAGTGCACCAGGATATCGCTGATCTGAGGGTAGAAACCTTGGGAAGGGTGCGACAAGGCCGTGAAGCATCTTGTGGATGAGGAAGGGGGGAAACTATTTTGAAACTGTCTTTTTGTTGGTGGCCTGAATGATTACAATTTTGGGGACTGGGGTTGAGGGATGGTCTATGAAGGTAGCAGGTAGGTCATGGGGAGGGATGGGGAGAGAAAGTCAAGGTCAAGGGCGTGGCAGAAGTGTTTGGTCATGTTGGAAAAAAATACCAAGGGACAAGAGACTTGAGGCAACCAAAAAATATTAAAATACGAGCAACTACTATAGGGGAACCACTGTACAAGTACCGAAAAGGGCGTTTAGGCAGGTCACAATGGAAGAAAACAATAGTCACCTATCTCACAGAGAAAATCCCTTCCAAAACAAAATGGTGCAAAGGTATAGGATGAAAGTGCGTGGATTAGAAAAATCCAAAAGAAATTTGAGAGAACAGATTATGAAATTCACATTGCTCTCGTCACGTCACAATGAATCATCACTATAAATATTTATAATAAATTCCAGTGATGTTCTATCAAAAGTCAATTAGGATTCATAAAGAAGAAATTGCTGCATATATCAACAGGACATTCAGTAGTTGTAAGGTGCTCCTGTCAATACAAATATTACAGGCAAACTAGCTCTATTAAAAGCAAGTACTTTCACACATGTTCAAGCGAATGGCCCATATCAAGTTGTGGCTCACTATGAGACAAACTAGATCAATAACAAGTTTAGAAATCAATTTTACACAAACATGAAGCAAATCTTAGACTTGTCAATTGACTATGATATATCTTGTTGGTATTTTCTTATTTTCTTATTTAACAGTTTTAGTGCAATATGACAGGTAACTAGATAAAACATATCTGAAACAATTAGGATTGTTCTTTATTGTTTCTTTCAATATTCTTTCTAATCACAATTATATCAACCTTGGATTCTTGTTCTTGAACCACATATTCAAATTGCAATAGTACATAGTAGGTGTATGCTATACTAGTCAATGAAAGGTCCAACATGAAATTTCATTTATTATTCTATGCTAAATAAATACAATTTTCATTTCAAAATAAAATGAAAACAAGTAGGACATATACATCTGAAAACTAGGTTACTCACATTCAGCCATTTTGTGAGCTGCTGATGACTTGCCAGCAAACGATTTTCCGAGGAAGCAAGCTTTGACAGGAAAGGGGGCATTTCAGGAGGTTCAGGTGGAGGCTGAAACAAGATTGACAGAAATAGGATTAAAAAACTTAATTAATGCAGAACAAAATGCGACATACATGCACATCTCAAAACTGTCAAACTAAAACCTTACAAGTTATTACAGGGTGTTGTTGATACACTCAAAACATCAAAATGAAGCTCTCAGATCAAAATGACAAAATAAAGGAGTTAGATCAAAATGACAAAATGAAGGACTATGATCAAAATTCATAGGTCAAAAAGATCAAAATAAAGCTCTCAGATCAAAATGACAAAATGAAGGACTATGATCAAAATTCATAGGTCAAAGAGATCAAAATGCAGCTCGGATCAAAATGACAAAATGAAGGACTTTGATCAAAATTCATAGGTCAAAAAGATCAAAATGAAGCTCTTAGATCAAAATGACAAAATGAAGGACTTTGATCACAATTTATAGGTCAAAAAGATCAAAATGGAGCTCTTAGATCAAAATGAAGTTCTTGGATCAAAATGATTTCATATTTGTTACAGTAAGAGAAATATTCTGCATGGACTTTCAAAAATAAGAAATTTGTTGCTTTACTTTGAATTACTTGCCACAATAAATGGGATGTAGTTGACCTAAAAGATATTTGAAAACTTGATCCTACCTAAATCAAACATTTAGCAGAGAAAAATATTGAAAGGCAGTGAACTTCCTACATGCAAATTCTGCACTCTTGAATTTTGATCACTGATGGAGAATATAAAATTGTAACTGAAAATATACTTTTAAATAAAATTCAAAATATCAAACATGCTGCAGGAATCACAGATATTGTCAAAAGGAGGAGAAGTAGATTTACTGCTGAAGTCAAAGAAAATATTTTATCTGCTGCATACGAAACCAAATAGGCATAGATGATACATGCAAATTTATATTTACGAGAGTTATACTTACCTTTCATGCTATAAATATGCCATCTCGTCCAATGACCTGATTCTAATGCACTTCTAACTGACCTTAAAAACGTAGTTACCAGCCCAGCCTTGACCTCCATAATATCTCTAATATCCCTCACTTAACATTCCACCGAGGCCTGAATGAGAGGGGAGGCAGGCCGGGACACATGAAAGGTAAATATAACTCTCGTAAATATCCACGCTACACTTAACAGGGCAAATTTACTTCAAGTTATACCTTACCTTCCATGCTATAAATATACAATCAGATTGCAACCTAGGAACGGATGGAAGGGAGATCAGGTCGAAGCACAATTTTTAAAAGGATGGTCCTAATACTCGCACTAGTCTTATCCTATTCAAAGGACTAGATTCTGTATCCTCTTACGGACGAAAAACCTCTGAATAGGAAGTACTATAAAATAGTAAACCACTTCTAGTTACAGGGAAACTAAACATGTCGCTACCCATTATCAGTAACTAAGGCAATCGTCGAATAAACCAGAGTTGGAAATTAGAAAAACATGCCAATCAAAAGAGCATTCAGACACGATATAAACATCATAGCATTGTTTAAAATAGCGCAACAAAACTCCCTAAGTTTGTCCACCAGACGGAACCGGCTAGTAAATACACAATTGGGAACAAAACGTGTGTTAGCTAAAGCAAATTGAAGAGTCCCTGAACCGAGGAAATTTGTTGTCAACGCCCAACTTTGCAAGAGCAAATGTTAGCGGAGTAAGACAAACTTCGCAAAGTAAGTCAAGCAAATGCAAAGAAATAAATGCGGCATGCGTTTTCCAAATGGCTGCATGAATTTTCTTGGAAAGGGGGCATGCCTCGAACCTGAATGCATACCTTGGCTGTTTAATGAACAGTGCTGACCACTTGAAGAGATTGATTTTGGACGATCCATCGTAAGAAAGTGTCTCGCAACACAGTATGGAGAGATTTCCATAATGAAAAGAAGTACACAATTGTAATGCTGAACATCAGCTGCACACTTAAAGCAACTCCAAAGACGCCAGACAGGGGCACCTCACCCCGTTCTCTGGTAGGTGTGAAGGCGCGGAAAGCGGCAGAGCGAGTGCCAGTTCTGGGCAAAAATGGACAATGACTTTCTTTGCGGGAAAGGTGCACCAAAAAAAAGCACTCCTGCACTTAGTAGAGTCTGCGAAAAGCAGAAAACTCTTAACTTAAGCGTGAACTCTCCAAGTGGGCACTTAGGGGGTGGGGGTGGCTCAAGCAGAGCTTCCCCCAAGTGCCTTAGACAATTTGAGTGACCCACAGGGACACAAGAAGCTAGAGAAGGTTTGTTTGCTTATCTCCCCAGTGGCTGCGGGTCAGTAACCGTCCACCCAACTGGAAAACCTCGGTGGATGGCTGTAATAGCTATCCTAGAGTCCGTGAATGAACCAGGCTGGAAAAGGACCCCTCAATATGGGCTGGGGGGAACTCCTTAGTAAAGCCTTGCTACGCCAAGGATCGGGGGATAGAGGCCACACAGTCAGACAAAGTGCTCTTCTGGAACTATGGTGATGTTTGCCGGAGCCTGGGAAAGAGACAAAAGAGGCTCGTATGGGAAGCCTAGTCTGCAAAAAGCTTTGAGCAGCTGAGGGAATTACAATTGGTCAGGGCCTAATGGGAGCTACCGGTTGTACATTGCTCTGCTTATTACCCTCTGTACCAACGTGAAAGGCGGAAAACGTAACTCACATAGTGAAAACCTTTAAAAGCGAATGCGTTGACTCTAAAACCCGCGGTTCAGGAGGTAGGATGCAGAGAATCGATAGCTTGCAATCATCCATGGACGCAGACAGACCTATCTGGTCACCTGTGGGAAACATCGCCCATCCTGTGGGAGTTCCATTGAGGTGAGACGATATATCCGTGATCATGTTCTCTTAGCTCGAGAGGTGAGCGACCTTAAGGCTGACATAGTTTGTCCTGTGCTTTAATGAGAGGAAGGATTCCAGAAACTCCTGAGCTCTGTTCCTCTCTTGTCTGAAAGAGAGAGACCACAACAGTGGTGTAAAGTCGGCGCATATCTGAACTGCTTTGCTCAGCACTAGCAGTAAAATGTAAGAGAAGTTCGCTTGAGAGGCAGAAAGCGATATCACCTCCACGACTAGTACTCTCTCCTCTGGCGGCCATAAAAGGCCTTGTGTAAAGTCCAGGATGGTCGAGGTCTCCTAAGACCATCTTCAGCCCAAGGGTAGACTTCAACAACGTCCTCTTCATGACTCGCAAAGTCTGGGAGTGTTGAAAGTATGCATTGGTCGCTGATGGGCGGTGGTGCGTGGGAGGCAGCAGCCTCTCCTCCATGGCCTGTGTGATCCAAGACGGAAGCCTGGATATGAAGGAGTCCATGAAGGAAGGAAACATCTATCCATGGATTAAACTATTATTCTTCCTATGTCCACGCCTGGGCTCAGGTGGAAAGAAAGGAAGAGAGAAGAAAGGGAAAGATGGAAACTTGTCTTCTTCATTAGAGCTTCCGGCTTCTTTCTCGATTTGTAATCTGGGACCTGCTCTGTTATGGAGAGGACCGGGGAAGAGAAGTGAGCGAAATGCTAAACGTCGGCGAAAAGCACAGGATGAAGTGCTGTTGAGCGGGAAGAATCACTCAGGCCATTAGCTCTAATAAGTTATTTCTAACTTAGGATTAACGTACATCGTATACTCTAAAGGCTGTTAAGTCTGTAAAACTCTTACAACTACAGAGCTGTGGAGCCCCGGTGATCGAGGAGCAGTGTGGCAGGTGTGAATGCACTTGTCACCTCGCGCTGATAAAGTCTGGTGTCAGAGTCACAGCGTAAGAAAGGAGAGGGCATTAGCCGATCCATGCAAAAGGTATTAACAAAAAACTGTCTCCTCGCCATGTTGATCAGGTGTCCACTGTAGACGCAAGACCTTACTGGTGTGAGTCTAGGTTGGCTACAGTTAAGTTCATTTAAACTTTACTGATTTAAACCGATGAGTAAAAACCAGCTGGTCATAGAGACCTGCATGGTTGAAAAAAATACAGACAACACAACCTTGTGGGTCTGACTAGTACTATTAACTCTGGTTAATAAATTGAAGTTAACATAAGTCGTATACTAAACGGGCAGCTAACCATGTAAGGCTTTGAGCTGCAAGACTTTTTTGGGTCGTAAGACCACAGAGCCGTAAGCCGTTGGCTACGGCCCTAGAGAAAACTAGCACCGTATGTAGAACGTACATTAACTATAAAAACCCATTTGCCTGAGGTTAATCAAAAAGGTATTAAAACGTGCACCGTAAGCAATATGGGCTATTACATAGAATAGGTTCTAGCTACCATGGTGACTGCGACCCGACTGGTTAACAACCTAGTTAAGGTGTCTAATTAAGTCGTTAACATACATCATAAACTATACGGGTTGTCAATGTAAAGAAGTTACAATCGTTTCAGTAAAGTGTTAACGTGCAGCGTATATAATATGGGCCATCAGCATAGGACCGGTTGTAGCAACCGTGGAACCAGTGGCTAAAGTTTGTTCAGTTAAAGACTATGTTAAGTTGTAATAGTGTCTCGTTAACGTGTCTCATGCTACACAGGCCGTTAACGTAGACTAAGATACAAACCTTAGTAGGTTATTGTCAAAGATTACTATACGCGCTGTCAACTTAGAACAGTCTGTAGCAGTTGCAGAACCGCGTAGCCGTTAGCTACTCATATCAACAACATAACTTGTATAGATAAGGCGTTAACATATGGCGTATGCTATACGGGCGTTAACTTCAGACGGTTGTTACAACCTTGGAATTGCAGAGCCAATGGCTATGGATGTGGTGAAAACTAATACCGTACGCTGTACGGGTAGTTAACTAACAAGCCATGAAGCCGCAAGCCATGTGAAACTGCTTCATAAAGGTGTTAACGTATAGCGTAAACTATACGTACCGTTGTCTTTTAACAGCTACCCTGATCGTGGTTCTGTCTATCAAATGGCCACCTATGTCAAAAAACTAACTTACTTGGAGTTAATTTTTGAAAGGGGGTTTAAACGTACGTTAACTGTACAACTAACTTACGTGGAGTTAATTTTTGAAAGGGGGTTTAAACGTACATTAGCTGTACGACTAACTTACGTGGACTTCAATTTTGAAAGGGGGTTTAAACGTACGTTAACTGTACGAGCCATTAACCCAATCACTTGGTTGAAATCACGAAAGCTGTACGAGCTGTTCACTCTGTTTCACTACGGAGCTGGTGGCTACATGTGGGGGACTACCGCCATACTCAGCAGGTGTCCCGGTAAGAATAACGGCCACGGAACTCTGTAGCTACTGGTCGCTTTACCATGCAGCTGTGCTGCTGGTGTGTACCATTAATTCCAGTGGTATCTATTCACCACGGAGCTGCGTAGCCGGTGGCTATGTGTGGGGGACTACCGTGGTACTCAGTAGGCATCCCGGTAAAAATAACGTCCGCGGAACTCTGTAAAACATGGCTACTGGCCGCTTTACCACACAGCTGTGCTGCTGGCGGGTACACATTCGGGTTTACCGTATGTTGTACATTATCCCATATAGGTTCTGTGGGGCCAAACGGCATGTTTTACCGGAGCCGAGTAAAGTTTAGCTACGATACCATATGGACTTGTACAGGACCAAACAACGGAGCCGTATGGGCCGGTAGAGTTTAGCAATGGAACTGTATGGGTCCATACAGTGGACCCATAAACCATGGCACTCGAAAACTCATGTTTTGGAGCTGTAGGGACCAGTACAGGACATTCAATGGCCCCGTATGGGTCGTGAAGCCATGGTACTCCCGGGTTTACCAAATGCTGTACGTTAACCTGTACCAATCTCTTTACAGTTTAGCGGAACATCACGTTCAACGTGAAAAGTATATCCAGGGTAGTTCAGACGGTCGTGAAACTACGTAAGAAGAAGAAAATAACTCTCATGATGCTATACCTTCTGTGGAGATTGTTTTCTTGTCACCTGACCACTGAGCTTTGTAGCTAGTGGGTCATATTGCAGATTTATCGTACCTTGTACGTTGTCCGGCTGAAAAACTATGGAGCCGTACGGACCCGTTCACCGGAGCCTTATGGACCCATAAAGCTTAAGAACGGAGCCATCAAAGAAGACGTTAGTCTGTATCACAGACCCGTATGGAGCCGATCGCCGGAGCCATATGGAGCCGTATCCTGGACCCGTCCCATGGACCCATAGGGCCATATCACAGATCCATGAAACAAAGCTGTGGAGCCAAAAGGACTCGTACGGAGCCAATCACTTGAGCTGTGCGGACATGTGGAAGTAAGCCAATGGCTCTACTGTGGGCCGTAGAATTACTTGTAATTCACTTAGGACACCCACCACTACCTGTGCCTCACTGACTCAGTATCGTCGAGACGTGGGTGCTAGTATTGTGTGGTTTATTCTAAACTACGTCTCAAGACGCCACGTTGCTGATCAAAATAGTCCTAGTGGTGTCAAGTCAGGGATCTCCGGGGGTAAGTCAGTGTAAGCTAACAAAGTAGACTCCTGTCTCAGACCTCCGCAACTAAGTAGCATCAAGCCGTGGGTCGTGGCATAAGTAGAAAACTCTGAGAGACCATAATGATTTATATATACCGCCTCGTGGCGTTTGATTTTATAGTACAAGTATATATATATATATTAATATATACTTACACCAAAGCTCCCCTACGGGGGTTGTACTTACGACCCTTATGCGGGCAAGACGAAACTACGGAAGACATCAAACATAGTGTGAGGCACGCCACAGCAATTTAGTACATCAGAAAAAATAATCAGATAAAACTTATAACTGAAATATTTCAAAACCTGAGAAAATGCACGAAATGTACAAACTTTAAATGAGTAGGGTTAGCGTAGAAAACACAAACCACTGTGAACTTGGTGTCTGTGGATATAAAAAAAAAGTGAATTCTCCTGAAGAGAGGACGATTGGGAGACCCTCTTAAGGTCTCTCTAGTGCCACATAAATCTAGCTCATATATTAACAATTTTGTCTTGAAAGAAATATGAACTCACGAAATGTATGGTAACGTAAAAGAATATATAGGCTCTCTTGTAATAATTGTAGCTCCTGGGAGCTGGTTGAAGTCGAATCCTCATTCCCCTGTGGAGACCTTGACATCTTGTGCATGTGCCAACATTGAAACGAGAAGTTGGCCTAATGCATATGAGAACCTGTACTGAAGACATCCTAACACGTTAAAACAATGCACTGTATAATGCTAGGCTATCTCCGTGGAAAACACACCAACCCAAGGGAAAGGGGTCCACTAAACAGGCACACCAGGTGCTCTAGGGACTAAAAACATCCACCGCGAGAATGAAACTCTCTCGTTTCAGCCACCCGTTTTGTATGGATGGAAATAAAAACACTCTAACCTAAGTGTAAACTTAATGGGACAGGTCCTGTGAGTCGGACCGAAGAATTCCTGTTTCCATGGCCACCTCGTCTTACCTCAGATGACTTGAAAAGGCTAAAAGAAAATGTCAAACAGTGTGAAAACCT
The DNA here is from genome assembly GCA_020152595.1 of Chiridota heheva. Classification (NCBI taxonomy): domain Eukaryota; kingdom Metazoa; phylum Echinodermata; class Holothuroidea; order Apodida; family Chiridotidae; genus Chiridota; species Chiridota heheva. The sequence continues at coordinate 1,555,897 of JAIGNY010000711.1, forward strand.
GCATGGTAGGAGCTGCAAGGAAGAAAGTTGTTACAAAAAGGTGAAAATGTTAAAGAATATTTCCGGCCTTTTTCAGCGATGTTGTGAAAACAACGTGCTGAAAAGAAGAGAAGAGAGGGATATTAGAGGTATATTAGAGGCTAGTAACTACGTTTTTAAGGTCGGTTAGAAGTAGCGTTAGAATCAGGTCATTGGACCAGATTGCATATTTATAGCATGGAAGGTAAGGTATACCTTAAAGCAAATACCAGTGGAGCAAACTACAGCTGCTGCAAACTACAGGTACAGTATGCAACTAACATTATTGTGGGCAACATATGATCTGCTACAAGGTCACGACAAAGGATAGTTCTGTTGATGAATCTCAAGAGGAATCCCAGAGAAGGATTGATCTATGGTAAGCTAAGAGGTTGGGGTTGGAATGGGAAAAATTTTTTTGTGGGAAGTTATTGTCCTGAATATCGGAGGGAAAGACAGTTCTGTTGTAATATTTAAGAGAAGAAATTATTTACCACAAAAATCAAAGGAAGAAAATATTTGCTGCAAAAATCAAAGAGGAAAGATGAGTTATAATACAAAAACACAGACTGTAGAATGAATCAGCTGAAAAAATAAAGACTAGATCTGCTGTAAAATTAGGTTTAAGATTTGGCTGCAAAATTAAAGAATAGATCTGCTGCAAAATTAAAGAATAGATCTACTGCAAAATTAAAGAATAGATCTGCTGCAAAATTAAAGAATAGAGACACTGCAAAATTAAAGAATAGATCTGCTGCAAAATCAAAGAATAGATCTACTGCAAAATTAAACAATAGATCTGCTGCAAACTTAAAGACTAGATGTGCTGTAAAATTAAGCTAAAGATCTTGCTGCAAAATTAAAGAATAGATCTGCTGCAAAATTAAAAAATAGATCTACTGCAAAATTAAAAAATAGATCTGCAGCAAAATTAAAGAATAGATCTGCTGCAAATTTAAAGACTAGATGTGCTGTAAAATTAAAGAGAGAGACAAGGGGAAATCTGAAGAGAAAGTATGCAGTACAAATCAAAAGAGAAGAAAATATCTGCAGCAAAAATCAAAGAGAAAAGAGTAGATCTGCTGCAAAACAAGAAATAAACTACTCTTTAAATCTAAAAGGAAAAATGTGACCTGTTATAAATACCAAAAGAGGAAGAATATATTTGCTACATGTACAAAAATCAAACAGGGAAAACAGTTTTGCAAAAATCAATGAAGGTAAAAAGACCGACTACAGATATCAAAGAGGAAAGCCTACTGCACATATGTAGGACAGGCTGACATATTCATGCCAATATCACATGCGCAGCATGGCATGCTGGCATATCACTTGACGACATCACATGCACAGCACAGCATGTGCAAACAATCTTACAGGTGATGGCGTTAATCCTGTTACATTTGTGTCAGAAGAAAGGCATGTCCTTGCTGATGAGGTCCTCTGATTGAAAATAAAAATCAGGAACAGGAATTTGAATGCTTTCTTCCAATAATCCTTAACAAAGTACAAAGAATGGCAAAACAATGCAATGTTGTCTGATTGTATTTAATGTTGTTCAATGATCTACATCAATGTTAATCTAAAGTAGTTTTTTTTAAGATACTGCACTCTCATCATTCAGCTTTTGAAAAATCACACAAACTGTTGTTCAGTATTCAAATATATAAATTATTTGAACTTGACAATATACTAGAACAAATCTCTCACTACAAGATTTCACTATTTTTATCACTTGAACACTTTATTAACATAAGAAACCAAGAGCTGTTGATACCTGTTAAATAAGATAGAATTAAAATAATCAACATTCAGACCTTGGTAAGCTTTCACAATAGCTGCTACTAAACCATTCCAACATTATGTAGTAGGTGTATATTATAATCACAATGTTAAACAAATAATATTAAGACAATGAGAAAACAGGAAAAGATAAAATTTCAGAGAAACTTACAGATGGTGGAGCCACAATACTAAACAACCTGGCAAGGATATGTCCCAGGACAGCATTATTTTTAGCAGGACCTTTCACCTCGCAGTCCTCAGGTGGATCCCACTCTCCGACCATATTCTGCACCAAATGAAAAAGCAGGTAATAGTAATAGACTATGATAAGCATTGGAGGCGTAAAAAGTATTTCCACCAATTGTGAGATTGTCAATGCCAGACAGGTAAAACTCACCATTGCCTGTGTGTCAGTACATCAGTATCTTCTCTGATGCACTGTCTCACGACAATACATGTCTGTTTACTTCACTAACTTCTTACCCTTTTTGAAATTGATGTTGTTATATTTTGACCCATGGCGATGCAAGATTACTCTGATACCAAGTGCAGCATTAGAAAGCAATGTAAAAGAAAATGCTACTTCTTTTATTCATGAGACATCTTTGGCTTTCATAAACTAATTTTCGTAAAATGTTTGTTGGTTTAATGAGGGCTTAATGGCACCACAACAGCGAGGGTCAGATCATTCCAGGGGTAGGAAGGGAAAAAAATGGGGAAATTGAAAGAAACACAGCACTAAAAGCCAGAAAGCTGGGATTGTGAGAGGAAGTCCTTGGGTTAAAAAAACAAAGTAGAGAGAGGGGGTGGGAGAGGAGGGCTAAATATGGTTGTAGAGGGAGGCATGATGAAGTGAAGGAGATAATTTGATCTGGAGGGTTTTTCTGAAAGAGCTCGGCAATTGAGTTGTGGGGAGCGAGGGAAGCCGTGGGGAGCGAGGGAAGCCTTGGGAAGGTTGTACAGGGGGCAAACAAGGAGGACATGATGGACTGTGAGGGTGCAATGACAATTGTTGCAGGGGTTGGGGGAGCCAATAAGGAGGTGGGAGTGAGTGAGGTGGGTGTGACCTATTCTAAGGTGGGTAACACAGGAGAGGTTGTGGATGGTGGGTTTGATTGGAATGGTGGGCTGGATAACATGACTTCAAAAATTGTTTTGCGTCTTGTACATGGATATAATCAGTTTCTTGATAAAGACTTCAACCCAGTAACTCTGAATACAAATTTAACACTTTTCTTCATTAGCCACTAAATTGGTTTCATTTACTGTAAAACAGTGACTGTAAACATCAGTAGAGGTAAAATTTGAGGTCATAAGGTAAAGGACAGTTCAAAATGATTACTACATACAAAAAGTGACACAAATATTTCCAATTGACTCATTTCACACGGTTGCACATGACACGGATCAACAAACCAACCAAAAACAAAACTACCCACCAGGCAAGAGTATCTGAATTTATCCTAAAGGTAAATGAAGTTGACCATGGAAAATTATTCTTTCGCGTACATGCAATGTAAATTTTGCTGAAAAGAAAGTTGTCCATCCGGGCAGGTGAAGTAAATGTGGTTGCATGAAAAGGATTTGTTGTTATCCCAGGCAGCCGGACGTATGATTTATCAAAAGCTGGCACATGGGTCCAAACCACGTAACTGATTTCAAGCAACTGCACACCAGACAAGGGGACTTTGCTCCATGTGTGTGGGGGAGGGGGGGAGCTTTGGAGAGATGGTATGAATTTATTCTTATTGTCAATGACCTGGACATTACCTTGTATTCCAAGAAATCTCCCTCATCCAGCAGTTTTTGTTTCTCTTCCTCAAGGACAGAGTCAATTGGAATGTCTTCTTCAACATCTATATCAGGCTCTGGCTCCTATAAAAATATCAAAGTGAAACGTTCATTGCAAGTCAAATTAAACAAATGGTCTACAGCCACAGTTTAGACTAAACATATTCACACAATGCTTGAATTATATGTTCTGCAAACATGTTCAAAAATGCTTAGATGATAAAACAACATTTTAACAAGCTTGAAAGAGTTGTTTTAAAGGAAGATCTGTGATTCTTTTCCTTATATGAGACTTGTACAGAATGATTTTCCTAAAATATTTCAAAATTTCATAAAATCATTTTTCCCCTTCTCATTTATACTTTCCTCTCAAGAACAAACACACAACAACAAAAAATTTACACAGGCACAAAGAACATAAGCAACAGGTTTACACACATATCACACAAAGAAGAGAATTTAAAACATCATAAAATATTTGCATCTTGATAAAATAAAATAGAAATCAACAAGAGTATCTGGTTATCTTTAAGGATGAAAGTATAAGACTAAATGCAAACAATTGTACCATTGGAGCCAGTAGTTTTCCCATTTACCAGATGACATATTACTTACATATATATTTTGTAACTGAAAATAATATTTTAAAAAAACATTTCATCCTGTTTACTGAAGGTTAAATTTTATTTATTTTTGCAAGAAATGTATAATATTTACAAAATCATAAAATCAAATATGATCATCATGGGTATGATTGCAGTTCCTTTACCAAGAATTAAAGGTGTGCTTCCTGGTTTCTTAGCTTGCCCAATTATCACAATTGTGACAGTTATCACTTTGAGTTGTGAGTTGCAGGCTTTTATTAATAAACTGATATTGATATTAATCTTTTAGAAACAAAATTGCTTTGCTGGGAGAATTCATCAATACTTACTGCAGGTTTTTCATATAGAGGTTTTCCCTCAGTGAAGAGCAAAGTCCACTCTCTCATCAACTTTGGAGGCAAGAGGCTGGAACCAAAAATACAAGGTTAGATATTATGTCAATAATATCTTTGTACAGAAAAGAATCAAGATTTTTTTAAAGGAATAGGGATGTGTTGAGGCTAAATTGCTATAACATCTATTAAAAACTATTATAGTAGCAAAAATGTCATAAAAATCGATTAAACATTGACCAACATATGTTACAGGGCTTTTAAATCTTAGGCATCAATTTGCATATTTTATGCAAATTTTGTGGTGCATTACATGGCAACCTGAGTATTTTCTTTTGTAAATCCTTTGCTTTTTTAACTGTCCATCATAACTATTTAAAAGCTATTTCATAGAAATTGCTTCCTGTCTGTAAACTTTTCCAGAAGCACCACTTTAAAAATAGCAATTTGTTCTTCCAATTTTGCCCTAGGGCAAAATTGGAAGAACAAATTATAAATTATTATGAGTCTGATCAAAAATCAAATAAATTCATTTCTATGATAGTCATTCATTTTCTATGGGATTGGAAATCATTCATCTTCAATATAACTAGTAGCTGCAAACTCAGGTGTGCTTAGGTCTATGGACATGAGGCAATTTCTACATTGGTGTACAGGGAACTAATTTAAAGGGTATTTTCACAAAGTACCATCTCTTAATTTTTCAAACATATTTTAAAAACTTGTTTATTCTTCAATTAATTTGACTTTAGTTATTATTGTTTTGAAGTTGTTCATGCGCTTTGAGGCCTTTGCAAAAAGCACTATATACATCTATGCTTATTATAGTAATCTAACTCAGAGCAATTCAGTTCTTGAATTTAAAAATAATTAATTTTACTTTTGACTTATGGCTGATCAAGGTTTGATCAATCTTTCATTTATAATAAATTTATGATGTATGAAAGGCGGGACAGCTCATAATCTTTATGTAATACTTTAAATTTCTTTCTTAAATCACTGTCACTTAAAGAGGGAATGATACCAACAAATACAAATTGAGCTTATAACAGTTTTGCATAGTTCATTAATATTCAAAACACAATATCTAATCAAAAGTCTCGAAAAGAAACCATTTGTATAAAAAAATCAAAACTAATCAAAAAATCGACGCTCCCGACAATGCAAGAATGAAAAACTGCTAAGCGAAACCGAAAGTTGTGTGACGTCACTCCCAAAACAATCTCATCAGCAAACATACAAATACAGTGCAACTTCCATAAGCAAAGTTTCTCCTTTGGGTCACGATTCCTCTTCTTCAGAGGACATTGATTTTGCTATATCAGGTCCTTTCTGATGTAAATAAATGTGTTTAATATAGATGTCAATGTTTGCAATAATTACAAGTTGAGTCAAAACTTTGAAAGCCCAATTAAATTTGCAACTTAAAATTTCATTTTGGAACAAATCAATATACTAAGTCAATGGGTAATTTCAACATTACCTTTCGTATTAGAATTTGCTATGTTAGGCTGCTGCCGAGCAGGGAAAATTTGCAACGTAATTTGGTTTAAACCAATGATTTCTTTTGTAAGAACTTATACATCATGATAATTTTGTTACATTTTAATTCTATGACAATAATGTACAAACAATATATGATATTGTCATGTGAAATGTCAAATTAAGAAAACAATTCAGTGCAGTCATGTTCAACTTCATAAACTTACATTGCAAGTTTCATTGTTATAGGCCTAACGTTAGACACAAGCTTTGCGACTCTTAGGTTTACATATCATTACAACATTTCGAAAAGCAATGATATATTTTCATGAAACTTGAAGAGACTTTTTAAATATATATTCAAGAAAATAACAGTTTGGTAAGAAATGTATTTTTGAAAAATCATTCTACTCCTGGTATAAATACATCAAATTTCAAGGAACACACAAGATAACACTATCTTGTTTGTGTGATGTGAAAGTGACGCAAGAAATTTTGTTCTGGGCGTGACGTCATCACAAGCTCACCAATCTTTAAGAGCAAGAACATGAGCTGATGAGAGCGAATACTAAATTTGCTTTTTTCTCCAATGTCTGCTGTTACAACCAAAACAAATTTTGGAATGATTCTCTATCAAATTGTCCAAATAATCAAGTGAGAGTAATATAAAAACTCATGTCATGCCCTCTTTAAAATGATCAGAAGGTCTTTTCTTGCTTGACTTTGTTTGGGGGGTATGGTAAAAACTCAAAAACTTTCGATAAGATGTTGCTGCACTACTAAAGTTGACGATCAACAAATAAAAAACAAAGGATTTACAAGAGAATTGTTTTTCCCTTCAAATTATTTATCTACCATCGAGCTATCATAAGAATGCAACAGTATACTTTCAAATCATTTGATAAAGACATAAAGACCTACTTACTTCCCAGTTAATTCTCTGTATTTTCCGATCTTGCAGGAGAAATCTACTATATCTAAAAGAATCTCTTTGCACAGATTGAAATGCTTGCGATATTTATCCTCTGCTCTGTCCTGCGCAATCTTATCATGAAGTTCCTTGTCTCTCTTGATCTGCTCCATGTATTCAATCTTAGCCAGACGAGCTAATTCCTAAAAGGAGAAAAAAAGTATCCTGGATGATTTAAATTTGAGATATAAAAACAATATTCATGTTCAGCAAATTCAATTGAAAAACCTTGATTCCTGAAAGAACAGATTGACAGAACTTGATATAATAAGCCAAAATTCCTCCTCATTGAATAGTCAGGTTATTATTGAAAATGAAACCTACTTTCATTGCTATGAGCATATATTCTTATCCTCCTAATTGCCTTGGCCAATAAACTGCTACTATAAGGGTGTTTCAGCTGATGTCATAAGGTCACATGACTTTGTTTACATCGTCATTTTGTCGAGCAGGAACACTGTCGTCTGTTGTACACTTAATTAGACATACATACATTTGCATGTTGTTATATAGGATTATTTTTGTAAGATGATTATGCTGGAATCTTGCTGTGCCATTGGTTGCACTAATAGATGTGTGTGGGGGAATAAATAAAAAAAAATTCTCGGATTTTCATCTGATCCTGATTGACGTTCCAAGTGTGTTTCTGCTGTACGACGCAACGGTTTTCAACCTACCGTTCACACTAGGATTTGCAGCGCGTACTTTATATCAGGTATGTAGGCTTTGTCTGAGTATAACGAACAATCAGCTGGCATTAACATTAAAGTTACTCTTTATATACCTAGTGAATATATCAAAAGAAAAATATGAAGTAAAATCGGAAGCGAACAAAAACCTGCAATTAGTAAAATTCACTGAACTGGTACTGGTAGGTTAGCATGTAATATGTTTGTTGTAGGTGTGATGTGATTGAGCTGTGTAAAGACGGGTGAAACGCAACAACGCTGCAGCCCTGCAAAATGGAGTCCACTTGACTTAAAGTCATGTGATGAAATCCATATATACAACATTAAACAAAGTTAAAGATGAAGCTCTCCCTTGGGATACTATGCAAACAAATCCAAATTTGCAGCCCTCCCTTGGGATACTATGCAAACAAATCCAAATATGCAGCCCTCCCTTGGGATACTATGCAAACAAAGCCAAATATGCAGCCCTCCCTTAGGATACTATGCAAACAAATCCAAATATGCAGCCCTCCCTTAGGATACTATGCAAACAAATCCAAATATGCAGCCCTCCCTTGGGATACTATGCAAACAAAGCCAAATTTGCAGCCCTCCCTTGGGATACTATGCAAACAAAGCCAAATTTGCAGCCCTCCCTTGGGATACTATGCAAACAAATCCAAATATGCAGCCCCCTTGGGATACTATGCAAACAAAGCCAAATTTGCAGCCCTCCCTTGGGATACTATGCAAACAAATCCAAATATGCAGCCCTCCCTTGGGATACTATGCAAACAAATCCAAATATGCAGCCTCCCTTGGGATACTATGCAAACAAAGCCAAATATGCGGCCCTCCCTTGGGATACTATGCAAACAAAGCCAAATATGCAGCCTCCCTTGGGATACTATGCAAACAAAGCCAAATATGCGGCCCTCCCTTGGGATACTATGCAAACAAATCCAAATATGCAGCCCTCCCTTGGGATACTATGCAAACAAATCCAAATATGCAGCCCTCCCTTGGGATACTATGCAAACAAAGCCAAATATGCGGCCCTCCCTTGGGATACTATGCAAACAAAGCCAAATTTGCAGCCCTCCTTGGGATACTATGCAAACAAATCCAAATATGCAGCCCTCCCTTAGGATACTATGCAAACAAAGCCAAATATGCAGCCCTCCCTTGGGATACTATGCAAACAAAGCCAAATTTGCAGCCCTCCCTTGGGATACTATGCAAACAAATCCAAATATGCAGCCCTCCCTTAGGATACTATGCAAACAAAGCCAAATATGCAGCCCTCCCTTGGGATACTATGCAAACAAAGCCAAATTTGCAGCCCTCCCTTGGGATACTATGCAAACAAATCCAAATATGCAGCCCTCCCTTAGGATACTATGCAAACAAAGCCAAATATGCGGCCCTCCCTTGGGATACTATGCAAACAAATCCAAATATGCAGCCCTCCCTTAGGATACTATGCAAACAAAGCCAAATATGCAGCCCTCCCTTGGGATACTACACCCTATCTTTACTTCTCAGCATCTCAAAGTGGTTATACACTACAATCAAAGCATTGAAAGTTTAGACAAGGTGCAAAGATTGTTTTCTTATTATCATTTTCAGCAATATCATAATGTTTGTACAGATATCAATAGACCTATAAGATGCAATTTTTTTAATTTATTAAAGCTTTTGTCAATAACATTGCCACTTACAGCTTCCCTATCAAGTGCCTCCTGGAAGTCCTTTTGCCTCCTCTCCTCGTACTGCTTCTCCCGGAATATACGATTTTCACGGATGATCGCCTTCTCATGCCTCAGCTGAAGAAGCTGGGTGGCAATCCGTCTTTCTGCTGGGACTGTCTCATAAGACAGTTCACCAACAGCTCTTCTCTTCTCGCATCCTGAAATTGAAGAGACAATTGACAGAAAATATCAAGTGAAAACTTTTTTATGAGATGCATAATCATGACATGTTGGAGGCAGGTAGGTAGGTAGGTAAGTAGGATGTAATATTTTACATTCATTTCCTCAAAAGCTATTATAGAGATGTCCATGGCCATTTGATAAACCAGTTGTGAATGAAGACCCACAGGAAATTGATCTAGGCAAATGACCACTAAATCATGTTGGAAATTATCAAAGTTTGAAATAAAAGAACATTTTCTAATTTCTTATTGTCTTCAGTACCTGCACCAACTAAACGGTTCTGTGATGTTTCTGTGATGAATATCTGATAATTTATAAAGGCGTATATATTGAGAGAAAGCATTTCAGATTATTTGATATGGAAGATGTTACATAACAAACATCTCTGTGATGATTATGTAATGAGCAAGAAAGCCATAATGAGCAAGAAAGCCACACAATATAATGACAAGGAAGCCATAACAAAATTATCCACAAATGAATTTACAGACGATACATCACATAAATAATAATAATAATAGGAATATTTATATAGCGCTTAATCCACTGTGGAGTATGCTTAAAGCGCTTATACAATAAAAATGATAGGTTAAGGTAGGGATACCCTAAAATATTATTCCTACACCCATATTTTGTTTGTTTAATTTTTAGATACTTTAGTTTGTTCTCTTCCTATTACCTAAATTTTAAAAGAAAATTCCTTCAATAAGTTGGTCAAATACATTTTAGAAATTATAATTTCCATTCCAAAATGCATTTTAAAACCGGAAGTGACATTTTAAAACCGGAAGTAGCATTTTATCTATCATAAATTAGCTGGGAAACACCCCCAAATCCCACTATTGGCCTGCTACGGTTGGTAGTGTGTTATATTGGTTGCTACCACCTGTCACATAATGAGTCACATGATTGAATAGCTAGCTGTGATGTTTCCATTGTTCATTGCATTTGTACAACTAACACGAATTTGACTCAAATTTTAAATTCATGTATAATGTATATTGTATGTTGTATATTTAAGCGTGATTTGCACAAAATCGCCTTCGTAAATGCTTAACATTGAATAACATTGAATACAAAAAAGTTGAATGTAAACTTTACTACAGATAATTTTTTTGCTTTCTCCATTTTTCAAAAAGTACAGACTTTTTTTTTTAAATGGATACCATCATCAACTTAAAAAGCAAATGCCAAAATTCCAAGAACAAGGCAAATTCCAATGACATTTTCCCAACCTCTTGCTCTTCATGTGCTTGGAGCTGATCTACAAGGATTTTCCTCCGTCTCTTTTCTCTTTCCTTCCGAGCCACTCCATCTTCTTGCAGACGTTTCCTGATTTTATTGATGTATTCATCATTTGATGCAGGCTTTAGAAATTGAAGAGAAACAAAAAAGATCACTTAGAAAGCATTGGTTTGGCACAAATGATATTATGACTGGAACTCTTGGCAGGGTTGACCTCGCTTGAGTAAGGAAATAGGTCACATCCACCATATCAATGCAGTAACTAGGTGGGGCAAACAAAACTCAAATCTACAAGCAAGCATGACCAGTACATTGATATTTAGATGTTCATGTGGTGGTGGTGGTGGTGTGGTGTGGTGGTGGTGGTGGTGGTGGTGGTGTGGTGGTGTGGTGGTGGTGGTATGGTGGTGGTGGTGTGGTGGTGGTGGTGGTGGTGGTGGTGGTGTGGTGGTGGTGGTGGTGTGGTGGTGGTGGTGTGGTGGTGGTGGTGGTGTGGTGGTGGTGGTGTGGTGGTGGTGGTGTGGTGGTGGTGGTGGTGTGGTGGGTGGTGGTGGTGGTGGTGGGGGTGGTGGTGTGGTGGTGGTGGGGTGGTGGTGGTGGTGATAATGGTGATGATGGTGATGATGATGATGGTGATGATGGTGATGGTGATGATGATGATGATGATGATGATGATGATGATGATGATGATGATGATGATGATGATGATGATGATGATGATGCCAGATTGCATGATGAACATATAATAACAGAAAGCAACTAAAAGATGCAAACAATGGGAGTAGAGTGATGTTTGTAATAAAACACATCTTACCTTGATCAGATTGGCTTGCTCTTTTTGGGACTTTTCTGCCTTTACCAAGAGAGCTGCAACTTCCTCATCAGCTGCCCTAAAGGGGAAAAAACAAATTGATAGACTGATTGATGAATAATGACATCAATGGAATTTACCCCGCTAAGTGTGTAGGGGATATTTACGAGAGTTATACTTACCTTCCATGCTATAAATATGCAATCTAGTCTATTGACCTGATCCTAATGCACTTCTAACCAACCTTAAAAACATAGCTACCAGCCCAGCCCTGACCTCCATAATACCTCTAATATCGCTCACTTAACATTCCACCAAGGCGTGGATGAGAGGTGAGGCAGGCCGGGTCGCATGGAAGGTAAGTATAACTGTCTTGAATATCCCTGCTACGCTTAGCGGGGTAAATTTACATGAAGTTATACCTTATATTCCATGCTATAAATATGCAATCAGATTGCAACCGAAGATTGGAAGAAAGGGAGCCCAATTTTTAAAAAATGGTCTAAAGCCCAGTTTTCTTTCTAAAGGCTGGTCCTAGTCATAACAAAGGAACAGAAACAAGTTTTCATAGGTTATTCAAAACACTAAATAAAGGAATAGATTAAACAATGTTCGCCAGAAAATTTACAAGGACCAGGGCTGGTTATTTAAACATGAGGGGAACAAAACTATCCGTAAAGTTAAACTAAACAGAAACTGCCAGAGCAGCGGCAGAATTTTGTTAGTAAAAAATAAACGAAATAGAAAGTGCCTAAGTCTGGCAAAATTTCATTAGTAAAACAAGGAACTAACAATTGCCCAAACAATGGCAAAACTTTGTTAGTAAAAGTAAAGGAAATAAAGTGTCTGAACAGCGGCAAAAAAATTTCGTTAACAAAATAAATGAATCAAACGTGCCAAAACAACGGCCAAAATTCATTAGTAAACAACTAAGACCTTAAAGAATTAACAGAAGAATCGTAATTGAAAAGAGAGAATGTGAATAAGAAAAACAAGAATATTCACCTCAAGAAAGGGATGGTCCTCTTCTTGAAAGAACAAGCCCTTGCAACTCCGCCTTGGTAGTCTGGTATATCCTTCAGATATGCGAAGACAAACGTGGCTGGTGTTTTCCATACTACAGCGCGAAGAATCTCCCTGAGGGAAACCCCACCAAATAGCACAATTGATAAGTGATTGTTCCCGAACAACACAGATTTATTGTACACGATTGCCTGAACATTCCATCATATCACCTGAAACGGCGTGATGCGGATTTTGCAAAGACACGAATAAGGCATTCATGTCGTTCCGTTAGGATTGTGTACGTTTAATCAAGCGTTTGAGACGTCGAGCTGGACACAAGGCCCTGTCCTCTGATGTGTCAGAAAACATGGAGAGCGACGGAAGGAATATCGGTTCTGATAGAAACTCTACTGTTTGATTCTTCTGAATTGGTACAAAGCCAAACGCCCCAGATTCAAATGGAACCCTTCTTTCAAAGCAAATATGGCCCTCTTTGAGCGAAAGCGAAGAAAAATGTTTTAATGGCATCAGTTCTTTGGCGAGAACCACTTGCATGTCGAGAACCACTTGCATGGGTGAAAGCAAAGTTCGAACTGAAGGTCTTTGTAAGAATATTCCTTAGGGTAATCTTTCCAGAGGCTGTGACGTGCATAGGTGACAGTCGTCCCATCTGGAAAGCTCCAGTGGATAGCTGCTAAGGCTGTCCGAAACCCCTTCACTGTATTGATGGATTCATTCAGATTATACTGACCCAACAAGAAATCCGCTATGTCACCAAAAAACCGATCTATTCTAGCACCAGTCTCGGAACATTCCAAGTCTGGAAGAATACATCCCTAAAGTGGAAGGTCTCTAACTATGGGCTGCCACTTGGGCAGCTTCCTCCGAAAGGCCTTGCGACACAAGAGATTCGTGGATAGAAGCCACACAGTCTAATGGAGTACTCTTGGATTGTGGTGCAGTTTACCAGAGCCCAGGATTGAGACCAAGCCGTCTGTGACCTGAAGCTCATATGGGAAACCTGCGATAAGATTGAGCAGTTGAGGGAACCACAGTTGGCCGGGCCAATTGGGAGCTACCAAAAAGCATCATCTGACACTGATCTTACATCACCTTGCCAAGTACTTTCGGTAACAGCGTGAACGGTGGGAAGGGGTAGCCCACGAAGTGGATCCACCTGATGGTGAATGCGTTGACTCTCCAGACTCTCGGGTCGGACATCAGAGGGCAAAAAGTTGGTACCTTATAGTTGTCCACGAACGCAAACAGATCTATGTCCAGGAGCCCAAAGGTCAACCAGATCGCATCGGCCAACTGCGGAAGGAGGGCCCATTTTGTGGGGGCTCCTTGGAGGGAGATAACAGATCTGCAAACATGTTCTCCTTGCCTGGCAGGTGGATCGCCTGAAGGCTGACCTTGTTTGACATGCACCGACACAGAAGGAACTTGGCAAGGATCCAGAGTCTCCTGGATGTTGTGCCTCCCTGCCTGTTGATATACGCCACTACTGTGGTGTTGTTGGTGCATATGAGAACAGTCTTGTTCCGTACCTGTGGTAGGAAGTGAACAAGAGCCTGGCGCACTGCCTCTAGTTACCACAAATTAATGTGCTGTCCGCACCAAGTGCCCGTCCAAAATCCAGCAACTTGGGACCACGCTAAATGTGCTCCCCACCACTTCAAAGACGCCTCTGTCACCACTGACACTGAAGGTCTAGGTTTGGCTTGGTTTCTTGATGTTTAATGGTACCGCAACAATCAGAGTCAATTGTGCCACGAGGGTCTTAATAAATAATGGTGTAAGAGTAAGGATGGTGAGGAGATGAAAGGTTTGTAAGGGAGATAAAGAGGAAAAGCTGAATGTGGGAGAAAAATTTTGGTGAAAAGAAAGGGGTGTGTAAGGTTAGGTGTAGAAGGGGAGGAGATTATGTGTGATGGAAGAGCTTGTTGTTGCAGAGGAAGTCGATGATGTCTAGTGAGTGGGAAAACAGTTCCCTGTGACAGGTGTGAGTGGATGCACCACTGCCTGTGTACAGGAGACAAGAAAACTGAGGTCCCTCCAGGATGGGACGAAATAATCCAGTAGGTGAAATTGTAGATCCCGCATGTATAACCTGCACATTGAGACTACATCTACTAGAATGGCTAGGTATCCTAAGAATACCAGCCAAGCTCTCTCCGGCTATGCCAGTTGCGAGTGGAGGACATAGGCTCCCGCCTTCACGGATAAGATACGCTCCTTTGTCGGCCGTATATGACCCTGTGTGAAATCCAGGACTGCCCCCAGAAAAATGGGAGTCTGTGAAGGAACTAGACTAGACTTGGCGAGGTTGGTAACCCACCCTAAGTCCTGAGCCACTCTTATGACTACGTTTGTGTCTTCTGCAGCGGAGGCTGCGTTTTCTGCGATGATAAGCCAGTTGTCTAGATACATCGATATTCTGATGCCTTGTTTTCGTAGAGAGGCCGCTAAAACCCTCGTAATCCGGGTGAAGACCCTGGGGGCAGTCGATAGCCCAAAGAGTAACGCCCTGAACGTGTACGTGGCTCCCTCAAATTAGAACGAAAGGAGGAAACGCATGTGTTCCTCGTGCATCAGCACATGTAGATACGCATCTGCGAGGTCGACAGAAGTGGCCCACAGGCCTCTCGTCAATTGAAGGAGGATGGAGCGAAGAGTCTTCATCTTGAACTTCAACGGACGAATGAGCACATTGAGTGGTCTTAGGTCAATGATTGGGTGCCACTTGTTTCCCTTCTTGGGGGCCAGGAAGAGTTTGGACATTACGAGGCTTCTGGGCAGATTCGAGACGAGGGTGATGGCGTTCTTTGCCAACAGCTCTCCGAACTCTGTCCTCAACAACTCGGCGTGGTTGCCCAAACAAGGTGCGGGGGTGGGGCGAAAGAACCCCCTTGAGGCAGGGGGGTTGTGAACTTCAGACGGTAGCACTGCCGAATGATTCTCAGCACCCACTAGTCTGTGGTGACTTTTTCCCATGCCGTGGAGAATTTCCCCAAACTCCCCATGACCTGACCACCTGTCAGTGGGGGCATTGGGGGTGGGTCAAAAGTAATGCCCCATGCCCTTTCCCCACCCTCGTGAGAAAGAGGATCCCCTCTGCATGCAGAGAGGAAGGACCGTTGACCGCTCTCTGTCACGTTCACTCTGCCGGTCTATGAAGTGGACTCCTGGCGAGAGGAAGGAGCTGTTTCGGGTGTCGCTGCCATCCTACGGCAACGATGAGGAGCCTGTCGCTGGGTAATCGCACCCTGGCCCATTGTAGAGGCAGGAGGTTGGCAACGTGTGGGTGGAGAAGACAAAGGCTTCGCCTTCGCTAACAGCTTCTTAGTCTTCTTAAGATTGTCCTGTCAGCCGGTCTGGCGCAACAGGACATCTCGGAATTGACCTGCAAAGAGGTCTGGGCCTTCTGTTGGCAACTCCCAAAGGTCCGTCTGTGTGGCTTCGGAGAGTCCAAGGAGGGGGAGAACATTCTTACACCTCTCCATGACCACCTTTGTAGAGACTCAGGCAAGTCGGTCGATTGTCACGTCGAAGAAATCCGTGAGTCTGGCTATTACAAAGGTGCAGTTGTTGGAATGACATTGGCTGGCAGATATCTGCGCATGACCGAGTCTAACCCCTCAGTCACCCATACGGCGAGAGCTTGGTACTCAAAACCCCGCCGCATGGCCCGGTCTGCAGCTTCGAGGAACTCTTCCCTCCGCTGGACCACAGGGTCAAGAAACTTCTTAGTCCTGGTTGCAGAGCTAGTCACCGCTGGGGTGCCACTTGCTGGCTGGCGGAGGAGTTGCCATACTCCTTCCGGGATCAAGGGGGTGCCTACAAGCACCTGGTAGGCAGCTGGTTGGAGTGGTAGCGAGTGGCCTGGTCAACCTTTTTGTTGTAGGCCGTCCAGTCCTTGGCGGGATTCCTGGCCCGATGCTGTACCCTGGTCACCAGGGAGGCATCAATGGGAAATTGCTTAGCTGCCGGCTTAGTTTCCCTTTGTACTGTAGTGAGCAGTCTGTGCTGAGACTGTTTGCCAATCTCTATGAGAGGTGCTTCTACTACATCGACTTTAATCTTCCATGCTAGGAAATCTATGAGCTGGGGAAGGCGCTCCCCCTGTAATAGGTGGTCCACTGGAGGAGGCAGCGGGAAGTGGACCTCGTCCGGTACCTGGCAGGGTTACCGGATAAAATTACTTGTAACTCACTTATTTCCTCTTGTGGCCCTACCGGTCCCTACACGGAACCGTGGTCCATAGCGGTGTACAAAGGATTTACCCACCACTACCTGCACCTCACTGACTCAGTATCGTTAAGACGTGGGCGCTAGTATAGTGTGGTTTATTCTAAGCTACGTCCACTTAGCTGATCAAAATAGTCTCAGAAATAACTTACGTCAAACAGACCTCAGCCTGCAGTCCTTCCGACTCAGTAGCGTCAAGTCGGGGACCTTCGGGGGTTAATTCAGTATAAGCTAACAAAGTAGACTACTGCCTCAAACCTCTGCTGCTCAGTAGTGTCGAGCCGTGGGTCGTGGCGTAAGTAGAAAACTCGGGAGAGACCATAATGATTTATATCGCCTCTTGGCATTTGAAAAGTGAAAATATATAAATAAATATATGTACGTACACCAAAGCTCCCCGACGAGGGATGTACTTGGGATCTTTACGCAGGTTAGACGGAACTGCAGAAGACGTCAAACATAGTGAGGCAGGCCACAGCAATTTAGTACACCAGAAAAAATAAACAGATTTAAATCCTGAGAAATGCACGAAAAGTAAAAAATTTAAAAACGCAGGAGTAGCATGGAAAACAAAAACCACTGTGAACTTGGTGTCTGTGGAGATAAAAAGAAAAGGTGAATTCTCCTGAAAGGAGGACACCAGAGAGACCTCTCAGGGTCTAACCAGCGCCCCATAAATCAAGCTCATAAATTAAAACTTTGTCTAAAATTATATGCAAGAAATACAAACTCACAAAATGTATGGTAATGTAAAAGAATATATAGGCTCTCTTGTAATAACTGTAGCTCCTTGGAGCTGGTTGAAGCCGACTTTCCCAGGTAACCTTGTGGTAACGTCAACCTCTTACGCATGTGCCAACATCGAAATGAGAAGTTGGCCTAATGCATACAAGACATTAGTTGTTCTGCTCCTTAAACTTTCAAACAGTCAGACCCGACCTGATAAATAACCAGGTCGGGTCAGATTTTTCCTCTTTATTTTCTTTATTCTAAAAACCTTAGTTGTTGTGGAAGTTGGTGCCAAGTATCATATTAGCAATGGATGAAGTCCTTATTGTGTGGTTATTTTAATTAAGATAAAGTGGTCTCACTATTTGCTACAGTAAGTTTGTGGTTATGATTTGCTGGAACAAATTTTTAAGGAGAAGGACACGTCATGAACCTGTACTGAAGACATCCTAACATGCTATTACAATGCACAGTATAACGCTAGCCACCCGTTTTGTACGGATGGAAATAAAAACACTAATCTAAGTGTAAGCTTAATGGGAAAAGTCCTGTAAGTCGGACCAAAGAAATTCCCACTCCCATGGCCACCTTGTCTTACCTCAGATGACTTGAAAAGGCAAGCAGAAAAGGCTAAACAGCATAAAAATCTGCATGGTAGGAGCTGCAAGGAAGAAAATTGTTAGAAAAAGGTAACACTTTTGAAGAATTTTTTTGACCAGTTCCAGCGATGTTGTGAAAACAACGCACTGAAAAGAAGTGAGGAATATTAGAGGTATTATGAAGGTCAGGGCTGGGCTGGTAACTATATGTTTTTAAGGTCGGTTAGAAGTGCATTAGAATCAGGTCATTGGACCAGATTGCATATTTATAGCATGGAAGGTAAGGTATAAATTGGAAGTAAATACCAGAAACAATGAGCAGAAAGCATGACTTACACAACAGAAATAAAATTACTTATGCTACATTGGGTCATAGGTGAAGAGTTTATACATGCCTAAAGTTTGAATAACATTACATTCTAAAAAGTTAAACGACCATTAACAAGATATTAGCACACACAAAAACATTGCTTTGATGAGTTGTGTGTTATTAAACATCAATATCTCAATCAATTGTTTAGAAAAATCAATATCTCTTGCTAATTGTGGTACAACATGTTTCCTGCCAACTAAAAACTAAGATTTCACATACAAAAAAAACAAAACACAAAAATCATACTAAAAATGTTATAATGCCATAAGTTTAATAAATGAAGGAATTTTGTATACTTTTTAGACTTTTAATCCAAATATTACATGCACCATGAAAACTAAGAAAGAAAAAAAAAAACACTTACACTTAGCTACAGGAATCAAATACCTCTGTATCATGAACTAAAGCAGCATCAGAAATTAAATGTTAATAAACTCAATTATCTTATCCTACAATAGACAGACTGGTATCCTGTCCAGGAGAATAATAGATCTCATCTGCTTGCACCACAGAAGCCAGGGATAAGCACTGGCAAATGACTATGCAGATTAGATGTTTGAAAGTTTCTCCCCAAAACATAAACATTTTTGACCTCCAAAAGTTTCTTCCAATTCTTTATAGAGAATACTCTCATCATGATTATAGCTATTGTGACTTTAAACTTGCAAAGTTGGTATCATAAGAAAAATGATGAAAATCTGTTGCAATAGACTTTCAGTCCAAAATTCTCAAAGCCGACAAAGTTGAACAAAAACATCACTTAAAATCACTCATTATTAAACAAACAAAACCTTTACTGTTAAATACCATCCTATTGGTAAATTATTACTTCAAGCCAGACACATTGACCATAGGGGAATACTTTTGTCCTCGTGTTGAGTGTAAAAGTCAGTGAGCTGCAGTGAAATTTGTTTACTATCAATGTCAGATTATGACCATGGAAAGTGAGGTGAAGTGTGTGGAAATCCCTGGTGTAATTGCTTGTGCTGGATTGTGGTTTTTGTTGTGGTTAATATAGACCTAGACAGATTTTAGATTTTGTCGGGGCTTAAGACAAAATATATTGTGAGGTTTAGACTTAATGAATGCAAATTGAATGATTAGTTCAGTGGCCAGACAATTAAGTCTATTTATTATATAAGATGTGCTTGCTTGACCACCGAACATAGTGTGTACATGCTCCTTTATTCCCCACCTGCTGTTTTTGGCTATTTTCTGCAGTTCAGTAAAAAAGCACTTATACACCATTGACCTTTAATGTCATTCATGCACAGTAAATATAAATATGGAGTGCACAAAATGTTTACAAAACCAATCAATCTCTAAACAATAAGTGTAGCTGGTATATAAAATGTGTTCTCATATTAAGGAGGAACATTGGGATATCTGTAGGCATATACAAGTACACAATATGAATTTGATCAAATGTGTTCTCATATCAAGGAAGAACATTGGGATATCTGTAAGCATATACAAGTGCACAATATGAAATTGAGTTAAGATTTACTTGTCCTCCTGGCTGTCCATGCCACCAGGTAAAGCCTTGCTCAGCTGCTGTTCAAACTTCTCTATTTCAAGTTTGGTTTGTTCCGCCTCTTTCTTCTTCATCACTTCCTTCCTGATGGCGATGGCTTTAAGCGTCTTATTAGGTGGAGTTTTAGGGATCTCCACAGTGGCAGCTCTGGAAAAAATATAAGTAAGATCTTGGTGTTAAGAGCATACAAGGGACAAACAGCAACAATAACAAGAATGTTAATGCACTACATTTTGATGCACTATTCACCATAGCGCTTACAAATATCAAGCGCCACACACACCACAACTGAACTTAAAGTTCCTGGAGACTATACTAGGGTGGTGAAATTGCAATGCCAGGTACAAACACAATGACACAACAGGCCACCAACCACATGAAATACTGCTGGTTGATGACTTGAGCATGATGTGTTTAACCTGTCACAGTATTTTCAGTATAAACATGGCTCTCAGTAATACATAGGGTGTGCATACATTCATTAAGGCTGTGCTGAGAAATAGAGATTAAGGCATATATACACTACTTTGCCACTACAACATATGCATAATATATATGGCAAAAGCTGCAGTTAAGGCAAAAGTGGCATCGATTATTTGTGTGCAAAATGGAACCAAGGTTCTTGCTCTTATTTTTACTTACTAGGTACTGTAAGAATCAAGAAGTTTGGATAAATGTCTAAAAGGTAAACTAACAGTAGTACACAACATATTACATGGAAGAAACTACATATAGTTTGCTTGTTTGTTTGATGAGGGCTTCATGGTACGGCCACAACAGCGAGGGTTAAATTGTGCCTGAGAGATTAAATCATTCTAGAGGTAGGAAGGAAGAAAACAATGGGACAATGAGAGAAATACAAGAACTAAAAGTCAGAAAGCTGGGATCGAGAGAAGAGGTGCATGAGTGAATAGAAAAAAAAAATATAGAGAAAAGGGAGTGGGAGAGGAGAACTAAATATGGTTGTAGAGGGAAGCATGGTGAAGGAAGGAGATAATTTTATCCAGAGGATTTTTCTGGAAGAGCTTGGCTATTGAGTAGTGGGGAACAAGGGAAGCTCTGGGAAGGTTGTACAGGGGGCAAGCAAGGAGAATGTGATGGACTGTGATGGTGCAATGCCAATTGTTGCAGGGGGTGGGGGAGCCAATAAGGAGGTGGAAGTGAGTGAGGTGAGTGTGACCAATTCTAAGGTAGGTAATGTGAATTGTAGACACGGGAGAGGTTGTAGATGGTGGTTTTGATCAGAATGGTGGGCTGGATGACTTGGAGTTTGTTATCAATTTGGGAGTCCCATGAGGTATGTCAGTGGTCACAAACAAGGGAAGTGATAAGCGGTTTGATGTCAGAAAGGGTTTTGGGAAAGGGGGTAGGGGGAAGGTTGAGGGCAAGCTTAGCTGCTGCATCAGCTCTGTCATTGCCAGGGATGCCAACATGGCCTACAGGGGCTGAAGGAGTTTACAGAGAAAGTGGGATGTGGGGTTATCCCATTTAAGATTGAGTAAAGAAGTAAGAACAGCCTTGGAGTCGGAGAAGATGGCTTTGTTCCCACATATTCTAGTTTACATATTGCATTATCACTGAAAAGGTGCATTTGCAAGAACAACATAAAGTGAACTTATTTACGGTCAAAGAAACAAGTGTGGTGTATTTTAACTGAAGTTCCCATCTTGCTCCTTCTACAATGATCCTTCAGAGACTAATCAGATACCAACTGGTAGCTAAATTGACAAAGCACCTGCATTTTTCCAGTTTAAAGGTGGTGGGCTCACCCCATAGCAAATAAAAGACTTATCTTGTTGCCCTTTCCTTGTTGAGCTTTCAAGTGTGGGTCTTATTCATTGTACAATTTCTAAACCTTAAGTGCAGAGTGGATATATGTGTATTATAAATAAAAATTCCTTTCGAATTTTCAATATCTGAATTAGGCTTTGTAAATTTCATGAGGGGTTTCAAAAGCACCAGTAATAGTAAGCTACATTTATTCAAGAGATTTTCAATCCTTGACATCACAAAATCACGTCTTTCCAATACTTTAAACCTGAAAAGTCCAAATCAATAAATGTTTAAATAAAATGTGATTAAATTTTGTGCTATTTTCATTATTTTCATTTCAAACATTTTTCACTAATATTGTACTTTACTGTGACTATAGTCCTTAACGTTGCAATTAATGCTTTTCTCCTGGTATTGCCAGGAATCAATATTACCCACTGACCTTTTACATACTTTGCGGACAAATATTGAAGCTAGCGAGTGAAAGCAGACAAAAAAGTTACATAATGCAACTGCAGTCAATTTCAAATGCAAGAGAAATACTATTAAAACAGCTCAAACCACAATATATACATAAAGGAATAGCTTTTTCAGTAAATGTTACCTTTGTGTTTGTCCACTTCTTCTCAATATAATTCATTTAAATTATGATGAAAAACAAAAATATAACATAAAATTATTAACACTATGCAATATGATTTGTTTGTTTGTTTGATGAGGGCTTAATGGCACCACGACAACAAGGGTCAAATTGTGCCTGAGAGGTCAGATCATTTAAGAGGTAGGTAGGAATGAAAACAGGGGGAGAATGAGAGAAATTCAAGAACAAAAGTCAGAAAGCTGTGATCAAGAGAAGAGGTGCATGGTTGGAACGAAAACAAAATAGAGAGAGTGGGTGGAGGAGGAGAATTAAATATGGTTGTAGAGGGAAGCATGATGAATGAAGGAGATGATTTTATCCAAAGGATTTTTCTGGAAGAACTCAGCAATTAAGTTGTGGGGAGCAAGGGAAGCTCTGGGAAGGTTGTACAGGGGGCAAGCAAGGAGAACGTGATGGATTGTGAGGGTGCAATGGCAATTGTTGCAGAGGGGTTGGGGGAGCCAATAAGGAGATAGAAGTGAGTGAGGTGGGTGTGACCTATTCTAAGATGGGTAATATGAACGTTGTCGATACGAAGAGAGGTTGTTGATGGTGGGTTTGATTAAAATGATGGGCTGGATGACATGGAGTTTGTTATCAATTTGGGAGTTCCATGAGGTTTGCCAGTGGTCACGAACAAGGGAAGTGGTAAGCGGTTTGATGCCAGAAAGGGTTTTTGGAAAATGGGTAGGGAGGAGGTTGAGGGCAAGCTTAGCGGCTGAATCAGCCCTGTCATTGCCAAGGATGCCAACATGGCTGGGTATCCAGAAGAAAAGAACACTTTTCTTGCAGAGGGTGGGCGAAAGAAGTTTCTGGAGAAGGAGGTGGGATGTGAAGTTAGCCCATTTAAGGTTGAGTAAAGAAGTAACAATAGCCTTTGAGTCAGAGAAAATAGCAAAGTGGCTGAGCGGAGAGTACTCAATAAAGTTGGGGGCGAGGAGAATGGCCTTTGCGCTGGCTGAAAAGATGGATGAGTAGTCGGGAAGTCTGCTACTGAGGGTGATGTCTTGGATGACGGCAGCAGCAGCTGTCTTGTTGCCTTCCTTGGAGCCATCAGTATAGATGAAGGTGTCAATTTGAGAGTTGGTCTTTGATTTGGTTGTGGAGATTGATGAAGAGGTTAGGGTGGGTTTGAGTTTTGTGATGAGTGGAGAGGCCCAGGTGGATAGAAGGGAGGGGGTGGCCCAAGGAGGAAAAGTGGGCCAGGAGAAGGTGCCGAGAGTGGCGGGGTTGATGCTTAGATGGAAGAGGTCTGATTTTATGCATAAGCTGGAGGGAGGGGATAGGGTTTTAGTCCTATCAAAGAGGGTGGAGAAATTGGGGTATTTAATGAGGTTGTAAACAGGGTTCTGGGTATTGGTGAGGACTCTGAAAGCATAGGAGAGGCTAAGATTTCTACACCTAAGTAGAAAGGGAGCGTTGCTGACTTCAACATGAAAGCTGGCAATTGGGGAGGTCTTGTAGGCACCCAGATAAAGCCTGAAGCTTCATTTTGGATGGTGTTGATGTAGTTGAGGTATGAGTTGTGAGCGACACAGTAGACAATATTGCCATAGTCAAGCTTGGCACAAATGGTGAGCCTGAAAATTTTAAGGAGAGCATGGCGGTTCGCACCCCAAGTGGTGTTGGAAAGGAGGCGGAGAATGTTGAGGGAGCTGTTGCAATTTAGTTTCAGGTTGGTGATATGTTGCTTGTAGGTGAGCTTGGGGTCTAGACTTAGACCCAGAAATTGTGTGTGTTTAACTTTAGGGATGCGATTGCCATTGAGCACAAGGTTCAATATGATAATCACAAAAAAGGACTAAAGAGAAAAGGTTACTTCTTTGTATAAAATCAGTACTGGAATCAGAAAAGGTATGTATATTGTTACCTTCACAAAGTGATGATATATTTAGGGTGTTATACCATAGACACCCTATATAGATCATCACTTTGTGAGGGTAACAATATTTGTTTGAGTCATTTCATATTTTAAGTTTAATTGCTTACCAAAGATTTCCTGACATTGAGTTTTAAGTGCTATGAGTAAAACTACCCTGCCTATCATCATGCAAAAACCTTTGGTTATTTTCATACAAATATCTAATAAAGCATTAAAGAGGAAAAATAGTTTTAAAAAAAATTGCTTGATAAGTAACTAAAAAATCTAGTACATTCTAACGTCACTTTTGTGATGGTTACTGATCGGTTTGTCAGCATTTGTGTATATATTTCGACTAATCAGAAACATTGAATTGTACTGAAAATATATTTCCACATTAATGCAATACCTAGCCCTTGAATAATCATAACCAAGTTTCTTTATCATCATTCCTTCTTTTCATAATGAATTTTAATACAAAAAAGATCTGCACCTGATTCTTGCAACCAGCTCTGTCTGCTTCTGTCTTCCCAGGGCAGCCTTCTCCAGCTCTCTCTGCCTCTCATCCTGTTGCCATTGTCTTACTTTCTCCTCCTGTTCATATTTTGTCCTGAATTCTATATCAAGATGTTGTTTTTTCCTCTCCCTGAATTTATCCACAAGTTCATCCAAGTTTAGATCTGTTTGTCGAGGGGTCAATATTTTCAATCTCTGTAATATTAAAGGATATACATATAATTTTTGTTGTATTGTCTGAGACACGTATATATTGTTCAATGAATAAGTGATAAATGATGATTTTTGATCAATTCATTACAAGGGTAAAACTAAAACATCCATAGGTTTAATTGTTTCAAAGAATTTTCAGTTCTAAATACGCAAAATGCAAATTTGTGTCCAAATTATGTGATGAAAGAACAGGCACGTCTCTTTATTTTCTTATGTTAATCCAGTGTTTTCAGTCATCTGCCATATTGGCGGCGATGGATTTCAATGAAACATTTTGGGATCTAAGTCCCACTAGGGCTGTGCGTTTTTGCTTAATAGCCTAAACGTTTGAACGTCCAAAGTTTTGCTCATTTAAATTGACCTCTCCCCGCCCCCCAACCCCATAAAAGATTTTTAAATAGGACCAAGAAGTGTAGAAAAAGATATGGAATTTTTTTGCAGAACTGGTTTTAGCCGTTCAATAACCACTGCATAACCATCGTGATGACTTGCTCAAAAATAAGCACTAAATGTCACAAAACTTGAGTAGGGGCCTGATGACAAGTCTTCAAATTACCCGTAAGGCTTAAATATTAACCAGACATCGCAAACGTTACAAATTCCCTCACCGCCAATAACATGCTTTCTACAACTACCATCCTGTCCTGTTCTACATGTCCCATGCTATATCCCTCCCTATAGGAAATCATAAATGAAATACAGATACCATTCCACAATAATGACCAGTCTGCCATCACTCGTGCAATCAAGATGAAATCTCATTATATGCCATGCCACCCTGTCCCATATGCCATGCCACCCTGTCCTATATAATATGCCACCTGTCCCAAACACCATCCCTCCCTGTCCATATACCATGCCACCTTGTCCCACATCCCATCTCTCCCTATACCATGTGCCATCCTACCCTGTCCCACATGCCATCCTCCATGTACCACGTGCCATCCGCCATGTACCACGTGCCATTCCACACTGTCGTACAGGCCATTCCATCCTATCTCACATGCAATCCCACCATGTCCCATATGCCATCCCACCTGAAATCCAGATGACATGACATGCCATTCTGTCTCACATGTCATTACACTCTGTCCCCCATGCCATCCCACCTTGTCCCATATGCCATACCGGCCTGTCATAAATGCCATGACACTACCTTGCTTCACATGCCACACCACCCTGTCCCACATGCTATCTCACCCTGTCCTATATGCCATGACATCCTGTCCCACATTCTATGGTACCCTGTCCCACATGCCACCCTGATCCACATGCCATCCCACCCTGTCCCACATTTCATCTCATCCTGTCCCCCATGCCATCCCACCTTCATTCTAATTCCTACAACTACCAATCATTCTACCATCGTCTACCCCACATTCTTTCCTCTGAATTCCCATCCCCTCACTTTTATCAACTCAACATGTCCCATTCACTTCCATCCCCCTTCACTTGCCATCCTCCATTCATCTACCATCCTCCATTCACCTACCATCCTCTATCCCTCAACATACCTCATTCACCTACAGTACCATCCCCCATTTCATCTAACATCCCCCATTCACCTACCATCATCCATTCACCTACTACCCCAACCCACCTTTTGGCATCCACTCATCTACCATATACTCTTAACTCATCATTCCAACCTTCACTATAACCTCCACTCACTCCATTGCACTACATCCCCCCACCTTAGCTTAAATTTGACACAAGTTTCTAATAGAAACATGCTCAACTTTTCCCCCATATAAACCAAATAGGGCTGACCTATCTACCAAATCAGAATGAAAATTTATTGCAGATTAACTTGGAGTTTATCATAAGTCTATTATGTGTTCATTCTATTCTAGAAAAACCTTATTATTTTTTCCCCTAATCATTCCCAAGGCACTTTATTCTAAATTCCATTAAGTCGTCAATTGTATTATTCAACTTTTTTTTCATCCTAAAACAAATCCTTTTAAATGCTGCTATTCAAGTTTTGAATGCATTTGTTCTCCTTTATATCAAACTTATTTTCATAAAAATAGTTGGAATTCCTTTCCTATGGCAACAATCGTTTGTTCCCTAGTAGCTGCACAATGCATGAGGCCGGCCAGGCAAATGGTAAAGATGCTATATCCCCTCTTCGTTGGCAAAAGATGCTTTATCCCAACTTCATTGACAAGGGGATAATGATCTATGGTTGGAACACACTTTATACAGATGCAGGAATAAAATATCAGCAAATAAATTTGCCATGTATTGCAAGCATTTTCAACACTGATGACCATGACGTACAAGTTTTAAAAGTATGTCATTAAATACAGGTAGCGAATTAAATATATTCCAACCCAGCCCGATTCCCAACTGTACTGTATTTGATACAACCCTCTGGAAAATGGCCGTGAGGTCCGTGATGTTTGCAAACCACGCTGAAATATCAGCAACTTTGAAACATTTTTGTTGGTTTATTTCACAATCTTTTTTCTTTTTTTGCACAAATTATTCCACTAATCAGGTAATCTTTGCATTTATTTGTGCTGAAAATAACAATTAAAGCTTTTTGTCCATGAATTTGTGGATCAAGTTTTACAGCTTGTAAAACAGGTGTTAACATAATTGCAGATTTTATGCCTAACAATGTTGTTAATCAGGCCTAAGCCTCTTCATCAAGTACCTCTAAATTTGGCGAAGGTGAAATAGCTAATTAGCGCAAATTTTAACTCCTGCCTTAACCCTTACTTTACCACGCGGCGATATTATCACCGTTTTGGGTGCCCCATTTTTGGCCCCGCCTCCCGAGCGCATTTAAAAAAAAGTGCTGTTAGAGTAAGGGTTAAAACAGTTTAGATCCTTTGTTGATCGTATGTAAAGCTTGCATTGTAAAATTCATTGAATGAAAGTTGTGTGTATTTGAATGTTATTGATTTTCAATGGCAAGTGTGAATCACAAACATTTAAACTTTTGGGAGGATTAGACTAAACGTTTAATCGGAGGTTCGTTTGTTTAAACGTTTACATGTGTAATCGTCACAGCCCCAAGTGACACCCTCAATATCACCCTTGAAGAGTAAAAAGTACTGGTTAGCTCAATTGGAATTTGGTAGAGGACCCAATCTCCAGCTGGAAGGTCTTGCATTCAAAACTTGGTCAAGTCATACAAAAGACTTTCAAAAAGTGGGACGTGCTACCCTCTCGCTTGGTGCTCAGCATAAGATAAGAGCAGGGTAATAGTACAGGCTTGTGTTGTTTGTTTGCAAGAGTTTCCGTTATAAACGGATTTGATTACACATTACGCAGAGAAAAGACCTATAGACCTTTTCAAACCAAGTTAAGCTGAATGTGATTTCTTCAGTACTTGGACCAATCAAATCCTGGGAAACTTTTTTCCCCAACCAATCAGGTGCAGCTTGATGAAAAATTGTAAGCAGCATTTCCTTCATGTATAACACACGTATGATATGTGTTCTTGAAAACATTTTTTCACACGTTTGCTTCCATATCATGCGTGGATTGTGCAGATTGCCAAGATTCCCCCAGGGGACAATTGGTCCATTATGGACATGTAAATTTCAGCCATGTTACATTATTTAAATTAGTTTTCCAGAAAATTGCCAATTCATATTTGAAAAGGTCTATATAATAACTCAGCATTATTATCATTATTTCTTTCATTTGCAAAGACTTCATAAAGCAGAAAAAAATAAAGAACTACGTCAAGATTTTCAGCAAGCTTAAACCGTTCATGTTTCAAATTTTATATTAAAGCCATCATTTAGAAACTATAAATATGCCATTTTCATTTTTTAAACTCTTGACTCATTTACTCTCTCAGAATGTTATCTTCTCTTCAAGGAAAGAAAACAGATTTTTTTTAAGTAGATCTTTATTAAGTACCTCTCTATAAGGTCCTCGTTCCATGCTCTCAAGCTTCACTGGAGCTCTTGCTCTCATGGTGTCTAAGGCAACACCCGTGAGATTTGCATCTTCCTTGTTGCTAAGGCTGATGTACAGCTGGTACAGGAGTCTTGTTGCAACGCCTGCTTTCTCATTCATCACCTCATGAGCGATGATGGAATTAAATGGTACTTCCAAGGTACGGAAAGTTGGCTCCAAGCGTGTGAAATTATTGAGCTTAGAATCAGCAGTTCTGTTTGAAGAAATGAAGTTAATAAATATGGTAAGAAATGTGCAGGAGATGATCATGGACTGAGGTTGGAAAATTGTTACTAAACGAAACAGAAAGTACAATTTTTTTGCAACCATACATTATTGAATATCATGCAAACACCCATTATGAAAAATGCAAAAGGTTGGCAGTTAATATTAATACGATTTTAGCACAGATCAGTACCATCCTTTAATAAGAATAACTTTTATTTCATGGTAACTGAAATAATTTTCAATGTCACTTCTAATATGGAAGTATACACTGCATGGTAGAAGATTAAACTTCATTTTACAATTTTTCTTTTGTTGGTTTATTTTTTCTTAGGCACACATCTTTTAATTCAATTATACTGTATATGGACAGGTAAAGAAAGGTATGAACAGGAAAAAAATATGAACTGGAAGCCATTTTGCAGGGCAAGCGTTTGCGTTGCATGTTTCACGCATCTGCTCTTCACACAGCTTAGTCACATCACAAGTAAAACAAACAGATTTGGTATTATACTAAACATGTCTTAGCATGCGCTGGTGTAAAACACATGCTGGGTATGTAAAACACATGCTGGGCATATTATAAACTGGCCAGTTTGTTTGTTTGTTTCATGAGGGCTTAACGGCACCATGACAATAAGGATCAAATTGTGCCTGAGAGGTAAGATCATTCTAGAGGAGGGAGGGAAAGAAAACAGGGGAGAATGAGAAAATACAAGAACTACAGTATAAGTCAGAAAGATGGGATCGAGAGAGGAGGAGCATGGGTGAAAAAAATAAGGAAAAAAAAGTAGAGAGAGGGGGGGGAGGGGGTTAAAGAGGAGGACTAAATATGGTTGTAGAGGGAAGCATGATGAAGGAAGGAGATATTTTTATTTGGAGGGTTTTTCTGGAAATGTTTTTGAGAAGATTGTACAAGGGGCAAGCAAGGAGAATGTAATGGACTGTGAGGGTGCAATGGCAATTGTTGCAGAGGATTTGGGGGTAGCCAATAAGAAGATGGGAGTGAGTGAGGTGGGTGTGACCTATTCTAAGGCGAGTAATATAAACGTTTTGACACGAAAGAGGTTGTTGATGGTGGGTTTGATCGAAATGGTGGGCTGGATGACATGGAGTTTGTTATCAATTTGGGAGTCCCATGAGGTTTGCCAGCGGTCATGAACAAGGGATGCGATAAGCGGTTTGATGTCAGAAAGGGTTTTGGGAAATGGGGTAGGGAGGAGGTTGAGGGCAAGTTTAGCAGCTGCATCAGCCCTGTCATTGCCAGGGATGCTAACATGGCTGGGTATCCAGAAGAAAAGTTTTCTTGCAGAGGATGGGCAAAAGGAGTTTCCGGAGGAGGAGGTGGGATGTGAAGTTATCCCATTTAAGATTGAGTAAAGAAGTAAGAACAGCTTTGGAGTCGGAGAAGATGGCAAAGTGGCTGAGCAGAGTATACTCAAAAAAGTTGGGGGCGAGGAGGATGGCCTTTGTCTCAGCTGAAAAGATGGACAAGTAGTCAGGAAGTCTGCTACTGAGGGTGATGTCTTGGATGCCGGCAGCAGCAGCTGTCTTGTTGCCTTCCTTGGAGCTATCAGTATAGATGGAGGTGTACAGTAGTTTAAGAGTTGGTCTTTGATTTGGTTGTTGGAGATTGATGAAGAGGTTAGGGTGGGTTTGGGTTTTGTGATGAGTGGAGAGACCCAGGTGGATAGAAGGGAGGGGTGTGGCCAAAGGAGGAAAAGTGGGCCAGGAGAAGGTGCCAAAAGTGGCAGGGTTGATGCCGAGATGGAGGAGGTCTGATTTAATGCGTAAGCTAAAGGGAGGAGATAGGGTTTTAGTCCTATTCAAGAGGGTGGAGAAATTGGGGTATCTAATGAGGTTGTAAACAGGGTTCTGGGTATTGGTGAAGACTCTAAAAGCATAGGAGAGGCTAAGATTTCTACACCTAAGTAGAAAGGGGGGTTTGTTGGCTTTAAGATGAAAGCTGGCGATTGGGGAGGTCCTGTAGGCATCCAGACAAAGCCTGAGGGCTTCATTTGAAATGGTGTTGATGTAGTTGAGGTATGAGTTGTGAGCGACACAGTAGACAATATTGCCGTAGTCAAGCTTGGCACGAATGGTGAGCTTGAAGATTTTGAGGAAAGTATAGTGATTTGCACCAAAAGTGGTGTTGGAGAGGAGGCGGAGAATGTTGAGGGAGCTGTTGCATTTCTGTTTCAGGTTGGTGATGTGTTGCTTGTAGGAGAGCTTGGGGTCTAGAGTTAAACCCAGGAACTTCGTGTGTTCGCCTTTAGGGATACGATTGCCATTGAGCACGAGGTTCGGGTTGGGGTGGAGGCTGTTGAAATGACAGAAGTGCATGCAGACTGTCTTGTCTTTGGTGAATTTAAAACCGTTATTGTTGCACCAGACTTGCAGCTGGTTGAGGCTGAGTCGGAGTCTATTTTCGACAAGAGGAAAGCTAGGGGAGGAGTAGAAGATGGTAAAGTCCTCCACTTAAAGGGTACGTTTGATGTTGGGGCCAAGGTTGTCCGCAATGTCATTAATGCTGAGGTTGAAGAGAGTGGGGGAACGGATGCTGCCCTGGGAGACGCCCTCTTCTTGTGGGTAGGGTTTGGAAAGGGTGTGGTCAATACCAACTTGGAACTGTCTGGGTGAGAGGAACTTTTGAATAAAGATGGGAAGATGGCCTCTGAGGCCGATGGTGTAAAGTTTGCGGATAAAGCCATATTTCCAAGTAGTATCGAAAGCTTTCTCGAGGTCGAAAAAGATGGCAATGAGATGTTATTTTTTTGCAAAGGATTCTTGGATAGCGGTGTCGAGCGTAATTAACTGGTCTAGGGCATTGCGACGTTTCCGGAAGCCCCGTTGTTGAAGGGAGAGGATTGTGTTGGTCTCAAGGAGCCAGTTTAGTCTCTGATTAATGATTCTTTCCATAATTTTACAGAGACAGCAGATGAGGGCAATGGGGTGGTAGCTGGAAAGGTCTGTACTGTCCTTCCACAGTTTAGGGACGGGGGTGACAATAGCTGTCCTCCAGATAGGGGGAAAGGAGTGTGTGAGGACCAAATGTGGTTGAGGATGGTGAGTAGTTGGGGAGGTATTTCAGGAACTTGTAGGGGATGTTATCTGGGCCCTTGGAGGTGCAGCCAGCATTGTGGATGGCTTGGTTTAAATCATAAAGAGTGTGAGGGGTCTTGTAGCTCTTGGAGTTGTCGGAGGAAAGGTGATACTCCGGGCTTCGTCGCAAACTTTTTGGGTTTTAAAGGCATTGGGGTAGTTGGCCGAGGACAAGATATTACTGAAAGAGGGGCGAGGTGGTTAACGATGTCCTTTTTCGCGGTGAGAAGGTTACCATGCCAGGAAAGATGGAAGATGGGAATCTTGCCCACCCTGCCGTGGAAGCTGTTAATCATTCTCCAAATCTTGTTAGTGGGGGTGTTGGTGGTGAGAGAAGAGATAAAGTTGTTTCAAGTGTTGGTTTCATTGTCCTAGATAGTGCGTCTGGCCTTGGCATGGGTGATGCAAAAGAGGTTGAGGTTGTGGATGGTCAGGTCAATTTTGAAGTTCCTGAGGGCCTTTTCCTGTTCTTGATGGCAGTTTTGCAGTCATCAAAGAACCAGGGTTGTTGGGGGAGGGGTTGATTAGGGGTTTGAAAATAGAGCATGTGGCGATATTGATAAGGATATTACTGAAGTTTGATATGGGATCCTCACCCTCGAGGAGATGGGGGAGAGGTTTGAGTCACAGAGGGTTTAGAAAAGGGGCCAGTCAGTTTTCTCAAGGTTCCAATTGGGGGTGTGGTCAGTGGGGGGTTGAAGGTTGGAGTGTATAAGTGGGTAATGGTCACTACCACAGAGATTAGCAGTGACCTTCCAGCTAAAATCAAGGAGGTTGGGAGAACAGATAGACAGATCAATACAGGTAAAGGTGCCTGTGGCAGGGTGAAGGTAGGTGGAGAGTTAGTGTTGAGCAAGGAGAGGCTGTACTGTCGAAGAGTATTTTTGATGAGCTTGCCTCTGGGGGTGATAGTATTGGACCCCCACAGGGGATTATGGACGTTGAAGTCACCAAGAAGGATGAAGGGGGAGGGGAGCTGAGAGATGAGGTTGCTATGGCTGGTTGGCTGAATGTTGGTGTTTGGGGAGATAGATATTGCAAAGAGTGAAGGTTTTGTGGAGGGAGATAGACATACAGATGGCCTGAAGGTCGGTGTGCATATGAACAGGGCTGTGTGGGATATCGTGTCTAACGAGAATGGAGAGGCCTTCACAGGCCCTGTCGGCGTCCACTTGATGTTCGTGATAGCAAATGAAGTTGTTGAGGGAATATAATGGTCAGTGGTTTTCAAAAAGGTTTTTTGTAGGTAGAAGATGACCGAGTTGAAGGTGGTGGCCAGAAGGTCAATTTCTTCAGAATTGGCCTAAGGCTCCTTATGTTGCATTGTACAATGTTGTGAATGTTATTGTAATTGTTTATGTTGCATGCCATAAGGAGGCAGGGGGGTTATCTTGAGGAAGATCTGTTGGGTCAGAGTTGGCTTATTTTTTCTTTGGATCTGTCCCTCTTTCTTTGGGAGCGGCTGTTTTTGAAAGTTGGATGAGAAGTATGTTTAGTAATCAAACAATCCATGTTCTCTTTTATGTCATAGGTGTGGGTTTGGATGGTGGGCTGTTTGTTGATTGGTTTTTGTTGGTTTATTGTTTGTTGGTTTGATGATTGTTAGCCAGGTTGGCTTGAGTTTGATGTATGATGGCATTAGAGGTGTTGGGGACGGACGGTGGGTAATGGGCATGGTTGGGTTGTTGGCAATGGTGATGGGCTTAGGACTGGGTGAGAAGAGCCAGGTGAGGTGGGTTTGGGTATGTGAGTCAGTTTTAGTTGTGTTAAGGGGGCCGATATTAGTTTTAGTGGAGACTGCACTCGAGTAGCATGGTTTAGTGTGGAAAGAGGTGAGAAATTGCTTCCTGGCCTCCAGGTAAGTGATGTTGGGATTAAGGGTTTTTAGTTTGGTTATTTGCTTTTCCTGAAGCCAGGTGGGGCAGTCTTTTGAGAAGGAGGGATGGTTAGCAGGGTGAGTACTATAGCAATTGGTGCCAAGTGAGGTGCTGGTGCAGGAGGTGCTGTCATAGTCAGGGCTCCACAGTTGCCACAGCGCGCTTGGCTGAGGCAGGAGGTTTTTCCATGGCCATACCTCTGGCACTTATGACAACGGAGGGAAATATAAGGGGTGACTGGGATTCTCAGGTAGCCAGTAGTGATGTGGGAGGGGAAACTTGGTGTGGAAAACGTCAGGAAGATAGTACGTCAGAACTACAATAGGAGAACTGCTGTACAGGTAACCATAAGGTACGAAAGTCTGGTCAGAACGGAAGAAAAAAAAAAAGAACGATCTCACCCAAAGCAGATGCCCATCCACAGAGAGAGAATCCCGGAAAATAAGGATATAAAACAAAATTTGGGTGGTAAAGTGCAAGGTAAAATGAAACGGAATGAAAAGTTGAAGAGAATAGAATTAGAAGTTTCGTCGCTCTCAACACAGCACAGAAGTTTGGCCAGATGAATTAATTTTTTAATAAATAATGTTATTTTAGAAACAAAATTACCCTCCAAGTAATCTTTATCAGTGGATTTTAAACACGTCTATTATTAGTGCAACCAACAGCACAACAAGATTCCGGCATTATTATCTTACACAAATGTGGAAGTGTTCTTTTTCCTACAAAATGGTGATGTAAACAAAGCCATGTGACGTCAGCTGAAACATCCTTATAAATGATGAAAATAGCAAGTTTCATCAAATTGGTTGAAAATTTAACATTATAAAGCATTTGCAATTTTCAGCTCTTTGAATAAATTATGCAAATCTTTATGTAAATTGTTGCATTGTTACACCAGAAGTGAAAACTTTTAAATTTCCTTATTATAGCTTCTCAATTCTTCACCGTCGTTCTTTGAATAGGAGCAGATGAATCATCATCATACCCTCAATTAACTTAGTTAGATAATTAACAGCTTTTTCAACCAATCACCGCATGAATTTGCCTAGCAACAAAATCTGCGTAACTAAGTGGGGAAAACATCCTACGCGGTACTGGTACAGTACAACTAGATACCTGTGCGCGCTCATGTAATCAATGCAATTTACTGTACAAAACAAATTTCTGCACGCACAGACTGAGTAACAGCAAAATGGTGAACACAAATTGTGCTTACGGGTCCGCTGCAGACTTGTAAATCTGATTGCTCTTACCCAGAACGCTTAGCAAACTTAATTTTGTTTATCCCTTTTGTTAAAAACTCTAAAGATCTGGAGAAGTGCCATAAATGGACCAAAGTTTGTGGCAGGCCTTGCGAACATCTAAATGTCAATGCATTGGTAATGAACGATTGCAGATTGAGGATTTTTTGCCCCTACCTAGTTAGCGCGTTGCTATGGTGGGTGTAGCTTATTTCTTAACTTAAAACGTTAATTAAAATTTAGCGTGAGAGAAACGGTCCCATGATTTTTTGACAGAAATTTAAGTAATTACATTAAGCATAGCATTAAAAAATGACCTTCCACAAAAAGAATATGAGACTACATGAACAATTGAAACTCACCGACTTTTGGAGAAATACTCAAAATCATCTTGCAGCTCATATTTCTGTAAAACTTCACCAATGAGGTATCCTGAAGCAAACGCTTCTGCAAAAGTTTGGGTATCTAGAAAAAACATAATCAAAAGCTCTTTGAAATAACAAATTATCATTTACCTATATCACTGCGAGGTTGGGATCATATGGCAGATTAGACCCCAAGGATCCTTCAACCCTGGAAAGCCATGTTAGATTTTAAACAGCCATTTGTTTGGAGCCTCTATAACTAATTAATGAATCACTGAATAACAGTCAACATATGTTTGAAAGGTATTTTCATCCCAAATATTAGATTTGTTCATGATCAAATGTAAATAGTGTGATTTAACTGATTTTGGTAATAAAAATGACGGGAATTTCATTTTTAAGGCTTCCAAAAGTGTCTGTCTCATATTTTCCTTACAGGGTTCATACACTTATCTGGTATCATGTTTTCATGATTTTCAATGACTTTTTAGTACAAATTCCCTATCTTTTTCATGCCTGTACCATGAATCTTTACAAAACTGTAACCAAACTGTAATTCCTGTAATTGCATAAACCTAAAATTTTCCCAAAAAACCCCACAAAGATTAATTGGAAATATTTCTACAACTTTCAAACATTTCATTTTTTTAACTGAAAAATTGTATAAAATAAAGTGCTCCTAACAGAAGTTAAAGGTTTTTTTTTTTTTTTATGTAAGGCTTTTGTGTATGAGTTAGTGGGAAGTGGCAATATGTCTAGGACCATTGTGCCCCATGTAAAAAAAATACAAATTTCTTACTCCACCATATATATGCAGGAACTGATTTTCCTCAAATTAAGTGTTGTTAGGTATGTTACGAGCGAATCCAGAGAAGAGACTCAATGATCACAATAATGACATGGGACCGAACCAATTTACAGGGTGTGAGTACTAGCTATATTCCAGATATAATATAGGCCTATTCTTGTTATATTCTATAACGTGAGAGCTGTTTCACCAATGTTGCTCAGATTTATGTTTGATATACATAATTTACATCTAGCTTCTTGTGGCTTTCTGCACACTTTTAAAACCCAGCCTCAATTAGTCAGATAACATTCTGACTGTACTACAGTCACTACATGGCTGCTATACACGGTCAGATATCTCTATATACTTTTTAATGTTGAAACTGCTACATTGGCTTATCATACAAGCGTAGATGAAGTTCAACTGCGAATAACTAGGCCTTTCCGCGACGATCTCAAGTCAACTTTTGACTATGCCTTTTATCGTCAACAATCACTTTTACATAATAGTAAATAAATTCTTCATTCTCTTACATCTTGGGCATAAGTTTAAGAAAGAAAACTATGAAAAGTTGCATTTGTGCAAGAACCTTCGCTACTGACTTACCTTTTGAACAGTGCCTAGGTAGATGCACCTAATTAGTTCAAAAGCTGTCGAACAAAGGAATGTTGGTTATGTCAACATGAATATATCACTAAATCAAACACTGCGCGCGTATACGAATAGTACAATTTTAGCAAAGACAGTAAAGCAGCAAAACATGTCTGCAGCTTGTAAACATGGTGTTACAAGAAAACATTATCTTATTAACACCTGAAAAATCCAAATATGTAAAATGGTAAATGTGTTGTTGTTTACTTCTTATTTCTTAATACAAATTCTGGGGTTATGTTCATCAGGTCATATGCTGCTACACATGCGGTTCTCTCTCATTTCTTGTCCTACATGTAATTCATCATGATTCATGGGATATATTAAGTTTTTAATTAGAACATGAAAATAAGCAATTGGCATATAGGCCTATTTAGACTTCATTTAATTATACATGTATATGTGTATATGAGGAATATCATCGTCATATCATACAATAGATGGGATTGGGGGTGCAAGGGACCATCCCCACTCAACTTCTTCCATATTCATATTTTTTATATGGTGACTGTTTAAATTTTAGTATGGTGTTATCTTCTACTTCTCTCCCCCTCTTTCTGTTTCTCTCCCCCCCACTTTCTGTAGAACGTGAAAGGTAGACAAAAATAGGTTTTGCTCTCCCCTCACTTTCTGTAGAACGTGAAAGGTAGACAAAAATAGGTTTTGCTCACAATCTGGTCGATTGACAGAACTATTATAATCCAATCATTATTCAGCTTTGTTTTCCTATTTTTTTTTTAATGCCATGATAGAAAAAAACCAACGAATCATTCAGTGATATAAGTTCTTCAGTTAAACTGGCATATATATGGTTCAACATTGTCAAAAGGGGAAAAAATCATGTTTCGACCAAACAAGATTTTTATTTTCTTGCAAATTATTTATAAATTTTAATTAAATTATGGTAAGAAAATTGTGCTGGGTTAGCAACAAATAGGGGAAGAGCGATAACTGATGAACATTCTCAAAATAGCAGTTGCCAGCACACTCGGATGATGTGCGCACTAATTGCGTACCCCATTTCAAAAGTAAGGAATGTGCGAAATGATCTGAATGTTATTTCTGATCTTTTTGCAAAGCGTTTTGTGCAATCCGTCTGCTTCGTTGAATTGCTGTGACATTTTCGTGTAATAGGTACTTTCATAGCGTAATGTTTTCATAGCGTAATGTGTACACTTTTTCTTCATTTTCAGCCATTGCAAGGTGCATGAGTTTTTTCTTTTGGTGATAAATCATGCCAAATCAGACAATGATTACATTTCTGGGAGTTTTAGTTGAGCTATGTGCAAATTTGGTCAAAATTGCGAGAGAAAAAAAAACATGTTTTCTCCCATTGACTGTAATGATACATGCCCCACATTGTGTTTTCTCCCATTGACTGTAATGATCAGTGCCCCTATCGTTTGAGTTTGGGTGAGCCCTAGGACCCTATAGGCTAAATGTAAGGCTATTTGAAATCAATGTTTTTGTTAACATTAATGCATTGATTCATCATTCAAAACACAAACAAAAATATTATCTTTTAGTTCCTTTTTGTAAATTAATGGCAAAAATGCTTAAGTGGACGAAAATCACATGGCCCAAGGGTAATAACAACAATAAATGGTCAAAATTTGAAAGAATGACAAAGAAAAAAAATGTTTTTTTCAATCGTGAAACGCTCTGAACAATACATGTAATGTCGGCGCATGTACAATTGAAGTGCTGCTTCTTCACGACGCCATCCAACGTTTCTTTGGTTTGCAGCAAACTGTTTGGCTTTTACACTGTCATGACTGTAATGTCGTAAGAAATCCATCGTTTGTACATCTTATCAGAAAAAAAGAACAAATACTGTGGCTTAAAAAGAAGGGAGTCTCCAGCAAATGTGCGTTGAGTTAATAAATGTAATCAAGATTCGCGAGTGGTCAAAAAAAAAATTTTCATATAAGGTTTGAAAGTCGTGTTAGAAAGTGACCTACCTTTTCATATATATGTATTAAGTAGATTATAGGTTGCCATAACGTTAGAAACATCTGTGTGTACATGTGCATTCACAAATAAATAAAAAAGCAGCACTTTAATGACGTCATCGCAACATTTCTTTGGTTTGCAGCAAATTGTCGGACATTTAGACTGTCATGACTGTAAATGTAATTGGGGTAGAAAATTCATCGTTTGTAGTGTACAACTGATCGGAAAAAATAACAAATAGGCCTCGGCCCATAAACGAAGGAGGGAGTCTCCGGAAAATGTGAGTTGAGTAAAAAAAAATGTAGCCTAATTAGGATCCGCGAGTGGTCAAATATTATATAGGC
Organism: Chiridota heheva; assembly: GCA_020152595.1. Classification (NCBI taxonomy): domain Eukaryota; kingdom Metazoa; phylum Echinodermata; class Holothuroidea; order Apodida; family Chiridotidae; genus Chiridota; species Chiridota heheva. Next base: position 1,595,507 of record JAIGNY010000711.1, read on the forward strand.
TAATATATAAAGGCCTATCTATCTAGGCTTTCTATATATATATATATATATATATATATATATATATATATATATATATATATATATATATATATATATATATATATATATATATATATATATATATATATATATATATATATATATATATATATAGGCTATATATATATATATATGCTATATATATATATATATATATATATATATATATATATATATATATATATATATATATATATATATATATATATATATATATATATATATATATATATACATATACATAAGCCTACATATAGGCCTATATATATTATGTGTATATATATATATATATATCAATATACAAATCAACGAAAGTTAACTACTAAAGTGTCTAACACGCAATGGATTCAAGACATCAACGACCCAACCAAAAAGAAAGCAACCGAGAACTTTCTGCTACACTCATTCTCAAACCACCAAAGCAAATGCTTCCAAAGAAAGGAGAGAAAATTAAACAAACTAATCCAGCAATCACCCATCCTCTCGAAACTAAAAAACTCTCCGATTCTCAACCAATTGAGCCTACGAAAGAAACACAATCATAACTTAGGTGTACCTGTAAACGTCCAACATTCTAATGTCATGAACTTATCATCACATCAACTCACTAAAAATGAAAGCGCACTGTTGGAACTTGGTCTATCCTTTTGCCCGACAACAAAAGTTGACAGCTTTGGCCTTGCGAAGACATCCACAAATTTAACAGAAGAGTACGAATCACGGAATGGGCGGCTTCTGAAGCAACAGGAAAAGAACCTCACCCTACCCTCAACCACCCAAGAGAAAACTTGACACCACCCGCCAATAGGAACATTTATATTGATTCGTTTGTCAACGCCATACAAACACATCTTGACAACTTCCTTTCAACATCAACTCATAACCTAGATAAAAACTCCAACATCTCCCGTGACGACAGAGGGGCATTGGAAAACCTACAGAAGAACAAAGAAATAGTAATCAAACCAGCGGACAAAGGAGGGGCAATCGTTCTCCTGAACAAATCAGACTACATTGCGGAGGCAAACAGACAACTCTTGGATGACAACACCTACCAGATCTTACCAACGGATCCTACACCATTATACCTTAATGAACTTCATGAACTATGTAGACTATTTAATCCTAAGACCAGAGAAGAGGTTGGAGGTTTGATCCCACGCAATCCAAAACCTGGCATCTTTCACACCCAACCCAAAGTTCACAAATTACGTGGACTGGTTGAGACACAATTAGACCTTCGTAACACCAATATTTCAGAACCTGATATTTGCTCTTTAGCTCTCGAAAATCAAATTCTTGTTCCAGGAAGACCCATTGTATCCGGTATAGGTTCATTGACTGAATTCATTTCGCGTTCGTGGACTATAACCTCCAGCCCCTTCTCCTCCATACCAAGTTATTGTCAAGATACCACAGATTTCATTAGAAAATTAAATAGCATCAATAACATTCAAACCAAAACCATCTTAGTCACAATGGATGTCAGCTCCTTATATACTAACATTCCCCACAAAGAAGGTACTGAATCAGTTAAGCAAATGCTAGACCTTAATTCACACAAAGCAACATGCGAAATTACTGCCCTCACTGAATTTATTTTAAAACATAATAACTTCACCTTCCAAGATACCCACTTCCTACAAATTAACGGCACTGCGATGGGAACACGTATGGCCCCGCCTACGCCAATATCTTCATGCACTTCTTGAACAAACATTACTTGAAAGCTGCTCCCTTAAACCCACATTTTACATACGATACATCGATGACATTTTCCTTATTTGGGATCATGGGCCACAAGAACTCGAACAATTTTTCATCAAGGCCAACAGTCAACATCGGCGGATCAAATTCACTATGGAGCAATCTACCAGTGAAATCCCTTTTCTTGATACCACAGTATTAATTAAAGACAACAAACTGCAAACCAAAGTATACACAAAGCCGACAGACAGACAAACATACTTACACTTCAAAAACTTTCACCCATCACATATCAAAAAATCTCTGGTTTTCAGTCAACTGTTACGCATACGCAGAATTTGCTCCACCACCAATGATTTTATATTCTTCCATTACCCTCCTTGAACAATTTAGCAGCAGGGGATACCCTTTTAGACTTTTATCTGACCAGTTTGAAAAAGTTCTCGCCATTCCTCGTCAAAAATTGCTTAAATACCAACCCAAGTCCAAATCCACTCGCATTCCGCTAGTGATAACACATCACCCCTCACTAAGACCATTCATATCCAATGTACAACAATCGTGGCCCATCCTTCATTCAGACCCATCACTAGCCCCCCTTTTCATGAATCCCCCAGTTATAGCACGCAAACAACCTCGCAACTTGAAATCCATCCTCGTACATTCTAAACTTCAAAACACACAAACCAACCATGGTAATTTCAAATGCAACAAGCCCGCTGCCTAGTCTGTAAAAACATGGACACCTCACCCACCATTTTACACATAGCCAGTAATACTCAGCTTAAACCTGGGAATTTTAATTGTGACAGCTCCAATGTGATTTATTATCTGTACTGCCAAAAATGCCCTCTTATTGCATACATAGGTGAAACTAGTACTAAATTCAGACTAAGATTTAATAACCATAAGCATACTATTCGCAACAATTCTCCTGGCTTTCCTGTGGCTTCCCACTTCAATCTGCCTCTACACAGTCTATCAGATCTCAAGTTCGCCATTCTTTTTGGAGGCTTCTCTGTTACACACCAACGCACATCAATGGAATTAAAGATGATTATCAAACTAAAAACCCATCTAACAGGATTAAATAAGGATTTAGCACACTTGAGCAACTACACATGGTTCAGAAAAGCCACTACTTAATACCTAATACTTGCACTCTATTTCTTACACCTAAATCACTTGCAACTGAAGAAGGTCTGAAGTCAGACCGAAATATTTTGCGTTATTCTCTATAGCACAGTTGGATTATGAAAGTATTATTAAACCTTAGAGAGATCGATATCTCATCATTTTATATATATATATATATATATATATATATATATATATAATATATATATATATATATATATATATATATATATATATATATATATATATATATATATATATATATATACATATATACATAATATATATATGTATATAGGCCTATATACATATTTATATACATAGGCCTATATATGTAATAAGTATGTTGCAATAACGCTAGGAACACCTGTGCACACCCCACCGAAGTTACCATATCGTAAGCCATACTGTATCCTAACGTGTTAACCATAGGCAAGTTTTCAATGATTTACGTACCAACTTTCTGTGACAGTTTTAAGTCGCCATTGAGCCACCGACACAGTATTTCGGTCATCTTATACCAATATATTATCTCAATTAGCTATATAACAGTTGACACCCTTGTTTGAATCAAATCCACCTCTGAATTTTACAAAATAAATAAATTTCAGCGCAGCTCCGCTCAAACGGATCGCTTCGTTGCTAAGCAACTTTAAGGCTTTGAGGTACCACAACATTCTTTCAATTACTAATAAGCTACTACAGAAATCTGGTTCTGGTTTTAAATAAAATTTCAAAAAAAAAAACAGGTAAAAAACAACTTCAATTTGTAAACACATGCAGTCTGGATCCTAATTTCGTTCAATAAAATGGGGACATGACCAAAATTCTTAAAAGTGTGTATGAAGAATTTGAGGCTATGACATCACACCTAGTCTGATTTCAGTCGTTTCTACACAAATGATACCAAACTTTTAACTTAAATATCTCCTTAACGGAATAAGATTTTTGAATACTTCTTTTACCATTTTGTTTCTTTTTAAGCCCTCTTTCTTGACCCATGAACTAATCTTTTCATGTGTTTTTTTTCTTCATAGATAATACATTAATCAAATAAACTCCAAGATACTTAACATCATTTGCACAACTGATAGCAGATGCATCCATATCAATGTAGTATATCAAGTTCTGAAAGTTGACTTCGGGAACCAAAAAGGATTAACTCAGTTTTTGCATCGTTGATTAGGAAGCCGATTTTTGTTCATCAAGGCCTTGTCATCATTCAGGCAATTCTCCACGATTTGAACAGCGCTTAGTTCCAAGTCAGTATTTCCTAGTTTTAAATTTATATGGAGGACGTGATACAAGTTAATACGACAAAACGCGCAAGTCAAACCGTATACTAACAATGCGTATTGATAATAAATCAAATACATATGTAGCATCATATGAACATCCTTAAAATGCAGTATTTTTGAAGAGCATATTCTGTCAAAGAGTACTTACGGTGCGTGGTCCGAAGTGCATGTATACCCCCGACGTTTGTGTTCTCTCTTTGTATCACAAAATAGCAAGTACGAACAAAATGAAAGCTATGTATTTGTGATATCAGTGAAGATATTCATACAAAATATATTGTAATTTTGGGTATATAATTATATTTTATATATATATATATATATATATATATATATATATATATATATATATATATATATATATATATATATATATATATATATATATATATATATATATATATTTAAACTTAATTCAATTCAGTTTATTGACTTGATAGGTCAGCGGTCTTTTCATCATAGGCGGCGAAACCGGGGGGCACGTTCCCCCTGCCTACTTTTTTCAAAAGTATGCAAAGTGTCATTTTTCAGAGGAGAAAAGTGCCCTCTTTCTGAGGGCACTTTTATTATTAACTTTATATTCTCTGTGGAGGAAAAAATGCCCTTTTTTAGATGGAAAAGTGCCCTTTTATAGAGGACAAGAGCCTTTTCAAACATTGAAGGCCTTTTCAAACATTTAAAAACTTTTTCTTCAAAGACTGATCTTTTCATTAAAGAAAGTAACACAAATCGTCCTATAAAGACTAACATTGTAAAATACACTATTCTAGATTTCCCCTAATGTCAAAATTGGGGGATCAACAGCCCTACCTATTGGACTTTTTCATACATAAAAAGACCTCTACCTTGGTTTCCCAGCTCATAATCTGTAAAAAAACTTTTTCTAAATAAGGCTTTTATAGAGTGTACGAGCCACCCCAAATTTCATTAGTAAGCATCTCCCATCTTTTTTGTAAAGATTAAAAGGTACCCTTTACAGAGATAAAAAGTGTCATTTAAAATATCAAAATACTATTAAGTCCCCTATTTTAATTGATCTTTTTTATTGACAGATTAAAGAAAGCAACACGAAACACCAAGCAAAATACTACAAATTTTACTCGTGGAGCGCTTTTGATTTGGGTTCTGCCACTGACTCGCTGAAAACTGGATGTGAATTTGGGTCATATGGTCTAATTTATACTGATATATCGATCGTTACATTTATTCTCAGCAAGAAAATTATGACCTCCTGAATAATAATAAAGGACCCTTATTTGCTTTTCACATTTTTTAGACATTCCTATTCATGACCTATACAATTGGCTAATCATGTTCTATAAGTCTAAATACTTCGATTTCAAGACTTATGATCTATATAATTTCCAATTTTTGTAAATTTTGGTACAAATTTGCTCTATTTTACCAAATTTTGAACCAAAATATTTTGAACTATAAAAAAAAAACACAAAAAAACACGAAAGGAAAATGGGTCACCAGTAATTTTCGTTAAAAAAAAAGTTTCAAAATTTCCAGTGGAGAGTGAAGGGGGTAGGGAGGGGGTGGATTCAGCCCATAATGCCAAGGCTTTGAAAATACGACAGTTGGAAAGTGCCCTTCAGATTATGTGCCCCCTTCCCCAGATTAAAACATCTGCCGCCGCCTCTATTTTTCATATTTACAACATGGCAATGCTAACAGCAACAAAATAGAACATATAATACATACATTTTCAACAAACTTAAGGTAAACTAAATTATACAGTTTATTGCACTACGAATGTTAAGTTTTTTATTATGAAAATAGAATTAAATATGATCAGCAGTTCATCGCTCTCACAATAGAAGGTTCATCGTTGTAACAATCATGGATTCCGAAACCCTGACGAGGGCAGTCGATCAATCGCGATTCCATTCCAGGGCATTCTACATTGGTCAACTGGTCAAGCATATCTTTTCTAGCGCAACACCAAACAGTTATGACAGTGTAGACGCATGATACTTAATTTGCAGCGAATACTGCACGTCCAAATCTGAGTTCTTTGCACACAATTTCGGGATCAAGTTTGTCACATTCGTCATCGCAAACCGTACCCCACTGGTCAGCTGGTAATCGTGATAGACCTCAACTCGACAGATGGTGGGGTTTTTTCTCCATTAATAAAGGTTACCTAATACCAACCGTGAGAATTAATACAAGAAATAATCATGATCCTAATTTCCAGGTCCCCTATAAAAAGAATGTTTGTAATCATAAATGATCCTTCTTCCCCCGCACAGTGGCAGATTGGGATGCTTTGCCATCAGATATTACCTAGTATAAACATTTTCAAATCTAAGCATAGGCCTAATACATTAAATTGTTAGCTAAGTTTTCTTCTTTTCTTAGTCATAGGGCCTACTTTTGTTCCGCTCGGTCGGCGTTCATCGTATTAATATTTAGGAACTCTTAGAACCATATTGTGGGTGATTATTGGTTACTAGTTGGTTAAAATTCCTTCAATGCGAGTCAACTAGAGAATTATTAAAACAAATGTCCATCATAATTCCAAAACAATCACTTTTCTCAAGCTGTCAAGATTCTCTTTAGGATAATTATAAAGCAACATTGTTCGAAGGTCTTGTGCACATAATTATTGTACAAACAAATTAAAGCATTCAAATAACAGCCAAATAGGAACTTCGATTTTGGGGAAAAACAAATAATCAAAGATTTTGGATAAAAAAAATTCAATTTCAGCTTACAAATCTTGTTAAATTTTTAACAAATTATTTAAATTTTGGAACAAATTTCTTCAATCTTAGACAGAAAACTTCGACTTGGAAACACAAAGCTTCAGACTTAAATCCTCGCTTTTGGATCAAAATTCCTCCATTTCGGGCTGAGCATATGTAAGTTTGGAATAAATTACTTCCATTTTGGACAACAAACTTCGGTTTGGAATAAAACCTTTGATATTGGATTGAATTGTTTTTCTTTTTCCGGTGTGCTCTAAAATCTAAAACTTGTAGTACAATAAGGGGTACGCGTATTGCGCAGTTTAGGACGTGAAGTCATTCGGGGAACAGACAGTCCGGTAGCATGCCTATTAATGGGAATATAAATGTTCCTATTAATGGGAACATTTTGCTACATAGAAGCCGCCATTTTGTGATATTTACCATGATCCTTTGCTATGCTAACGTTAAAGCCTTATGTAATGTTACATTTTTCAAATTTGAAATACGTCTGGGAAAAATATCTTTGCTAGGGGAAACTGAAAACTTCTGAAAATACCTTCGAGCTACAACTTTTCCACTTCCATTTGATATGTTCACCGAAATATTTTCGAAATATTAAATAAAATAGACGATAGAGTTAGGCTTTTAGGCGCAAAACGGCCATTTTGAAAAGTCAAATGTTTTTCAACACAATGATTTTTAATATTCCAAGTACATAAATTTGAAACTGACATTTTATCGCAACACCTGGACAATATGGCTGCATGACTTCAACATTCTCGTGTTTTATAACAGTCGGAAACATGACCTCGATTGAACCCAAAACTTTAATCAAAATCACGTGACAATCAATTTGAATTCGAGTGATGAATTTCCATTTAATCTCTGTTCTAGATTAGGGCAATTTGCTCCAAAACCGAAGAACACATATTTATCGTATGGATACACGATAAAAGATACGACTTTTGAGAATTAACGACATCGACAGGATCTTATTTCATGTAAATATTGGCATGTATTATAAGCGACCTTGGTATTTTCTTTTGTAAACCTTTAAAAAAAATCATAATTCGTTGATGAAAATTTTTATTCTTTGCATATCCCCACTAAAAAAAAAAAAAGTTAAGCAAGACTTTCTCATAATATTCAGTGATTACTTGAAGACTTAGGAAATAAATTTTAAAAATTACTTAAAGTATTTTGAGCTGTCTATCAGTTTATCCAGTCATACATCACAATTTTGAATGAATTGAAACTAACTGATCAAACTTTTGATCAGCTGCTTAAAAGCAAAATCATAATGTGTTCAAGGTAAATGGACAAGTAGAGACAACATTATATCAATTTATTTCAAATCCACTAAAAAAAAAATGAAGAAAACAAAAAAGTCGCTTAAAAATCAGCTTGTGCAAATATGCCAATTTCTGTGATACTCTTGTGATGTTTTAACAGATGAAGAAGACATTTTCTCTATTTTCTTATGTAAATCCGTTGTTTTCCAACCCTTTGCCATTTCTTTTTGAAAAAGGGAAGATCATTCTAATAATCTTTACCATACAGCCATACAACCTGATGCTGAGGAAAGCATTTTGCACTATTTCAAGATATAAAATGAAAGAAAGAAATTGAAAAGAAAAGAAAAGCATTTTTACTGTTTGAGGTGTTTTCCTATTTAGACATCACATCTTCTATAATTTTGAGAAGGAAAAAAATGATTACGCCTAACTTGAAAACTACATGCGCATGCTATTTTCACAATTCAAAGACTATTAACTGATTAAAGAATTAGTTCAGGGGTCAAGCATGTCCATCTTATATGAAAGAGGACTTTAAAAGAAACATAATGCATGAAGAAAGCGTTCAAAATCGTATTCCGGTTAAGGAGATATTTCAGTTTAAAGCGCTGTCTTATCTGTGTAGAAATGACTGGTGCAAGTCTACTATGAAAAGTTGGTGTATTCATTCTCACATTCTTTACAACTGTTAATGTATTTTAAAGAAAGTTTATTTAATTTTTTCACTATTCAAATATTTCTCGAACTTTCGTCAGGTGGTATGTTATATATTCAGTTTTACTACTTTTTTTTTTGGACTTATCCCATCGTTTTTAAAGCCACAAAATTGCAGGAAAAAATTATAAGATACATAAAGACTTTTGAGGAATTTTAGACTATGACATCATAACTAGTTTGATTTCAGTCGTTTCTACAATGATACCAAACTTTCAACTTAAATATCTCCTTAACGGAATAAGATTTTTGAATGCTTTCTTTACTATATTTGTTTATATAAGATAGACTTGCTTGAGCACTGAACTATTCCAGTAAACAGGTAAACTCATAATTTAATGCTCTTTTCGGTACGTGGTTAGGTGGCTAAACCAGAGAACTGTTACTTTGTCAAAGTAACAGCTCCCTGCATAGTCGAACAAAACCCTTTTTTTTTTTTTTTACCTGTCCATAGACCTTAAGCAGATTTTGTATTGCACACTTTGACCAATGCAACTGTGCGATAGGGAAACGTTATCATCGTATAATGGCAAGTTTAGGGATCACTGAAATATTTTATCTTATTGGGTGACACAGTCCTGGGTTAAGTATGATTTACTGGGCGCTGACATTAACGTGTCAGGGTTCATTCTCTCTTTGTTCGTCAAAAGACATTTATTGTCTGTCATATGGATGCCAAAGGATAGTCTATATCATGCGCACCATCAGTCCATTCATTATAATTGTGCCAAAACAACCATTTAAAGGTCATGTAAGGTAGTTCATCGTCATAACAACGTGAAAAGCTAGCGTTGATGTGGTTTGAAATAGATACTCAGAGCAGGGACCTGCGATGGTACTCTAATACACACGGATGTAATACCGTATTAGACTGACATTAGAATAACATTAGAATAACAATATTGCCCTGTTTGGATGTCATATTCATATCTGTTTATGCAAAATAATTGTTGCAAACTTCTTTCAGTTCTTGGTTGGAAAATGCCGCGATAAATGTGAAAGTATCAAATAAGACTGCCAGACAACTGGACAAGGGGAAATTAAACGACGGTTTTCTTTTAATAATAGAGACTGATGGAGCAGGGCGTTGAATATAATGGTAAGTAGAGTCAGTGACGTATAGGCGGGGGTTGGGGAGTGTGGGGCTCGGGATGAGTCCCATAGCTAAACTTTTGATATCTGAAGCTTATTATTTTAGTGTGTTTTGGTGTTTTTTTTTAGGGGGGAGGTGGGTACGAATGGGTTGTGATTAAAGATCACATTCATCTTTCAAATAGCTCTATTTCCAAATCAAATGTGTAGCTGGGATTGGGTAATATGGCGTTCCTAAAATGACTCGATTTCAAGAACAAAATTGCTATCGCACATCTTAAGCTTACCTTCAGCTTAACTTTGACATAGGTTATTCATATGTCGTATCCAGCATGTCCAACTTGCGATTTATCGTGCAGGGAGGGGAAAGAGGGACTTCTGTACGGTCCACCGTCCATGGTATCAAAAAAAATGGTAAAATGTGATTGTTCTATGTTGAGCGTGCAACTCCTATTCTGATCCAGAGTGTGCATGTCCCGACCCCCCGCTCATATTTCGGTGGAAATTTGTGTAATTTCAGTGCTTTCAAAAGCCAAATATTAGAGTAAGATTATACTTGTGTGGGATGGACCCCCCCCCCTACTTCCTTTTTTTTTTTTTAAGTATTGGTTCTTACCTGATTTTCGTGAAAATGGGGGTCGGGACAACAAAAATAAGACGGCCCGAAAATTAGTCGTAGATAGTAATTTTGGATATTTTCTTCTTGCTCAACAGTCTAAGAATTGGGACATTATTCAGCTAATATATAGGCTATTGGTACAGTATACATTTAAATTTTGCCAGACAGTCGCACTTCACTAGTTTACGTTTTTAAAAAAAGGGCAAGTTTACACATACGGGCATAACATTAACAAGGTAGTCAGTTAGTTAAAAAGATGTTGGGTTGGTGGAGTGGTTTAGTTTACGCCCGAAAATATCAATAAACAATTGTCAAAATTTCACAGAAGAGCGAAGTTAGCATTAAATCAAATGTGATAACAATAGACGTCTCTTCGCGGAAGGCAATGAGTAATATATCTGTACTTTCCACAAGGACGTACATGCTTTCCTCAGAAAGAGAAGGGGGTTCCAAGAAGTTCCATTCATAAAAAGTAACGCTATCATTGAGTCATTCACCTGTTCATTGCCTCTTCATCAAACAGTTATAACAGTGGTCTAAAGATTTTTTACTGAGCATTGTTCAGCGATAAGGCATGCCAGTTCACATTATAATATAAGAGGACTGGATTTTTTTTATTCAATAACGGTACCATTTTGTTTCTTTTGAAGTCCTCGTTCATCTGCTAATATAATGAACTTGCTTCACCACTGAATTAATCCTTTAATTGCCAAACTGCAGTAGCAAGTAAACACCTCTGGATCATGAGGTTTTACCGTACCATGGTCTTACATCAACTGATCAATTTGGAAACAAAGATTTACATTTGCGATTCAATACCTCGGACCAGCAGACCAAGCTACGGGTGTAGCCAGGGGTCAACAGTGTCATACGACCGAGCCTGTAGCCACGGGGGCATTTGGGGGCAATGCACTCCTCCCAAATATATATATCCCCCAAACTAATGTAAGCAAAAAATTGTATCGTGGATAATAATTTGTAATATTACCCCATTATTTCCCCTAATCATTTCACTTGCCCCTCCCCCCCCCCCAAAAAAAAGATGTAAGGCTGACTACGAGCCGGCGTACGATTCCCCCTCCCCCTTCTCTTTCTCTTAAGAAAGGAAACAAAGGAAACTGGTAATGGCAGAAAGGTCCAGAAAATATGCTAAATATGCTAAACGGTCCAAATAATTCCCTCGGTACCCTCCCCCACCCCGGCCAATCCGAGAAAGGTTGGCTAAACCCCTTTAAAATCTAAAAGTGTGGGTGGATTGCAAGTATTCACGAGTATAGGATAACAAAGGAAGATATTTTCTTGGCATAACACACTTCCCAGTCTTTTAATCCAATTTACAATGTGTTTTGAGATCGTGACTACACTGCACTTCTTGGACCAATCATGTTGGCTGGAAGGACAACGTAACAATAAAAGACATATCTGATTGGACACAAATATAGATTTTGACTTGACTGCTTGAGGACCGATAATCTACAAATCGATTATTAATTTCAAAGTGTATAAGTTGAACTGTTCAATGACAGATATCTATCTGTCTATGAGGAGATCTTTCAAGTTACATTTCTTACGAGGACTAGGCAATATATCAAAACTGACGGATTTTGATTAAATTTGTAAGGAAGCATGTCATCGCCAGGTAAGACTTGAAACTTATAAAACAAAACATTTAGAAGTCAGAACACTGCTGTTTATACAGTTCATAAATTTTAGAATAACGGTTTCATGTCGCCCACTTACTGACTTATACTGGTATCTGGTTACAGGGCCGTAATTCCGGGGGGCAGCAGGGGAAATGTCCTCCCCCCCCCCCCACACTTTTTAGCAAAATTTAAATTGCCTCTTGTGCCCCCCGCCCCCAGTTTTCCCCACACACTTTTCTTGAATTAAAGGTTATGTCCCCTACACTTTCCAGATGAGATTTACGGCCCTGCCTGGTTATACAAATAGCATTTTAATACTTCGGTTCGTACTCTCGATCGGGGGACTCAATAAGTCCCTCTGATCGGGAGACTCAAGCATGCGCACTGAGCTTACAGTAATATATGGAAGCCGCCATTTTTATTGTGAAGTTTCAGTCATAGACGCTTTTCATTCGTTTCATTGAAGGTTTGTAACAAAGTTTGCTTTGTTCATCTCCAATTTCGCGAAAGTAAAATAACTTCGTTACTATCATGCAGTTATTGCTAATAATTTTCACAAATTCCAAACTTATTTCTCATAATTGAAGAAAACCTTGTTAAAGCGCGACTGTCTAACGTAAAACATAATAAAAAATCATCACTTTTCTTCAAATTTCTCGAAAACCGCACGGTGAATTTCAAAAGAGCACAACGAAAAAATCATTCATATGCCATTATCTTAAATCGTGCAAGAAAAATTTGAACCCGTCGCCGTGGTTGGAGCTCTCCGCGCTCGAAATATGTCCGATTCTTGTTATTCCTACACAACCTCGAATTTGGATAGATGGATTGTGGGATACTTCTGTAAAGGATCCCCCGATCAGAAAAAAAAAACAAAAAAATGTTCTCCTGATCGCGGGTACGAACCGGACTGTTTAAGGAAATCTGTGGAGAGTTTATATGACAGTGGTCAGGAGCTTTGTCGGCCGCTATTCATACATTTGATACCATTACTTAATTTGAATGCAAAATGGAAGAACGTTATACCATACTTCAGCTACATAACAAACATGCAGATGACATATATGGTTTCCTACACACGGCCCTTTCCGTCGTCTGTCAGGTTCGCTGGTCGAATTAAGATTTTCGAACACGTCTTTTACCATTACCATAGGGTAAAAATTATAGGTGCAATTTTTCTCCAATACTTTCATGATGTTAAGAAAACTTCATTAGGTTTTGCTGGTTTATACTTATTCTGTTGTATATTTTGATCCATATAATCTTCCAAACCCCTTGAACTTTTCAGTGCTGCTTATGTATACATGCAGGCCAAACATATAAGACAGATTATAGAATAAGCGAGACTAACATTTTATGTTTAAAGGATTAGTTCAGGGGTCAAACATGTTCATCTTATATGAAAGAGGACTTCAAAAGAAACAAACTGATGAAGAAAACATTTCAAAATCTTATTCCATTAAGGAGATATTCACGTTTAAAGTTTGGTAGCATTTCTGAAGAAACGATTGCAAATTGTTAATTGGATGATTACTTTAACAGTTTCAAATATTGATATTGAATATTTATAATATTTGTTCAGATATTCTATTCTTGAGTATAGTGCTTAAAACGGACAGATCGATGTAAAATGAAGAAGTTTTATACGGTATGAAGTCCAAAAAATCAAACGTGTAAAATTATTCAAATGGCCAAATTTTAACCGATAGTCTGATAGTAATAAGAGTTTTTAGGCAACCCAATGAATAATTCAACTTTCTATTTTTTCTGCCCACGGACTGTTGATATTACAAGTAGAGTCGGGGAGCTGTTACTTTGCTCCCTGGTAGAATTGGATTATAAATACAGAAATAGTTTGCAACAAATTATTTGTATAGCTTAGTACCCTGCACGTACTACGGTGGCTTATTAGGAACATTAGGCTAAAATCGATACTTCGAACAAACAGTGAAGATCCAACTGTCCAAGGTTATCTTTTAATTCTTGGAATAATGAAACCCGCAAAAACATATAGAAAAATCGATTCTTAAAGCCTTAAGGTATTTATTTCCCAGTAACAAGACAATAACAATGAACGATTTATGTAAAGACTCAAACAAACGGTTCTCATGGTTAGCGATCAAATAGCATTTATATGAAAGTATATTGTGAAATAAAAATAGAACAGTACATACAGGTTTATTAATCTGGTAACAATGCCTTCAACGGACAATGGACACGGTCATCTGCACGGACTTCTGACAGAAGTTATGTACTTTTGTTTATCAGTTGACCTATATCCAGTGGCGCTGAACTAAAGTCCTATAAGGCTCGTCCCTGGGTCCGTGGGCAATTTAGCGCTCGGGGCTCCTTAACAAACATATGGCAGTGTCATTTGTCCGGGGCCACAAACCTCGATTTTTTTTACCCACCAATTTAAATGTCTGGGTTAGGAAATGAAGAACTCTACAGAAGAATTCTCGTAAAAAAAAAAAATACTTTTAGGAAAAATGTATATATATATTTTTTTGCTTTTTGTTAGGATCAAACTGTATTACTTTTCAATTCAATTTAATTTAATTTCGGATCAAACATCCTCAATTATAACCAAAAAATTGCTGCCAAAATCTGAAAAATATATTGCAAGGCCTACTTTTGTGTTTGCTTCAGCTTTTTCACTCCACAATCAGACTATATAATCATGACATACTTTTCGGCGAGCGTGACCAGGTGACGCTGAAAATCATCACTGTTTCCCCCCTGCTAATTTTTTGATTAAAGGACTAGTTCAGCGGTCCGGCAAGTTTACCTTATATGAAGTGATAAAAGAGGACTTTAAAAGAAACAAAATGCATAAAGAAAGCGTTCAAAAATCTTATTCCGGTTAAAGAGATATTTAAGTTTAAAGCTCTGTCTTATCTGTGTAGAAATGACTGGTGTAGTAAGTCTACTATGGAGAGTTTATCCTCACATTCTTAACAATTGTCAATATGATTTTAAGATTTTTTTTTTTTTTTTTTAATATTTGAATTATTTTTCCTTGAACTTTCTTCAGGTGGTTTACCCTTCCTATATAAATTCAGTTTTACTGCTTTTTTTTGGACATATACCATGATGGTTTTTAAGCTACAAAATTGCAGTACAAAATACATGAAATATGATAAAATGTATATAGACTGAAGAATCTGAGGCTATGATATCACAAGTAGTCTGAAATCAGTCGTTTCTACACAAATGATAGTAGACTTTAAACTTGGATATCTTCTTAACGGAATAAGATTTTTGAATGTTTCCTTCACTATTTTGTTTCTTTTGAAGTCTTCTTTCATATAAGATAGACTTGCTTGACCCTTAAATTAATCCTTTAACAGTCTGGTTCACGCTCCCGATCGGGAGATTTTCCAATCGGAAAACGTTCTGTCATTATTACCCATAATGCATCTTTCCAATTTCAAATCTTTTTAAAGAAATACATAACGGTAAAATATGTTTAAGCCAAAGGTATGAAAAATGCATGCGAAATATTCAAATTGTATTGATGCAACAGAACGATAAAATCATTTCCTTCATTTTCACCAGTGCAAATCAAACTTTCACCAGAGAATTTTAAAGTAATCTTTTTAAAATTAATTTCAATAGTTTCTGAAAAGCAAATTTGAAAATTTTAGTCACCAAGCAAAAACTCAACTTGTGCAAAAAAGTTTCAAAGCATACAACTTTAGAAAAACGGAATTTGAAAAGCAAAATAAATATTAAATATTAACGGTTAAAATTTTAAACAGTTTAAATTATGGTCACCACTCATGTCTCGATCTCCCAAGGAGATCTCCCGATCGGGAGCGTAAACCGGACTGTTTAAAGATATGTTGGAGAATCAAAACCTATTGGTCATATTTAGGTGTCCTTTTAAAATTATTACGTTCATGAAGGATTAAAAAATAAAAAGCTGAAAGGCTTTCGTAGGTTTTATCTACGAAAAGTTGAATACAGAAAAGTTGAATACAATTTGGTGAATTTATCATAATGAGGTCAAAGTACTGTAAAACGTTGAGATATTTTCATGATTCGTAGCATATTTGCTTCTAATTAAGCTCACGTTGTTCCTACCTGTCCCGATAATGTATTGAAAATTAATTCGACTTATTTTGAAAATTTATTCTATAGTCTTGAACTTTTCGGTCTAGTCCCCTTCCAAAAGACATGTTAGAAATAAACTGCAATGCTTAAAGGATAAATAGAAACGAAATTAAAGAATAATTGAAATGACTTTAAGAGGATATGTGGAAATGATATGAATGATAAATAACGAGACATTTAAGTTTAAAGTAAATTTACATTCTGAACATAAGTCTGTCACGCGCGGTACACTTGTAGTTTCTGAGTTATGATTAAAGTTTGAATCATTTTTAATATATACAAAAGTTGCGATGCCATGAAAGAGAAGGCAACTCAAAATCCTTTGCTTAATTCTTGAAATTTCTGTCCTAATTTTCAGTCATCAGAAAATCATGAGATTGTTTTCTCCTGCTAAATATTGATTGGGGTATGATGGATATTCCAAACCTCTTGGTCATTATTACTCGACTGCTCCATTTAGATAACGCGAGTTAAGAATTGAAAAACAGTAAGTTAACAGAAGGAAATTAGGTTTTAATTCGCTTTGTGACGTCACAGCATTTGCATAATCATAAAAAGGTCCACAATAAAAAATGCTGTGATATGGTCACGTTCTACCGATTTTTAAGAAAGAGCAAAGATGGTAGGGAGCGGGCTGGAGGAAAGGATGGGGGGGGGATTCGCCCCTGAGCAAGTTTCATCTTCCCGGTTGCATGCTGTCTTCCCGGTTGGGAAGTGAAATTGAGAAACTATTGACTTAAAACAAAAAAATGTAAAACTATTGATTTTGGTAAAATTGGCCATAATTTTCCCAAAACTGATCAAAATATCCCGAAAATTGGCTGAACAGGAAGGGAATCTTCAGAAACTGAAGAAAATTTTCCAGAGATTGAAGAACATTTCCAATATGTTATTAATATATTGACGGAAAACTTACTGTCAATGGCGGATAGCCCATGCTACAGGCTTAAGCCCAAGGCCCGGGGTCTTGCGGGGCCCGGCAAAATTAGGTGTAGAAATAAATTGCATGTTCTAGAAATCATCTTTGAAATCATCTTACAAAAATAAAAAAACTTGTAAAAATAATCACGAGAGAAACGAAATTCAAACTTGTAATGGTAGATCATGATTCAAAACATGCAAAAAAAGTATGTGAACTGTATCAGGGTTATCAGATCTTGAGATGTAGGGTTTTCAGTAAACTGGTAAAAGTCATAATTCATAAAAATGTGCATAGTATATTTACAAAAGGCTTGATCCGCCACTGCCTATACCCCACTTTTCATAAATGTGTGGGTATTGTATGTCTAGTCGGTAAATTATTGATTATTATATATATATATAAATATATATATATATATATATATATATATATATATATATATATATATATATATATATATATATATATATATATATATATATATATATATATATATATATATATATATATATATATATATATATATATATATATATATATATATATATATATATATATATATATATATATATATATATATATATATATATATATATATATATATATATATATATATATATATATATATATATATATATATATATATATATATATATATATATATATATATATATATATATATATATATATATATATATATATACAATAAATATATATGCATATACAATAAATATATATATATATATATATATATATATATATATATATATATATATATATATATATATATATATATAAATATATATATATATATATATATATATATAGTTGTGAGATTGAAAAAAACGACGAAGACGTTGTTTAATATTAATATATATATATATATATATATATATATATATATATATAAGTATATATAAATATATATATACATGTATATTATAATATAGATATCATATAAATATATATATATATTTACATATACATTACATATATATATATATATATATATATATATATATATGTATATATATATATATATAATACATATGTATATATATATATATATATATGTATATATATATATATATATATATATATATATATATATATATATATATATGTATATATATATATATATATATATATATATATATATATATATATATATATATATATATATATATATATATATATATGTATTTATATATATATTCATATATATGTATATATATATATTCATATATATATATATATATATACAGATATATATATATATATATATATATATATATATATATATATATATATATATATATATATATATATATATATATATATATATATATATATATATATATATAGATATATATATATATATATATATATATATATATATATATATATATATATATATATATATATATATATATATATATATATATATATATATATATATATATATATATATATATATATATATATATATATATATACATATATACACATATATATATATATATATATATATATATAGAGAGATTTACATACATATATATAAATAGATATATATACATATATATATATATATATATATATATATATATATATATATATATGTATATATATATATAATATATATATATATATATATATATATATATATATATATATATATATATATATATATATATAAATATATATACATATATATATATATATATATATATATATATATATATGTATATATATATATATATATATATATATATATATATATATATATATATATATATATATATATATATATATATATATATATATATATATATATATATATATATATATATATATATATATATATATATATATATATATATATATATATATATATATATATATATATATATATATATATATATATATATATATATATATATATATATATTTATGTGCATCAATTATTCTTTTAAAGTGTGTATTTTTATCGTTTCAGTCTAGCCGTCCTTTACCAGGATACAAAAGAAAATATTTGATTGGAATCCGGAAAAAGACCAGAACAGTCCTTATTGGTACATGATAACCTGGGAAGTATGTCGAAAACAGTGACATTAAACAAAACCAACCTGGACAAGTTTAACAGGGAAGACGGTGTGACAATGGCGAAAATCACACGCAAACAGTCAATAGCTTATTCTCGACGTAGTTCGCTCATGTCGGTCAGCTCGACTAGTGTACCAGAAAAATGGCGTAGATATTCTCGGGCGTATTCAATATCATTGGGCGTCCAAAGAAATTTACTTAGCCGCACTACAGAGACGCCTCAAAGTAAGTCTACAGTCAAATATGAAAATACATACAAAATGGTCCCAGACGAAGGTACCAGATTCCAACCCGGACCTATTGAAACCATGATGAACAGCGTACTGTCCACAAATTTAGATGGAGCTAAATACGAACCCAGGACATGTTCCATATTTGCACAGAGAATGTGTGAAGAAATTAAGCAAAGGGTTAAGGAGATGAAAATTCCGCGCTACAAGCTCGTGTCTCAGGTTCACATCGGATCAAATAACGGGCAGAGTGTGCATATGGCCAGCCGAGCTGTCTGGGACATGGAAACCGACAACTTTGCGACCGCGTCCTATCAGAACAAGACGCTCTTTGCTGTAGCGACAGTGCACGCTGTTTATTTTGAATGAAAAAAAAAAAAAAAGTTTTATGTGACTGTATATGCATAGTGACATAGTCTCTTTGAGAAATATTTATAAAGAAATGAACTGCACATATTTTTCTACCTTTTGTTGTGATTTGGAGAAACTGTTATTGTTGCCATAAATCTAATGTAATTGCCTTGCAGTATATTTAAAGGATTATTGTTAGTTACCATTTGAGCGTGTTATCACGGGTCAGAGTTGGGCTGAACCTACGTCATGCAGAAGTGCCAGACAACGCAACAGGTTGGCATATTTGGTGGTTAGGCCTACTCTCGGTGCGAAGGTGTTTCTGTGTACAGGCAGACAGGGGCACAGAAAGTGTAGTAAAGAAACGGATGCTATTTTATTTTTTTCCCTGGACATGCTGGAGAGAAATATTAGTGTGAACAGTTGCCATGGAGAGAGTGAGTGAACAAATTTTTAAAAGATATTAGAGATAATGAACCTAACGCCTCTCCCACCCTTCGACATTGTTATTCGTTAACCCCCACCCCTTAAGGTCAACATGATTCTAAATCAAATTTGCATGCCATGAGCTGTTCAAAACTCATAGGTTTACATTACAAAACAATAAATTCAACTCCCACCTGAAGGTCTGGGATATATCTCGCCCTAGTCTTCTAATATGTAGCAGTGGCGTAGCTACAGTGGAAGGGGGGGAGTGGGGGGGGGGGGGGGGGGCAGTGGGAAGTTCCCCTGGCTGGAAATTTCCCAAAAGTCGTAAATTTGCACAACAGAAAATTCATTATATTAAGGGGAGGGTGGGGTGGGGAGGGGGTGGGGAAGGGGGGGGGGGGGTGGGGAAGGGGGCAGCGGGGAAATTTCCCAAAACTGAAAATTTGCACAACAGAAAATTCAGTATGTTGAATTGTTTTGGTAAACCTGATAAAAACGATCGGTCTTTTAATGTTCAGTTATATACCAGCCATGTTGGGAAAAAGGATCACATTTTTTGGGGGTGGGTGGGGTGGGGTGGAAGGGTGAAAAGGGTGGGGAAGTGTGCTTTGATTCATTTTTTTAATGGTTTTTCCCCCTCCTGAAAAAAGTCTAGCTACGCCAATGGTATATAGATATATTTGATTTGTTCTTCGTTTTACCTTCTGTTACAAACATCATGGAGCCAATCTAGGCACGTTGGTCCGTGTATTTATTGGCGCTCCGCGATAAATTCGAGCATGTTAGGTAGTCGTTCATTTTAAGATTTAACATTTTGTTACCTTAAAAATCATACAATTCGTTTTAATTAGTAAGTCAACCGTGTCCAAATTAATTGCCCATGAATTTCACTTCACCCCGACAGCTCGCACGGTATACTCTGCTAAGGTCAAGTTAGGTTTCTGCTGTAGACTGACAGAGGTCTGATTTAACATTCATCATTTTCTGCGGAAAATGTTGGAGCAGCTCTTGATATATTAAAGGTAGACTAGGCCCATCATGAAGTCTCGTAAGTGAATTTGTCAATTGAAATATTTATTGCCTCCCAATGTGATAAAATGTATTGTTTATGAGTCTTAGATAAGTACTTGGTATGAAAATTACCATTAAGTCAGTAAGTTAAAGTTTTGTAGCTCTTCATGAGGGTAAAAAAAGTTGCTTAATATTTGTTAGTCTCAGGAACATTGCGCCATCACTTTTCGGTCTATTGCCCCATTAACTTCATGGGGCCTGTATTATAGTTAATTGCAAAATGGTGTTTTTTTGTGTAAATGATTCGCGTTCAATGCTCCTAAGATTATAGCATGTACATCGTACTGTCATTCTCATGTCTCATTAATTCCTGTTCAGCAGTTTACTTGTTTCAAATATCACTTTAAGTCTATCGGATAGGTAAGAAGTGTGGGAGGCGGAAGGGGGGGGGCTCCTGGTAAGGCCCAAGGTTCATAAAGGTATGGCTCAGCGATTTAACCAAGATACATTCTGAATCAATAAAATTGACCTTACAAAAGTTCAAAGTGCAGCGAATTTCCCCAAATTATGTGCTTCATTTCATTTCACGTTTCGGAATCATTTAAACATCTGTCACGGGCCCCTAATTGCCAAGCACATCCTGCCAACTTTTAGCTCAACCCGGAGGTTCCTTAAATACCTTCAATTCCATTGCCGACTTCTTTCCCAAAAATCACCCGAAAAAAATTATCTCCTTCCTACACGGCTCAATGGGATGCAGTAACCCAGTTGTAATGGGGTCGGTCTCGTACTGGGATCGAACTTCAGCCAGAGAGCAAGACTGGAATCCGAAAAAGGCAATTTTGACACGTACTACTCCTAATATGCACGTACTACTACTGATTTGATACGTACTACTACTAAACTGACACCTTACTACTACTAATTTGACACTTACTTATTTGACACATACTAACTACTGATTTAATACGTACTACTAAACTGACACCTACTACTACTGATTTGATACGTACTAAGACACTTTACCCCATTTGCTTTCCCATTCCCAATGTCTGTTTTTTCCAGACCCCAAATTAAATGTGCTCCACGAGTGAAATTTGGGGTATTTTGCTTGATGTTTGTGTTACTTTCTTCAATCTGTCAATGGTAAGATAAATTATAACTTCTGAAGTTAGGGGACTTGAAAAAGCATTAGACCGAAAAGTAAGGGCGCTCGCTTTTGCGAATTTCACAGATGTATCATCCACAAAAGATTGATAAAGCCCTGATAAAGTTCATGCTTCCATAGCCCACAGACGACGTGAGGGCAAAGGCTACTTAAATATTCATATTCACCAGAAATTTGACGCAATTGCGTATTCAGTCAGGGGGGCACTTGCCCCCCCCCCCCTCCTCTCCCTCCCCTATCGAAATTCCGTAGTAGTGGAAAAATTTCATTTATTTTTGGCCAGATTTTACAAAAATCCCAAAATTTTCAATAATTTTACCAAAATTTCCAATAATTTTATAAAATTTTCAAATAAATTACCGAAATTTCCAATAATTTTACAAAAAATTTCAATAAATTTATAAAACATTTCTAATGTCTTCGTCAATTTTCGGGGAATCTCCTTTATTTTCAAAAAATTTTCTTGCATGTTCGTGAAATTTTCTTCAATTTTTCTTCAATTCCCAGGAATTTTCTTTACTTTTCAAGAAAGCACTGTCAATTTCGAAAATTTTCAGGAACTCTTGCCAAAATCGAACAAAATTTCCACAAAATTTTAATTCTATGTTAATAATTTCACAATTTGTCAACAAAATAAAACATGCATGCAACCGGAAAACCCTTTTCGGGGGTGCCTCTAACTCATACGCGCACCTCTGTCAGTCTGTCCTCCCTAATCTGAAACCGGCCCTCAGTCAGTTTCCTAAAAAACGCAAAGAAAGATAACAAGGTGATGTATGTATTAATAAATTTATCATAAAATAGAATAGATACAATAAATAAAAACGTCATAAATAATAGATTGGCCCATGCTAAAAACAAGGAGAAAGAAGACCTGCTTCTATATGCTATGTAAAATCATTAACAGTCATCGCCCTTGATAATGACAACCTAATCCCCAATAAAAGAACGTTCCCTATGCTAAAACGGCTGTAAATACTCCTTCTTTCCCTAACTGCTCAAACACTAAAAGATTAAAATGCTCTACCACCAAACCACCAGACATTGATATACATTCACCAAGTCTAAACTGTTTCAAAGCTAAACTTAGCCTACTAAACTCAGCCTACTAAACTTGTAAACTGTTTTTTCCCCCCACATACTTCTTACGCTCGGTCCAGAAGGATTTTCGCCGACTTAACCTGTAAGTTTGCAAAGCACCATTAGACAATTAGATCAGGGAAGTGCCATTTAGAAATGACACTTCCCTGATTAGAGGTTCATACAGTAATGTGCGCTATATATATGTTTCCATTACCTTAACCTATTCAGATTCAGGTTGCAAGATTATTTTAGCAGATGGAAAGTGCACATGACGTACGTACCCACGCAGTGGTGGATCTAGGATAATTTGAATTTAAAAAAAAAAAAAAAGGGGGGGCATAAGGAGGTGATTTTAAATTGTGGGAAGGTATTGCCGTGTTAGTTAGCAGGAATCCGAGCGCAAAGCGCGAGACATTCGACGTGGGTTTGAGGCCACTGGTGGGGTCCAGGGGCAATTATATGGTGGGGGTCCATAAAGCAAAGCCCCCGGAAGCTCCTGGAATATTTGATATTTAAAACTTTAAATTTGCTGCAAGAAACATGACTCAAAACATGATTAATTTCCAGCCACATTTAACTCTTAAATTGGTAAAATGTCGGATATACCCCCCCCCCCTCCCTCATAATCTACGTCCGTGGTGGCCAAGGTGTGGTTTAAAAATAGAAAAATATTGAAAGACTAAGCTCCTATCTATAACTGTGGACGTAAGTCACTGCGTAATATGTGAGGGTGTCCTACATCCTTCTGACTGTTTGCTTCCCCAAAAAACTATCCAAAGTTTGTAGTTTAGAACACCTTTTTTTTTTTCTGGGAGGATCGTCCATGATTGAATATAAAACCAAGTTCGGTTTAGGCCTATACTTGGCTTATGTTTACGTTAACTATTTCTGCGATCTGCCGTGATTAACAAGCCGTATGTACCTACATATTTATGGAACGTGGAAAGGACAAAATTATGTCGCAATGTACAAAAGTTATTTCGCTATGTTCGAGAAATATTTCGTGATGCGTAAAATTACTTCGTCGCGTGCTGAATACAGTTATTTTGGTACAAAAATTATTTAGTGATCTTATAAAATATTTCATGATGTTCTGGATTTCTTTTTTCGCGTACTAAGTTGATTTTGATGTTATGAAACTTATTTTTCTAGCATGAAACGAATTTCGTTGTGTGCAAGGACAATGTGACGTACACAGCAAACATTCCATTTTACACATTTCGGAATTAGAGTTTTTAATGGAACTAGTCCCATGACTTAAGTTTTTTTAACTTACAATAAAGTCTGGACACATTTTAAAAATTAAATCAAAATTACATTGGTAGACAGAAACATGATATTTGCAGTTCTTCCTGTTATGAAGAAAAACTATTAGCAAAGAACAAATATTTGATAATTTCCAAATTTCTGAGTAGTTATGAGTATCTCAGACAACATGAAAGTTTGGCTAGAAAAATCACAGGTGTCCCTAGCGTTATGGCAACCTATATACTTAATACATTCATATATATGTATTAAGTATATAGGTTGCCATAACGATAGAAACACCTGTGAGAAAAATCACCCTCACAATTAGCATTAACAATCTCTTAAAGAGTTCAATGAAAACAATATCGCTGCTTGTTATAGGTGCAAAGCAATAGATTTTACCAATTTATGGTGGTGTTGGTAATTTTTCAATGAACATGGATTTTTGTGAACGTTTCCATGGATCTGGTCTTTTCGCTCAACTGGTCCACATACTGTAAAATTAGTCTGACATTATGCCTTACGTTAACTTTTATTAACATTATGTTAACGTTAGTGTTAATATAGGGTCGTTAGGCCTTGTTTATGTGTAATAAAAAATAGGCCTAACGTTAGTGCATGCCCATTCTCGGTCAGATCTGACGCTGAGTTGTCACAAATGTTAAGTACATATATGCCTAATGTTAGGCCTACTAGAGAATGGGCCTAGCAAATCAAGTCTCGCAAATATAAGTCGCAATGCATGTTGAGATAGAAAAGCACAGGCGCGTGTGCAAATACGCATGTACATGTACACGTCTACACTTTTGCCTCCCTTTCATGCATAACGATTGCTATTTGGAATAGACCTTAATCTCTTAGATCTTACATGCGTGGCCTTAGAATGGGCCCAGCGGAGACCCTAGCTTAAGTAGTCATATCCCACTGCACACTTTTTGACATACTAGTGGTGTGTTCATTCAAATAGATTTTGAACCGAATATCGCATCAAAATGCAAGCGTACGACCAGAGAACGTGACGTCATTCGCCCTATACTACGTAGAGCGTGACGTCATTCGCCTTATACTACGTATAGGCCGAAGGCCGAGAGTCGAAACTCCTATACCTCAGTGCGTGATACTTTTTGGTTTTCTTCCACCAATATTAGTTTCAAGTGAGGGCAGTAGATATGTCGATACATTGAAAGTTGGAGTCAATAAAAAAATAGGCAAACTGCAAATTTAACCTTAAAAAAAATAAAAATTTAAATTCTTTAACTTCCAAAAATTAAATATAATTATATTAGTTTTAATTATAACTTGTCTTTCTAACCAAGATTAACGTTTATCTTATTTCTAACGAGAACACAAAACCAACGATTTATTTTTACAGTACATGCAGGACGACAATACTTTAGCGCAGCTTTAGATTGTAGACAGGCATGTATCGCACCTTCTAACTTAGGCCTTAATGATGAGTATATTTAAAGAAAAATACTACGCGAGCAACCTTTCTGATCAGGTATAAATGATTAAAACTAGTAGATGTCTTGAACAATTTCGGTAAACCTAAAATAATGTGCTATCTTAATTGTGCCAATTGTTGTTAAACAGTCTGAAGCTACATGTAGCTAACGCCGTTTGTACACGGCGTTAGTTTAACCTTAACTGACCAACGTAAATGCTGAAAAATATGGGCAATAATTTAAGTTTTATTTAGGAACAAGACTAAGTTGCTTATCAAATCGTATTGTTTTCAGACATGTATGTAGCGTTGATTGCTTTCAAAAAGCGTCGCCGAGGTAATCATGGGTCATTGTGTTGCCTAGCCAGGCTACAGTAAGGCTAGTGTAACTTAGTGTGAAACAACTTGCAATTTGGTAGCATAACGTTAGGGCTATGTACATTACCATGATATTGACTAGTAAATGTCTGTCATGATAAAAAGGCCATGCTTGAGACGCAGCATTACAATTGTTAGCTAGCGTGGGGTGGGCATGAGACCAATATAGACCTAGGTCTAATTAGTTTTATAGTTGGTTATCAACAAAACACAACAATCAAACAAAGTCTAAACAGACTGACCAACTGGCAGATAGGTGTGAATAAAACAAAGTAAAAGTAAGTTAAGTGCCAACTTGTTTAGATAGGTAGAGATACAGTAGATCAAATTGCTCACTTATTACTTTTATTTGTATTTTAATTAGGTTTTCTGTTTCATTTAAATTTTTCTGTTTAACATCATTTACCAACAATTGCAAGCCCTAAATTTATCAAGTTTAACTTAACAAATAATCATACAACTCTTTGGAATGGGCCATATGTTGTATTGCAGCCTGCATTTTTTATTCTATGTGTATTACTTATTAAAGTGCTTTCAATTTGTTTGCAAAAGTTTCTCAAGCTCTCAAGTTGGGAAGATAAAAAAGCTACACTTGAAAATTTTGCTTCATGCAATTTCTCTTCACATTGAGGCAATCTTTAGTTCTGCTCTCATTTGTTTTTGCTTTGGTATCCAATGAACAAATTATTACAGTGCAATAGTATTCCAACTTTTATGTTGTATGATTGTTAAAAATCATTGACTGTATTACAGAGTACGAATATTTTTTGCAATGTAAATTAATAATTTTGTACCAGACATTAGTGAGCTGAATACCTGTATATCATTTTGTAGTACACAATACCCTGCCTAAAAGTTTTCTGACTCCAGAAACATGTTTAATGATTTTTCTTGGTAGTGGAATGTACTATTATCAAGTTATGAGGATATGACATGGTAATTTTAGTGTACCCTTTTTATACATAAAATTTTGTCTGCCTAACCAAAAAAAGACACAAACCCCAAGTGAAAATTCAACATCAAAACCAGCAGACCAGGCATTTATTTGCAGTAAACAGACATGAAAGATCACACTGTCTTTTACTAGACTTAACTCAGTTGAATATAGGTCACACTTTACAACCATGGGGATCTATAGTTGTTAGACTGCATAGGAAGAACCTCAAATTTGTTGGTTTCTGTTTCTTTCTTAAAAACTCATATTGTGAAATAATAAGATACTGTGGTATATCTATACCTACATCAACATCACTTCACAAAGCTTGCTGATTTCAGCTAAAGCTGTAGTAATAAGTGGAGGACTTATGACAGTACGTTCATCCACAGAAGATGTTTCATCAGGAAACTGTCAGGAATGTTTGTAAAGTTGATAACCAGTTGTTAAAGTTAAACTTATACAGGTGATCATTGCAGAAAATCAAAATTGTGATGTCAAAGCTTGTAAATTTGTTACCTCCATAATGAAGTCCCAATTCCTCTATCATAATTGTACATGAAAATTTATAGGAATGATTTTTAGAAGTTAATGGCAGAATAGTATGTGTTAATCTATTTTTAAAAACCTGAATTTGCACACCATTTCATGTAACCTGTACCAGTTATTTCAGACAATTAATGTTTATTTCCTGTATTATTTACAAATTATTCTTTCTTTACCCTACACACAATTGAATTATTTAACTGTTAATGTGTTCCCTTCAACACCAACAAATTAATAGGTTTGAGATGGGCATGGCAAACAACCAATTCATTGGGTTGAACCACATCAACTGATGATAAGAGTTAATATACTATAGCTTTTCCTGACAAAATGAGCCCAACTGTAACAATGATTGCACGTGTCATAGAGCTAGTGTGTGAATTATTTGCTTTCACATTATGTTTGGCATGAATAATGTTCACTTCACAAATATGGGTTATTTCATTTCCAGGAGCCATGAATTCTTTGCCAAGTTTTGTTTAAATTCAAGCAGTATACACAACAAATCACCAGGCGAATTAGGTAGGTTTGGGCAGCTAATTTGAAGCAAGTTATAGCTTAAATTCTTCTTAATGTTAGTCAAGTTCTAACTTGCATGTAGTTTTACAAGAATGTAGCTATTAGTCATATACCACAATACACTTTTTAACATTACTGGTGGAGTTTGCGAGGCCGCAGACCAGTAAACAATAGCAATCCTACAATGTCAGCATACAGAAAGGGGTTAAAGTGAAAGAAAGTATGGCCAAATGATGGTAAATGATTAGTCCATAACTAACAAGAGTGTAGCCTTTTTTGTAGGCCTAACGGCTAGGTCTGAATTTATATAGCTTTTGGTAACTTGAATTATTCAGCCTTTTTTAAACTACCCGATAATCCCGAGCCAAAACTAGGCATAAATAACTAGGCCTATATCCACCTTAGTTAATATTACATTGTAAATCTCTAGGATCACAGATGTCTGACTGCGTACGCCAGTTCAGGAGCAGCCAGAAAAACTGGGCACTTTGAAATACCCAACAAATTGCCACTTTTATGTATTTCATCAGCCTACACATTTAGTGAGCCCACACTGAACATATGGGGTTTCTCATTTTCCGCTCCGAATTGCCCAAAATTTCAATGTATATCCTGAAATTTTGGAGGCTGATAGCAAATAAATATTCAAAACTTTTTGACGCTGCTTTATGAAATTCACGCTTGCCTTTCAGAGAAAATCAATGAAAAAGATTATGTTCAGTCTGTTTTGTTTATTTTCTCAAAAAGGCGACAACGAATTTGAAAAAGCAGCGGCAAAAAGTTTTTAATATCTATTTACTATCCTTCTCCAAAATTTCAGGATATCCATTGGAATTTTGGACAATCTGGCGGAAAATGAGAAACCCCATATGTTTAGTGTGGGCTAGTCAAATGTGTAGGCTCTTGCGATGACGTTATATATAAAAGTAACCCAGTTTTTCGGATGTTTTAAAGTACCCAGTTTTTCGGGCTGCTCCCGAACTGTACGTTGAGCCTTTATAACGTAAAATAGGCGACAGCAATTACTACGGAACCGAGGGTGTACAGGTGGCTAGGGCCGGCCCATCGCTAACGTTATTCGTTAAGTAAGCCTACGGTGTTGGCCGACCTTCACCAACTGAGGCTAGGGTCTAGGCGTTATGCATAACGACTTTGATAAGGTTAGGCCGTATCCTTTAAAATGCTTTAACTTTTCAATCTGCCATGTTCAGAAGTAACACAATTAGTAATAAACGCATTGGCATTGTACCGTACCGTACCAGTATCGCGAAAATTATCTGCACTTATATGTGCATTGTTTGTCAATTTTTTCGCACTTGTTCCATGGATGACGTCAAAATCAAATTTGTTATATTAATGACTTATAAAATTATTGGTTTATTTAATTAAAAGTGCACAAAAAGTAACGATAAAATTAAATCGTTCGTAAAAAAATTTAAATCAATAATTTCCCTAGAATATTTAATTTACCGTGACCCATTTCTTTGGTATGTTCAATTTTTGAAATGCTTGACTCTCTACTGCCCTCACTTGGAACCAACATGGGTGTGTGACTTAAAAAATTATCACGATTTTGTAACCCTGTAGGTATAGGAGTTTAGACTCGGCCTTCGGCCTATGCGTAGTATAGGGCGAAAGATGTCACGCTTTCTGGTACGACGTGGTGGCCTGTGTCTTTCAGTGAGCATTTGCTTGCAACTACGCGATCGCTTGCGCATTTAAGCGTTTACGCTGAAGAAAAAGAGCTTACGGATTTCGCTCGATCATGTTTAAAATACACAAAGTAATACCATAACTTAGTTACCAATTCATTTCTGAAGCCGTCAACAACCAAATAGCAGGCATGTGAAAGTCCAGCTATTTAGCTGATTGTAGCTATTTTCCAAGCTAATTACACCTATTTTCTGCATAATTGACAATACTTACAGTAGCTATTTTGATGAGAATTGATCAATTTCAGCTACTTTTATAAATCATCACTCACATGTCAGAAATAGCAAAGAAAGTGTGTAAAAAGGCTTATTTCCTCAGGAATTTGGCGTTGTAAATTGTTGGTTTTGTGAACTTTTGTTTCTTAAATTGTGAATATTGGGTTCTGAAATTTTAGAAGCAACTGGTGTCGGCTGCAAAATAGAGGTACAGTTTTTTTACACATAGAAATGCATAGCGGATGGTTCTCAATAGGTTCTTTTAGACTAACAGAAAGCTTTTGACATAGTAAACCATTTTATTTTTCTTGATGCATTTGAGGTCATTGACATTTGCGCTCGAGATTGGCTTACTTCAGTTTTATGTATCAAACAGAAAGCACTTTGAAGGGTCTTTAGGAAGGACTCTAATCTCACTGAATGTGGTTTGTAAGGTTTGAATGCTTGGTCATTACTTTTCACTGTGTATGGTAATGCAAATTGACCATGCATTTTCTTTTTTTATATGCCGAGGATTCTGTCCTTGTTAGAGCAGGGAAAAATATAGCAGTTAACAAATGGCTGGTAGATAATAAGCTCTCATTGCAGCTAGGTAAAACTGATTTTGTTGTTGTTGTTGTTGCTTTAAGCTAAACTGAGATGTAATTCAACCCTCAAAGTTCTGTGCAATGATATTGAGATAAAAAAGAAGTTAATCCAGTAAGTACTTTGGGTGCAAATCTTGAGCAGGATCTCTCTTGCAAACTGATGGCTAATCAAGGTCAACTTATGCCTGAAATTTCTTTTCAGGAAATGAGGTTTTTTGTGACCTAAAAGAGAGGGAATTAGTTGTTTCTTCCTTACTGCAGTCCCCCATTTTGATTATGATTGTAGCCAATTGTCTAAAGAGAAAGCTGCAATGTGCCGGAAATTAGGCTCCTGCTAGCACTGAACAGTAGGCCCCTTGTTGACTGCAGGCATATCTCCATTCTAAACTGACTTAATGTTAGAAGTCGAGTACCTAACCTTGTGCCAAATGTCTTACATTTACCTGAATAGAGCTAGAAATCTAATACAAAAAACTCTTCTTTTTCTTTCTACCATCTGTCAAAGATAATAATAAAGCAATTGACATATTCCAGAATAAATGCCTGAGAAAAACTATGAACATCTGGTGGGGAGAAATGGTTAGTATTAAAAAACTGCTGAACCGCACAAATGTGAAACCCATGAGTGAGGGTATTGAGGCGAAGATGAAAATTTATTGGGCATATACTCAGGCAAGACTCAAGCAATCACTACAATACAGCTTTGACATGGCACATGGTAACCTGAAGGATGCAAGGAAGTCCCAACACTATATAGCGGCGCACGGTGGAAAAGGAGAGGACAGAGATAGGATGGAGGACATGGGCAGAAGCACAGGTTACGGCAACCAACGGGAAAGGATGGTGAAGCTCTGTGGAGGCCCTATGTGCCACCAGGCACACGGAGGATACTGATCTGTCAAGACAAAGGTTTAGTTCTCTTATCTCCAATGGTATTGTTTGGAACTGTCTCTTCATTCATATCAAGTTAAATCATTCCAGACATGCCTTTCAGTGAACTTGCTTCTACGGAAGATTCAAATCATTTTACCTTTATAATAAATTTCATTCTTATGTTTTAGCTCTCCAGTTTGCTTTGGTTGTTTTGCTTTTTAACTCGATCAATTTCTTCCTGGAAGTTTTCAATTATTTTTTCTTTTGCAGTTTTTCTTCTTATACTTTAGCTCCCCCACCCTCCCCGTTGCTCCCCCTCTTTACTTGGCGTCGTTTTGGTGCTGTTTTTTACCCTGTGCCCTTTTAGTGTCATTTGCTTCTCTTTTAATCTTATAGGCTTTACTTCATTACAGTGCTTGTTCTTTGTATGTTTCTTACCTTATCTCTGCCTTTTTGCCCACCCCTATTTTTGGACCTATATGGTGTTTTTAATTCAAATGTTTTTGGTATGCAGTTTTTGTTTGGTTCATGATTTGGATGCATTTTTTATTCTAAATTTGGTTCTCTTTAGTTTCTGCTCCATTCTTACCAATGCTTTATTAATATCAGGACTACTAAGAAATAAGTTTCTCCCTCAGTTGGGATAAACTTTTAATAGATTCATTTTTATTGTCTTGATCAATGTTTTGCTGTGCAATTATGCACCGGTGCTTAAGATTTTTTGAAGTTACAGCCGGAACTCAGTGGAGATGTTGCACCAGAACCAGAACTTTGGCTTTTTTTTTTTTTTTGGATATATTTTCAACAACAGTACATGTTCAAAATGATAATTATTATGTCTAAAACTGCAGTGCATCAGCTACAGAAAAGATAAAAACAAGAACCAAACTTTGATGATGTTTTACTTGGAATTTTGACAACAGCACTTACAGATTGGAGTTAAGGCTGCTTAATGTTAGATTAGTTTTTAATTGATGCAAAACTTGTGATATATTACTGGAAAAACAGATACAAATCTTTAAATATTTCTTTCCTAAATCTCAGTAAATGAAAATGATGGGAAAGTCTATTCCTGCTAGAATTTGATTGTGGGTATGGCAAAAGCTCAAAAACCTTTCGGTCAGAATTTACTGCACCACTTCATAAATGAATAGATATTTACAAATAAGATTTTATAAAAGAAAATGCCAAGGTTGTCATGTAATACCTCACAATATCTGCATAAAATATGCAAATTGAGATTTCAAACAGGTAGAAAAATGTAAATGTTTACTGATTTAAATGTTTTACTATTATGTTGTTTTTTAATGGATTTAGCTCATGTTTCATCTAATGTCTGTGCACCTTTATAGCTGAAACTAGTTGTTTCCAAATATGCATATTGTTTTCATGGTTGAAAACGCTGGGTGAAAAGTTCCGGTGTGATAGTAAATTCCCCTCCCTCCCCCCCCCCCTCCCTCCCCCTTCCCCCTCCTCGTAAATTGGGCCTCCCGGTCCTTATTTCCTAAGAAATGTCTAGTGAATTTGGTCCCCCCCCCGGACTGATTTTACTAGGTGATTTACTGAGTGGGTGTGTACGGTTCCTTCAGTTAATTTTGTGTACTGAAATGATAAGCTAAAACCGAAATTAGTGATATTTATGTACGGAATACAGCGCCGTGGTACTTGTAGAATTTGACCACAAACAATGAACTGTTTTTGTTTTGTTTTTTTTCTCACAGAAATTAATTCATAGAAAAAAATCGGCAACACCCTTACGCAAAGAGGTTAGCAGCAAAGACTATATACTAATCACAATATAACCTGATAACCCATGCTGCGTAATTAAATAAACTCTCATAAGATCAAATCTGGATTTTTAAGGTATGACACTACTGACATAACTCTCATACAACTTTCTGTGTTTTTCTCACCTCGAGCAAATGTAGACAATTTAAACTAAAGCTTTGAAAATCTGTTTTTTGTTTGTTTTCAAAACACCTCGAATCATCGTCGGTCATCAAAGTTGTAGCCTATGAAATTAAATCCTGTATTGATGAGCGCGGACTGTTTTTCTTATTATGGAGGACCAAAGCCACTGGATGGCTACGGCTTTTTGGTCTGTGGCTCCAAATTTCCTAGGAAAGAAGGACCGGGTCAAAATTTCCTTGCGGACCGTTTTTACTATGAAGAGGGACCATATTTACTGGATGGCTACGGCTTAATTGTCTGGGGGCCCCACATTTCCTAGGAGATGGGCCGGGTGGCCAAAATTTACTGGGAGGGGGGGGGGGGCAAAATTTACTTTTACACCGGTTCCAGCCAAAACTTTGAATGCTGGTTCCAGTGTAACCGTAACTATTCAATTTATTATTTTATTTCATTTTCTTTTGATCATCCTATGCATTTTAAAATATTTTGTATATTTGATCTCACAGTGAAGAAATACTTTCAAAGATAATATAACAATCTTCAATTAACACAATATATTTATTTTATAAAGTAACCTAATCTAATCACAGTTATGTAGAGATGCTTGACTGGAATGTCTATTGTAAAAACTATGTGTATTAGATATGTGACTGAAGGACCTTTTAAGTACCTACCAAAATGCTGCAGCGTTGTGTAGTTGGAGGATCTTCAGCAGTGGCCAAAACGGAGACCCCTTTTATGTAGATGACAAGAGCTTACTTTCAGGGGCCTACCAAGTACAGTGTCATTGATGTAGACAGCTTTGGCCGGGAATGTTACAGCTCTTTTTTTTCGATTTTAACCGTGATAGCCGCTTGACCGCATCAATCCTGCACAAAATTTTAACTGTGTTGCGTGTAATAATAATTCAAATTAAGAGAAAAAAAAGGGGGAAGATTTTTGTTTGTTTTTTGACTAGGTGAGATTTGAAGTTGTAACCTCGGGATCAAAACACAATGCCGTAACCCATTGAGCTACATAGTCACTTCTTTGATTGAAATGATTTATTGTAAATATAGTGTAGAGTATGAGTTAAGGAAGACAATTTTTTTAAATAGAATTGATTGAGGAACCATCCCTTTTAATATATCAATATTGTTCATAAACTTCTTCAAAAACTTCTTCAAAATCTTTCAATTTAAGTGCAAAAACGAAAACGAAATTGCGTGAATAAACTGTTCAGTTCACGTCTAAGGGCTATTTCACTCCTTGAAATTGGGCTATTATAAACGTATTTAAAGTCGAGTGACAGAAAAAATTAAACATTGATTAATACAGTTTTGTTTTATGCTTTATAGCATAACATAGCAAGGTCTAATGTCCCGAAAGCATCCAGTGCTGGACATTATATCAAGACAGCCATGGCCTTTGATAACCAGTTGTGAACTCACTGGTTACAGACCCACCGGGATGTCTCAAACATTTCATTTTGATTATGTTTGACAAAATATCACTTGCAAAACCGTAAGGATTTCATGCAGGCACTTAGCGTTAACTGGTAGGACCATGTAAGGGTTGTAAGCCTGATCTTCATTCTTGTCTGCAAGCGGCTCAAATTGATAAGGGGCGACATCCTATCTAAATCATTTTCATCATAGCTCTAAGTTGAAAATAACAAAGATCGTAATCTGATGCCATTTGTAGGTGGTTATGTGCGTGGTGCACACAGAAATCTACATTGTTTACATTCACCGCTCCCTAAAATGACGTAGCAAACAAGTTATGACATCACAAAACACCTTCAACTTTTTTTTCTTACGAAAAAAGCAATAAATGATTGATTTCATAGTCCATTGTTATCATGAAAATGGACGCATTTACTCAATTTCTTGACGGATTATTACATAACGAGATATGGAAAAACCTATATCAGGTTAAATTTCAATTTTTTGGAAGGCATGACACGACCACTTTGAAGAAGTCTAACAAGCTAGTAATCATCAATGAAGGAAATAGCTATCTGTTTTTAGGATTTCTAAGGAAACTTAAAACCCGTTTAAGGTTTTCTAAAAAACAAGATTAACAAAGGCAACTCCAATCTTATGTGAGATTTCTAAAAAGATTTGATCATTTTCCAAGAAATGTGATAATTTTTTTTTACTTCTCTAAGAAAAGTTTAACCAAATATCAGGACAACTGAGAGCAAAATAGTGATGATCATTCGGGCATAATGCCCCATAAGATTGGCTCTCGATGAAGACTAGTAACAACAGCTCTAAATTCATTTAACTACATGTTGTTCTTGACGAACATTATATCAGGGTATTTTCATTTTATAAAATGGCCATTATAAAATGATAATTCCCTGCTCAGTAACGAGTACCGATTCGAATAGTGTAATAGATAACATTGAGACTGAAAAGAAACAATTTCGACAGAATAAATTCCAGATTAGAGGACTGCAAATTAAGTGTTAGATTAAATGAAAAAGGCTGAGAACGGTTTACAACAAGAAATTTTACAATATGTTAAATTGTTGTTATGCCTAATTATTGTTTTAGTTACTATGTAAGATTTTCAATTAAGAAATCATTCACATTTGATACATTTTCCACTTTTGAATGACACATTTTTCATATGATGTGCATTTACTAAGCATTGCAAATAAAGATATGATATATCAAATTTCACAATTGTTTCTTGTAATGTTATCTGATAATTATGTTCCTAGATTAAAGGTATATAAACAGGTACAACAGTTTTCTATTCAACCACTAACCAAAAGGAGCATTAAATTTTAAGTTGATTTTTTTTGCTTTGAAAATAGCATGTGTAGTTTTCAAGTAACGAGTAATCAAAGTTTGATAATTTCTTAATCTATTAAAAAAATGTGATGTATGAACAAGAAAACACCTCAAAATGCGTGTTTTTCTTTACATTTCTGTTAATTTCAGACCTTGAAAACGTTCAAAATGCTTTCTCTAGCTTCAAATTGTTTGGAGATAAGGTAAAGATCAAATCTTCTTCATTGGAATTATCTTCACTTTTTCAAAGAGAAATGGCATTTAAAAATAATTGATTTACGTAAAAAAATAGAGACTGTTCCGTTCAGACATCACAAGAGTGACAAAAATTTGCACAAAAAACTGTAATATAGCCAATATTTAACCGATTTTGAACAAGTTTTTAGCTTGCTTCATAGTTTTCATGGGGTTTCAAATCAGTTTATCTAATGTTTCCTCTACCCGTCCATATACCTTTAAGGCCATCTGAAAGTGGCATAAGAGCACCTGGGATAGATGGGTACCCATGCAAATTCCTACAGTGTTTCTCTTTGGAACTTCAAGTGACAATGTTTTGTCGCTACCTATTCATCCTACCTAAATACCATCCATCCTACCCTACCCGGTGCCATTTATCTTTACCTGATACCATCTAGCTTCACCAATACCATCTGCCCCCATGATGCCATCTATCCCTCCTCAAGTATGTATCACTTTACAATATTAGTTCAAATAGTACCCATGAACTAGAACGGTATATACCGCAAATTGACACCCATATCAAATTACCCGCCAAATTATAAAAATTGCATCCCACACTGTCTCACATGGCATCCCTCCATATGTCCCACATAACATTCCATATGGCATCCCACCTTATGTCACGCATCAGTGGTATCGCACCTTATGTCCCACACTGATCCTATCCTATGATCCACATTGGATTCCACGCTATGTACCACATGGCTCCCACTGTATATCCCACATGGCATCCCACCCCATATCCCGGCATTGCATCCCATCCTATGGCCTCCCACCCTGTCACATGTGGTATCCCACCCTGTGTCAAACGTGACATCCCACTTTATGTTCCACGTGGTTCCCACTCCATGTTACACATAACATCCCATCTTCATTTCCCACATGGCACCCTGACCGTTGTCACATATAGCTTCCCAACACCATGTCCCACCCCATATCCTACATAGCATTCCATCCGATGTGCCACATGGCATCCCACCTATGTCTAGTCTCCATAAGCAATCTAGTTCTAGCTATCACAGTCCCTGATTAAGCATACTAATGAAAGTCTAACTTCATATAATAACTTATGCAAATGAATTGTTGAATAAGAAAATAAAATCTGAGTCACATGATCATTCTTTGGTGCATACCACATGGCATATTGCATTATGTGGCTCCCAGCCATGACCCACATGGTATCCCTTTCTATGTCCATATGCTGTCACACTCCTTGACTGAGCATACTAAGTATAAAAGTCTTGTCAGTTCATATACTGTCAGACTAAAAACTTTATGCCAATGAACAGAATAATAAAGGCGGAGTTTAATAATCATCCTGCTTACATCGCAAGTGCACAAATATTTTAAAGGATTATAGACATCTAGAGGCAACATGGGATTAAATAGTTTAAATTGTGATTTAAACCATTAAAACAACAAAATTGAATACCAGCAAAGAGTTCATACCTCAGCCCCATTGCAATTCCAACATGCCTAGAAAAGTTTTAAGTTTATTCAATCCCTATACCCACTACAATCTACCTCAGAAATCCTAGACCCACCAACATTCATTCCCAAGTTTTGATCTGTAAGGATCATTTGCATTTTAAACATTTAAAGATCATTTTCTGACTGGATTTCTTCCAAGGCCATACCATGATTGTTTTTAGTTTCATTCGGGCTAAGCATTCATTGTTTGAGATTTATTCAGTTAAGATTCACACCACCATTTTCCATTCATGGCAGACTGCCAATTGTTCTTATTACATTGTTAGTATTGGCCCCTTGATCAGTTGATTTAATTTCAAGGAGTTCAGAAAATGTATTGTTTGGATCTTCATTCAGAGCCCAACGGCATTGTTCAGCACATTCCATTGGAAAGTTTCAACTTAGTCTTGACAGATCTCATCCTGAAACATACCCAACCCTTAATCTATGCCCTTCCCACTCCAATTATTCCCCAATTTTAATCCCTTCCTGAAACAGTAACAAAGCTACACACCAAATTTAATTCAAATCCAATCATTAGTTCTTGAGATATCTTGATGAGAGACAAACTGACCTTAAAATGTCCCCACCCCTCCATTTGCACCCTTCCCCTGTTCCAATCTCTCAAATATTAATCACTTCTTTTTAAGCAGTAACAAAAACACACACCAAATTCAATCCAAATCTAGTCATCAGTTCTTGAGATATCTAGATGACAGACAAACAAACAGAGACAACTACATGTCCCCACCTCCCCCTCCCATTTGTACCCGGAGCCAGGATGAAATGTCTGGGGGAGGAGGGGGAAAGCCAAAGCAAACCAGGAATGATATCATAATGTGTTGTCATGATTAATCATGGAACATATTGGAACAAGAGTGTAGAGTCTTATAAAGCAGGGGAGCAGAGAGAGGTACTCCCTGAAAGAATTCCATCCTCCCTATTGCATGTTTTCTTTCGATTCGAAAATTGTTAACAAAAAAATTGGTAAATTCATTGAAAATTTCGGTAAAATTTGGCAAAATTTCACGATAATTGATGAAAATTTTCTAAATATTGAAGAAAAGTTGCTCCCAAAATGAAGGAAATTTTCCAAAATTACCAAAGAAGAAATTTTCTAAATATTGAAAGAGATATTCCAAACATTTAAGAAAATTTTCAAAAATGAAGAAAAGTTACCA
This sequence comes from Chiridota heheva, assembly GCA_020152595.1. Lineage (NCBI taxonomy): Eukaryota > Metazoa > Echinodermata > Holothuroidea > Apodida > Chiridotidae > Chiridota > Chiridota heheva. The sequence goes on from JAIGNY010000711.1 coordinate 1,635,208, forward strand.
AGAATCAAAGAAAATTGCCCTAAAATGAAGGATTTTTCAAATAAAAATTTTATCGGAAAAATCTCAGCCTCCTCCCCCTCCATTCCCCCTCTGAATCCGCACATGATTGAAAGATATAATATGAACACATACGTTGTCATCCGCAGAACTTGCCAATACCTTTAATCATCACGTATCTAGAAAAGACATTCTGAAATAATTTCACTTGCCCCAAAAAATATAAAGCTGGCTAAGGGCCCGCCCTAGGGCCACCCTGGCAGATGTCAAGGAGAGGAATAACCCTGAGGCTCTGATTTTTTTTTTGATGTTAAAAAACGTCTTTAGAATTATGGAACACTTTTAAATGATGATAAAGATGAGGTCCAGGTGTAAAATCATGGTAGGGGTCCAGAGCCCCTTGAAGCTTTGAAGATTCCTTGTTGTTGATAGCCTAGAATGACTTTTGAATAATGGAAAACTTTTAAAATGAAATTTATTATGAAATCAGAGGAAGTTCCATGTTTTCTTTTTTTGGCGCCCTTTGGTGCCCCTTAAAAACTTAACTGGGGGCCGTGCACCCTCCACTTTATGCCATTCACCCATCTGTGATGCCAACCTTGACTTGATGCCATCCCTCCCCAATGCCATCAATTCCAACCCTTCAAACACAATCCATACTTGATGCTATCCATCCCCAATACATCATCCATCCCTCTTCTCCCCATACCACCCCTCTTCTCCCCATGCCACCCCCCTTCTCCCCTTGCCATCCCCCTTCTTCCCATGCCATCCCCTTTCTTCGCATGCCATCCTCCTTCTTTCCATGCCATCCCTCTTCTCCCCATGCCACCCCTTCTCCCCATGCCATCTCCCTTCTCCCCATGCCATCCCCCTTAAGATAAAGATAAAAACATATATGAAAATATCTGTGTTCAATATGTGACTGAATATACAGAAATACATAGCTACACCTTTAAGTAAGAAATGCTAGAGATAAAAGAGTAACAATGTTACACATATATTGTGTTTGCTGTCACAGACACACACATGCATACACACACCAACTTGGCTGTATACTGAGCATTCAGCACAGGAACCAAGGACACAGCAGTTGTATTTGAATATCAAAAAGAGTTATACAGCATTTAAATCTAACTCAAACCCCTTTCATGATCTTTGCTACACACAGAAATAACTTTTTATTTCTTCAATAGAGAGAGGAAGTAATGATGGTACCGACCTCCCAGACTTCCTTACTGGGATTGATAGAATTCCGCCAACAGGATTCAACCAGCCAATCACCATTACATTCATAAAGAGGGGAGAGGGGAAAAAGCGTTACCAATGCGGCTCAACGTGCGAAATGGAGCTGACCCTCCCATACCCTATCAAGGATCCAGTTCAATTTCAGTTGTTGATGGACGAGGCAGTGCTGGGTGCACATGGTTTTGGCAAGATTCAAAAGTGTTATAAATGATTGCATCATGTTTTTCCAATGATTTTAATGTTGGAATGTTTTTCTGAAATTAATACGGTAGTGCTTCAAGTGCAGTCTCAGATGTTTTCCAGATTGATACCTTTTTAGACATAGATTTAGTTCAAAAATGCATACAAACCTGCAAGTTAATGACTTCATGAGTATATGGTTATGGACAGATGGATAACCCTTTTTAAAGATAGCGTAGAGTGAATCCATGATGACAGTCAGTAATTTCTGTCACCAGAAAATCAGTATTTGTCTTGTAATGATCTTGTAAATATGGTTCTATATATGAGTGCGCAAAGTTCTGTGCCACTGTTTGTTTTGTACTTATTCAAATGTTCTTTGCTTCTTTTTTTTTTTATTTTATAAAATGACATGGGACCAAGCAGCTGACCGTACTTTGGCACTTTTTTTAATTGGTCAGTTGAATAAACCTATGCGTCTCTATGGAGCTATTCACAACTTTGATTGTATACATCTGATTCACAATTAGTAAACTTTTTAATTTTGATTGTGAATAGAGTAAATACATGTATGACAATGAAAATCAAAGTGTCTTTAGTTTTTCATTGAACCCAATTTTATTATTTAGCATCTTCCTTATTGACTTAAAAGATGTTCAGTTTTTACATGTGTTAGAAGAAATAATAACCTCATTTGACCAAATTTCACATCAAAAGCAAAACAAGAAACATTTTAAATAAAAGTAATTTCAACAACAAAATTATCAAAAATAGCTTCAATTTTGTCAATTCATCTTCTTAAATAAATGACAACAAAACATTACTGAAAATGATGTAATGTATTTATTTGTAATGTAGATCATATTTTCCAGCTTATAGCAAAGGTGTATTTTGTTTTTGTTTTTACATTTTTGGTCTCTTTTTCAGTTTACAAGCCACAGATTTTTTTACAAAGCAATAGAAAAACAACGTACAGAAAAATAATTTTCTATGCATATAATAATTTCCTGCATGGTGAGATACCAAAAGAAATAAAAGCACTGTCTGACTGTCGTGGCGGTGGCGGCGCAGGAACGATTTTTTTAATTGGGATTGGGGAGGGGAGGCTGAAATGGGCAATTAATTTGGCTGAAGCCGAAGGCTTTAGCGACGAGCGTGAAGTCGATGGGTGTGGCGGGTCTAGGGGCTCACCTGGCGGGTTGCAGGGGCAAAGCCTCCAGAAGCTCTGCGATTTTAGTCATTCCTGTGGTTAAAATCATGCCTAAAAACGCACTCTGCCTGCTCAGATCTGCCTAGAACTCTTGATGCGGTGATACAAAGGTCAAATTTTAACATTTTAGAACAAACGTTTTGGGGTCTAAGCATGACTTAAGGACCCCCCCCTCCTCAAGCCTCCAGTTCCACCGCTACAGGCTGCACTGCCTATGTTTCATTAGTCACTTATCTGGTTATAATACCGCTTTCGAATGTTCGACGGAGCTGCAAGGAAAGTTGTGAAGGTGCTCATTCAGCCTATGGTGTTCAGTGCATGTGCGCCATGGAAAGGGGCCAATTAGGGAGAGAGGTGCGAATCCCAAAAAGTGTTTTCCAAAATCACAAACTGTCCAAAAAATGCCTTTTTTTACGAATATATACATACTGAGGTATAATTCCACCTATGAATGAGCTATTGGGTCGATATAACTCTAAACTGCTAAAATATCACTTTTCCAACTTCGTGCAGTGCAAACCTGTCGAGTATTTTAAAGTGCCTTTTCGGTAGTAATAGTTTTGTGGTCTGAAATTCAATTGATAATATTGAGGACACAAAAAAGGAAAGAAAATCATTATTATTTGGCTCCTCTGCTGACCGATGCCCTGTGGACTTTGCGTGTTTGTGTTTTAGGTAGGAGACGTGGTGGAGGATTCCCACGACATGATTGAACATATATCATTTTGTTACATTCTCACTGGCAGACTGGTAGGCCAATTGATGGAAATCGATAGACAGTAAATTCCTGAAGCAGAAGCGGTGCGGCTTCGGGCTTGTATTCTGGAAGAGACAGATCCTCCACTTTTTCCATTTCAACTAAAAAAATAATGGCAAAAAATGTAAAAATATCATGTTTGTTCTAAACAAATACCGTCGGTATACTCTTATTATGCTGAAACAGAAAATTCGTATCTTGAATGGGTCAAACTGCGTTCCATTTTGCGCCTCCATCAAATCTGGGGACTTGGGGCACGTGTCCTCCCTCTCACACTTTTCCGAGAGAAAAAATGACAGAAGTACCCCTTTTGACAATGAAAAGTGTCCCTGAATTTCTGTCAAAATGGCTTTTCTAAAACTGAATCTTTTACTTTACTTTGTTGTTTTTGGTTCGCTAATTACATCTACAGATTGGGAGGGGGGGGTGGAACATATGCATATGACTTGGGAAGTGCCTCGAGAGGTCGTGCCCCCATTTTTCGAAGATTCCTACACACCTGTTTGCCATCAAAGCATGCCGGAGGTCTGCGCTGCTCTAGGAATATCGTATCCTCACAAGATATCGCTTTCAGCAGTTGCGCGGTTGTATGGGGACCAGGTGCAACTGCCCCGGTGAAGAATCCTGACAGGGCGCCGAATGCTAACAGGGGCGCCAAAATTATCCTGAGTATATAATTATATATATTTTTTTATTACAACTTCTGCACTTTGTATTTACAAAACAAACGTTGTAAATGTTTTCTCTCAAAGCTTTATTCTTAAACACATGGCGATTATCCCTGGACTGAAGACACAATAGTATAGTCAGTGTGATCTACTCTAGGCGTTTCCCAAGACTTCGACCCTGGACAGCTAGATTTGACACAATATTAAGCAATTTTCTACTATGAAAATCAAGAGAAATGCAGAGCTTTTGGGGTCTTCGCCCATTGATTTGACTCAATGTCATTTAAAAGCAATTTTCTCTTATCAAAATCACGAGAAACGTGTACAACAGTACAAGTAAGCCTATGAGCTTCCAGGGACCTACCATGGTTTCGCCTTTATTAATTGACACAATTTTCTGAAACCAAAATCGCGCCAATAAACGCCATGCTTTCGGAGGCTTCGTCCCCTGGGCGCCTCCCGAGAATTCGACCCTGGACAGCAGTGGATTTGACCAGGGATCTGTTATTCCCAAATAACAGATCCGTCCCTGATTTAAATTCAATGCATGCATCACACACATACTAACCACATACAAATTACGAATGTTTTTCGGGTTGTTCAGATCTTAATTTGTCATTTTCAAGTTCAAGCTATTGTTCAGATCTTAATTTGTCATTTTCAAGTTCAAGCTATGATAAAAATGATTTGAAAATAAACGAATAACATTCTCATAATGAAGGGATGTCGTTCCTTTGAATTTAAAGCGCTTGCAGACGAGAAAGAAGGATCGGTCCTACAGTACAAAGTCTGCGTAATTAGTTTGTTAAAAATAATCAAATAGAAGTGTTTGCAACAGCATCTACCTTTTTTATCTTCACATCTATTGGAAGTATAAAAAGTTTTATTTATCAATGTCAAATCTCTGTCGCGTGCCGTTTAGTCAACAGCCCTACGTGATTCAGTTCAATCACGCAATTCTGTTTGGGTTTTTGTTTTTGAAGACATTGTGAAAATGTTGTTAGTTTTTTTTTTGATATGCTAAAAAGGACGGCTTGGCATTTTCAGTTCTAATTTAACGATTTTTCTTCCTTTGATTATAATCCACACATTATACAAAATAAATTATACAACTGATTTAGTATTCTCAAACTGAAAGTCGTTTATCAATATGATTAAGTAGCCCAGTCGTTTACGGCTTCGTCTTTTGAGTGAGAGCTTATGAGTTCGAATCTCACCGAGTCTTATTCTTATTTCTCTTCCTTTGTTTCTTTTATTGGAATTGTAAATACTAGCGAAACAGTAAAATTTTCATGTCAGAGACGATGCGGTCAAGCTACTGTTTAAATTGAACAAAACAGGTAACAATCTGCCGTGAGCTGAATTTGACGCTGTACCCGGTAAGCCCCGAAAACTCAGTTCATGTCATGTGCACGCGTCCAGAATCGTCTCGTTTTGTTGCGCTTTTCCATTAAAGAACGACTTTTAGTTTGAGAATTTATATTACTGCATCCTCCAACTACACAACGCTGCGGCATTTTGTTTAATGTTTGCTTGAAAAATGTAAAATTTTAGAAGAACAAACAAAGACACTATCGATACTAGTTGTGAAATTTCAATGGCGGACACATGTTATCCGTGGCATCGATGCATTGTTTACATACAGTCGTTTTAAAATGACGTCATTGCCTACTGAGCCTTATTCTCAAGGTGACGAAAATTTGCGATTTTCTCGCAACCGATGGGATTTTGGGCAAAAAAAGGTATAATTCTGCAAATCAAATGAACCAATGACCAAACAACATTTTAACCGTTAGATCCCACCCCAAATGCGGGACCGCTTTAAGTTTTATTGAAGATCTGCTCTTTTGCAGTTATCAGAGCTTGACGACTAGGTCTATCAACAAACAGTCAGACAGTTCTGTGTGAAGTTTCAGATTTTCACCACAATCATTTTTTTCGTGAAAAAGTTCGAAGAAAATAATTTGATCAAGGCCTACTAGGAACGGTGAGGCCCTTGTATTGTTTTTAGTCACTGTCAGACTAATCTAGTACTGCGTTATCAATTGCTCTTTATTTCGGCCAAGAGACGATTAGTTACTTTACTAATACTAGTTACGCGAAAAACTCATCAGCTTGTACTCATTGATAATTAATGGTACAAGTAGAATTTCAACTACTTAAATCTAGACATAAAGAAGGAGCAAATGTGTATTTGAACATAGAAGTATTATTTGAAAACCTGCAGTTCACTATATTATTAGCACGAATCTTCAAACTCATTTGCTCCGAATCTCTGATTTAGAGTATTGAACGATTACATAGCCTACTCCATGTACACACTTAAGCAAAGTCAATGGGCTTCAACGTGTATTTTCCAAAAAATTGGGCAAATTGATATTCAATATAAAGACTTCTATTTTTTAACCTGAAAATCAGCACACTAAAACTTGAATTTGTTTTACACATTGTGAATATTGTAATAACTTAATTGATATCCTAATAAAGTAATAGGATACACATTTTTCGTTCAATAAAGGTTTATCACATTCTTTTGCGAGCATCTTGACAAAAATTTAACATGCACATAAACATTATTTCCAACCAATAAGAAGATAAAATGCTTGCGTGAAAAACTTATTGACATATTTTTAGTATCTGCATCCTCTGTGGTGCAGTCTTGAGGCGTATGAATGCACTGTTGTGCCACCTATGGGAATGTTACTTATGTTTGGCACATACAATTTGTATGTATGAATATTAACAAAAGAACAAGGGCGTTGAGGTAGGCCTAGTCAAATTTGAACGATTATAATAGTGTGCAGCAATGCAATTTTCATGTCTTGTAACGAACGCGCATTATGATATTTGTTTGTATCTGTGCCTGTTTTGGCCCCTTCCTTTTTCAAGTTGTACGCACGTGTTTGCAACATTAGTTGCAGCGCTATAACCCTGTGCACAAGACACTGAATATCTTCCATAGAATTGACCATTTTTACCCTTTTATACAAATAATTTGGGAAATCTAAAAGATTTCTAAGATTTATGTTTGTATGGTTACATTAGGCAAAAGTTGAAGGCATCTGTGTTCATTTTCATGTTCTTTTGTGACCACTGTACTGTAGGAGAGGTTATGAATTAGCAATCGTGTCTGCTTATTTATTATAAGCCTAGATGCAGGTCAAGACTGGTTTTTGTGCACTGCATCCTAACATATGGAATCACTATGATAATTTATAAGTCCCTTTTTAGTAGATTTTATTTTGTGATGTTCATTATCCATTTGTATTCTTTGAATATTGATATTTATTCAAATATTATTATTTTTTATAGACCATCTGTACATACAGTTTTTACTTTAAGAAGAAGTTGAATCATGAAAAAAAGGAATGTTTCACACTCCAGTTAGCTTCCATAGAGATGCATTCACGAGCGTATATGTTCCTGGAAAGGGACTACATTCTCTTACAAAAACATCCAGCATGGGTAAGCAAATAACTTTGTGTATTTAAAGGAGACATCAATTCATTATTTCATGCATATCATCATGACATCAAGTCATTATTTCATACATTAAAGAGTATGAAAATCTAAACCAATTATCAAAAACAGAAAGACAAAATCTATCTTATTTCAAGTTAATCATGTGTTGAAGTTGACACATAGAGGCTGCCATTTTGTTCAATTCTGTTATTAAATCTTGTGCATGATGACACAAGTTTCCCAACAGGAACATAAGAATTATAATGTATTTCTTTATCAATTAATTATTATTCAAAGTTTTAATTCCCAAATGATGTCACACAAAATTTTAACAGCATGTTTTGATAATTTCATGTGTACACAAAAATTTCCTTGACCCTAACAAAAGAAAAACAGTTTTTCATAAGCTAGAAAACTTGAGATAGATTATAAATAAGTACATGCAACCCTACATCCTGCTGGGTTGATGACATCATTTTCTGCATGTTTTAGAATCAAAATGGTGGCTTCCATAGTACTAGTCTCATTAATGTTTTTAATAATTAAAAAAGATCTGTTAGATTGCTTCAGGAGGTATGAAACTGATTCAGAAGATTTGTTATTTTCAATTTTATCATATGAAATAAGGATTGTATCAGATTTTATGTCTCCTTACATAGTCAGGTAATCAAATGTGTGCACTCCATATGAATAGTGGATAATTTTGGTATAGGGAAACATAATGACTGGCAATTGATAATAATTACAAAAGTATTGAATTTCAAAGATTTCAAAAGTTTGTTTTAAAGTGTCTGGTGTTGTAGGTGTATTATATAAGCAATTTGATGAAAATTGTATGTATGGTTATGTATTGAATATTTATTACCTACTTCTAAATGAAATTGGATGGGGTATAGCGTATCCTGGGTGGAAGCAATACTGGGCAAGAGGATGAATTGAGGGGCAGTGTGTTGGAAAATAGGGACAGGGTGGAGCATCCCTCTGAAAAAGCTTAATTAGGGGCCCGATGAGCAAAACTGGCCATTTGTTTTTGATGTTTTTCCCGATGGCCTCAATGAGCAAAACTGGTCATTTATATTTGATGTTGGATAGCCCTATCATTTTTTTTACCAATTTGGCCAAGCTTGAGAAATAGTAGTGAAAGCTTTGGGGGTAGTGCCCTCTCCTTAGACATTTCTTTCTTTTAAGGATATCTTAAATGATTGATTTGTATTTCTTCAATTGTCCTTTGAAGGGAATTGAAGCACATCCTCTGAATGAAAACAATTTCTTTGAGTGGACAGCAACTATCTATGGACTGAAGGACACAATATGGGAAGGTAAGAGCATTGCATGGGCAGTGGGGAAGAGGGGACTGAGGTGACAATATTTTTAGAGTGAATTGATATGATTATGAACCCAACTCCAATCATTTTCTAATTAACAAAATCTTATAAATCATACTACCTGTGAATAAAGGTGTACATTTGTAAATGGTAAGGAAACTCATTCATTAAAATTCCCAAGTTTGACTGTTACAATTTTTCAGATTTCTATCAGATAATATCCCTAACGCCTCCTTTCTTTATCTTAAAGGAAAATTGCCAAACCTGACTATATGTATGAGGGTCAGACAGCTCTTGGTACCACATTTTGCACTGTTGTGGGCAATTATGGTGTTTTAAATCTATGAAGGATTTGTTTTGTTTGTAGATAATTCCTGTCATTGTTCTAATTGATGACTATTACTTCATATTTAGTATAGATTTATGGTGAATTTTTAGGACATTGTGTAATTAAATTTTGAAAAGGATGTTGGAGAGTGTTCCTAGCCTACTGATTTTATTAGCCTTTCAAGATCTAGGGATAGTTACTGTACAGTGTAGAAACTTTTAAAATCAGGAATTGAGTACTTTTTAAAACAGGTGAATAAAAATGATAGGTACATTATTATCATTTTTTTACTAATGTTTTTGTAATGTTTCAATAACAAAGTAAACAGCAAAAACAATTTGATATACAAATATTTCAATTTGAAGATGAGATATTTATGTAATAACTTTTCAGGCACTTTCTTTTTGTGAAAATTTTTTTTCACTTTTATACTTAAGGTTGAAGCAGTAGAAATTATATTTTAAAGTGAAAAGAATTTCCCACAATTATATTTTGTTATCAGCTGTTTAGGTGTTAAATGGATTAGAAAATTTGAAGTTTACCCTGTATGAGAATAAAAGAAAGGTAGTAATGCTTGAATGCTACTCAAAGTGACATGCTCATAAATCTAAATTTTGGTTTTATCTAAGCCTCTTCATTTTACGAGAGAGTTAAAAGTTGAAAGTTTAGACTGTTCATGTTTTTCAGGAGGTATATTTGCAGTGAGCCTGAAATTTCCAGAGGAGTACAATGACGTACCACCAGTTATCCACTTCCACACTATACCATTCCACCCAAACAGTAAGTATGTAATATTATAGTAAATTGTATCAATATACATTCTTTTTCTTTTACTTTCTATAAATAAGATATAAAATATTTGCATTAATTGAACCCAAAAGTGTATTCTACCTCGCGATTGATTAGTTTATTTGACGAATATGAAACAATGTTCATTTTAATTTAAAAACTCCATGGTTTCTAAAAATCCTACTTTTTTTTTGCTGTGAATTTAATGGTTTCTTGAGTAAATTGGAAAAGTAAAGCAGCCAAGATCTTAATACAAAATATGATATTTTCTTCTTCAAGTTTGAAATATGTTAATTTGAGATGTGCATACTGTCCTTGATCTTATAAAATGAACTACTGTAAGAGTAGAATTATCCTTTAAAAGATATCCCTTAATTTATCTTTTTCTGTTTAGTTGACATGACAACGGGAAGGCCGTGTGTAGACTTCCTGGATGATTTCAATGTATGGAAGGATGTTTACAGCCTGCAGTTCATACTTTTATCATTACAAGTGGGTTTGGATTATTGTATTCATTCAGTTCACTCATTTTCAAGAAAAATAGTATTTATCTTTTAAAATCTTAATATTTAATGCTTCCAGAATCTCCATTAGAATTAAGAGGCTACAAAATTCCAAAATGGCTTGAAAAGTTTGGAAAATGGCTTATAAATGTATATGGACATGTAATATAAGTCAATGAAAGTAACACAAAATTCATCAAAATTGACCATTTGACAGCGTTTTGAAGTCACTGCCATCAATATGCAAATTTGTGTTGTTTTACAGGGCAACCTTGGTATTTTGTTTTGTAAATCTTTTTTGTTTAAATTTCTATCATAATTTTAAACTGGTGCAGCAAATTCTAAGTGTTTCAGTCTTAACCATACTTTCAATCAAAACTTCAGCTGGAATAGACCTTCCCATCATTAATAGTGACAAAGATTTAGGAAAAAAATCAAAGAACTACATCAAGATTTTGAGCTGTCCACCCAATCATACATCCAAATTTTAGGTTGAATTAAAAATCTATCAAACATTGATTAGGCTAACTCAATATACTGAATCCACAGATTCCAATCCAGCAATTATCAAAAAATAATAAAGCCACATAAACATAACTTACTTTTGCACATGTGTTTTAGATGAGGAGTATTTATTACATTGAATACAGTAATTTAGATTCTGCAATATTTTTGTTTTCTTTCAAAGTATCTATTAGCCAATCCAGTTTTAGAAAATCCAGTCAACATTGAGGCTGCCAACACCTGTGTTAAGTCACCTGACCTGTACAGAAACATGGTGGTGGATTGTGTCAATACCAGTCAAAAACTCTTCAGTATGTTAAAATATTTTCTTTCAAAATATCCCATGAGAAATAATTACCATGTACACATTGAAGGAACAGATTAAACAGAAAGTTTTCCCAGGATCTGCTACATGTTCCAAGCTTCCTTTTATAAAATGCATATTTTATGATCAATAATTTCAAGAACTGAATCAATTTGTATAGACAAATGGAGGGGATGAGATTAACTTGTCATTCTTTACAAAGATTTGCCATCAAGTGGATTGAGTGAATTTTGTAGTTTTCTCTGTTTATGATAAGTAGAAAAAGTACTTTGCCTGGGCATCCTCTGGCAGGGATTTGTCAAATCTTTAAATTAAATGCCAGATCTTCTTGATGTGTCAATGGACCTTAAGCCCTTTCAGTCATGTTTACCAACAATTGCCTATTTTTCTCAGGTGGAGGGTCAAGTTCTGGTGACCAGTTTGGGGCTTTCAGTGCAGGAAATGATCGGGGAAATGACCATGACCAGAAGCTGCTGTCATCTGGACTGTCCAAAATATCCTTTGATGAATACTTGACCACGTGGAGTGGTATTGCTACAAGCAAACCACAAGTTAACATGAAAAACCCTTGTAAGTTAAGATAAGAGACTGTTTTATGTAGCAGTTAGTCTGTGGTTGTGGTTTTGTTCACATGAGCATTTCATCACTGTTCAAGAGATTTTGAAAGTGTTAATTTGTTGTGTTTATCATTACAAATCTTGCAAATGTTAAAGAAATTTTCAAAAGGTTTAATGCTCAGTTTAATATTAATCATTTTTTTTAATTAAGATGTGGGTAAAATATGACTTTCCTATGACCTGTTTGGATTTAATGGCAAAGGATTGAAATACAAATCAGTCAGTTCCCAAAGCACTGAAAAGTAGCTTCGTTTTTTCTTTAGGTATTTCACCCACTCAGAATTATGAATATATAATGAGCTGAAACAAGCCATTTTCCGACAAAGATTACGAGTTTGTAATTCTATAAATTGTTATTGATTATTGATATTTTAGTAGAAAAGGGGTGTGAAATACTATTTTAAAGAAATAAAATCATGGCAGAAAGTGTGAAATTTCATGGGATAAACAAGGATCAAAATTCCAAACAATCGGCTTATGAAAATTGTGGTCAAAAAGCTCTTTTCTTATCCTGGCCCAAAAAGATCTTAAGATATGTGTTGAGAAATTTCTTTTTTTATCCAAATATGTAAAGATGTTGGTAAAATTGTCTGGAAGCGGGTCAGTAGCTCGCAAGTTTTGGACCCATTTTTGGCGAAACCAGCTTCATGAAGCCAACTATGTGCAACCGATGGTGCGATGCATTGTGATTGGTCATAACATGGTCACGTGGTATTGAAGTCTCGCACTATGATTTCTTGATGCTGACAAATTGTTGTCATGTTTTACTTCACATTTCTCCATAAATTTAAACCTATTTGGCACGCTGGAGCATTAAGCTTAAAAAAAAGGAGTAATTATTTAATTCTTTTAAGGATTTTCAAGAGAAAAAGTGAAAATTATTCTTGGTAAGTGGGTATCTTAGCGGAAGCGCATTTGTATGCCTACAGCAATTATATTTTTATCATTGCTGTGATCATAGTACAGACTACAAGTACAGTGAAGTACATACTACATGCAGTTTTATTTTAAATGCCTTGAATTTTTCAAGCTAGCATTTGAGAATAGAAAACTTCAGAAATGCTATGATGAACCATGAAGCATTTATCATTTTAGAACATAGAGCTTTACATTCTGGCTATAAACAGTCCAAATTGAAATTAAAATGAAAAACCAAATTGAAAGAAAATTTCAGCTTGGTTTAGTTGAGGAAAGGAACTGCTAGGGGTCTTCATAAATACTCTTAATTGGAGCTAATTGATCAAAAAGGAACATGCATATTAATTAATTTTTTGTTAATGAGTAATTTCAGTCAATAGTTTGCAGCTCAGGGTTTTTTATTTCTTGGAAATTTCCATTATAAATTTTTGAAAAATTCATTAAATACTGCACAGTAATGAATGTGGAACAAATACATTCATACCTGTACTACACCCTTGTTATCAAAGAGAAACCAATATTTAATTAAACCAAGGATTTTCTTCACATAAACATATTCAGAAGTTCCTTGGCTTATACAACTGAGTTTTTCAGCAGGCTTTATTAGTCTCCCAACACCAATGTATAGTGTAGTCATATTTTATCTCCACACTGCAGATGTCACCGTGATAACTTTCTTGGGTTGGAACTGCCAAATTTTACATTATATAGTATAATTACCTATTTTACTTCACTTGTATACAATTTGTACATAAAGGACAAAATGTTATGTAGAAAATTGAAAAGTACACTTCATTTTATGATCATTTTTCCTTTATTCATTTTCCAACAAATGAAGTATTTCATGCAATTGAGAATCATCATACTGTAAAACAATAACAGTCAAGGCTCCTCATATAGCCACTGCCTGCATATCAGTAAACAACAGCATTTACACAACGTTAGCATACAGGAACAGGTTCAAGTAAAAAAAATTATGGCGGAATGAGTGTAAAATGGTTTCTATACCTAGCCCACTCCTTGGTTGTAGTGAGCAAGATTTGTATTGGAATATTTTCCAAAAGGGTTAATCAATAGATACAATGAATCACCTTGATGCGGACATACAGTTGATTCCAGAGTTGACGGTTTTTGTTTTAAATATAATGAAAACACCTTTTAACTGGTAAAAATCTAATATACCTCCTTATATGGCTCCACGTTCAATTGCAAAATGTGTATAGCTCCAGTAAATACACCCTGAATTGGCTCCAACAACTCAATCTTGAATGGGAAGCCAACAATGGCAGTTTATGTTGAAAACAGACAAACTTCAACTGAAAAGTTCTAGCAATTTTTGTTACAGGCCCAACACAAATTTAGTATTGACAGAGAGCTTACTGTTTCATCTTCAAATCTATGTCTAAATTACACCTATTTTTTGTGGAAGCGGGTCAGGAGCTTGGCAAATATTTGAATCAAAATTTCCCTGATATTTCAGTGAATGAAACTGAAAGTCATTTTTCTGTGATTTTTGCCAATGAAATGGTGTAAAATATATATATTGACTGCATCTACCTTGTTGTATTGCTTGCTTTAAAGTTGCCAGGTGACATGCACGTGATATGAAATTTCACTTCTCTAGTGATTAGTTTGCGAAAACAGCGTAAATAAATAAATATTTTTCAATCACAAAAGTACCTTGATTATTTAGCTTTGGCTTTGTAAAATCTTATACACACAAATAGCCTACTTGGCTGTGGTGTGCATGGAAATGGCAGATAAACAATCATTGTTTGAGTGGAAACACAATACACTGTATAGGAAATCGGGTTGGTAATTGTCATACCTGAGTATTCAGGATTAACTCAGGTGTCGGGTGCGGGTAGGCTTAAAGAGAAACTTTTCGGCATGTATAATATGGGTGTCAATTTGCGTGGGCATTGAATCATGATGGTATTTACTGTTAATTAGATTATCCTTACTGTGAATATGTATTATTGCATTGAGTTATTTCATGTATCATTTGATGAAGCTGTTTGTTCTGAACAAACTTGGTGTGCAACAATTTTCATAAAGTACTGTCCAACTTGCTGTAATTTTATTTTGAAAATATAGTTTTTAAATTTCATTTTTTTCTGTAAAGTATCCAGTCACCAACGGAAAGATTCCGAAATCATATTCAGTCCCCAAAGGCTTAAAAAATGTAAAATGGTCTTTTTTTAACCAATTTTGATGTGACTTTTTGCTGATTTCAGTGATTTTTAGTACATTTTAAACCATTTTAAGTGCATGTTGTTGTTAAGTACCTCATCAGATTGTTGTCTTCTTGTCATTTACTACTATTGAAATATATTTCATTGCAGTGCTAGAGGCTATTAAACATGATACAAGATTACACGCTGCCCATTTTGGTCTATCTCTAGAAGAACTACAGGAGCAAATGAAGAAACAATTGAATGAGTAAGATATATGTTTTTGTCTTATTTTTCTGTCTTATTATTTTTGTTTATTATTCATAAATAGGTATATTTGATTTCTGGAATCTGATTGGCTGATAGGTGGTCCTGAATACATTTGAGACCAGCAAGATGCATGATTGGAAAGTGATGATGATCACCACTTTCTATATTAACAAACTTATTAGGCATAATAAATGTACATCATCCTAGGTCTCAAATGGCACAAATTGAGACTGGCTGCATTCGCATTTATTGCTTATCCTAATTTTTAAATACTCTTGTTTGGCTAATCAATGATCTTGAATACATTTGAGACCAAACTGACTAACATTAGTATGGCACTTCATATGTGCCCCTCGGAAAAATATAAATTGGGAAAAATGATAAGTTTATCCAAGGATCAAAGAATATAAAAAGATATGTAGGCCTATGTGAAAATTAAACCAACCACAACGTTCAAGGCACAATTGCAATCACGACTTACAATCAACATTAAAGGAGACATAATGTCTGACAATCCTTATTTCATATGATAGAATTAAAAATAACAAATCTTCTGACTACGTTGCATAACTCCTGAAAACATTTTACATATTTTTTGTAATTATTAAAAACTGGCTGCCCCACTCTGCCCCACTTGAAACATTGATCACTCCATCAAGCATATTTTCTTAACCTGTTCCCTATACCAGAACTCCAGATGTCTTCTCTCCTCAATCTTGGACCTATTTAAAAACAATTCTTCCTTAAACATCATCAACTTCCTCCGCAATAACAACCCCTTTCACCTCATAATCTCCTCCCCTTCTACACCTAACCTTACACACCCCTTTCTTTTCACCTAAATTCGCTCCCACATTCAGCTTTTCCCCTTAATCTCCCTTACAAACCTTCCATATTCTCACTATCCTTACTCTTACACCATTATTTATAAGACCTCTTGGCACATTTGACTCTGACTCTTGCAGTGCTGTTAACAAAAATAAATCAAACTAAACCATTAAAAACTTTAATGCTACTACTAAATAGTACCATGGGAGCTGCCATTTTTGTTTAAAAACATGCAGATTATGATGTCATTAGCCCAGCAGGAAGCTGGAATGCTTTGTATTTCTTTGATAATCTATTTCAAGTTTTCTAGCTTATGAAAAATTGTTTTCCTTTTGTAAGGGTCAAGAACATTTTTGTGTACACATGTCAATACATGCTATTAAAACTTTGTGTCACATAATTTTTGAATAAAAACATAATATAAAGTTATGAAAAAAATACATTACATTCCTTAGTCTATGTTGAGGAAATAATTTCATCATTAACAAAATTTCAATACAGAATTGAGCAAAATGGCAGCCTCCATGTGTCGACTTCCAACATGAATAACTTAAGATAGGAATGAGACTTTGACTTGGTGTTTTTGGTAGTTGGTTGCGATTTTAATCCTCTATCACATAAAATAATGATTATATGAGACTTTATGTCTCCTTTAAGCTCTGCTCTGGTTTTGATTTAAAAACAATTACAGCAACCATTCTTAAGTATATTTATGAAATAGGAATTATTAGAATTTGCCACTCATTTCTCTACTGACCATCCAGAATAGAAGTCTGAAAACCTTCGCAAAGTCAATCTTCAACCCCAAGTGAATTGTTGCGTTACTGACACTGTTCAATACACTCATAAGCAGCAGATGTATTAACACTAGGCCTTGAATTTACAGTCAGCCGTGTGTGTGTACGTAAATGTGTACATCATTTTAGTCTACTGTTCGACTTGAGAATGCCCATTTTGGTCACAAAGCAAATAAGCAGCCAACTAGCCCAATTAAGCCTAAACTTGATGTTCGCAAACTGTCTAATTGTTTCAAATGATGCCTAAGTTAAACCTACATTTATAATCTTAACTTTGTTCCTAATTTACTGTACCTGTTGATACTTTTCCAAGACCTGGTTTTCATTGTTTTGAATGTTCACAATGCTACCTAGTTATGCAATTCAGTTTTAACTAGACTCTTGTCTGTGAATCTGCTGTCAAAACTTGATAAGGTATGACCTGCCTATTTGAATGTTTTTCTTTATTATTGTTTAAAATTCAATGAGCAGCTTCTTGCAGTCGAAAAAGGTGTTTGATAGCAAAAATAAGTGTTTTTTTCATTAAATTTGGCGAGTAACTGATCAAGCTCAATCATCGGTGGTATGGTTCAATTTGGTTGTTGCAACAACAATTGAAGAAACTTTTTAACTAAATGATGTCACAATGAGTGTTGGGAGAATATGAAAAGTGATCAAAAGAAATTGGCCTTTTTTCTATATTTTCAAGCCAAAAATTAAATATTTATGAATGGGTGTCATCATCGTAGGGCCAGCCCACCTCAGTTCACTCAAACCCATCAATGACATCATCCTTTTTCTCAAATGCCATTTGAGACTGGCAACTCTCGCATTTATTCCTTAATTGAAACTACCTGATGTGATTAGTTCTCTGGATGCCTATAGTTGAATAGCCTAGTAGAATGGTCAAATTTTGCATGATGATCTAGCCACCGCATTGAAAAGGTGTCCATACTGGGGTATACCTGTCTAATGATGCCTGCAGCATCCCACCTCCACTACTTGGAAAAACCCACAAAAGTAATATCGCCTTTAAAGCATAACCGATAATTTCCAGTCATGATTAATTAAAAACTACACAAATTGAGTTGAATTACTCATGTGTGAATCATGTCACGGAGCATGAAAACTGTGTCCTGTGATTTAATGGGTGAGTAAGCAAGCAACTCCGAGAGCTGCAACACCCCTCTCACCCTTTCTAAATTAAACCAAGCCATCCACAACGCTGGCTCTACCTCCAAGGGCCCAAGTAACATCCCATACCAGTTCCTGAAATACCTCCCCATCAAGGCCACCACTACCCTACTCTTTATCCTCAACTACATTTGGTCCTCATACTCCTTTCCCCCTATCTGGAGGACAGCTATCATCACCCCCATCCCCAAACCGTGGAAGGACAGTACCGATGCCTCCAGCTACCGCCCCATTGCCCTCACCTGCTGTTTCTGTAAAATTATGGAAAGAATCATTAACCAGAGACTAAATTGGTTCCTTGAGACCAACAGAATCCTCTCCCCTCACCAAAGCGGCTTTTGGAAGCGTTGCAATACCATAGACCAGTTAATTACGCTCTACACCGCTACCTGGGAATCCTTTGCAAAAAAGGAACACCTCATTGCCATCTTTTTCGACCTCGAGAAAGCTTTTGACACTACTTGGAAATATGGCATTATCCGGCATTGCCTCAGAGGCAACCTCCCCATCTTTATTTGAAACTTCCTCTCACCCAGGCAGTTACAAGATTGTATTGGCCACACCCTCTCCAACCCCTACCCTCAAGAAGAGGGCGTCTCTCAGGATAGCATCCTCTTCCCAACTCTCTTCAACCTGAGCATTAACGATATCGTGGACAACCTTGGCCCCAACATCAAACGTGCCCCCTTTGTGGACGTCTTCCTCATCTCCTACTCCTCCCATATTATTCCCCATGTCAAAAAAAGGCTCCAACTCAGCTTCAACCGGCGGCTAGACTGGTGCAACAATAACGTTTTTAAATTCTCCGAAGACAAGACTGTCTGCATGCACCTCTGTCATTTCAACAACCTCCACCCCAACCCTAACCTCGTGCTCAATGGCAATTGCATCCCTAAAGTTGGAGACACTAAGTTCCTGGGTTTAACTCTATACCCTAAGCTCTCCTACAAGCAACACATCACCAACCTGAAACAGAAATGCAACAGCTCCCTCAACATTCTACGCCTCCTCTCCAACACCACTTGGTGTGCGAACCGCCATGCTCTCCTCAAAATCTTCAAGCTCACCATTCGTGCCAAGCTTGATTACGGCAATATTGTCTGCTGTGTTGCCCACAACTCTTACCTCAACCACATCAACGCCATCCAAAGTGAAGCCCTCAGGCTTTGTCTGGGTGCCTACAAGACCTCCCCAATCACCTGCCTTCGTGTTGAAGCCAACGAACCCCCTTTCTGCTAAGGTGTAGAAAGCTTAGCCTCTCCTATGCATTTCGAGTCCTCACCAACACCCAGAACCCTGTTTACAACCTCATTACGTACCCCAATTTTTCCACCCTGTTTGATAGGACTAAAACCCTATCCCCTCCCTTTAGCTTACGCATCAAATCAGACCACCTTCATCTCAAGATCAACCCCGTCACTCTTGGCACCTTCTCCTGGCCCACTTTTCCTCCTTGGGCCACCCCCCTCCCTTCTATCCACCTGGGCCTTTCCACTCATCACAAAACTCAAACCCACCCTAAGCTACACCTTCATCTATGCTGATGACTCCAAGGAAGGCGACAAGACAGCTGCTGCTGCCATCATCCAAGACATTACCCTCAGTAGCAGGCTTCCTGACTACCTGTCTGCATGCACTTCTGTCATTTCAACAACCTCCACCCCAACCCGAACCTCGTGCTCAATGGCAATTGCATCCCTAAAGTTGAACACACAAAGTTCCTGGGTTTAACTCTAGACCCGAAGCTCTCCTACAAGCAACACATCACCAACCTGAAACTAAAATCGCCTCCTCTCCAACACCACTTGGGGTGCGAACCACCATGCTCTCCTCAAAATTTTCAGGTTCTTCATTCGTGCCAAGCTTGACTCTGGCAATATTGTCTACTGTGTCGCTCACAACTCATACCTCAACTACATCAACACCATCCAAAATGAAGCCCTCCGGCTTTGTCTAGGTGCCTACAAGGCCTCCCCAATCACCAGTCTTCATGTTGAGGCCAACGAACCCCCCTTTCTACTCAGATGTAGAAAGCTTAGCCTCTCCTATGCTTTTAGAGTCCTCACCAACACCCAGAACCCTGTTTACAACCTCATTAGGTACCCCAATTTTTCCACCCTGTTTGATAGGACTAAAACCCTATTCCCTCCCTTTAGCTTACACATTAAATTAGACCTCTTCCATCTCCGCATCAACCCGCCACTATCGGCACCTTTCCTGGCCCACTTTTCCTCCTTGGGCCACCCCCTCCCTTCTATCCACCTAGGCCTCTCCACTCATCACAAAACCCAAACCCACCCTGACCTCTTCATCAATCTCCACAACCAAATCAAAGACCAACTTTCAAATTACACCTCCATCTATACTGATGGCTCCAAGGAAGGCAACAACACAGCTGCTGCTGCCATCATCCAAGATATCACCCTCAGTAGCAGACTTCCCGATTACTTGTCCATCTTTTCAGCCAAGGCAAAGGCCGTTCTCCTCATCCTCAACTTTACTCTCCGCTCAGCCATTTTGCCATTTTCTCCAACTCAAAGGCTGTTCTCACTTTTTTACTTAACCTTAAATGGGATAACTTCACATCCCACCTCCTCCTCCGGAAACTCCTTTCGCCCATGCTCTGCAGGAAAAGTGTTCTTTTCTTCTGGATACCCAGCCATGTTGGTATCTCTGGCAATGACAGGGCTGATGCAGCCGCTAAGCTTGCCCTCAACCTCCCCCCTACCCCTTTTCCCAAAACCCTCTCTGACTTTAAACCGCTCATCGCTTCCCTTTTTCGTGACCGCTGGCAAACCTCATGGAACTCCCAAATTGATAACAAACTCCACGTCATTCAGCCCACCATTTCGATCAAACCCACCATCAACAACCTCTCTCGTGTCAACAACGTTCATATTACCTGTCTTAGAATAGGTCACACCCACCTCACTCACTTCTACCTCCTTATTGGTTTCCCCCAACCCATCTGCAACAATTGCCATTGCACCCTCACAATCCATCACGTTCTCCTTGCTTGCCCCCTGTACAAGCTTCCCTCACTCCCTGCAACTCAATTGCTGAGTTCTTCCAGAAAGATCCTCCGGATAAAATTGTATTCTTCCTTCATCATGCTTCCATCTACAACCATATTTAATTCTCCTCTTCCACCCCCTCTCTCTACTTTGTTTTTGTTTCACCCTCTACAACAATATTTCATTCTCCTCTTCCACCCCTTCTCTCTACTTTGTTTTTGTTTCAACCATGCACCTCCTCTCTCGATCACAGCTTTCGGACTTTTGTTCTTGAATTTTCCCTGTTTCCTTTACTTCCTACCTCTAGAATGATCTGACCTCTCAGGCACAATTTGACCTTCGTTGTCGTGGCGCCGTTAAGTCCTCATCAAACAAACAACCTTCCCAGAGCTTCCCTCGCTCCCCACAACTCAATTGCCAAGTTCTTCCAGAAAAACCCTATATATAAAATTATCTCCTTCCTTTATCATGCTTCCCTCTACAACCATATTTAGTCCTCCTCTCCCACCCCCTCTCTTTACTTTGTTTTTTTTCACCCATGCACCTTTTCTCTCGATCCCAGCTTTCTGATTTTTTGTTCTCGTATTTCTCTCAATCTCTCCGTTTTCTTTCCTTCTTACCTCTAGAATGATCTGACCTCTCAGGCACAATTTGACCCTCATTGTCGTGGTGCCGTTAAGCCCTCATCAAACAAACAAACTACAATATTTCATTTTCTTCGTGCTCTAAAAATAAGCGTAATGTACCATGTCAAGAGTGGATGACTCAAGGTTTTCTTAACTCCTGTAAAACCAAGATTAAGCTGTATAAGAAATATGTGAAAAAAATCATACACAAGGTAATTTTAATGACTATTAAGTTTTTCGTAATATTTTAAACTCTGTTATTAGAAAAGCTAAGAAAGATTTTTACTGTGAACAACTTAATGATGCTTCATATAATATTGAGGAAACTTGGAAAATATTAATAACCTTATTAAGAGGACTATCTACAACTCCAAAGTGATTAAGATACATGTAGATGGTGTAAAAATTACTGATCCTGATCAGACTACAAACAGCTTTAACAACTATTTTACATCCATAGGTTCAAATTTGCACAGTGCTATATCTTCTTTTGATAATTCCTTTGGTCCTTTTTAATTAAAAGTTTTTTTCCCTCATCAACCTGCAATTCGCTGTATTTAAATCCTTGTTCAGAAACTGAAGGTTTAGGGAAAATTGCTTCCCTTAAAGCTTGTTCCTCTGGTTATGACAATATTTCACCCAGAGGTGTTAAAGCTGTTTCATCTTATATAAGTTCCAGAGAAATGGAAAATATCCTGTGTATCTCCAATTAAAAAACACACGGTGACCCTAGTATTCTTTCTAAACTTCCGACCAATATCCATTTTGCCATGTTTTTCTCAAATTCTTGAGAAACTTGTTTTCGATAGACTTATGAATTTTCTAAATAATAATGATGTTATATTTGATGGTCAACTTGGCTTTTTACCGGGCAAGTCATCTTCTCAAGCCTTACTCTATCGTGCAGTTAAGCTTTCTGATGCTTTTGAAAATAAGTATTTCGTTAATGGTACAATTTTTAGATTTATCTAAAGCATTTGACACTTTAGATCATGATATTCTTTTAGCAAAACTTGATAATTATGGGGAAGAGGTATCCCGCATCGATGGTTTAAAGACTACTTAAGTAACTGAATTCAATCAATTAATATTGATGAACACAATTCAGATGAACTGGAAGACAACTGTGGGGTACCCCAGGGATCAATATTTGGCCCACTTTTTTATAATTTACATTAATGACCTCCATAGATCATCCACCTAACTCTCAATGATTTTATATGCAGATGATACCCCAACCTTTTCTATGAGTCGGGAAAAGAGCAAGCTAAGATATGCACTGTAGTCCAAAGATGAATTTAAGAAAATTGCCCATTGGTTCCAAGTAAATAAATTATCCTTAAACATTAAAAAGATATGTTCCGTTATGTTCACACCACCAAATAAAACCCTTGCAAATAATCTCTGTAAAATTCATTCAGGTAATGAAAGTATAACTTTTTCTCCTATTGCTAAATATTTAGTTGTTTATATTGATAATCGTCTAACATGGCAAACTCACATTAATTTTATTTGTATAAAAAGTTTCCAAGGGAGTTGGTATACTCTGACGCTTAAGATTTTAACTTCTTGAGAAAGCCCTTCTTAAAATTGATAATGTCATTATACTCCTGTTTCTTTCTTATTGTAACATTGCTTGGGCAAACAATTATTCCTCCCGCCTAAAAAAAAAAATTCGTTACTCTTCAAAAAAGAGCTATGCGTTTTATAACCAACAATCATCATCTTTGCCACACTACTCCTTTATTCGCTTCGCTGAACACTCTTAACATCTTTGACATTAACAAACTTCAGATTGCCACTTTCGTATTCAAACATAACAAAAAAAACTCTTTAAATTGTTTTGACGATTTCTTTACCACTAGGAAAAACATTTATTTTGTAAGTACAAGGTATAAGAACAATCTCAATACACCTCTTTGTAGACTCACCTTATCTCATCATCATATCCGTTATGCTGGTGCTTTACTCTGGAATTCCCCAGATAACTCATTACAAACTTCAGTGTCTCCCATTTTTCTTTAAAAAAAAAACTGTCTTAAAACAAGTTTAGTAGCTACTTATAGACAGTAACCTTAAACCCATTATCACACCTGCATGCATATGTTTTAGGAATCTGATTGGGGTGAGAGTTTAGGGGTAGGTAGGAGCTTGGTTGGGGCTGGGGTTGAGGCAGGGGTAGGGACTGGGGTTGGGGTTGGATAGTGACAGGAATTCGGGTATGATCGGTTGTTTGGATAGTTTTTTTCTTCTCTCTCTTTTTTCATATGTATCCTTTTCGATATAATTTTTCCTTGTTACTTTATATAAATATATACTGTAGTTATATGTTTCTAATATATTTATGTCATTTGTCAGGGACTTATGCTTAACAAGTTTTCTGAACTTTCTGTAGAATCTCTTCAACCTTTTCTTGTGAATAACATTTTGCGTGTCATTTTCTATTCCTGTGGTATATATTATTTTGAACTTTCTTCCACTAAATATGTTTTGAATATTTAATGAATTGTGTTGCAAATAAAGTGAATAAAGTAAACACAATTTTTGGTAGAAATAAACAGTATCAGAATATAGCCTGGAGAAGAGACAACTATCTTCGACTAAATGTTATAAGTTAAGATAGAAGAAGGTAAATTTCATCATGAGATTAGGATTTAAAGGGGTATTATGCCAAAAGGTGAGGGCCCAAATTTCAGAGCAAAACTTTAATGAAGCATGTGATTGTCATAGTAACACAGCAGGTAGAAACAATTGCAAAAGTTTTAAAAGAAATTGATATCATGATATCGGAAATGGCTCAGAATAATTTGTCAATAAATCTTGTGTAGCAATGTTGTAGTTAAGTCCACCCTATCCAAGTACCTGGTTAGTCGAGTGGGAGTTTAGCGATATGGGTTCAAGTCTGAGAATGAGTCCTAGCTGTAACACCTTTGTCGATCTGTTTACAGGTAGCCAAGATTGTTCTCAGAGGAGGCATAAACACTTCCAGAGAGGGCACATATATATTTTATCATTTTTAATTTACCCCCCTCCCCCTTCTTGGCTAAGGGACTGGTTCTCTATAGATGTTTGACACAATGAACCGATTTATTTTCAAATAAGTGGCATCATTTGTTTCTTGACAGGCACAATGCTATCATGTATGGACATTTTGGTCCACGGGGTAAAGGTCAGTCAGGAGGTCTAGATGAAAGATTGAACCACATCAATAAAATGAGGAAGATATACCTGCCTAGACGTAGTGGTGAGTTGATTAAAGCTGGTTTAAGAGAAGGGGGTGTTTTCTTTGAGATTGAATTTGTGTGAATGCTCAGTTACACATATAGTGACCTTATTTTCCATACTGTATGCCTATGGCCATGTACAGAAATTTACTCTTTTATTTCACATTAATAAGACCATTACTTTCTAAGAATCTGTCTTTAAATTTTGGAAATAATATATTTAGTTTTCAAGTTATGGCTGTATCAAATTTGATGATTTTCTTATGCTCTGCAAAATGTGTGATACTTGTCCAGATACCTTTGAAGAAGTAAATTAGTGAAGATCCTAGAATTTGAGTAAACATACCTGATCTGCAAGATTAGCAGATCAGGTATGCATAGAATGCCCATGACATTTTGTGATAAAATTTCATTGTCGAAAAATCTGTGACATTCTGTGACAATTTGAAAAACTTGTGACAAAATGAACTTAAACAGATATTATAATTTGTCTGATGTTTTCTGACATGTTTTACCCCCTCACTCACACTCATTGGCACTGGACTGTGTCTTTATGACCATGCAGTTTGCTTTTACTGTAATTTGATGTTGCATTTGGTGGACTCCATTTTTTATGTAACAAACATAACCAAATGATCCTTTGTATGAGTATCACCAGTCAACTGGTCATGATGTGTGATTATCTATGCCAATCAAATGTGATAAAGGCAAACTGATGTGACATTCTGTGCAAAAGGTGCCAAAAGTTATGCGACATTTGAGACATTTATGTGACAAACTTGAAATTTTGTGTTGTGACATTTTGTACAATCCATCCATCATCACTCCATTCTCTGGGTATGCTATAGCTGTAAAAGTATAGCCTACATCTGCTTACACAGCAGTTTGAGTAAGTATTGTAGTGATTCATAGGATCTGTACATTAATGTGCTAGATTTTAAGATCCGTTGAAAAAGATTAGGTTTTTTCTTACGGTTCAATTGTGAACAAGATATGCAAATATGATGTCATCAATAGCTTTTACTTTATGTTAATTCATTTATATATTAATCCGTCACAATGGTTTGAAGCATCATGGTTAAATCAAACAAAGATTTTGATGAACATTGCACAAGCTCCCTCTTCAAATATTTTGTCCATGATGTCCACAATGGCTGAAACTGCAGAATGATATTTACAGACTTTTAAAAACATTTTTATCATAACTGTGTTATAAATGAAGGATCCCATGTCAAACTTCAGTAACATCCTTATCAACATCACCACCTGCTCTATTCACCAAACCTCCAAACCCCCTACTCTGATGACTGCAAAACCGCCATCAAGAACAGGAAAAGGGCCCTCAGGAACTTCAAAATTACCCTGACCACCCACAACCTCAACCTCTTTTGCATCACCCGTGCCAAGGCCAGGTGCACTATCAAGGACAGTAAAACCAACACTTGGAACAACTTCATCTCTTCTCTCACCACCAACACCCCCACTAAGAAGAATTGGAGAATGGTTAACAGCTTCCACGGCAGGGTGGGCAATTCTCCCATCTCTCCTGGAATGGTAACCTTCTCACTGCGAAAAAAGACATCATTAACCACCTTGCCGCCTCTTTCAGCAACATCTTGTCCTTGGCCAACTACCCTAATGCTTTCAAAACCAAAAAAGCTTGTGATGAAGCCTGGAGTATCACCTTTCCCTCCGACAACTCCGAGAGCTACAACACCCCTCTCTGAATTAAACCAAGCCATCCACGACGCTGGATGCACCTCCACGGGCCCAGATAACATCCACTACCAGTTCCTGAAAGACCTCCCCAACAAGGCCACCACTACCCTACTTACCATCCTCACCCACATTTGGTCCTCATACTCCTTTCCCCCTATCTGGAGGGCAGCTATTGTCACCCCTGTCCCTAAACCAGGGAAGGACAGTACTGACCACTCCAGCTACCGCCCTGACCTGCTGTCTCTGTAAAATTAAGGAAAGGATCATTAACCAGAGACTAAACTGGTTCCTTGAGACCAACAGAATCCTCTCCCCTCAACAAAGCTGCTTCCGGAAACGTTGCAATACCCTAGACCAGTCAATTACGCTCGACACTGCTATACGGGAATTCTTTGCAAAAAAGGAACACCTCATTGCCATCTTTTTCAACCTCGAGAAAGCTTTCGACACTACTTGAAAATATGGCATTATCCGCAAACTTTACACCATTGGCCTCAGAGGCCTCCTCCCATCTTTATTTAAAACTTCCTCTCACCCAGGCAGTTCCAAGTTTGTATTGGCCACACCCTCACCAACCCCTGTTCACAAGAATAAGGCGTCCCCCAGGGCAGTATCCTCTCCCCCACTCTCTTCAACCTAAGCATTAATGACATCACGACAACCTTGGCCCCAACATCAAACGTGGACGACTTCACCATCTTCTACTCCTACCCTAGCTTTCCTCTTACCGAAAATAGGCTCCAACTTAGCCTCAACCAGCTGCAAGACTGGTGCAACAATAACGGTTTTAAATTCTCCAAAGACAAGACAGTCTGCATGCACTTCTGTCATTTCAACAACCTCCACTCCAACCAAAACCTCGGCTCAAAGGCAATCACATCCGTAAAGTTGAACACATGAAGTTCCTGGCTTTAACTCTAGACCCCAAGCTCTCCTACAAGCAACACATCACCAACCTGAAACAAATGCAACAGCTCCCTCAACATTCTCTGATTCCTCAACATTCTCTGATTCCTCAACATTCTCTGCTTCCTCTCCAACACCACTTGAGGTGCAAACCGCCATGCTCTCCTCAAAATCTTCAGGCTCACCATTCGTGCCAAGCTTGACTACGGCAATATTGTCTACTGTGTCGCCCACAACTCATACCTCAACCACATCAATACCATCCAAAATAAAGCCCTCAGGCTTTGTCTAGGTGCCTACAGGACCTCCCCAATCACCAGCCTTCATGTTGAAGCCAACGAACCCCCCTTTCTACTTAGATGTAGAAAGCTTAGCCTCTCCTATGCTTTTAGAATCATCACCAACACCCAGTAGCCTGTTTACAACCTCATTAGGCACCCTAATTTCTCCACCCTCTTTGATAGGACAAAAACCCTATCTCCCCCTTTAGCTTACACATTAAATCAGACCTCCTCCATCTCGGCATCAACCCCGCCACTCTTGGCACCTTCTCCTGGCCCACTTTTCCTCCTTGGGCCACCCCCTCCCTTCTATCCACCTGGGCCTTTCCACTCATCACAAAACCAAAACCCACCCTAACCTCTTTATCAATCTCCACAACCAAATCTAAGACCAACTCTCAAACTACACCTCCATCTATACTGATGGCTCCAAGGAAAATTACAAGACAGCTGCTGCTGCCATCATCCAAGACATCACCCTTTGTAGTAGACTTCCTGACTACTCGTCCATCTTCTCAGCCAAGGCAAAGGCCATCCTCCTCGCCCTCAACTTTATTGAGTACTCTCCGCTCTGCCACTTTACCATCTTCTCCAACTACTAGGCTGCTCTTACTTCTTTATTTGATCTTAAATGGGATAACTTCACATCCCACCTCTTCCTCCAAAAACCACCCTCTGCAGAAAAAGTATTCTTTTCTTCTGGATACCCAGCCATGTTGGCATCCTTGGCAATGTTTTGTTTTTTTTTTTCTCAATTCTTGTAACTGTGTAAGGGGGTACCTCACCGACAGATACATTCGTGTCTTCTGAGTGCTCCCCCAAACCAATTAACTTTGTAAATATGTCACTTTTGTATTATGGTTTGAAGTAAAGTGTGATCAATCAATGACAGGGCTGATGCAGCCGATAAGCAATGTCGACAACATTCATATTACCCGTCTTAGAATAGGTCACATCCACCTCACTCACTACTACCTCCTTACTGGCTACCCACAACCCATTTGCAACAATTGCCATTGCACCCTCAGTCCATCACGTTCTCCTTGCTTGTTCCCTGTACAACCTTCCCAGAGCTTCCCTCGCTCCCCACAACTCAATTGCCCAGTTCTTTAAGAAAAATTATCTCCTTCCTTTTATGCTTCCCTCTACAACCATATTTAGTCCTCCTCTCCCACCCCCCTCTATCTACTTTTTTTCCCTTTACCCATGCACCTTCTCTCCATCCCAACTTTCTGACTTTTAGTTCTTGTATTTCTCTCATTCTCCCCTCGTTTTCTTTCCTTCCTACCTCTGGAATGATCTGACCTCTCAGGCACAATTTGACCCTCGTTGTTGTGGTGCCATTAAGCCCTCAACATACAAACAAACATAAATGAAGCATCAATTAAACATTCTTGTAACTCTGTGATCAGCAGTAACAAAATACAGTTTTGATGAAATTTAAAGTCTATTCTAATCAGCATTTGATGCTCTTGGACATGAGCATAAAGCTTTGAGGTGACATTTTAAAGATAATTTCCACTTGTATATTTATTTCAGTGCCTCCACCCTCCACTTGTCACAGTGAAATTGAAGAACCATGGGATCCTGAAGTTGATGATCTAGTGGCATGGACCAGCACTCTCGATGAGCAAGACCTAGATTGACCTTTCTTTGCAGAATGCACTGTGACTTCCAGAACACATCTTTATACCACCTTGATTATGAATATTTTTGAAAAAAACTTTATAGTTCAGATAGATATTGTAATGTGTGCAGTGCTTGATGAATTTATAAGGCTACAGCTGGTAATCTGCGTGTTGGTGTGTAGGACAAATTTAATACAGAATTTTTGGATGATTATGATTTATTTCCATGATAGAATTTTCGCTTCCTCTAAGAGAAAGCCAGCAGTGTCGTCGATAGTGACCCTCTTGATTTAGGCAAGAAGTTTATGTGTATTTGCTACAATTGCTTTATGCCAATTTCATGTGTTATTCGTTTATAATATTAGAAAAGAGGATTCCTAAATGAACACTATTTTATTCAAACTGTATGAATGGTGGACAAAAAAGGCAGCAATTTTTTGTCAAGATTCCACACAGCTTCCTGCTCCTGCATACATTGAAAGAACAATTTTTGCACTACCCTCAAGTGTAAATCCAACATTCTTTGTTCAGTGTGTTACTGTAGGACTCAAGTTCACTCTTGAACTGGCATGCTGCTTTTGCCAGACCATAACTCCAGGATTACTGATTCAGAATTTGTACGAAGTAGACTGGACTCTACAGTGTTCTAGTTATTTATTTATGTTGATTTGAACCAATGACATGTTTTTTAAATTCTATAACAATACATGAGAACAATCTGTGCATTGGTTCGTACAGACAGGCACAAAGAGTTAACAGTGTGCATTGTCAGAATTGCTTGGGTTATCTTTTGGGATTTATAGGCCAGACAAGTGAATGCTTTCCTTAGTTGATATTTTGTTATCTACCTGTATGTAATTGTTGACGTCAAAGCAAAATCTTGGCCAAAATTACAAACCACAGGTTTTACAGAAAACCAAAACAGGGTAGTTATCACCCATTAATTAATGCATTGTTGCATTTCGATAGCTGTGTGCAGTAATGTATTATACAATGAATTATTAAGGGGCACTTTTGTTATAAATCAAATTGCAGACAGTAGCATATATTGACAAATATATGATATATGCAAATACATGAATTGTGCCTATGCTCATGATGGAGAACCTGATTTTGTAGGAATGAAATGTAATAGTTGTTTTTTTTCCAGAATAATATGATGAATACAAAAGCTAAGATTTTTCAAAGCCCTTGAAGTTTTGTGTGTCCTAAATTTTGAAGAAGAAAAAAAAACAGGGGCCTGGACCAGACTACATGGCTAGTCAATTTAATTATCAATTATATTGATCAATCATTTGATATAGCTGACTGGTTAGCTTCAACTGATCGAGCACCTGCAGTGCTTGCCAGCAGTGAGGTTGTGGGTTCAATCCCTGATCAAGTCATATGAAAGACTTAAAAAATGGGACCTGCTGCACTCTCCGCTGGTGCTCAGCATAGGGATCTGAGCAGGGCAAGTGTACATGCTTGTGCACTGTTTGTCAGCTGCCACCTTTATAAAGTATCTATGGTAAATTGCTTTGAACACGCTATTTAAGAAGTTTATTATCATTGGATCAAACAGTGGGTTAAAAATATCTTTAAAAGTTGCTGGCAAATTGGAGGTAATAGACATGTGTCAGCTTAGAGAGAATTGTTCCCCTTTTAACTAAAAGACTTTATTGCTTTTAATAACCAATACAAATATTTTTCACCTTTGAATTCAAGCCAGCTCATCAGCAGTGTTGTATGGGTCTTGCAATACATAAGTCTACTAAATATAGCTGAAATTGTGCTGCATAATTTGTTGTTAAATATATTCATGTAAGCTACAGTAGGTTTTCCATCAGTTTAGCTTTAAGCCAGTGACCAAATTATTTTACTTTGATGAAGGAGTTGGTCCCTTCCATTAAACCATGATTTTTAAGTACAAAGGGTCATGTTTGACAAATATATGTCCTGATCATCAGTCTTGTGCATTGTGACTTCTACAAATATTGCGTCATTCAAAATTGACTTATTAAAATTGCCCTGTGGGCAATTCTCGATAACGTGTGTGACCAAAAAATGGGAAATTAGTCGATTCATTCCGCTGTTATGTTTGAATGAATCTAGTTATGTTTGTTACTATATGGTGACAAACTCTTAGTAAACCAACGCATCAATTTTAAGTGGTCACTCTTTTCTAATTGTGTATCACCATGGAAACCGGTCATAAAAGGTCGGTTACATGTGTGACATCAGACGGAAGCAACTTTTTTGATGCTGAAATTAATAAATGAATAACTTTGACTCTGCTTTACTTTCATAGCCTTAAATATAAATAGTATGACTTCAACATTTCCCCTTATTGTTACTTATGTTCAATAACAAATGGAACCATTGATCAAGCAGTTTATTAATACTTTTGTTAATTATATCTGGTTACGTGTGTGAGTTTTTGGTTACGTGTGTGACACTTGAAATAATTCAATTCTCCCTTTTCCTATTTTCTGCATTTATTCACCAAAAAAGTGGGTTATGTCATAAAAATGATGTTGACATGAAAAAAAACAACCTCAAAGTAAATTAAAATAGTTGTTTTAAATTTAACAAAATAAAAATTGATTTCAGTTTCAGTACATATAGGGTAAAAATGTCCCAAAATAACATTATTTTTGCAAATTTAAACAACAGTATAGAATTGTTTTTCTTTATCTTGTAAAATTTGATCAAGTAACATTTCTTGTTAGTAAAGATTCAAGAATGCCAATATTCTTGCCAAAAATTTGAATTTTCTAATTTCAGGCTTAAGTTTTAATATTCTGAGAAATGCCCTTTTATATAAACTACTTAATATTACATATTTTGTTATCTTTCTTACAAGAAGTTGAATGGAACAGAGTTTCATTATTAAGAACATGGTAACATAATATGATTGATAGTTTGATACTCATTACCTAAGCTATTTTCAGGGCAAAGCTAGATTTTTACCAGGGCCAAATTTTAGATATACATGAAAACTTGTGAAAAATGGACATAACTTTTGTATAGTATTCAAAGACATTAATAAAAGAATGACAGTAAACTAAACATAGTCACAACACTGACCTTAGACAGCTAATAGAATTCAAGGTTGCTACCAGACAGACCAAATCATCAAACTTAATCTGAAATAAAAAATAATTAGAACGGTAAATACCATCATGGTTCACATGCTCATGCAAATTGACAGCCATATCATGACCCGGCCAATTATAAAGATAGCATCTCACACTAAGTCTCATATGGCATCCCATATCCCACATGGCATCCCACCCCATCTCATGACCCACATGGCATTCCACCATATGTCCCACATGGCATTTCACCATATGTCCCACATGGCATTCTACCATATGTCCCACATGGCATTCCACCATATGGCATCCCACCCTATGACCCACATGGCATCCCACTTCATATGGATCCCATCCTACATGTATGTCCCACATTAATTCAACCATGTCCCACATTAATCCAACCATATGTACCACATGGCATCCCTCTCTATGTCCCACATGACATCCCTCCCTGTGTGACCCACATGGCATCCCTCGCTGTGTGACCCACATGGCATCCCTCCCTATGTGACCCACATAGCATCCCTCCCTGTGTGACCCGCATGGCATCCTGTGTGACCCGCATGGCATCCCATGTCCCGCATGGCATCCCATGTCCCGCATGGCAGCCCATGCATGGCATCCCATGTCCCGCATGTCAAGACCCACTGCATGGCGTCCTGTGTGACCCACTGCATGGCATCCTGTGTGACCCCCTGCATGGCGTCATGTGTGACCCACTGCATGGCGTCCTGTGCGACCCACTGCATGGCATACTGTGCGACCCACTGCATGGCATCCTGTGTGAGCCACTGCATGGCATCCTGTGTGAGCCACTGCATGGCATCCTGTGTGACCCACTGCATGGCATCCTGTGTGATTCACTGCATGGCATCCTGTGTGCCCCACTGCATGGCATCCTGTGTGCCCCACTGCATGGCATCCTGTGTGCCCCACTGCATGGCATCCTGTGTGAGCCACTGCATGGCATCCTGTGTGAGCCACTGCATGGCATCCTGTGTGAGCCACTGCATGGCATCCTGTGTGACCCACTGCATGGCATCCTGTGTGACCCACTGCATGGCATCCTGTGTGACCCACTGCATGGCATATTCCATGCCCCGTGTGGCATATTCCATGCCCCGCGTGGCATATTCCATGCCCCGCCGGCATATTTCATGCCCCGCGTGGCATATTCCATGCCCCATGTGGCATATTCCATGCCCCGCGTGGCATATTCCATGCCCCGCGTGGCATATTCCATGCCCCGCGTGGCATATTCCATGCCCCGTGTGGCATCTCCCATGCCCTGTGTGGCATATTCCATGCCCCTCGTGGCATCTCCCATGCCGTGTGGCATATTCCATGCCCTGCGTGGCAACCCATGTCCGGCGTGGCATCCCATGTTCGGCATGGCATCTCATGTCCGGCGTGGCATCGCATGTCCCACGTGGCATCCCATGTCCCGCGTGGCATCCCATGTCTCGCGTGGCATCCTATGTTCTGCGTTGCATCTCCCATGTCCCGCGTGGCAACCCTATCCCGCGTGGCATGTCCCGCGTGGCAAACCATGTCCCGCATGGCATCTCATGTCCCGCATGGCATCCCATGTCCCGCATGGCATCCCATGTCCTGCATGGCATCCCATGTCCCGCATGGCATCCCATGTCCCGCATGGCATCCCATGTCCCGCATGGCATCCCATGTCCCGCATGGCATCCCATGTCCCGCATGGCATTGCATGTCAAGACCCACTGCATGGCATACTGTGCGACCCACTGCATGGCATCCTGTGTGACCCACTGCATGGCATCCTGTGTGACCCACTGCATGGCATCCTGTGTGACCCACTGCATGGCATCCTGTGTGACCCACTGCATGGCATCCTGTGTGACCCACTGCATGGCATCCTGTGTGACCCACTGCATGGCGTCATGTGTGACCCACTGCATGGCGTCCTGTGCGACCCACTGCATGGCCATGTCCTACATTTCATCCCATGTCCTACATTTCATCCCATGTCCAACATGGCATCCCATGTCCTACATGGCATCCCATGTCCTACATGGCATCCCATGTCCTACATGGCATCCCATGTCCTACATGGCATCCCATGTCCTACATGGCATCCCATGTCCTACATGGCATCCACATGGCATCCCATGTCCATGGCATCCCATGGCATCCCATGTCCTACATGGCATCCCATGTCCTTCATGGCATCCCATGTCCTTCCACCATATGTCCCACACGGCATCCCATCCTATGACCCACACGGCATCCCACCCTCATGAAACCTATCCATGTCCCAAATGACATCCCATGCCTTGTCCCACATGGCATTCCACCATCTCTCACATGGCATTCCACCATATAGTATGTCTCACATGGCATCCCACCATCCCACCCTATGACCCACATGGCATCCCACCCTATGTTCCACATGGCATCCCACCCTATGTTCCACATGGATCCTATTCTACATTGTATGTCCCACATTTATCAAACCATATGACATCCATCCCTATGTCCCACATGGCATTGCTCCGTCTCCCATGGCATCCCACCTTGTCCTGCATCAGTGGCTTCCCACCTGATGTCCCTCCCAATGACATCCTGCTTCATGTCCCACATCCCATATGTCCCACATAGCCTCCTATCCTGTCACACGTGGCATCCTAACCTGTCACACTGTGTTACTCGTAGAATCCCACCCTATGTCCCACATGGCATCCCACCCCATGTCCCACATGGCATAGCATACCACCCTATGTCCTGCATGGCATTCCACCCACATGGCATCCCACCCCATGTCCCACATGGCATAGCATTCTACCCTATGTCCTGCATGGCATTCCACCATATATTCTACATGGCATCCCACCCCATGTCCCTTATGACTTTTCATTGGTTCCATAAAGTCTCATCCTAGCTATCAGTCCCCGATTGAGCATACTATGTATGAGTGTCAATTTATATAACAATATGCAAATGAACTCTTGAATAAAAAACCAGGCGGAGTCAAATAATTGCCGAGTCAAATAATTGCCTGATATAGCAGTTTTCTTCTAGAGGAAATATTTGGTGTATACCACATGGTATATATTCTATCATATGATCTCCAACTATGGCCCTCTCTCTGTCCATATGCAGATTGGAAAATCATATCATTTGACAGTTTTCTTCTAGAGGAAATATTAAATGTTTTGTAGACTATTAAGGAAACTAGTCTTCAATCTGTCTTAAGTGTCTCTGAAAAAGTTCGGAAATCCTAACCTTCCATAAGTTTATATAACTTTTTCTGAAGAACCCTGAAGAAACTAACATTTTCTGAGGAATTCTCAAAAATCTATTAACTTTTCTGAGGAAATCTCAGGAAAAACTGGATGGCTGGACGAAATAGTTATTACATAGGTTTGCATTATACTTCACATGCTCACCCAAAAACTCCCAGAGAGCTCAAACTATTAAAGCAAAGGTCAACAATGCCCATCCTACTTGTCAGAAAAAATGAAACTTCCAAACAATTTAATATATCTTTAACAGCATTTTATTATTCACATACTTCAAACCTCTCTAGGTTTCCATATTAAGTTCCTTTATCTACACCTACTAAAATTTGACAATTTTTATCAATATAGAAATCATTCAACATGACTGTATTATGTACAAAATATCAATATAACTTAATGCAATGTCAATTTGACACCTGAAGTATTATAATGGAAGAAATCTAAAAAGTGGTAAATCAGTTTCATCATGTCGAGTGTGGGCATATATGCTCTCATAAATGCCAAATAGCATCCTTCTCAAAGAAAGTGTTCTACAAAGTCAGTCTAGGTATGTCCACTTCAGTGTTCACATTAAGGTGCAGGATTGTGGGATTCTTACACATATTATAAAATACCCCCTCAATTTTTGCATTTTTTCAGCCACCAAATGTAATCTTTTTTTGGTATTTTTGTTTGGCCTTTTGTTTTTGGTAATGTTGGCCTTTTTTGTATGTTGTATTTTTGGCTTTTTTTTTCTTCCTATTTTTTAAATTCTGCCCCACCCCCCCCTTCCCTTCTCCAAAAAAAAAAAATACACCAGGTAAACCCGCAAAATTTTGACCCTTGGTGTGAACACTGGTCCACTTCCATATGTGATGTCTTTTTCAACAAAATGAAAACTTAACACAATGATTTTTATTGTTCAGTTTTGAAAGAAACGATGCTTTCATGTGGATGCTGATCATTTCTTTAACAATTGCATGATTTTTAACATTTTGTGTTAATCTGTCAGTGCGCAAAATCATTTCACTGCTTCATCTCAGATTTAATAATCCAACTAGGCACCATACAATCCCCAGTTTTCACATATCACATTTTTAGATGCATTCAAACACTGAGATGGGTGTCTTGACTCCCCCCCATTTCATGATATTCTAATCCATAAGGCAAATATACTTTCCCCAAAGGTTGTGGGAGGAGAGAGATGATCGTTTTCATGAGATAATGAAACTGACTTACCATTTATCCTTCAAACACTTTTCTTTTTTGATGAACTTGACAAAGTAAAATCTACTATATGCATCAATAATTAACGCATGGGATAACTTCAAAATCTTTTCACAAGATTGTAAATGTACAGATCAGCAAAACACTTCAGACCCAAACTTCACAAAGCAACAATTGAGGGTAAATTCACAAGTTCATTGATGTCCACAATGCGGTCAAAAGGTAAACAAAATAGTTCAGACCATTAAATCATGTACATATTATCATTGTTTCAAAATCAAAAGAAACATAAATAAATTCGTACAAAGAGTGCAAAACCCAGTTGGGAACAAGAATGATACGAACAGACAAGAATTTTGAAAATGAAGTGTAGATACATAAACAATTTCATGAAAAACATTATTCAAAGGGAAAAAAAATGCTACATGATGGCAATATTCATGTTACTCAAGTTGATATTCATGGGTAATTTTTGTGAGGGTGGGAGCACTTATGGGAAAGTCCGTCCAGGGAAACAAATGACACCATATTCACGGGAAGACATCAGGATTGGCCCTGTAAGAGGGCTACCTGATTGGCCCTATAGGAGGGCTACCTGATTGGCCCTATAGGAGGGCTACCTGACTGGCCCTACAGGAGGGCTATTCTCCTCCACAGTGTTATCTTTTAAAATAAAAACCTGACCATCACCCTATAATTCAACTCTACTCTTATTGAATTATCAACATCATGCATCTTTCCACCTCAGAACATCACCCTTTTATACAGTTACATTACAAATGCACAAAGATGGTCCTCTAAACTGACATACATTCCCCTTCATCAGATTAAGTTCTATGCACTGTTTATTTGGTACCGTTATGATAGGATTCTGCAGTAGTTTTTTTGGGGGGATAGTATTCAAAATCTACCCCATACTAATCATTATCCACACATATTTTCCAAGATC
The DNA here is from genome assembly GCA_020152595.1 of Chiridota heheva. NCBI lineage: Eukaryota > Metazoa > Echinodermata > Holothuroidea > Apodida > Chiridotidae > Chiridota > Chiridota heheva. Next base: position 1,673,186 of record JAIGNY010000711.1, read on the forward strand.
TAATGACTACAATTATGCAAAAATCATTTTCATTAAGACAAAACACTTTTAAAGGAAAGTATGCATGTATGGTTAAGTCTTCTCCAAACAAGCCAAGCGGTTAAGCCTTCTCCAAACAAGCCAAGCTGTTAAGCCTTCTCCAAACAAGCCAAGTGCATTTCCTTAAAAGCTTCTGAAACCTCTACATCAGTTTTCTCTCTTACTAGAAATACATTTTTGATCCCTTTCACCATTTATCAAGCATGATAAAAAATATACCTACCACATAAACAGCGTTCTAGCTAGACAAGTTTCAGTGCCAGGCTCCAGTGACAATCCAGAGTAATATCCTAGACCCCCCTCCCATAAAGAACTGTTCAAATTTAGTCCACTTCTATTGACAAATTGTCAACGAAGAAGTTTTCTTTCTTTTTTTTAATCGGAATGCTGGAAGGATTTACAAAATATTTTTATGTAATGGATATTCAACTATCAAAGTGCCCCCTTTCCCACCCCAAAAAAAGGACAAACATATGCCAGAAAACTTTTCTCTCAATTCCCATTGTTATCTTGCCAAACTTTTTACCGCTTTTATTTTCGTCCCAGTATCGTTCGACAAAAGCGGAGGAGTGAATCTTAGAGCCGAGTGCTGGGCGGAAATTGCGAGTCCTGGGCGGGCCCGCCCAGCGCCACCCACTGTAGCTAGAACCCTGCACATAAATGAACATAATCCAAAATGGGCTGGCATTAACTTTAGAAAAGTATGAAATAAAGTCAGACAATTTTTACAGCTTTCAACCAACTTTGCCAAATTTATGGCAGTATATTATGCATTATGAATCACACAAAAAAACGAAATTGTGAAATTACCCAATTTTATTATTAGGGGTGTGGCAGTGTCATGCCAACAGCATAACCCGCACCTAGTACTATTCTCCATTTCATGGTTTACAGCAATCTTTTCATTGAAATAAAACTTCATAGTAGACAATACATTTTAAAAATTCTTAATTCTAAAAAATTATTACTAGTTTCTTTCTTACTACAATATACACAATATACAACATCTTCAAACACCTAAATCTTCTATCAAATTGGTGAGCAACGCTACATTCTACACACAGCAGTCATGTACTGTTAAAGGAATTGTAGAATAAATTTTACCACTGTACATTTGTTTTTTTACAAAAGAAATATTTTGTACAAAGAATAAGGCCACTTGTTCGGAACAACCTACTTGATAAATTTTCTTTACTCATTGAAAGTGAATTTAATACCAGCTTTTAAGATATACTATAGCCACAATGTTTGACAGTTACGATAACAATATGATTTTCAAATCTCTCTACTTCACAACACAAACCCATGATATTGGTCGATGTCAGAAAATTTATATGATGCCTACAACATAAATGAAAGATTGAAATCACTGTGCTACATGCTGCACAAGCTTTAATGCAGTAAAAAAGGTACCATTTGGTTTTGTAGACCAAAAACAGCCAAACATTAAGTTGAGTAGCATTCATCTTTATAAGCTTTTGGGTTGAGAACTCATAAAAAAAAAAAATATATAAAAAACCAGAAATGTTTACAGATATGTTTAGTGCTAAGTGGTACTCATGGCCTTGGGAAATATAACTCATCCCCTCCTGCATTATCTCAAATCTGCTCAAATAGAAGGTTGTGTTATTTCCCAAAAGTTACGACTGACTTTCTGCCAATTTCTAAGCAAATTTAGGTTTTCATTTTTTTCAAGTATTTTAATCCAAAACTAAAAATAAGGAAAGGCAATAATTGTTTGTTTGTTTGTTTGATGAGGTCTTAACGGCACCACGACAACGAAGGTCAAATTGTGCCTGAGAGGTCAGATCATTTTAGAGGTAGTAAGGAAAGAGACCAGGGGAAGAATGAGAGAAATTCAAGAACAAAAGCCAGAAAGCTGTGATCGAGAGAGGAGGTGCATGGGTAAAACTAAAAACAGAGTAGAGAGGGGGTGGAAGAGGATTAAATATGATTGTAGAGGGATGCATGCTGGAGGAAGGAGACTATTTTATCTGGAGGATTTTTTTGGAAGAACTCAGCAATTGAGTTGTGGGGAGCGAGAGAAGCTCTGGGAAGGTTGTACAGGGGGCAAGCAAGGAGAACGTGATGGATTGTAAGGATGCAGTGGCAATTGTTACAGAGGGGTTGGGGGGAACCAATAAGGAGGTGGGAGTGAGTGAGGTGGGAAAGGCAATAAAGAATTTCTGAGAAGATTTTTGATGTGAGATACTATGCAAATACACAAAACCTGACAAGACAGATCTTCTTTACTAATTAGAACAATAGCCAGTTAAAGCAATTTGATATAGCAATAAACAAAGGTGAAATGAACATTAAAATCATTCTGACTACATTACAGAATTGTCACAAAACACTTGTAGCAGTACACAGCAGCACAAACTAGACACTAGCCAGAAACGATTTCCTGGACAAAAAAAAATAAAAACCATAAAAATAGGCCAATACCTGTATACTGTACATGGGAATGAGATCCAGGGGCTTGGAAATTGGAATTTCACCAAAATTTGTACCTTTGTCATTTTGGTCCAAAAAAGAGTCAAGTCGGGTAAAATTACCAGCTATGACAAACTGTTCAATGAGATATGCCCATTCAGAAGTATTTAGCCAGCCAAAGAAATTTCTCTATATTTTAGAGCACTAAATTCTTGGTAGAGTAGAACTATCTGCTAAGTTTGAAAACGGCACATTATGATTTTGAATTATGGCTCATCAAGTTTTTTTTTATATACATATGGAAAATTTGTGATGGATATATCAGAAGACAGGTCTATATTTTGTATGTTAATCTTTATATTCCTTTCCTTAATTTTAGACTTGCAAGGTGATAAGAACGTCTTCTCCATGTAAATGTTTAATCCGAAAGATTAAATTGTTTTGTCCAAATCATTTGTGGTACATGATTAAAGATCAAATGATTTAAATAAGAAAATGAGGAGGTATACCCATTTATATATCACACATGTGCATACCAAATTGTGTCTCCTCTTCCCACCTCCCCCCCCCCCCTCTCCCAAAAAAATAAAAATAAATAAATAAATAATATTAAAAAGCTATAACATAGTTAAATTTTCAACTGATTTTCAGCAATTTTCATAGGTTTGATTGAAGCAATTTAAGTATTATTCTCTACTTTATACATAAAATATAAGTACTTAAAATTGCAGTGCCCTTCTTTATAAGGTTATCCATTTTTACCTTTCAGCATTTTCAATTAAGGCAAAAGAAGGACCCCTCCTTTCTAGCAAGATTGGGTATCCATCTGACAGCATGAGATCCTTAATAAAACTACCTTAACTGGCAGCCTGGGCCTCACTACCTTCATCAATAATGGCTATGTTGACCTCACCTTCTGGACCCTGTTCTTCAGCTTCCCCTTCCTGCATCTCCACACCCTCCTGCGTTACTTCCTCAGCAAATTCAACATTGTGTGTATCTTCTCCCTCAACCACAGCTTCTACCGCAGCGCCCTCCTCAGCAATCTCTTCACTTTCAGTCATGCTACTTTTCAGCTTTGCAGCGATTGCCTCAGCTTTTAAGGCATTCAATCTTTCTTTGTGTGTTTCTTCATGAACAGAGCGGCTGTCTGCGTCAAAGAAATTGATGTCACAATACGTGCATTTGAAGGGTTTGTATCCAGTGTGACGCTTCTTCATGTGGTTTCGCAGACATGCCCTGTCCACAAAGCCTTTTGAACACTCTGTGCACTTCCATGGACGTTTGCCGGTATGAATCATTTCATGACGACGCTTTTCATAGGAGGTGCGGAATGGTTTACCACAGTAATCACAAGGATATGGTCTCTTCAATCTCCAGTTTGGTGAGCGGGATTGTGACTTAGATTTGGACTTCTTGGAAGGGGGTGGCGCAATGACTGTAAAATCTTCATTTGGTAGGGTGATGTATTTTGCTTGATTTACTGCAATTTCACTCCTTTCACTTCCCCCTTGTTCTCCAGGTACCATCCCATTGCTCTCAGCATACAGCGTAACTCCACTGCAGTAGTCCATAAGCTTGGAAACAGTTGGAGAAGTTTGGACGTTCATCTTCTCTCGCAGAACCACACCAGAGTCGTGTGAAGCTGACGTTGCTCCTTGTGGACAGCCATTTTTACACTGGCAGGATATGAGGATGCCCTCTTGACGTCCCTTTCTCTCATCCCACCAGGTCAAAAGTAGCTCGGAATTGTGTTCAAGAATTCTTCTCTTCAGATGAATCTCTTCCTACAAAATAAATGAAAGGAAAGAGTTCTGAAAGCCTGAAAGGTGTAAACTTGCATTTATCTTAAGAAACAGCCAAATAATATTTTGCAAGTACAGGAAAACAGGGTTCAATAGGGTAGTGAAAATTTTCATTTATCATCTAAATCATAATCCGGTCGGATGATGGGTATTCCTTGGAACTAGCATACACAACACACACAAAAGAGCAGCTTTCAGCCACTGTGGCTTTTGACCACTGACCTCTGCTTAGGTCAGCAGATGAGTTAAAAGCATTATACTTTGCATGACCAAAAATTAACCGACTATCAATAAATAATAATGTAGCTTCTTGCCTGCTACGTGACTCAAATAGGCATCAAGTATTAATTTGCAGCTGTGACAAGGTACAAATGATCTTTCATATGATAATGCTCATAGTTGCTTCGTTGTATACAGCTAACAGTTCTAAAAACCATAGGCTTTCTGAAAATGAAGTGAATTAAAGTAGTTTTTCAGAGGTCCAGCTACTGTAGTTGATCTCATATGAAAGAGAAACTCAAAAGAAACAAAATGGTGAACAAAGCATTCAAAAATCTCATTCGTAAAGGAGATATCTAAGATTAAATTTTGGTGAGTGGTTTTGTTACTGCTTAAGGAAGAAGTGATTAAAATTTGGGACTTGTTGATACAATGGAAGGGCAGAAATTGAGGGATGGGGATGTTTTGGGTAAGGTCTGTCAAGACACGGTTGAAACTTCCTAATGAAATGTGATAAACAATCAAATCACGCCATAAAAAGAATCCAACATCAATTTTCTGGTGGGCCTAGGATTTCTGAGGTAGATTATATGTAGTATGGGGATAAACTGAACTCTACAATTATTCTAGGCATGTTGGAATTGTAACGGGGGTGGAGTTAGAAGCTCTACAGAGTGCTCATTTTCTAGTTTGTATATGATATAGTGCTGTCATGACATGGGTCTATTATGTATCAATTATTCAAAAGAAAAATATTGTGATATATCGGTATATCGCAATACTTTTGAAAGAAACTGACTCTCGACACAAATTGTTAATATCGCTAACGTTACTTCTTTCATGTCTGTATGATAAACGCAAAAAAACATGATTTGCAGTTCTAGCCGACAACATGATTGCTTGACTATTACGTTCATCACGCATCACACACAAGTTTGGTAATTCAGCCAATGTGACCATGAATCATTAAAGTGAGAGGAATGTGCTGGGCCAATTTTCCATTCTTTTTGCCTACTTAATCAGAGCGTGCCAGACCATACTGGTAAAGGAGCATGATTTTTAATTAGTTTTTTATGTTTCACTGTATTTTTGCATGTTTTTAATGGCCTAAACTTGAATTTTAGATTTACTATCATAATGTTAGTAAGTACCGTAACGTACAAAGTAGCCTAGCCTAGTTGCGCAAAAATTTCTTAGTTCTGTATTAGTTTTTGGTATTGCGATGTGTTGAGAGGTATATATTTCATGTAATGGGAAAAGTGATATCATGATAATCGACATGTCATGACAGCACTAATATGATATGAATGATTCAAGCCCTCAAAACTTCATGTCAAAGCATTTTCGAAGGAAAATTTCAAAAAAAAATTCTAAAGAAATACATTATGTGCGCTAGAACATAGGGCAAAATGGCAGCATCCATGTTACAACTTCAAACTTGGAGAACTTGCGAATGAAATTAAATTTTATGATGAGGTGTTTAGTACAGTACTTGGTTTATTTTTTGATTATCTATCATTCATCAAGCTAGAATATTCAACTTTATGTCTCCTTTAAGAATGTGAGTGCCAACTTTCTACAGCAGACTTTATTACTACAGCAGTAATTACTACACAGGTGCAGAGACAGAACTTTTAACTTTAATTGTCCATAATGGAGTTCATTGCTTAATTGCTTCACTATTTTATTTCTTTTGAGTGCCTCTTTCATATGAGATGAACTTGCTTGACCATGGAACTACTGTATATGTATGTAATCCTTGCATATTTAGACTGAGGAATATTGACAAAATTATGCCCCCTCCCCAGGGATTAGCTGAGCTCCCAAAAAAGATATTCGACATATATTTTACATGCAGACACGCTACTGCTTGGAGAATGATAATATAAATCAATAAAAGAGTGCCCTAAACTTACCCAGTTGCAGGAATATTTCTGACACATTTAAATAAACATGTGGGTGGTAAGGTATATATATATATTTTTTTCCCAGTACACAAACCTGAAGTTATATACTGTATTGAAGACCCAATAATTAAATTTCAGAAGGATATCTGCTGTACCTATTTTACCATACTTTGACACAAAACATAGCAGGGGACAGGAGTTATATCAAACTTATGTGTACATACAAAATTATGGATAGCACCTTGAGAGAATATACAGTACTTACCATTGTGATTGTTTTTTTACTTTGTAGATGATACACTATGCAAGCACTTTCCTACAATCTATCAAAAACAACAGAAAAGACAAGACTGCCCATTGTAATTATCCAATCAAACACATTATGTAACCAAAAAACAAAAATGCTTAGTGATATGATGCATTCTTTCATTGTTGGTTGGTTTTCAAGTTTTATACTAACTGGCATTGCATAAAATGAAATAGGCTTAATAACATATATTCATAAGCCATGCCCACTATGCATATCAATCAAATAGAACGGGTTGACAACATTACAAGTATGATGCAAAACATGCATATGATTGCACATTTATCAGTTTCAAGGATTTTAAGATGGACTTTCAGGCCAAACAGCTGTCTTACGAAGGTTATCAAGAGGTGACCAGGTCACAGGTCAAATCAGATCAAGTGACGGGATGCCAGCTACTCTCACGTGCGGGAACTACAAGCTGCACAATGTGCAGTTAGCCGGAGATTTTCTCTCCTTAAAAATTGCAAGAAAAATTTGTTAACGGTTTGGTTTGTTGATGTTTAATGGCACTGCGACAGTCAGAGTCAAATGTGCCAAAAGGGGTGTTAATAAATTATGGTGTAAGAGTTAGGAAAGTCAGGATTTGTTACCAATCCATTCCCTGCAAAAAATGTTGAAAAACTATCTTCCTTAATATCATACTGCTTACAAAGTTAAATTGTGTTCACATTAATGAGGGGGAAAAGGAGATTGCCCCTCCTTGGAATTCCTCCTTAAACAACTTACAAAAGAGGGCAGGAAGAATCTGCTATTGGTTTAGTATATATAGTATAAACTTCACCATAAATCATTTAAACTGATTTATCTAATTTCTTTCTAATCAAAAGTTTGTAGTAGAAATACATAAACTGGTGGTTCCAACTCCTGGTAATTTGCAACTATATTTTGTTTTATTTTTTTGATAATGAATTACACAGTACACACCACAATAAAAAGACGAGGTCCTATTAGAGTAAAGTACTATTTTACATGCATGATGCAGCTAATTAATTAGTAATAATATTTAAAAAATAAAATGAAAAGCAATAATAACTTTAAAAACAATGGTATTTCCCTGTAAATTTGGGAGTAACTACCCCACAATTTTAAAGCTGTGCCTTTTAAAAAGTATGGATGCTTAGTCATGTGACTTGCAAGGATAGCCACACATTAACGTATAACAAATTTTTTCAATTTTTTTTTAAGTCCTGTCTTCACTCGGTCTCAAAAATTTCAAGACACTTTTTGAGGCCTCAAAAACAAAAATCCAGTTGTTTTTTATTACCAAAATCAACACTATTTAAACTCATCTTAAACAAATCTGAGATTTGGGATGAAAATATCCTTCCAAAAATATGTTGACTGTTAATTGGTCATTTATTAATTATTTATCGCAATGACATGGCTTTTAGAATAGCTTCATATTTTCCCTGATATCGCACCTAACGAGGAAGTTTTTGCAACATTTTTTTGCAGGGAATGGACTGCTTACGAATTGATCTTGCAATATTTAAGAGTTTCATGACCTGATTGCATAATTTGTTTCAAGCGTGGAAGATCTTCCGTGCTAATTTCAGATTGAGAGAAGTCATTTTTATGATTTTGGTGTACTACAAGGACACTTGATTCTGGGCGCACATCTTTCGATTAATTTTCTTCATGAAAAACTTTACAAAAGTTTTTGATAGCCTATACAAAGGCAAACTTCTTCAAATTGCAACTTCAGCCTTTTGTTAAATATTTGTATATTTATAATTATATTTCCACTACCAGTATCAAATAGATGATTATTGATGCACATTTTTTGATATCAGCGTACATTTTCTAGATCTTGGCACACATTTTCTAGACATACTGTAGATGCACATTTTTGAGTCCCAAAATTATTTTCCGCACACACCTTGCAAACTATGCTGCTTATGCAGTATGGAGGGATAAAAAAGGTTTAAAAAAAAGGATCAAAATTTGAGGTTTTTTCTATGGAGTGGCCCCAAACATATTTTAAGTGTGGCCTTATTAAGTCTAAGCTTGTTTACATAGGATGGAAAGAATACAAACCTTTGAAAATGTTAAAAATCAGTGACATATTTTTTAAAGAATTTCACTTTCAGTGACAGGCTGTGGAATCAACAAGAATATAGGCTAAATGTTATTGCAATGCGAATCACAAATACATAAATAAAAAAGTGATCATTTCAAACAACAAATACATACAATCATTGTCAATTCTTGTTTTGAACTAGTGGCATGCATGCAGTCATTGTGGTTGAAGACTGAAGGCAAGGAGCTGCGTTTCTGGTGAAGCCAGGCTAGTTGACATGCTAGTATGAATGCAAGAGCCTAAACCATGTTTGCTTTTTCATCCATGATCTAGGCCTAGCACTATCAGACCCCATCGAAATTTTTTGTTTTAAAATAATCTACTGTGACAAGCCCTTGGTAGGGCCTACTTAATTCTAAACTGTGCAGGACATGCAACCTACAGGACTTGTTGCCCATAAAACATAATCAGACTGCCCGACTTTTCCTAACGTACAAACGCAACGTACGTAACGTGCGATGGTCTGAACCAACTGCGATTATCATGTTTCAGCTCGCAGTTCAAAACAACAAACACACA